>CM022391.1:16243566-17456394 GCA_011833715.1 Carcinoscorpius rotundicauda
TAGTTTTCACTGTATTATTGAGATGAATGTTTCATCACCAACATATGGGTTTTATTGTTGTCACTTGTACATCAAGTTTTAAACCCTTTGTAAAATATCAAAATAGATTGTTTTTGTATCAGTACTGCTTTAATTATAAAACAACTTGAAAATCAAAACCATGCTGGAAAAACAGTACACTTTTTTTTTTTTTTTTTGACCACTGTCTTTAAACTGTGCTCTACACATGTCACAAGGTTTTACTGAGTCACATTCAAAATGTAATGAAATTAATGTTATCACATACAGTATAATTAAAGCTTTTATGTAAGGTTGAACTTCTTTCCTTCAAGAGAAATCTTTAGATAAAAATAAGTTTTAGTTTCATTGTCATCTAATGCCCAAGTGATCACAGATTTTAAAAAAAAGTTTAGTTTCCATTATATTTATATGTTCATACCGGTTCAGCAGCTTCTTAGTTTAAATTATTTTAGGAAAACTCAGAGATCATAGAAAGTTTCTTCACCCCTTGATGTAGTAATCATGCTCGTCTTTTTATTTGAACATATTTCAAGCAACAAAAACTTGCATGATTGGCATGTTTATGATCAATAGGAAGACTTCATTTTGAACTACAGTATTTTAACTGTTGTTTTAAATCTAGCATGTGGTGTTCATACCAGTCCTTGAAACAGCCAAAGCATTATATCCTGATTTTATCTTCAGTAGCACTTAGCATTTTTTCTCACCTACGTACACATTAGGTAGGTAGACAGTTAAATAGTATTGAGGCTTACATTTACAATTCAGTTAATTATGTATTATTTGTTTTAAAATTCATATTTGAAAGGCTTAACATTTTAATATAACTCGTACTTTGCTAAGGTTTGTGAGAGTTAACTTATTACTTGATTCTTAAAACACCTTCTGGGGGGAGGCTGTTGGAATATTTTGAAGGAAAGTAATAAGCTACAAAGGACAGGGAAGAAAAATAAATTAAGTAGAAAGATAGAGGTTTGATGAGGAATGAAATTACAGGTACATATTTCTGTTTTCTTTTATAAATTAATAAAATGATAGAGAAAATATTTAACTTAAAAACTCGATATTTGTTTAGGAGGTTACGCACGTTATGTAAATGAAATCTGAAAACTAAGATAAAAATTTATTCTAAACATACATTATCTTGTATTTAGATTACTCAGAATTCAAGTGCAGGTATCTACAATAAATAAGTTTTAGTAGAAATAATGAAATGAAATTTTGGGGAGTTATGTAGTGTACTTCCAGTGTAAATATGTGGCTTTGAAAGGAATAAGATTGATCTAGCAAGAGAGTACTCGTGAAGATTGTGCTTACAACGTAGCACACTTTTAGCAAGAGAGTACTCGTGAAGATTGTGCTTACAACGTAGCACACTTTTAGCAAGAGAGTACTCATGGAGATTGTGCTTACAACGTAGCACACTTTTAGCAAGAGAGTACTCGTGAAGATTGTGCTTACAACGTAGCACACTTTTAATATTTTGCTGATAACATGTTTGTTATAATTTTTTTCTGTAGAAGTTATCAACAACTATTTTGTAAAATAATATTTCATTGAAAAAGTATTGTTTGCTCTGCACGCTTCGTTAAGAATCTGCTTTTCTTAGTATGACAGCTTTTACCACAAGGTTACTTGTAATCTCTGAGAATCTCACACCTGTCAGTGTACATTAAAGAACTAACTTTATCATTTACTGCACACTTATTTCCAGTTTTAACACTTTTGTGGCCAGAATCAACTGAAGTCAAGGGGACCTTGATCACTGTTAAATGCATAAATTGACGTTTCTCTACGACAACTAAAAAGGTTTTCTCTCTGCTGTACTAATTAACAGTTTCGTTGATCTGGAAATGGTCACCATTTTACCATCACATATTGGATAAATTTTCTCAGTTGATCTGGAAATGGTCACCATTTTACCATCACATATTGGATAAATTTTCTCAACAAATTTTTCATTTTTTTTTCTTGAAAATCTAAATTTCCATCACTTGATATTGCTTTTAAGAAATTTTAATGTTAAATACCTTTGGAAGCTTCATACAAATTAGAAGAGTAATAAAAGAGGTTCTATTTAGGACACTTATGAAATCTAATATAGTGAAAGAAGAATTTCTCTCTCCTCAAACTAAGAAGTGTGAGCAAGAAAAACAACCTAATGTTATTTCACATTAAATACACATTTTAGAACAGTGGTTGTATTACACGTGACTGAGTGTTGGCTAAGTTATCCCACATTCATGCCCTAATGGTAAAAGAAGTATTTTTGTACATATATTTGTAAATGACACTTCAAACCAATTGGGAATTGTTTTGTATAACAACTAGGCTTCTTCCTGTGATAGCATTCTTGTTTTTTAGTTTTGCTTTTTTGGATCTGACATGTTGTTTTCTATATTTCAGCCAGATGTGGTTGGAAGTCTCAAAAAGCTAGTGGAATTCTGGTGTGACAGCAACAACATAACAACGTTACCATCAGTGAGTTATGTTGGATATTTTACTTTTAAGTATGTTTCTAAGAAGGTAATTAGTTGTTTTTTCTCACAAACACTGTTTATTGTGAGGAAGAAGTCAGATAAAATTGAACTTATTCGTTGTTTGTAACATCTGTTGTAGTGTCTGGGAGACTTGAAAAGCTTAAGTTACTTAGATGCAAGTAGAAACCAGTTGAACAATCTCACTCCAGAATTGGGATGGTGTGTGAATCTCTCCGACATCACGTTATCCTCCAATAGGCTGAAGGAACTGCCAGATACTTTTGGTAAGGATCTGGCTTAAATCTAATATTCCCTTTATTCTGTAAATAATATTCATAGTGGACTCATGCTGATGTACATCTAAGCTTACTTGGTGCACAAAAGTATTTTGGATTACAAAAACCATATAAAGTCTTCACCTGGGTTGCTTTTTGACTTCAGGAATTGAATGAAAACACCTGATTTTAGGTTTTAAACAGATTTGTGAATTTTTTTTTAAATTAAAGAAATACTTTAATGATAAAGATTACATGTATAAACTTTGAACCATATGTCCTTATTTTAGGATTTATTTACTTTTTAAACATTAACTACGTACCTGTTCTTTTGAGGACTGTTTTTTGCACTTCAATAGTCAGGTACAATTTAATGATTGGTATGCTCATACCATGACTCAATTCATGACCTGCTGCTAAATAAGTGGACCTAACCTTTTTCTTTAAAACTGTGTCTGTGTTAGAAGAGTTATGTCTTTATGTCGTGTTTGGGTTTCCTGTGGCAGCATTAAAGAAAATTCATAGTTCTGATATTATCAGCCCTGTCACAGTTATAAGGGTTGTTTTTGAAGAATGTTAATTTGACTTTTCTAATTGTGTTACCTTAAGTATCATTTTGCTAGAATGTGAATTTGCATATGTGTGTAAATTGTGTAGAGGAATGCTTACAGTTTGCTCTGTCTGTTTTATATCTTTCCTTCGGTAACAGTATAATTAAAGATTATTTACTTCTTAAGCTAACTATAGTTATTACATTTCTTTCTGTCTAGTTTGGTATGCTTTTCAATGAATTTTTTTACCTCTTGATATTTCAGGTAATTTAAAGAATGTCACCATTTTAAGGTTAGATGAAAACTGTCTTTCTGCATTGCCTGAAAATATTGGAAAGTAAGTTTTATTTTAGTAGTCAACATTGAATTAATATATTATGTTACTGTAGTAAATGGTGTTTTAAGATGTTGATGTGTGTGTGTGTGTGTATAGTCTTTTTCATAAGTTCTTTTACATAGACCCTCAATGTGGATTCCTGTATATGGTGAGAGGACTTCCCAGGGAAGGATCTGTTGTTTCAGTTTACTTTCTCTGGGATTTAAAAATCCACCCATGTGTTTGCCGTGCATGGAAAGTGTGAAGGGGAGAAGAGGATTCTGGTGGTTGAAGGATCCAATCCTAACACCACTTTGGTCTTGAATTCCTTAGAATGGCCCCCCCTTGGGTCAATTGGCTGGTCCACTTGGGCTAGGGTCAACCAAGTATCAGTGTTGGATGTTCTGAACAAGTATTGTGGACATTGTATCTGATGCTGGTGCTTGGGTATAGTGCTCATGAACCCTGGCATTGGTGCAGTGTTTTTGTTTGGCATTGTAGTGCATCCCTTCATAGGGCTCCGTGGTTGGAGCATCGAAATTTTCCTTATTTTCATAATGGATACCCCAATTAAAAATCTTAATAAAATAGGGAAAAAACAATCCTATAGGTAAACAATCAAGTCTTGAAGATTCTGAGCACCAGTCTTCACCACCTGTTGTACCTTATTTTCTTATATTGCACTCACTTTATGGCAGGTGTCTCCCTTTTTCATTCAGAAGGGACAAGAGGGACTTGCTGGCTCTCCAAAGTCAGTAAAGAAGCTTCGATCTGATGGCATATTGGTGGAAACATCTTGCATTTCCATACAGTGAACTCTTTTGCATTCAAAGGCAGTTGGGGATATACCTATTTAAGTGACACCTCATGCTACTTTGAATTCATCATGAGGAGTTATTGTTGAGAAGGATTTGAAGAACATTCTAGAATCGGAGATTCTCGCTGGTTTCTTTACCCAAAGAGTTTCTGTAATGAGGTGTATCTCCACTCGCAAAGATGGAATTATGATGCCAACCAATGTCCTCATTCTCACATTTAAGTCACCACATCTGCCTGCCACTATCGAGGTAAGTTATTTCAATTGCAGAGCATGGCCATACATTCCAAACCCTCTTTGATGTTTCCAGTATCAGTGGTTTGGTCACTAAAAAACTTCATGTCATGGTTTCTTGACGTGTGCTCTTTGGGGTGGCAAGGTTCATGATGCCTACAATAGTGAAATGGACCCTTATTGTGTCAATTGCAATTGCTCTCACCTGTCCTAGTTTCATTCTTGCCTGAAGTGGTTGGAAGAAAAAGATGTGCAACATTTGAAAATGATGCATAACGTTACTTGTCCTGAGGCTTGCAAGTTGCTGTCCACCACTTCATTTCAGACATACACTGCTGCAATTCTTTCCACTACTACAGTGGGAGTGCAGACAGATCTCTCTGTGCCTCCAAAAGAAACATTCTCAAAACAATTGAAAAGTCTTTTGACCTCCATGGTTAAAAAGTTTGATGAATCAACTTCAACATCCATCTCTGTTCCTTCCATACATCCCAACAAACACCAAGATCCACATCATTTGGTTCCATGTACAGGTATTTTCTTGTATACATTTTTTCTCCCACCCCAAGATGTAAAACAATCATTTATTCACATCCTCAGTCACTGGAATCCCCTTCCAACAACAAAGACCTGCCCAACTGACCCAGGGCAGGATCCATGGAGGTTGATAGACCTTCCTTGAATAAGGACAGTAAGAAAAAAAGACATGGTCATAAACTGAAGGGTTCTCCACCCAATTCACTTGCACATAAGTAAAAATGGCCACCCTTATACAATGGAACTGTCGAGGTTTATATTCTAATATGGATGACATCAAAACACTGATTGCTTCCTACCATCCTGTTTGTCTTTCCTTACAGGAAACATTTCTGAAACCTGCTGATACAATCACCTTTCGGCAGTTTTCTTTGTACAGAAATGGCAGGCCATGTGATGGACTAGTGCATGGAAGGGATGGCACTGTTAGCTGATCAGCATGTGCCAACCTTGTCTTCGCCACTCGACACACCCTGAGAGGCTGTAGCCATCCGTGTTTCTTGGGTCATACCATAACTATTTGTTCTCCCTACCTGTTGCCTGGAGAGATCTATAATCAATCAGATCTTGATGCTCTCCTTGAACAGTTGCAATCTCCATTTTTAATCCTGGGGGACTTCAATGGACAGCATCCCCTCTAGAGAAGTGTTGATGTTGATAGGTGATCACAACCTTTTTCTTTTCAATACTGGTTCTTCAACTTATTTTCATGCACCTAGTCAGTCATTTACTGCTATTGAGTTCTCAATGGGACAATATTCAAGAGGTTAGTGGGCAGTATAATTCCGTCCCCCTCTCGATCTTGCTCTCTGATGGCCAGGAAGTAGCTGATACTCTAAGTGAAAGGTTTTGCTGAGTATCTAGCAATTCTGCTTCTTCCTCCACTTTCTTAGCCATCAATACTCAGGCAGAGCAAACATCTCTGTCCTTTTGAGCTGATTGTCTCTATGACTATAATCATCACTACACTAGTGGAACTCAAACTGGCCCTTTGAGTTCATTGGTTGGAAATGCTTCACCATCTATCTCCTGCTTTTTTTACTATTCTTCTGCTTCTTTTTAACCAGATCTGATAGGAGAATGTTTTTTTCTGATGCCTGGTGCAAGGCTATTGTCCTACCTTTCCCTAAGCTTGGGAAGGATCCCAAGATTCCTTCAAGCTACCTTCCACTTGCTTTGACAAGCTCTGTTAAACCTTAGAGAGGATAGTTAATGCTTGTCTCATTTGGTTCCTTGAATCAATCAACCTCCTCTTATCCACCCAGTGTAGGTTTTGATGACAGCGCTCTACCATGGACCACCTGATTTTACTTGAAACATACATCAGAGAAGCCTTTCTCAGATGACATTTTGTATCAGTACTATTTGACATTGAAAAGACTTATGATACAACTTGGAGGAATGGCATTTTGCGAGACCTCCATATATATGGGTTACATGGCCATTTTCCCATTTTTATGAAAAACATTTTAATGGACAGGAGATTTCAAGTTCCTGTGGTTTCAGCACTTTCCCGTTCTTTTCTACTTAAACTTGAAGTCCCTCAGGGCTGTGTTTTGAGTGTCATACTTTCCAGTATATAGATTAATGCCATCAGTGAACAACTCCCTCTTACTGTTGCAAATGGGCTCTATGTCGACAACTTTCATGTATTCTATCAGTCGTGAAACATGAGGTATATTGAACGGCAGCTACAGACTGCCCTCAGTTGTTTATTGAAGTGGATCATGGCAAACAGCTTTAACTTCTCTCTCTCTCTGAAAACATTTGCATGCACTTTTGCTACCAATGGGGTATTCACCTTGATCATAAACTCCATATTGGTAAAGTTGTGCTGCCTGTGGTCCCTGAGACAAAGTTCTTGGGGCTTATCTTTGACTGTAAGCTGACCTTTATACCACACATCAAGCAGCTATGGATCAAGTGTACAACAGCACTGAACATCCTCCATGTCCTCTCTTCCACCACCTGGGGAGCAGATTGATGTTCTATGCTAGAGATATATCATGTTCTTATTCATTCGAAACTTGATTATGGATCATTGGTCTATGGGGCTTTCCACACTTCCTCAGTTTAGAGCTTATACGTAGAGACTCATGAACCTTCTTTGCACCTTCGTCATTTGCAACTGTCTGTCTTTACTATATGTTCCAAAACTTCATTCCTTACAAAAGCATCCCACCTGGGGTTGTGTTTTCCTTCCTCGGTGGGCCATACTTTTTCAGTATAGACAATCTGCCACTGCTTATTTTGGGCTTCGTATCCAGGTGCAGTTGGATGAGTTGGGTCTGTCCTTGGATAACATTGCTCTATCCACTGGTCTGCCCATCCCACCATGACTTCTTACTGTCCCCAAATGTGACCTATTTTTAAGTCATCTGAGAAAAGCAGACACTTCTGATTGGAAATGCTGTCTGTTATTTGCTTAACATTTTTTGAGCCATTCTTCCACTCCTATTTATACAGATGGTGATGGTTCAAAATTAGATGACTCTGTGGGCTCCGCCATGGTTTGTTGTGGCTCAGTGGTTGTGTGCTGAATCCCCTCTACAGCTTTTGTGTTCACTGCTGAACTGTATGCTATATCTCTTGTCCTGGATCATATAGAAGCTAAACAGTATTCAAACTGCACTATTTATACTGACTCGCTTAGATTTCTTCTGGCCCTGGAATTGCTTCACGTTAGTTCACACCCTGTTCTCACCGATATATTCAAAACCGACTGGCCCATTTCTCTTTAACATCTATTTCTATCCAGTTTTTCTGGATACTGGGCCATGATGATATTCGTGGGAACAAACTCACAGATGACGCAGCTAAGTCTATCTGCTCTGATACAATCACCACTGTGCCTGTCTCATACCTGAACTGTAGTCCAGTATTCAAGGCTCAGCTCCATGCCAGTTGGCAGTCAACTTGGAGTGAGTAACGTCACAACAAACTTTTCCAAATAAAATCCTGTATTGGACTTTGGCTGTTTTGCTTTTGTAGGGATCAGAAAGATCATCATTTTCTTTCATTTGGAACTGATACACCAATGTGTAGTTGCATGATACTCAGATCACAGTATACCACATCTTACTTCATTGCCATTGTTATGATTCAATGACGACACCATTTTCACCATATTCTGCCCCGATGTTTCTCCATAGTGTCAGTGTTATTGATGATGAGGACAGTGTCCATCTTGGAAATGTTTTAGTTTTTTAAAGGCCATTAATATTCTTAATGCCAGTTAAGTTTTTAATTTATACATTAGACCTTTTTTAATGAGATCCCTTTTTAAGTCCATTGAGTTTGATTTGAAATTAGAAAATGGCCATAAAATCAAATAACTTGAAACTTGAACTGGAAAGGCCCACTTCAGGTGACTAATACTGCTGTTTGAACTACCCATTAGTCATCCTGGTGAGTTATTATTAAAATTTTGTTACAAGTCTTTAAAATTTTTATTACTTTCCCTGTTTTCTTAATTTAATCTCAGAAAGAAAAGGTAAAAAGCAAGTTTGAAAATAAAACTAAAATTTACAACAATTTTTGGTATTGCTATCAAGATATTCTTATAAATTGTAAATAGAGATTCAAGGAAATATAATAATTTTGATGATGAGTGGAGGTCAAGTCAGTCATAATGCCCAGTGTTTTGGGCTTGCTGTTTGTCATTTTCTTTTTTCAAGAAATATGTTTTAATTCAGATCCTGTTATTAATTACTGTTATGGTAGCTTCGTAATCAACTGTTGTTTGTATACACAGACAAATTTGCTGATAAGTTTGTAGAACCCTGTAAGCTGCTGTGACTGATACTTTAATTTTAACTGGCCCAGACACTAATACATCATTTTTTTAAAACTATATTGTGGCATGTGACATCATATATTTGTAAGGGTAAAATTAATGCTTCAATTAATGTTACTAATGTTACTTAATTTCCACCTATCCATGTGTGTGTGTGTGTATATATATAAAAGGAATGAAACAAAGCTGTTAACCTAGTAAACTTTATTGACAGATATTATTTTTCGTCACAATTTCTTTTTTTTTTCATTATATTTGAGAATGTTTATTAAACCTTGTTTTCAAACTTTGGTATTTCACTCGTGTAACTGTAGTTTATTTAATATTTTTCTTTATACTAATATGGTTTCTTAAAACATATCTTGAAAAATATTGAAAATTATTTTCTCCAACTCAGCCTTTCCAAACTTGAGGAGTTAATATTAAGTTACAATGATCTGAAATCGTTACCTGCTAGTATTGGACGTGTAACAAATCTACACACGCTTATAGCTGATGATAACCTAATAGAGATGCTTCCATCCGAGGTAAGATTCCTTGCCTTATTGAAATAGTGTGGGTTATTTCTCTGAATTTGTTGATTTGAATATAAAGGGTTTGGGTGTTGTGTGGTTGTTAGTGTACTGGACCGTGGACTTGTAGATGTATGGTTTTCGTCCTGATGACACAGAACTGTACTTCACACTCTGGGATGTTGGAAGAATTCTAACATTAATGATTAAATTCTACTGTTTGATGGGAGTAGCCTAAAAGTAGTTGGTTAGTGTGTTGACTTGCTGCCTTCATTCTACTCCATCAGTTTAAAATTAGGGATGACAAGTGTAGACAGATCTTGTGTGAATGTTTAAAACAAACAACAATAAAAGTAGTGCCACTGTTTTTATAGATCTCTATATAAAAGATTATAATTATAAAAAAAAGTTACATTTTTATTATTACTGACAAATATTTAATTTAGACCTATGGCTCTCGACTAATCTCTCTACCCTTAAGGGCACTTGAGCTTTCTAAAGTTGGTTCAAGATGGTAATTATATAGATTCCTTGCTATTAATCTTCATAAAGAGATTAAAAATAAAATTTCAGATTTCATTTGTGTAATCTCTAAAGTGCCCTGAATACATTTCAGATCTGTTATTTTCTACCTTAACTCAGTATGACTTCAAATGTTGTGTGAAACATTTTTTATCATTAGTAGTTTTAAACTAGTAGCAGCATACATCGATTTATAATTAAATTATATTATTTTATTTCCCATTGAACCATGTGTTAACCAACTGCTTCATTATAAGTTGTAATTCAGGTAGAGAATTTTCAGCTCAGGTCAGGCTATGGAATTATGTTACCCACAAGCTACTCTAAGCTGCTTACATGTGTGTATATGTGTTTCATGGACTATTTTTATTATACTATTGCTCATTTTAATTGATTAATCTAAAAAGATCTCTAATTTTCCATTTTAATTAATTTTATAAAAATGGATAAAGAATAAACATAAACAAGAAATAAAGTACTTGCTGTAGTGTTCTTTTTTGCTGCTAACTGTTGATGACACTTAACCCTACTTTTTTATATTTATGATACTAGTGCATATAATAATTTTATTTTAGTCAATAATACACTAAAGAACATACATTAGTAACATGTAGAAAGCAAGTAGTTTTCTCGAACAATCACAGTTTCTCTGGCTTTCTAAATATCCAACAAGATCTGTTACAAATTCATTCAAGCTGTTGTGATTCCCATTGGAATCAAAGTTGTGTTATAAGTAAAAAGTGACACTTATCCATTCAGAATACAATATGTCATTTGAAAGATAAAAACCATGTCTTTTTGTTAATTATAGGTAATATGTAATTAAGTGTAAGAGAGAACTATTTACAAATTCTGAAAGTGAGGACATGACAGGTAGGTGTGCAAGAGAGATCTGATTTTCTGTTTGATAGCTCTAACCACGCAAAGATGGAGGCTATAAAAATTATGGTTTATCTGAGCAATAACAATTTTATAAAAAGTAATTTACATTTAACTTTATACTTAAAGGGATGGTGAATAAAACAGACGAGAAAAGATACCCAAAGAAAATGTGTGACACTAATTTAAAAAAACAATTTTTTTAAATATTACCTCATAAAGCTAAGAACCTAAAACTTACATGCTGTTAAAATATGATTTATTAGCAAAGACTCTATGTTATGCTAATTGGTATAAAGTGAACAGTAGTTAAATGAAGTTTTGAATATAAGACACTAAAATCTTGTGTCGTGTATTAAAGGTTACCCAAGGTAAGAGGGTTAAGTGAAAAAGATGCTTTATTTGGAAATTTTTTGAATTTACACTTATTAATGACAGAGCTGCTTTCAGACACATCAGGACTGTGTGATCTTTCACAAGATTGTCTTTATCTCATTCAGTGGGAAAAAAGGTCTTGAGAACAGTGGTACAGTGGTGTGTCTGTGGACTTACACTTCTAAAAACTGTGTGTTGATACCTTTAGTGGGCAGAGCATAGATATCCCATTGTGTAGCTTTGTGCTTAATTCCAAATCAAACTTAAGAATTACTGCTTTGAACTTTAATGCAAAACAAAATAACTCATAACTTCCACAAATTGAAAATTAAAAAGTTGTATAGTTGATTATGAACATTTTCAAAAACCTTTCCTTTGCCAGTTCAAGCTGTGCATAAAAAGTGTGCTTTGTTTTATCTACTCTGTACACAAATGGACCATTCTTGTATCAGTGGTCACTGTGCTGGGCTTTGGTGTGTTCCTTATTTCTGTTGAGAAATATTATTCTGTATTTTGGGTCCAAGGGTGCTTAGTAAGCAATTCTTGCTATTCGGCCATAGTAATCTGTCATTTGGGGTATTTACTGGTTTCCTTCCCCTCTATCCTGTCACTTCAAGAATTTGGACGGCTGACTCGAGTAGCTCTGCACAATATTGATCACACAGTAACAAATTATGATTATGTCAGCAAACATTCTTTTCTCATTCATAAATTAGTGAAAAACTGATGAACTACTTTGTTAATACTTTATAGCTGTTAACTTTATATTATTACTATAATTTAACAATGCCTGCTGAGACATGCATAACACAATAACAATATTTTTGGGACACATAATACAGTAGCAATATTTGTTGGGACATACATAACACAACAACAAAAATGCATGCTGGAACACACGTAATGCAACGATGTCTGTTGGGACACACAACACAACAACAATGCCTACTGGAACACACATAAAACAACAATATCTGCTGGAACACACATGACTCAATAACAATGCTGGGACACAGGTAACTTAAGAACAATACCTACTGAAACACACATTCCACATTCAAATTTCATAAACAGTGCTCAGGAAAATTTTCAAAAAATGCATAACATGTTTCTTTTGTAATTTAGGTCACATGTGCAAACCTATTTTTTATCTTAAGAATACAAATGTAAAACTAAAAGAGATCATACTGAAAGAAAAATTAAAACATCTGTATATTTACAAGATATGAAAAACATAATCTAAATTTAGAATAGTAGAAAGAAAAAGAAAAATGTGTATGAGGAGTAGAAAAGAATTGAAATTAAAACTAGAATATAGGATTGTCTCACAAAAATAATACAAAGTAGAAGAAACATGGTGTAGTAAAAAGTTTTTTGTCATTACAGATAATTTAAAAAAAAAAGGTTATAATATCAAAAGAATGTCCTTGTTTTGTGCATGGTTTTTACTATTTATTATTGACTTACATATTTATGGCAGATGGGAAGCTGTTCAAAACTGAGTATTTTATCTCTGAGAGACAACCGACTAACTTGCATCCCTGATGAGTTGGGACACCTCTCCTCTCTGAAAGTGTTGAGTCTTACGGGCAATATGCTTCAGTTTCTTCCTTTCAGCATTGCTAAACTTCCACAGCTGCAAGCACTCTGGTTGTCTGAGAATCAGGTAATGTTATTTTACTTATGACTATTAGTTATACAAGGGGTTGTCTGAGAATCAGGTAATGCTATTTTTCTTGGGGTGACTGTATTAGTTATACAACGAGTTGTCTGAGAATCAAGTAAACATGTTTATTTTACTTATGGTGATTGATTAGTTGTAAATGAAGTGTTCAAAAAATAACAGGGTTTTTCTTCCCATGTGTACAAAGTAATGCTTAGTATGTCTGGACTATGACTCCCAGAACTTCTTGTTTATGGTGCACTGTGAATTAAAGAACCCTCAGTTTTTGGCTTATTGCTGCAAAAACATGCTTTATTGTTTGGAACTATGAGTGTGATAGTGCTAGATAGATACTACTGGGGCAGATGAGAGTTAACAGTGGATGGTGTTGAGCAGCTGCCTTCTGTCTGTATATCATCTCAAAATTGTGGAAGATTATATGCAGATATCCATTTGCGTAAACTTGCGTGAAATTTCCGAAACAACCAATCATTATCTGCATTTTGTGAAATAACTATTTCCAATTCTGAAGGAATTACACTTTTCTTTAAACTGTGTAATAACATAACTAGTTGCTTTCCTATAGTCTTTCAGTTTAAATTTAGGGACAGCTGTGAACTGATAGTCCTTTTATGAAGTTTTGTGTGAAAATTCTGGAAAAGCAAAGTTTTAAAAATAGTTGGTGCAAGAAAATTGTGGCTGATCAGTGACTGTGTTAGTATAGCAGTTTTTGTTCACTTTCATTTGTGCCATTTGTCCACCCAAGATATATGCACTACATTTACAAGTAACATCAGCTGTAACAACATGCTTTTATCAAGCTCTTAACATGTAATTTTTATTCATACACAGGTATTACAAAAATGGCTTAATGCTCAAACAGCATCAAAGATGGTTAAGTCAGGCTGGCCACAAGCAATAGTAAAGATGACTTAATGCTCAAACCAGAACCAGATATGATTAAAGCAGACTAGCCACAAGTCGGTAGTAAAGATGGCTTGATGCACAAACTAGCATCAGAGATGGGGGTAAATCAGGCTGTTTACAAACAGTAACAAAGATGGCTCAAACAAAGGAGGAGGGGAGCCAAAACAAGATTACAGAAGATAGCACAAAAAACATCGAGATGGATTAAATCTGACAACTCAACCAGTAAATATCAGTACCCATAAACCAGATGTTCACTGTCAAATTTGTAACATTACATCTGATGTTCACTGAAAGTGAACAACATGAAATAAAACCATGGTTTCCTCTGAACCACCTGGTCAGTCTTGATACGTTACTATTTAAACATTTTTTTATAATTCTTGAATAGTGATGACTATCTCTAAGTAAGAACTCTAACTATCAACTATTTTAAACATAATGTGTGTTTTGTTCAAGCTCTGAGCTGGAAGAGTAGACCACAGAAAGCTCCCATAAGTTGTAAGTACAGGATGATGCATTGTTCAACTGACACTGTTATAGGTAAACAATTCTTTCACTGCCAGATTTGTGTTTAGATATATAACAAAAAAGACAAGTACTTTAATGTTTTGTACGAATATGAAACTTGGAAATGTTTGGTCAAATTCGGCATAGTGCTCTAGAGAGGATATACCTGTGACTATGACAGTGGATGAAATAATGATACAAGGGTCATACAACCAAATGAATTGCTAGTCAATGGCCAAATATTTTAATTATTTGACCAGAAATGTACTGAAGCATACAATGTCTTTTCTCTCTTCACAGACAAAACCTTTGGTTCCTTTGCTATCAGACATTGATCCTGGTACAAAGCAACATATTCTCACCTGTTTCTTACTCCCACAAGTTCCACTGGAAGAGACAAGAGGTATAGTATGTACCTGGAAAATTTACTTAATAATATTTTATGTTAAAGATCTCTAATTTCATTTGTGTAATCTCTAAAACCTCATAAATACATTTCAAACTGTTGTTTTTAGTAAAACTTTATATTATATCAGTTATTTTCTCTAACTATTTAAGGTTGGTCAGTTTCTTTCCAGAATGACTTCAAATTGTAACATAAAATTATATTTCTTTATTCTGAATGTATTTAAACTTGTGACAGTATAACACTATTTATACTAAGATGTTATTGTTTTATTTCCATTTAAACCATGTTTAATTACTGTTTGCATCATTATAAGTTGTAACTCATTAGGGAAATATGGAACTCGTATACATCACTTGTGAACTACACCAAACAGTTCACTTATGTGCATCATGAACATTATTACTGTTTATTTTTACCTGATCTACGTTAACCTCAAGAGATTCCTATTTTTACATTTTAGTAACCTTTATAATGACAGTAAAACAGTACACATGAGAAACAAGAAACAACACAAAATACTAACCTTGGTGTCTCGTGCTGTTAATTGTCAATGACACTTAACCCTATTTTTTTAATGCTTATTGTAGTTGTGCACTAAAAAGTTTTTTTATCTAATTCAATAATGTACCAGAGAATATAGAATAATAACAAGCAAAAAAGCACCCAATGTCCATAGCTATAAAAAATTTTCTGGCTCTCTAACTATGAGATAATACAAGTTAAAAATTCATCCCAGCTAGTTGATGTGTTTCCTGTGGAAACAAAATTTGTACAAATGAGGAATTTACAGTTATCTCCACAGAAAACAATGTTATATAATATGTCACATAGTAGATGAAAATCTTGTTATTCTTTTGGTTATAAATAGTATATTCTTAAACAAAAGAAAAAAAACTTGACAAATCATGAAAGAGAGAATGCAACAGGTAGGTGTGGCAAGAGAAGTTGATTTTCTATTTGGTGGCTCTCTAACCAAACAAGATTGAAAGCTATAAAACTATGATTTGTCTGAATAATGATAATTTTATAGTCGGGAATTTAAGTTTCATGTGGAGTGGTGGTGAATAAATTAGTGCAGTGGGGATGAAAAAAATGCCACATTACTTACACTAGGATAAATTCAAGACTTTTTAAACTTTGACTTAAAAAATTGACTTAAACCTTGCATGCTATTAAAATATGATGATTATCTACTAATTGGTATAATAGTAAAAAAACATTGTAATTAAATTTTGGGTTTATGGCCAAAACTATTCAATTAAAAAAATGAAATTTCCAATGAGATATTTGAGTTTTAAACTTTTATGCATCATAAAAATGTGCAACTCAAACTTTTCTTGTAAAAAGTACTTAATTTTTTAGAAGCCAGAATATAAATGAATATAAATACTGATATCGAGAGTAACTATGTTAAATCCTAGCTTGTTACAGAAGTGTTTTTTCACTTCCAACTTTCTACAATAAAACTTAACAGCTGATGTTTAAAAATTAGAATTATTTGTGTTGTTTTTTTTATATATACTTGTACACACTGAGAGTGGCACAGGGATAGATGGAACAACTGGTCCAGGTTGTCCATGAATATTAATACTTCAATATTTGGTTATTCATATTGGAAAGAAAATATTCTGAAATACAGAAAAAAATTTATCAAACAGAATTTTATTTCACATTAAGGTTTATGAATTTACTGGAATATGGATTACTAGTTTATTTGTTTTATGAGAGTTAAATGTTTTGTTTCTAATTAGATCGTGGCAGTGGTAAAGATGTTCTCGACATTGATAAAGAGACGAAACAACAAATTAAATTTTCCTCAGACATAGCAGTGGAAGAACCTGTAAGTTCAAGTAACTGTTCCTTCATTTTATATTTCCTTTGTTTTGAAAACTGAAATATTTTGTTTAATTCTACAGAGATACTGACTATTCTGATTTTTATTTTCATGTTATACCACAGCCTTTATATTCAGATTAGGTGATTTTTACTTTTACAGATTTTGGCATGATGCAGTCTATTTGATATTTTTTTATGGAATGAAATGACACTTTAAACACAAAGATAACAATAATTTAAACATTTATACTTCTATGGCTACATCCTTGTGCAAATTAATTGAAACAACTGGTCATTTTACAATATTTTTAGTTGGTGTAGGCTTGCTGGATTTGCTTATTTCCTTTAATAGTCATTGTTTTACACAAATGGCATCATTAGCTGTGTTTTGCAGTTCAGTCAATCTATTTTTGGGATATATGACGAAATTTTGAGGAATATTACAATATTCGAAATTGCATTAGAAGGGCAAGGAGACAAATCAAAAAACACAACTTACCAACTCAATGAAGAAAAAACGGTATCATTGGAGTCTGAAATACAAGAACTGGATGCAAGAACAATGGAGGAAGGTGTTATTCAGTGACAAGACTCATTTCTTCGTACAGGGTCAAAAAAGTCTGTATGTTTGCAGATCTTTAGGTGAGAAACTTAGAGAATTTCACATCAATCAGTTCATATAACATCCTCTGAAGAAGATTTTTGGGGCTTTTTCAGCTACTGTGGCATCAGAAGCTTACATATCGTAGAAGGTATGATGTGAGGACCACAGTACATCGAAGTTTTGCAGAGAAGAGTCGTTCCAGAATTGAAAAAGGGATTTCCAAATGCATCTGGCATTTTTGAGCAAGATCTGGCTCCATGCCACACATCGAAACTTCTGAAGAATTTTATGACTATAATGCAAATAAAGGTGTTGGATTGGCCTGGAAACTCTCTGGACTTAAATCCTATTGAAAATCTTTGGGCGATTTGTAAAGAAATATTTCTGGGAGAAGACTGTACTGCAAAAGATAAGCTTATTGACGCCATAATTGAGGTGTGGTACTACAATCCAAAAATTAGTTAAGATTGCAGTCAACTAGTGAATTCAATGCCAAACCAAATTAATTATCTTCTGAAAAATAAAGGCAGTCATATCATTGTGAGTAATTTTTGGATTCTCAGAAATAAAATGCCAAAAATTGAAAAAATTGTAATTTTCTGTCTTGTTTCAATTAACTTACACGATGGTATAGATTTCCACAATTTTGTGATACCTTAACTCTGTCAACCTTGGGTATGATCAAATTCACTGACCTGATAACCAATTTGTACTTAATATAGTTTCGTTATTACAACTTTCAATACAATTTGCATATCGTTATTAAATTTGGTAGAATTTTAGTAATTGTTACATGTTGTTTGTACATGAGAAAGCAGTTGGTTTTAATGAAGTTTTTTTTTACCAGATGCTTGTCTGTGAATATATTGATTCTTTCTTTCTTTCTTTCTTTTTTGACTAGCTTATGTGCAAAGTGAATTTTAAACTAAGATTAAAAATATTTCTCTTTGTCTCAAAAATCTCAAATTTAATTTGTTACCTTTTAAACTAATCTAAAACGTTTTGTTTTTTAACAGTAAAAAACTTATATTTTATCTTTCATTACTTCCACCTTAACAGTATATTTAATTTTTCATCCAGTAGACAAATCATCAAAGTTATAAAATCAGAAATAAAATGAGAAGCTGTGCCATCTTTTTTTATTACATCTCTTGAGAGATTGAACTGCCAAACATTTCACATTTATTTTACTGTCAGTAACTGAAGTAAAAATCTGATTAATATAAAGCAACAAATCATGTGTCATAAGACTGTTTATGTGACATCATAATATGATACTCTCAAGAGCAGGAAAGAAATCAGCTGCCTTGGCTCCTGCTTCGAGAATAGGATCTAGAAATTATTAGCTTGTGTACTTTAGAGTGTTTACAACAAGAATTTCCCAGTATAATAAAATTACGCTTTGAATCTGTGAAAACTTTTATTACAGAATACGTTTTGGAACTGATTCCAAAAGATTGAAAGTGTCTAAATATTGGTGATATTTATGGGATGTTTGTCATTTAACAGTATACTGTGCAAACATAACGTACAAAGATAACTGTACATACAATAATAAAATCCTGCTTCCCTTTCAGCAGACTTATTGATCAACCAATAAATATTATTTATTCACCAATGCTTAAATTTTTTTTTGTTAGAATGTAGAAGAATAAATTTAAAAAATACTTCAGGAAACAGATTTTGAGGGTTAAGAGATTTTGTGCTCATGCATCATGCGTGCTAAATCTCGTTTATTCATCTGAGTTGGAATAGTGGAGAAAGATTAATTTTTGTAGGCATCAAACCAACTTTTGAGAAAGCAAATTAATGATAAACTTACTCTATTAGTGCACACAAAACACTTGTAGTTTATCATGATTTTTAAACAATCTGTTTATGAATTGATGTCGAGAAAACCCACTTGTAGAGAAATATATATGCAAAAATGGCTTGTTTGGGTTGAGAAAATATTTTACATAGAAGAGCAAACAACTTTTCGACCTTCTTCAGTCATTGTCAGGTTTACAAAGAAAGAGGTAACTGACCGGGAGCTGACCAAATGTTTGGAAAGGGTTGTGTAACTGAGTGTCGGAATGTAGAGGGCAGTGTTAGATGTTTGAATACATTAAATTATGTATTCCATAACATATGACCAAACATGTGGTCAGCTTATGGTCAATTACCTCTTTCTTTGTGAACCTGATGATGACCGAAGAAGGTCAAAATGTTGTTTGCTCTTCTATGTAAAATATTTTCTCAACCCAAACGAGCCGCTTTTGCGTATATAAATCTGTATATAATTTTAAAAATATCTCGTATTCAGAGCAATGACCTAATCAACACACTTCAACAGTTTCTGTGAAATTATGACATTCTCCTTCAAGCTATTTACAAATCACTTTCAAACTTATGTACACAGTAAACTGTCCTTTCTTTTGGTAGTAAATGCTTAATGGATTTGTGGAAAGATCCACTCTACTAGATTAACTAAATATATTGATATCACACAAAATCACTGAGGTGAGAGGTTGTTATTTAATGTTATAGTTTGTTTGTATCTCAAATCTGAGTTTCTAATTTGTTAACTGCATTGTATGATAGACGTAAATAAAATAATAGGTGGTGCTACATGACAAGGGAAAATTGATATCTTGTATTATTTTCTTTATATTAAAAAAATAAAAACATAATAAAATTTCAGTTAGATACTGAATTCTTATGTCAATTCGATTGACATAAGTAACAGTTTAAAAAAGTTTAAAATGACTCTCAAAAGGTCGTGACATTTACTCTTTAACCTGGTTGCAGCAAAAGATTGGTTAAACAGTATACCTACGGGCAGTTTATTTTTTAGTGCAACCTTTGCTACAAGTTTCTGTTACTTTAATCATCTAACACTTTGATATCAGGAAAACCAGTATTGCATGCTATGCAACACTGTACACCTTTTGTTTTGCTCCAGTGAATAAAACAAAATCTGTGACTTTATTTCTTTCATTCAATAACACCACCAGTGGAATGAATTGATAAAGAAACAATATTTTAGTGAAAGATGTAATGGTAAAATTACTATAAA
Organism: Carcinoscorpius rotundicauda; assembly: GCA_011833715.1. Taxonomy (NCBI): domain Eukaryota; kingdom Metazoa; phylum Arthropoda; class Merostomata; order Xiphosura; family Limulidae; genus Carcinoscorpius; species Carcinoscorpius rotundicauda. The sequence continues at coordinate 16,263,889 of CM022391.1, forward strand.
TTTAAAAATCCTCCTTTTGGTTTTGAAGGATTTTTTTCTGAAATACAAAACAATAATTTATGTCATTTGCTTCAAGTATTTTGACCACAGTACTTTTTAAACTTATCACAAAGGGGTACACATCAAAGGCTATATCATCTCATTTATTGACTTGCATCCAAAATTTTTTGGAACTACTATTTTATAAGTTTATGTTAATGAGTTTAGAATCAAATTGTAGATTACAGTTCAAACTTTAGTATTATACATTAGTTAATTTCGTAATTTAAAAGTAAATATTAAAAGAACCCATCTAAATACAAGTTTTAATGAGTCACATGGTGTGTTGAATGCAGTATTGTTTAAAATTAGATGTTTGTGATGTCAAAATACTAAGTCTGTAGTTTAGTAAAAATTTGGAACTTTACTAATATTATCAAGCTATAATATAAAATAAGGACCTTGTATTTTTTTATTTTACTCAGATATGGCTTGTGTACTGAATCAAATATCTATTTCTATTTTTGGAAATAGTCCCTTATATATACTTACTTCAATATACGACATGAATAACCAATCAACAGCTTAGAATGTCTTTTAGTTGTTTTTCTCAGCCATTTTAATCTGTTAGAAGGCAACCTTATTCTTTATAACCAATATTTAAAAAAGGTAAGTAGTAGAATTCTGTGGTATAAATATGATAATTTATGTATACACAGTATTTTGGCTGTGTATTTCTATATATATATATATATACCTAAAAATATTTCAATACGCATTTTCCATCTGCAAAATTTTAAAAGGCTTATATACAATATAGCTAGAAGAGATAATTGTTTACTTTATTTACTGTTCTGTGCTTTAAGAAAAATAAACTTAACAAATTGTTTATAAATAATAATAATATGCATACATATATAATATATAATAATTGAAATTTGACTATATATCACAAAATATTACTAAACCATTAAAGTGTAACCAAGTCAGTTTTATGTTATTGGATACGGTAACGGGTGCACATGCACCACGTCAGTACAAGTTCTGTAATATTAGCCAGGCACAAATACAAAATCAATATAATAAAAATAATAAATGTATGATATTATGAGACATAAGGTATTTAGTTCACTAAGTATTTAGTGTTCTTCAATAGATATTTGATAAAAATATAAACTTATTTATTTCCTACTTTTGTAATAGTGGTTACAAAGACAGTCAAATTTACAGATCTCAGGGTGAAGAAAATAACAGACAAAATATAGTCTAACTGAAAACAAATGTTTGGAATGTATTTAAGAGGTTTCAGAGATTACACAAATAATGCTTAAGATTTTTAATCATAACATGAAAATCACACTCAAACCAGTAAAGACTCATTATTTTCACGAAGAAATCTTTACAAAAAAATCTGGATTTTTAAATACAAAAAATTTGCAGTCTTTACAATGAGTTTACCAAATTTTGTGAATATATAAATACTGTATAAAAAGTTGTACTGTAAACATTTAACCTGCACAAATGTGTGTATGAACCTTCAATATTATTCTGAGCCTGTCTTGAAGGGATTAACATAGACAGTGTCTGAAGATAACTGCTTTTTTTCTTCTTTGATTAGAAAATTGTACAGACAACGTTTCACACAGCATGTCAGAAATGTACTGAAAAATAACACGAGTAATTATTATACTTTACTGCAAAATTTAACACATGATATTAGTTGTGTTAAGTTCATTACTAATTTTCTTATTAATGATTAATCATCTTTGTTTGTAAAAGAGAAAAATACGTTCATTGCAAGAACAATGCATTTTTTGCATAGGCCTAAAACCAAACATGAATATAAAATGTTTTATTTAGTTAAAGTTTATTGATGAGAATTAAATTTTACCACATCATGTATAGTAAGTGTGTGAAAACACTCATCTCTTTGTGATTTAGCTTCTAAAAAGAAAGGTATTAAAATTACCAGTGTCTCAGAACAGCAATGCCAGTTTAATGTGGTGGTTCTTTTAAAATTATTACTTGTTGCTGAGAATTTTGATAATTTTATTAATAAGGTTAATGGAAGAGAAATAACATGTATCATAAATTGAACACACATTTTATCAATAATCCAGCTTGTCAAAACTCATTCCACTATATGTTTGATGCTTTAACAGTGGTGTGGATTTTTTTTTCCATCTGCTATCATTTCTTCATTTACACCCAGTTCCCTAAAGTCCTTTTGCTACGTTGTAGATGTCTTTCTTATGGTATGAATTCTTTTTCACATCCACCAATGTTTCTTCAGGGTACGTCTGATTTCCTAACCTCTTTATGCTACATTTTAGATGCTTTTTTGATGAAGTGATTTTTTATTTGTTTCATTCCTATCAGTATTTATTCAATGTATATCTAGTTTTCCCTGATCTCTTTCTGCTATGTCTTAAATGCTTTTGGAGTAGTGTGAATTCCTTTTCACACCTTCCACCATCTCTTCAATGCATGTCTAATCCCATCAAGCCCATTTTCGTGTGTTAGATGCCTCTTTAGCATTTCTTAAACCCATCTGATATTCTGTGATGCTTGGACAGTAAGTAATGTTACTGACAATAAAATTTGTAAAATAAAAATAGATTCTTCATTTGAAGGATAACTCCAGCTTTGTGTATTAGTTCATCAATGATTTGACTTTTGTAGATGTGTTTTCCTTGTTGTATTTCAATCTACCTGTGGTTAAAAGTTTGTCTATGAACTTTGGTATTCAGAAGACTGGTAGAATTTGCCAAAAATGTTTCTCTCTGCATGAGGAGGAAGTTTTAATGAAAAAGTTTAATGAAGAAACTGTAGCAAGATTGCATAAACTTTAGATTTTTCATTGTATCTCTATTTAAGTATTCATGATTTCAGAATTCTAGTACTTTTGATTTGTTTTTCACTGAATTCATTGGTTATATTCTTGTGTGTCATCAAAGGGTAAATTAGTGCGAGCCCCTACACCTTATCCTAAGGAATTGAAAGCCCATGCTAAACATGTTTGGAACTATGCTTTGAAACTCAAAGAAAATGGGAAAGAAGGATCAGAAATTCGAAACAAAGTGAGTGAGAGTCATCTATAAATAATTAATATGAAAACAAGGCTTACTTGATGTTTTTTTACCAACTCTTCTACATTTAGGTTTTAATTTCTCCAATCTTTCAAATAAATTCAATAAGAAAACATGACCAGTAAACCGTACTGTTACATTCAACAAATTGTATTGTGTTATATATGCTCTAAATTTATGTAGTTTTGAATAACTTCATTGAAAGAAGAAGTCTATTAGGTTTTTATGTAATGACAACACTTTTTGATTTCAATCACTGAACATGGTGGTTTCTGTTGAAGCACTTCTGGGTAGGAAGTGTCATATTACATATCAGGTCCTCAGGTGATATCACTACACAACCTGGATAAAGAATTTATACTTACTTATTATTTAACCAGCTAAATCCTAAAATGTACAAATTTACATTGTGAATCTAACCAAGTTCTAAAATGTACAGACTTGTGCTGATAACCAAACTAACTCCTGAGATATGTGCAAGTTTAAATTGTGAATCCAACTAACTCCTGAAACATGAGAAAACTTCACCGTGAATCCAACTAACTCTTAAGACTCGTGCAAACTTGCACAGTGAATCCAGTAAATCTTGTAACTTGTGATCTTTACACTGTAATCCAGCTAACTTTTAAGACACGTGCAGACTTGCTTTATGAATCCAGCTAACCCTAAAATATGCACACTTACTTTGTGAATTCAACAAACTCCTAAGACACATCCAAGCTTAAATTGCTAGTCCAACTAACTTCTAAGACATGTGGAAAGTTGCTTGATGAATCCAATTTTCTCCTATAACACCTGTAAAAATACACTGAAAATCCAGCTAACTCCTAAGATCTGTTCAAACTTACACTGTGAATTTAGCTAAGTCCTAAGATGTGTAAACATACACTAAAAATCCAGCTAACTCCTAAATATATTTGAACTTGCACTGTAAATCCAGCTAAGTCCTAAGACACAAGTGAATGTACACTATGAATTCAGCTAAATTCTAAGACTGTGCAAACTTACACCATGAATCTAACTAAAGCTATACAAACGTACACTGGGAATCCACCTAAATCCTACAAGCATGCAAGTTTACCCTGTGATCTTGTAAATATCTAACTCTGAATTTGCATGCCAATTTGAACTGTGATTCCATGTTTCCATCCAATCTCTTTGTTTCAAATTAACATTGGAACATTCCTTTTTGTCCTACTAAATATTTAGCAAAAAACTGTTATGTTTCTTAGATGTTGTCAAGACCTTAAAATATTTAAAACTGTGTGTTTATATTTGATGAAACTAAAACCTATAAGATTAATTTTTCAACAGTATTGGTGACCTTGCATTAATTAAAACAAGTTATAAATTAATTTTGTTTCGAAAAAGAAATTTTTATTTAATGTTTAAAAAAACATTTTATGTGTCCTGTGTTAATGACCAGAATTTTAAAATAAGTTTGTATTTCAGTTTTCAGAATATATGTTTTCATTCAATTTTGCTTTTTTGTTTGCCTTTCAATGTTTGGATGTATTATTTTTTAAATGTTAGCATGTTAACTTTTAATACAAAATGTGTTTGTTTCAGTATTTCATTTTCTACCAATTTTGTTGTTAATTTATTACATTTCCTGTGTCAACATTATCTACATCTTAACATTTCACTGTAAATTATAAGTTTTGCATTCTGTGTTTGAAATTTTATTGCTAACACTAGAATTTTCAGCATATCTTTATTGTTGTTTGTTTATTTTTTTGTAATTAATGTATATGTGGAATTGACATCTATGTAAATATTTAATGCCTAATACTAAAACTAACTAAAATGGTTCATTTGAGATTGATCTTGTTTTTGTGTCAGGGTTTTAAATGTGAGTGGGCTGAGGATTCTTCTACAATAGGTGTCAGTGATGTATTGGTAATAAATATCAACAATAAACAGTTAGCACACACTCCACTTCTTTTAAAATAATATATTCAAAACAAGTCAAACATATGTACAAAAATTCTTTACATTATAGGATATCACTGTATCACAGTTTTATCTGAAATTAAATAATTCATCCCCCAGTGGGACAGCTGTAAGATTTTGGACTTACAGTGCTAAAATCAGGGGTTTGATTCCCTTTGGTGGACACAGCAGATAGCCCGATGTAGCTTTGTTGTAACAAAACATTCACACTAAATAATTTTCATTTCTTGTCAAAAGTTTGTGCATGCTGATTCATTATTTTTCTCTGCACTTATTACAATAGTATCAGTGAATAATTCACTTAAATTACCCTATCAGCTACCACATTTGAGTCCTGAACCTTAAATAATTGTCTTCTTTTTGTCATACCCCTACAGATGGGTTCAATTACTTCAGAACATCCTTCAACAAGACAAATTATTCTCTTTATCTCAATTAAACTGTAGCTGTATCACATACTGGAAGACAGTTTCTTCAGTTTCTGGTTTCACTTCTCTGAACTTCTGACAAAATCTTTTTTCCAAGTTATCATCTGATGGCATGCCTGAGTATAATTTTAGACATTTTTCTGTGAGAATTGAGCTGAAACATACTACTCAGTCACCTTTGTTCTAGTTTTGACTTTGGGCAAATCTTTCATATCTCTCCAAAAAAGCATTCATGTCATCTTTCTGTTCATCAACTTGAGTAGGTTAGCACTGACCCCATTGTCATTTTTGAGTCCTTCATCTTTCTTTTGAGTGAAATTGGTAAATTTTGTGTTCTTATTCTATTTCCAGTCTCACTTTATCCTTTTTCATTTTCATCCTTTCTTCCACTTCTCTCTCTCTCTCTCTCTCTAGTTCTTGTTGCTGCTGCTGTTTAACACACTCTTTTAGTTCACTGTCTTTTAACCCGTAATTCTCGCTTCTTTCTATCCATTCACCAATGTTCATATAGTTGATTGTAATCTCCCTTCTGTTTTCATCACCACAACCACTACTTGTATCTGTTATTCATGTCTTCTTCTACCAGCATTTACAACTGTATAATCCTGGCTGGCTTGACAAATGTCAGAGTTTTAAATATGAATGAGCTGATGGTTCCTCTGCAGTAGGTTTTTGTGACTTTTTGGTGATAAATGCCAACAATAAACTGACAGTACACACTCCTCTTGTTTTAAAATGTTCAAAACAATTCTTAATACGAAAGAATATTAGTTTTATCTTAAACTAAATAATTCTCTTTTCTTGTCAAAAGTCCACATGGGCATTTGATCTAGATTTGTATCTTCAAAATGCTCTTCATTCAAACCTTATCTATGGACACTTAATCTAGATTTACATGACTTCAAAATGTTGTTAGTGTAGCTCTATCCATAGACAATCTAGATTTGCAATACAAGCTATGTTTCAGTTTACTGTGATCTGACAAATATGTAGATATTATGAACTGAAGGTAACGTTAACTTTAATGGAGAGCATGTTGCCTAGGAAACAGAAGAAAATATGACAAATGGTGATGTTCCTGAGAGTTTCATAGTTAGGACAGGAGTGCCTGAAACAAGAGTTAAAGTCAAGGAAGCAAAAGTAACAAAACCTAGGTACCATAGTCCCTCCCCTCATCTAAATGAAAAACATCTGCTATACAAACTTGATAAGGTGCGTTTTTGTTTTGTGTTGCATAATTTTACTGACTTTATTTTTGTTTTGTTGTATTTTATCTGTTTCTTGTCGTTAATTTATTTTGGTTTTTTCACTAACAAGAGTAATCACGAACATAGAAAATTGTGGACTACACCTCTCCAATTTTTATTTAACTATTCCCCATTTTATTTTCTTCCATTTTTAACGTGGAACCTACATGTTTTGGTAATGCTGCTTGAGTGTGCTACTTATTGGTACATTTTTAATATAATCACCATTAATAAATACTTTATTTTATCTGGTGATAACTAACTAATTCTTTGTATTTAATGAAAGACTAGGTCTAAATATTCTTTAAATATACAAAAGATGAACATTTATTGTCTTCCATCAAACTACTGTGACCTCGTTTGAAAATATTTGTATGTCACACCAGAATTAAAAGTGTGTGTTGAAGTTTGTTTGACATGACTACAAGCTTAAACACATTATTCTGGTATAATTATGAGGAAAAGTTGAAAGTGTTATTGTCTTGTACACATGTGGAATTTTAGATGTAAGGTTAGGAGAACACACTTTCCAAGGAATATTGCCATATTTTAAAGCTATATGATTGAACCTAATAGAGATTAGTGGCATGTTTTATGATATATGACATACCTTTCAAAGATTAGTGACATGTTTTAAAGCTTTATGGTTTTACCTAATAGAGGTTAGTGACATGTTTTTTGATATATGACACACCCGATAAAGATTAGTGACACATTTTAAAGCTGTATGATTTAACTTAATAACATTGTGTTTTGAGTTATGTGATCAAAAATAATTTTACACTCACAAGAAGCTCAAAGTTGTAATAAAATTGTCAGTGTATCAACAAGAAAAATATGATTATATAACACAAAATAGTCTACTCACAAATTGTACAGTCAATTCCAAGGTGATGTTATTCTGTACTATACATCTTGCTAAACTGTGATAGGCTACTCAGTGATTTAAGGTTTTAAAGATTTAATATTCTTATATGTAATGATCTGTGTATCTTTCATCTCATGTTTTGTCCATTAATTAATCATGAATCTTTTCAGAGTGATACAGACACATCTTTAGAACTCTCTCTAGTGGTTAAAACATCACCTGTAAGAGGTAAGAAATGTTTCTTGAGTGGAATAAATAATGGTATTTAGAGGACATAGCATACATCAGAAATACAACAACTGAACCTCAGGAGTCTTTGTTTTGTGTTAGTCATAAACAATTGCAGTCTGTATTTTCATTTTATTTATTTTTGTTTTTCATAAGTGACATTAAAAACAACAGATAACCAAAAGTATGTATATCAAGGTTTAAGAAGAACTTAAAATTAACCTTAAAGAGAAAGGTTACTCACAGGTTATTAGCATTTTATTTTGTTGTTCATCTAATTTTTCACCCTGCATATTGCAGTGTTGGAGAAAACTTACATTTACAGTGAAGCCCTGTCACCAGATGTTGGTGTTTGGAACTCATTTTAGTAATTCTTAAATTCTCTTCAGTCTCCAATTGTGGTTTGTCTTCAGCTTTACTGTGTAACTTATATGCTACTTTAAATAATTCTGTGAAAAAAATTGATACTTTAAAAAGTGAATTAATTTTGATTTAAAATTTATCTTATTTAAAGTACTTTTTTATTTGTTTCTCTTTATGAACATTTTTGGTAAAAGTGATTAAAATATTCAACAAGAAATACCAATGCTGTGATATAAATTTTGTTATAATTCTGTATGTAAAAGTTTAGTAAAGCTGTTCTTTCTTTAATGATAATGTTATTAATATTGATCTAACGGTAAATAAGTTATGTTTTTGTTTTGCTCCTCTCTGACCCATTTTAGGGTTGTCAAGGGAACTTATGGTTAAGCCTGATAGTTCTCTACATGAAAAGTACATTTTGATTAAAGGAAATATAAATATTGTACTTCTTTTGTAACAGATCTTGAGGCAGTGTAATAAGGGTTAGTTAATTGTTTTGACATTTTTAAACTCCCAAATGAAAGGTTCAGTGAGTTAAGCAATGATGTTGTCCGTCCATTTATATTCATCCACCTTCTCGAGGTTCTGAATGATATATTTTAATCAAATATTACATAGCTGTTTACACTGGGAAATGGAGTATAAATTTGGTTTTTGAACAATAATTAAATTTTAAACATCTGATTTCATTCAAACTTCCCAATTCACTTTCCTTGGGAAAGAGGAGAGGCTAAGCCATTCTGCCAGCTTGTCCACAGAAAAATATGTAAAAAAAAATGTGTATCACTTCTAAAACCATTTGATTTTTTTTTTGATTTTTGATTTTGTTTTGTTTTTTGTAATGATATCACCACTAAATTTTCTTTTTAGAATCCAAAGGAAATGCTTTGTCCAGTGCACTGTCATCAGACTCACCATGTGTCAATGTTGATAAATCCTCTCCATCCCAAGGAGTAACCCAACTACGTAGTAACTGTGAAGCCACAGATTCATCCAGTCTGCAGGTTTCTTATAGTGCTGGTTTCCTCAAGAATAGAAGTGTATCGTCCACATGGTTCAAGAGAGAAGAAACTGTGGATTGTGAACAGGGTTATAGCAGTGATCACGAAGTGTACCTTTTGCATAGAGAACAGCTGGAACCTCATATTGCACCACATGACGGGTACTTTAGTGATTGGGAGAGTGAAGTAGGAAGAGAAATTTCGCATGGCAAGTTGCATGCACCTCTTTGTACCTGTGTATCTAGATCTTCTAATGAAGATCCATTTACATCAAGAATTCTGACAACAGTTACAAGTGACCAAGTACCATCTATCCATGATCAGTTACAGGGATCTGCACTTATGTGGGATAAAAATTCTGAGGCTTTTGACTACATTGATAATGGATCTGAAAATGAAGAACAGCATCACCAAATTAGTGAGAGAGACCAGCATTTGAGATCTTCTGTTCCTGTGAGCATATTTTCTTTTATAAGATTTATAATATATTTAAAATAAAAAGTAAGTAGTTTTCATTTATGTTTAGTTAATCTTAAATCATACACTATTAAATGGAAATATAACCTTGGCTATAGGTGGGTATTGTAACCAAACATAAAGTATATACATGTAGGATGAATGTACATTGTTAAAGTTCATATAATAATTTGTTTATATACACACTTATTCTCAGGTAGTCAACCAACTTGTATTTGGTTAATCAGAACTATCAGAATTCGTAAGTTTTGTGTGAAAATAAGTGAACAGTGTAATCAAAACTCACAAAACATTGTTACAGCACTTTTTTTTTGGTAATTTTCCCATTGAACTGAATGTGTAATTAATCATTTCAGAATCTTCAACATCAAAGTTATAATGAGCTTGAAGATGTAGTATATAGCCCTGAGACACGGAACCAGTCTGGTTCAAGTTTACCTCATGGATCCACAAGAGGTTCCCTGCAACCCCATGATGTAACTTTGCAGTACAACCCAGGACAATCTCTGTCTTCCAGTACCATTCCAAAGAGGCCCATTAGAGTTTTTCCATCCACAATAAGATTTCCTCACTCAAATAAGGTCACTGATGAGAAATTGCCACAAGTTGTACTTTCATCACAAATTTCTCTTCTCAGACCCCAAGGTCAACCAAGTCCCTCCATAAGACCTGGATCACCACAACTCATGTCAAATCAACCACCTGGATTTCCTGTAGTTAGGGGTCCTCCTCTTACTTACTCAGGCTATCCTACTGAAGTAGCTTTAAAGTTTCCAAATACTGCAAATAGTTTGCAGGATTTACAGATGAATATTCCTCAGTCAAATGTCCTGCCTTTAGATGTGCGCTATCAACCATTTACTGCATTCCATCATCATATAGGACCACCATATTCTCATTGGCACTTACCTCCTTACTCTTCTGATAGTTGTTATTCTCAGAAAAGACAGTCATCTACCTTTGTTCAGTCTCACAGTTCAGGATTTCATCCTCATTCACCCACTCCATCTTGTACCACACCATTGTCCATGCAAGAAGCATTGTCCCATTTCAGTACATCAGATGTAGGATCTCACACAGGTAGTGATCAACTAGAGAAAACCAGAAGATATCAGGCACCCATCTCAAACTACAGAACTTCTCATGAAGGTATATATTAAGACATCTTAAGTTCTGTGTGATACCTTACCCAAAGTAAGAACATTTTCTACTGTAGAAGATAGTCACATACATACTGAAAGAATATTAATTTTAAATTATACTTGCCTTCACTGACACTTATAGCAATTACTCAACCCCAGGTTTTCTTCCTTTGCCCATCTAAGCATTGGTCAGATTTTTGTCTTGCTTGCTCCATTCTTTTATACCCCACTAAATTGCCCATGGTGATATTTGTCTCATGACTCACTCCACCTACATCAATGTGCTTTCTGTCCTAATATTATATATAAGAACTTCATTCAAATAATGTTATCATTTTTTTCTCAATAAAGTGTTTAGACATTGATTTTTGTAAATTAGCCCTATGATTGTTAACATATTTGGATACAATTTTCACATTGCCTAGTTGATACCTGATCAATAACATTTTATTAAATCTTAAAAAATTCCATTTATTTCTACACATCATTTTCAGGCATAAATTCCTGTTTTACTGTTTCCAGCACAGAGGTTAATTACACCTTTTTTTCCCACTTGTGTCATTTGGTACCTCTCCGGAGTGTAGGGGGGTCACTCTCAGTTTAGACTGTCTATGAACTATTTATTGTGAGACACATTCAATTCAGGGGATTCTAAGGGTGCTTTTTCTATTGGTTTTGGACATTCTCTCAGTTTAGGCTGTCCATGATTCTGGGCATTCTGGAGAGAATTAAAGAATTTAGACTCATTTTTTACAGTGCCATTGTTTACTAGATGGGGTTCTCACAAGGTCATATTGAATCAGCCATCTTTTGCTCCTTTTATTTAGATATTCAGTTTGATTTATTAGATCCTGAGGCTTTTTCCAGTTGCTTTTGAGTTTACTTTTTTCTTGGTGGCAAATACTTATTTTTTTACTACTTAACCTAATGTTGCTGTTCAGGTAGGGAGGTTCACAGCTCAGATATGTGAAGGGATAGCTTTGCCTTGTCTTCCATATTTTTCAGAACAGCATGCTTTGGCTTACCACTGCCAGAAGAATGTATATTTAGATTTCCCAAAACTTGATTCACTTATTCATTATCCTCGAGAAGAGTGGGGGATTTGCATCTGATTATCATTTTTACTCATCTCAACCAATTCTTAAACCTTCTCAGGTTCATATTGGATGACCAGATTTAATGTTGCCAATGCCTATCTTCACATTCCTATAGCAGAGTCATCCTACGATTATCCATATTTTATACACAAGGGTCAGAATCTGCAGTTCCCTTTGGCCAAGCATCTGTACCATGTGTCTTCTAAAGGGTCATATGAGGTTTTTCTTGTTACCTTCATTCTATAAACTTGTGCACACACCATTATGTGGGTGACTTATTTTTCTCACCATCTCATCAGTTGGCAGAATGGCACACCTATATCCTCCTTTCAGAAGCTATCAAAGCTGGCTTTATTATTGTAGTTGAGTAATTTATTCTTATTTTGACTCAATACATTGTCTCTCTGGGTGTCTTTTTCAATATACATGTAATCAGGATCAGTCAACTTTCATCTAGCTGTATGCAATGGAATGGGCATTCAGGATTTTACATCTCTTCCTGCATTGATGGTTCTCTCTCTTTTGCATGTTCCTCGAATCTCAATTTTTTTGGGATTAGCACACATGTGATGTCTTCAGTGGTTACTGCAATCCACTCAGTCACCCATTCTCCCAATTCAAGAGCAATATATTAACGGTTAGGAATTTTTAAGGTTTCTGTATGGATGAAGAATGTCCCTACCTCATCAGTATTTTAAAATTTCTTCCTGTTTAACAAGCAGTGGCTCTATTGAAAGGAAAATCGTCATAACTCATTCTGACAATTCTGTTGTAGTATCTTACATTTACCATCAAGAAATCTTGCATTCTCAAGATCTCTTTTTGAACTTTGGATATTCTCCATGGGCTTACTCCCATGATATCAATTTCCTAACTTACCACATTATAGGGGTGAACAGGTCATCTGCCATGGCCCAATCAAATTTTCCAGACTGAATGAATGTACATTGCAAGGTTTTTCAGTGGATTTGCTGTGAGTTTGGAACTCAAATGATCAATGCATTTGCTCCTCAGTGGAACTCTCATTTACAGATGTTTTGGTCCCCAATGCTTCATTCTCAGGGTTTGGCAACAGATGCATTCAATTAAGACTGAAATGGATTGTGACACATCTATGTCTCTCCTCAGTTCATCTCTTACCCAAAATTTTTGCTGTGGTTTAATCTATCCTTTGTTGTGTGCTGTCAGTATCTTCAAGAATGTGTATCTCTGCTATTTCCTCTTTGGCCATCTCTTGAGGTGACCTCAATCTGATATTCTCACTAAATCATTCCATAACATGGAAGTCATATGGTCCTTTGCATGGCATTAGAGCTTGACTTTTAAATTTACCTTGTATTTGTCTGAGTTTCTCCATATATCTCTAATGACCATTTATCAATGGAAGTGGCATGTCAATTACCAGTGGTATTTCACAAGAAAATTTAACCTACTTCACTCAAATGAGCCAACCATAATCTCATTTTTTTGACAGGACAGGACAATGTCTTGGATTTTGATTGTTGTGATGTACTATGTATCACATTTCCTTGAAGTTTTTCTTACTATTGGCCTGTAGATGTTGTAGGTTGGAGCTATATCCACTGAATGTGCATAGGACTTTTACTTTACTTATATTATAGGTTCCTCCTATGAAATTCTGGTAGCCAAGGAAGAGGATAAATCATTCCCATTAATTTATTTGCGAGCTATTTCTTATACCTCTACAATGTCTTGGATCATGATTGTTGTGATGTCCCATCAGGGTCCTGAGGTGTTATGTGGTTCACACTAACTTCTTTTGAGGTGCTAGAAATCAACTTTTTATTCATTGGGATCTTTCAGTTTCCAACAATTTATTCCATATTACCCAAATGTGGTGGGTTCACAAATTGATCAGTATTGCTTATTCTGGTCTGTCTCTACAGGTGAGAAAAATTCTGTGAGTCGCCACTAATCAGATTCATTACAGTTGTATGTCGTTAGCTATCCTGTTGAATTACCTGTTGGAGATCATTATACAGGCTGGTATGTGGACTTCTCCCAATACTTTTTCTCTCATGTTATTTACATGACCTGGCACTTTCTTCTTCTGATGGCTTTTGACTTGCTTTGGCCATTTTGACCACATCTAGTAGTTTCTGAGAAGGGGTGAGTATGTTTTTTACTCCTCTCATACCCCCTTTTTCTTTCTTTTTCCTTCTGCAGTGGGTCCTACTCTTTGGTGAGTGTTGTCCTGGCAAGTGTCCTTTTGTCAATATAATTCTGCACTAGCAACCACATTTTCACTATACTCGCTATCACTTTCAACAAGCTCTGTAGAAATGAGATGTTCCATAAGAACACCTAGGAGCTTATCATGTGGTGTTTTCACATTATGCTGAACTGCTACTCATGAACTATCCGAAGTAAAACTAAAGTGGACCCTGCCTATTTCTTCTAATCATTGGATTGAATAAATTGGGGTTGGTTTTCCTTTAAACAACTTTAGGGAACTTGGTTAACCAGTTGCACTGTTCCTCAGGACTCCTCAAATTCAAGTAGTGGAGCTAGGAAGTTCTTATCACACCCAGTTTCTAATCCATGAGATGGTGGAAAGAGACATTTATTGAGAGTGTTCAAATGAATTTCCTCCACAGTTGAAAAAGGGGGTGTTTTTTTCATATGTTGCAGTAGCAGTAGGTTACATTGCTAATTCAGTATATTGTTCATGTAAGAAGGTCCACAGTTTCCTCATAATTCTGAACACAGAATCATTTCATCCTGAATCTCTAGATTAAGCACAATTTATTCCATCTCCTTCCCATAATTCCAGGGAAAAGTGTAAAACTACTTGCCCACTTGGTTTGGAAGTAAGAATGAACGTTCATAATTATATAACAGATGACCGGTCAAGTAAGACATGTATGATTCTGTCATTCTGAGCCTGGGAGTTTGCCTTTTGGGCTTCTTGAGATGGAGGAGAATATTTGTTTACTTCAGTATTGCTTACTTTCTAGTCATGATTTTGATGGTTCAGAACACATTACTCTATATCTGCAGGTTGGGATTCAGTCATATGTGTGTGTATATATATTAGCTTGTTATAACTTTAAAAAAAAAGCTGAAACAAAAACAAAAAATGTTGCACTAATTGAAAAAATCTCAGGGTATAAACTATAATGTGGGATTATAAAATATACCCTTGGTTTTGGAGGTGACTGTGGAAGTAGGATCTACATTTCAGTGGGGATACACCATATGTTAGTCTTAACCTCAATTTGCCAGTCTCAATAAGAAATAAAAGAATAGCAGAAGACATACAAATTAGGAGAGCGAGATGTGGGTGCTCAACCATACAGTTGTGGAAAGATGGCTGCTATTCAAATTAAAGAAGAAGAATTAATTGAAATAAAAATTATAAAATAAGGTACTGTCCTTTGGGGGTAAGTAAGTTGAAAACCAGCCTTTTGAAATTAGTATTCCAGACCCCAATATGATGGAACAGCATTAACTGATAGCACAGAAGACAAATTGTAGTAGTTTATACCCTGTGATCTTTTCAAATAGTGAAGTGTTTTTTTTTTGTTTCAGCTTGTTTTTAAGTTATAATAAACTAATATAATTAGTCAGATATTTGAATTTGCTGTTTTTAATGCAGTTCATCCTTGTGATTTTGTTTACTTTATCAAAATGTGTACATTTTCACTAAAATATATGTGCACTCATACAGACAACATTGCAGTCCAATTGCCCTAGTCACAAACACGAGATATAAGGCCCCTTAATTCTAACTCTAAGTAGTGGAACCTCGACTATCTTGTAGGGACTGGCCTATAGTGATGGAAACTTATGTACCATTCCATCATTTATACAGGAATTAAGGTCCGCATGAGGGATATATTTGTTCTGAATGTAGTGCACTAGGGTGTCAATCTTCTGTTGACACACCCATGATCTATGTAGATGCTGAGATGTTTTCTGCTTGGATATTGCCTTTATCAGCCCCTTCACCTTCTCAGTTTGGATTCTAGCTATAAGTAGCAACAGAAGTAAATATGTTTTGAAATATTTTCCTAAACTGAAAGTGTATTTCCAATATTACCTACCTCTGCTAACATTCACTTGCTCTTCTTCCCTACTAAGAGTCAGGGCTAGAGACCAGAATGGTGTCAGTCTCGAAACAGCGATAATCTTATCTGAAAGAAGTACCTAAATACAGTACCAGGATAGAGGGTGTATTAATGTAGGTAAAGAGTGTTATGAGACATGTATACCCAAGGGCAACTGAGTGAAGGTGTAAAAGAATAGAGCAAGCGAGAAAAATTCTTACCAAATCTCAGGTGAGCAAAGGAAGGAAACCTGGAGTGTGGGTGATATCTATAACTACTAGCAGGGGTAAGTATTATTGGAAAATGTTAACTTTTCTTACTGTTCCTGTCTCAATAATAGTTTAGTTTGAAAGATGTAATTCTTTAATTTGTTGTGTATTTATTTTAAACCTTGAGGGTAAATTCAGTTTTGTTTGTTACAGAAATGTTTAGTAGAGGAAGCAGTTTGTTACTCTTTCATAGCTTTAACAAACTGCAGAAAGGTGTTTATTCTGGTCAAATGAAAAGTAATGGAGTTTCAGGTTATTTACAAATTTAGATGAATCAGTATAGAAATTTTTACTAAGCTGTTCACTGTAGAACATCTCACAAAATAAAGATATAATTAATATTATATTGCATTTCCAGGAAACAGTCCCATTTTTGAAACTAAACCTCGGTTAAGTTGTTCAGAAACTTACCAACATGTGTCACAAGTCATACCAGCACACCCAGATCAAAAGCTTCAGTGGTACAACCCAGCTGGAGCAGCTAGCCAACCTCTTGCTCTTCAAAAAGAGTTTTTATCTCCTGATAGTAGTGACAGCTGGGCAAGTGCAGAATCATCCATTGGAAATCAGCAAAACAGGCTAGACAGTTGTGGTTTTTTAGCTGAAAGGACAAATCCAACACCAGTAAATGTTGTGGAATACTTCCAGTCGTGCTCTTCTATTAATTCTTTATGTCCGTCTAATGGTAGTGATAGACCAGCCAGTGTTCACTCGTCCCTGTCTCACAACTCCTCTCGACCATCAACTTTTTTTAGCATGAACTCTTCCTCTTCAGACAGATCTACAAAACAACTGCTTGAGCCACCCAACGGAAACTCAAGTCAGTATTGTAGTAATGGATTAGATATGTGTGGAAACACTGCACCAAATGCTCAAGAACCTCCTACAAATTTAACACCATATCCAAAGGAAAAATCGTATTATGAGGACAAATTACCATCATCAGATCCTCCTCCATTATATCCAAAACCTTCTTTTCAAACAGCTAGTTTATTACATGGAAAAATTATGGAAAGTCAATTACCAGCTCCAAGGTTAAGGTCATTACCCACTAGTGCTATAGAATGTGGTCAGTCTGTGAAGAAACCTCAATCTGATCACTTGTTAGACAGTGAACAAATAACCAAGAGGTTATATGGTATTAATTTTACTCCAGTTTTGTCAGTCCCTTTCTCAGAGAGTGAAAACAACGAAGACAAAGCTCACACTTCACATTCTGTACAAATGAACATAGTTGTGGCAGAGGACAAACCTGTTTCACCGTGCCCAAGCAGTGGAGCCCAAAATGTGAACTCTGTTGTAGGTTTAGAAACTCAGTTGTCTCCTTCTGGTTCTGCAGGCAGTTTGTGTGATAACCATAAAAACAAGCACAATGAAAAACAGTCTTATCCAAAACAACTGAACAAGCCCATTACCTGGATCTTTGATACTCACAGGAACCCACAAGTGGTATGCTCATGATATTAGATTACACCTTCATTCATTAACTCATAATGTGAAAATACTTTACATAGCTCTGGTGTATATGTGTCATGACTACACCTATGTTTTTTATTTACAACCAGTCAAGTAATATATAGCATTTGATACATGCAATACAGTGTTAGGTATGTAGTAGAAGGTGTTTATAACAGGACAGACAGTTAAAATTCTATATTGTTTGGTATATAATAGAAGTAAGGTATTTATAACAGGACAGATAGTACATCTCTGTATGTTAGAAGTAATGTGGAAAAACAAGAGTTTTTTATTATGAAATCTCCTGTTTATCCTTTAATGGCATTTAAAGTACAATACATTCAAACTATAATAAAGTAAGTAACAGGTTTCTTAGGGCTATTGTAACTAATGAAACCCTTTATTTTACTTTTCCTTATTTTCAGTGTCCTGTGACAGTAACTAAGAACCCTGATATAGGCTTCAGTATTACGGGTGATGTAGAAACTCTTCAAAACCTCGACAAACTTCAAGACACGGTTAGTAGGAGAAAGCTTATGATTTCATAAAATAAAATGAAACTCAACAGGTTTGGTTAACCTGTAGTATGTGCACATTTGATGTTTATGGTATGTTACATATGTAATGATATAAATTCATAAAGTAATAGTTCAAAAAAATTTTGAATGTAAATTAACAAACTTTATGAGGTGGGTTTTGATACCATAACCCATATGGTAAAGGTTAATACAACTTAATTCTAAGATTTGTGGCTTAACCTAACTATATAATCACATGTGCTTCAGTGAAAAAGAAATTCAAAGAGCAACTGCATACCCAGGCAGATTGAAGTTACACAGTATTGTAACAATCATGCAGTGCATGTAATTGTTTTGTGGATGTGAAAGAAAATAACCATGTTTTTGGAGTTTTGTAGTTAGTAAGAAGAAAATCGTTCCTAAACCAAAATTTTGTATATTTGTAACTTTTAGTTTCATAAACTTGTTTGTGGCAGTTTGAAAGATCTTGGATAAGTTCCTTCATAATTGGCAGTAAGCTGTAAGTTTGGTTTTGAGTATGTCATCTTGTGTTCTGGTAAACTGAAAGTTTGGTTTTGAATTGGTCATTTTGTGTTTTGTCGAAAGATGAAAGTTTGGATTTGAGTGAGCCATCCTGTGTGTTTTGGTAAACTGAAAGTTTGCTTTTGAGCCATTTTGTGTGGTTTGGTGAACTGAAAGTTTAGTTTGAGGAAGTCATATTGTGTGTTTTGTGGTAAGCTGAAAGTTTGGCTTTGAGTGAGTTAGCTTATGTTTGGTGGTAAATAGTGTTTTAAAACCGACAGTTTTCATATTTTCAGGTTGCATGTTATTACAAAAGAGATTACTTGTACCATATTCTTCATGGTTTTAAGAGTAACATATTGTTTGATACAATGGGTCAAAATTTTTATAATTGGGTTAATGCTGTTTTTAGACTCATTAGAGTGCAACTTCTAAATATAACAGAAACTTCTGGTTTGTGTTTAATTGTGTTGATTTGTTTAATGCAAGAAACAACTGATAACAAATCACTGTTCTGATAGAAAAATACTTAGGTTTGTAATTTCTGTAGATTGTACTTTGCTATCTTTGATTCTTAGGGTATCTGTGTATCTCATGTTGAAGATAATTGGCTCGCCAGTACAGCCCTGAGACCAAGAGATAAGATCAGTCAGTTTCATAGTATTAGACAGTTTGTATGTTTTCTCGTACATCTACAGGTTGTTAAGCTGTGTAAAATAATGTACTTTAAGTAAGTGACTAATATAAAGTGGCATTTCTGTAGCTATGATTTTGTTTAATAAAATAAATTGCACTGCAGGTGGACAACATCAATCTAACAAACCTAAGTGGTGAACCCCCTAGTGCTGTGCTGCAGGGACCTGATGATTTTGCAGGAGTAACAAGATGCTGAATGGAGATTAGGAAGGGTCATCTCATTTAACCAATCAGTTAAAAGTAAAACTGATTGGTTTAATTAACCAGAGCAGAGGAAAGCAGTTTTGGTTTTTTATTACATGTTTATATTTAATATACCTGTATAAAATTACAAGTAGTTGTACAATAATATAATGAATAATTGTTAAACTGTCTGGGAAATATTTTTAGAAATTTGCAGCTAATACTAAATCATTTTTGTTTGGTTGTTGTTATGAAAAAAGTAATATATATATATATATATATACACAAACAAAATATTGTTTTGTAGAAAGGAAAACTGAACCTTTTATGGTTTTAGTGTTATGGTAATTTCTCTTGTTGACATAATTGCAATAATTGTTACAAAATAAATTGTTTTTTTGGTACTGTGAGTACATGAAACATGCTTAGTATGTATGTAAATATATATATATATATATATATTTTGCAATGTTAGCCATTTATGTACAGTGTTTAAAATGTGTTGTTACACTTTTAACTGTTGGCTTTCAGAAGGTCATATGTATAGTCAGTGTTTTAGTTAATGCTGGTTTGTTTCAGTCAACTTAAACTTGCTTGTTAGTGATTTTGAAGGCAGGTCATAAACAGGAATTGTTTAAAAGTCAGCTGGTATGGGTATTAACACTTTTATTGAGATACATTCAGCCATATAATTATTTATAAGCAGTTATAAAAACTGATTGAATGCTGCATTATTATTTCAGTTCTTTGCATTTATTCCCTCACATATATATATACCTTTAACTTCATGCGAGTTTTCAACAGTTTGTTAATTGCATTCTTTTCTTTCTGGGACTGGACTAGGTTGAATCTAGTGATTAGCATGTTAACCTGAAGGGGGTCCACAATTTACATTCTCTTTGGGAAAAATTGCATCTGACAGTCTTGTGCCATGGGTGCATTGTAAGATAGACATTCAAATCCTATTATGTTATTAAGAGTTGGTAGTCAGTGCTGTTCACCAGCTGTCTTTCCTCTAGTCTTCAAGTTCAGATGTTAGGAATGAATATGTTGAGATAGCCCTTGTTTAGCTTTATACAAATATCTGAAACAAGCAACCATTATTATGGAATTATATCACACAATCTGAAAGGCAACCTAGTCATTCTGTAATTTAAATTTGTTACAGATATAAAAAACCACGTGATATTTTTATTTCAGTGAGAAAGAAAACTGAAATTCTGCAATTCGTTTTTTCAGAGTTGTTTACAGCTTCTTCCTTTAAGCCTTTTTCTACTACAATTACTTGGCCAGTACTGACATTTGATTTACTAGTTTTTTTTGTGAACAGGATTTGCTGAATTTCAAACTGATATTCTCAGTGAAGTTGGCTTAGAATTCACTTTCATTAAATAATGTGTAGCAATTAGTACCAGGTGATAGTAAAAATAAATCTTTATCTGATCCATATTAGCCCACCATAGCCAGTTAATTAAGGCACTTAACTCACAATTTGAAGAGTTGGTTTGAATTCTAAGCCCACCAAATATACTCACTTTTTTAGCCATAGGGAAATTCTAATGTAATGGTAAATTTCACTATTTGTTGGTAAAAAAAAGTAGTCCAAGAGTTGGTGTGGATGATCAAACCGACCTGCCTTCCCTCTGGTCCTACACTTCTAAATAAGGGTTGGCTAGCGCATATAGCTGTCATGTAGCTTTGTGCAAAATTCACACCAAATTAAACTGATTCATGTTTCATTATCACAAAAATTTTTGGCTTGCCTTGATGTCACATTTCTTTGTCTATTATGAGAGTACATGGAGAAGATAATATAAAAACATGCGTGGATTACTTCAGAAGATACTAGTGAGAGATAAAAAATGATTGAAAAAACTGTGACCTGATGGTTATTGTTACCAGTATTTAACTTTCATACAGTTCCTGGTTAGGGCATTCTCTTCAAACGAAATTGTTTGGAATTCTGTATTTATGGAATTAAAAGGATTTCTACTCAAGTTTCTTTTTTATATAAAAACTCAACCGAGTTAGTATAGGTGGGAAATAAATGTTTAAAAACAGTTTACTCACCACTTGACAAGAACAGAATTTTTTGAATTTTGCACAAAGCTACTCGAAGGCTATCTGTGCTAGCCATCCCTAATTTAGCAGTGTAAGACTAGAGGGAAGGCAGCTAGTCATCACCACCCACTGCCAACTCTTGGGCTACTCTTTTACCAACGAATAATGAGATTGACTGTCAACAGAAATTATAAAACATAAACTGTACATACCAAGTTAGAATCGATCAATATTTTTAAAACAACTACTGTTGATAAATTAAGTGAAGTTTCAAATATAAGAAAAAATGCAGTCAACACCTGGAACAGAAAATATGAGATCAGTTCTGTAGTGGCCTTCTGATTACAATAAGCATTTTATTAGACAATCATTAATACCTTGTTGTCAGTTTCTATGATGTTATGCATTTATTGTTAGTACAAGTAACACCAGTGCTAGTAACTTACTAAAGAAAGTAAGCCAGCCATAAGTTGTTGAACACTAGGTTTGGGAGTCCAATCTGAATTAAGAAGAATAAAGCATCAAGTTCTCTGTACACATGTTTTGTAAATTATTTGCTTATTCAACTCTGTGTTAAAAGTTAGGTTTAGCTGTATGATTTTTTTGATATGTTGTAATAATCAAAAGCCAATTCTCAAACCAAGAAAAGGGTGGCTCAAAGACCAATGAAATAAGAAGAGTTTAAGAAATGTGTAATTATAAATTTGTTTGTTCTAATGAAGGACCCAGTTTGAAAAAGATATTTACGTCTAATGGGTTTTCTGTGATCAGCATTACTTTGTGTTTGTTTAGGGTCACTGTTTTTGTCCTGTTTCTTTAACTTTCTCTTCATGGTCAAGTAGAATAGCCAGTGAAGGAATTTTCTTTTTTGATGAAGAATGTATTTGCTCAAAGCTGATACCACAACCCATATTTTCTTTAATATGCATGTGTGCCTGTATGTAAACACTACCACTATGTAACTGAAACAAAGAAGCACATCCATAGTGTAACGTGTTTCCTAGTTTTTTCCAGGACTTTTCCAGCTTGTGAAACACAAAATCATGAATTTTACCTGAAGAATTTCAAAATTATTTTCTGTTGATTTTCTGATGAGAAAGAATAAAAAATCTTTTGAAATGTCTATCTAACAATCTCATAATTAATCTCAACTGTTTTCCTGCACATTCACATTTCAAACAGTTCATATTCTAACTGTGTATGTAAAGGTAACTAAGTAAATGATATCCTTTTGTTAGTCCTCTGATTTGTTTGTAGAATTGGTCTTTGCTTCATATTTAAAGTGTGTGCTAATTAAGCAATATTTTGTGAGGTTGATTACATGTTCTGTTTCAGGATTGAATCTTTGTTTTTAAGCAGTATAATGCTTATGTTAAAAAACACTAAGATATCTTTTTGGTTAAGTTTGAAGTTTTTGATTCTGTTGACAAAGTCTAGGGAGTTTTTGAAAGAATGTGTGTTTCAATTTGAGGGTTTAATTTCTTGAATAAGTATTTAGTGTCATCTTGTAGTAGTGAAGCTGTACGTGATATTGTAAGGAATGTTGTCACTGTAGAGAACATAAAAATGGTGGGGATAAGGAAAAGTTTTTTTAATCAGTGAGGATAGGACAGTCTTCAACTAATTGTATGTGTGCAAGGGTGAATTTTATCACATTTGAATAAGGTATATGATCTGTCATTTAGTGAAGTGTTGATACCTGCTTCATAATATGATTTATCTACTTAACATCTTTGTTAGCTCCCATTATGTATATTCTTGGATTTTGGTTCTTTCATGGAATTGGTTTTTATTAAGGCTGCATTTTAATTTTATGGCCTTGTATGTTGTGAGTCTGTAGTACATGTTTATTCTGATTTTTTTCCTGCTTCTTTAAGAGACATGTTTAGATATTTTACTTTAGATTATGTAGTTGCAACAATTTTTTCAACAGTTAAATTTTTCGATTTAACAAAATGTGATTGTTAGTTAAATCATTCACTAGAGATGTTTATAACTGAAGGGGAAAGATAAACGAGTTGGAATATTTTCTGTTAGCTTCTTGAGTTTCTTCTTTTGTTGGTCATTTTCTATTCTGAAATGTAGGTTGATCTAAATCAGCTGTAGTAGTCCAAAGTATTCAAGTTAGTTGGTAGAGTTGCACTCCTAACATGGAGAAATTTCTTCAGACATCTCTTATGGTGGTACATAAAATTACAAATTTGGTTTTCTTTGTGACATTTTCAACTCGACTGGAAATTGTAGAGCACTTCAGTTGAGTGAAACTGGGGATGACTTTGAATGTTTAATGTGAACCATAAATGTTCCAAGTTGTCTCTGTTTTATTCTAAGCTGACATTAATTCCATCTCGCTTAATCCTTCATGATGTTATATAAACTGTATGTATAGCTTGGTAGGGATCATACCTGAAGAAGACAAATCTCAGTTCTGTAGTATGTTCCACTATGAATAAAAAAATGTTTCCTTATGCATACAAATTATTGTATTAATTAACCAATTGTTATTGTTTAGGTTTAGTGTCTTCTGAAGTCTTGTACATTGCACAATATTTGCTGGACTTTCCTTCTGCTTGCTTGTTTTCAAACCAGTTTCTTACACCATCAAATATATTTCTCTGTTGTCTCATATTTCATGAATTGAAAATTGATGCTAACATTAGATTTGTAAGAAATATAAATTTTTAAATGTCACATGCCAATTATTTTTACGTCCAAAGTTTTTAAAGTGAAATGTTTCGGTCTTGCAGGATAAGTATCCTGATGTCCAACGTTTTTGAAGTGGAACGTTTCAATGTTACAGGATCAATATTCTTACATCCAAAGTTTTTGAAGTGAAACTTTCAGTGTTGCAAGATCAGTATCCTTATGTTCAAAGTTTTAGAAGTGGAACATTTCAATGTTTCAGGATCAGTATCCTTATCTCCATAGTTTTTGAAGTGAAACTTTCGGTGTTGCAGTATCAGAACCTTGTATCCAAAGTTTTTGGAGTGAAACATTTCCGTGTTGTAGGATGTTTTTGAAGTGGAACGTTTCAGTGTTGCAGGATCAGTGTCCTTATGTCCAAAGTTTTTTTAATTCAAATGCTTCTTTTTGACATGCTTGCTATCCTTATGCCCAAAGTTTTTGTTGCTGATTTTATTGGATTGAATTACTGGTATCAAAACAATTTTTGAAATTTACAAAATAACAGATTTACTCTTGTTGTATCTTTGTAAGTTTTAAAGTTACCGTATGGAAAATCCTAAGTTTTGTTGTAAGACAATACATATTAAGTATTTGAAATGTTCTAAAATCTTTACTCTGAATATTACCTTTAGTTTCTGTTTAGCCAAATTTCAGTCTGTTATGGCATATAGGGATTTTGGAATGTGATTGACTAGATTGTTGTGGTCAACCCATAACTTCTTTTATCTGCAATCAAATATCAGTTCTAATTTTACTGGAACTTTCATGCCATTAAAATATTAAACAAGACAGGTTTGGTTTGGTCTAGTAGTTAGAATGTTGTAAACTTGGATATAAGGGCTTATCAGACAAAAGGTATCCAAAGACGAATGATGGATGCTCTGGACAAACTGCCGTCCATCTAGTCTGTCAGTACAAAATAGGGATGGCCATGGATAGATAATTCTGTGTGATATTGTGAAAATTCTAAAACAGCATGTTGTAAAGGCATCTTAAAATCCATGCTTCATTAGTTTAATGAAGATTGAAGTTAACCAATTATGTGTAAGAAAGGATGTTAGTGATTTCTTGTCTTTTTGTGATGAACTTCTACAGTGTAAGTTTCAAAGTTTGTTAGAAATAATTAATCTCTGTTATCTCTGCATTGTGAATCAGTTTATTCTTTCTCCAGAAAAATAAATTGATTTTCTTTGATGGATTGTTTAGACAGATTATTCATGTTCGATAAAATGGAGCAATCTTCTACTCTTGTATTTTTACAACAGGTAGTTGCTGTCCAAGTTTATGGTGTTGTGCTTATATGGACTTTATACAACACCTTTTAACCACTTGTTTGTACATAATAATCACTAGGTTTGTATGAAAAATGTTTGTTGTTAGTTATGTTTTTTTTGTCTGTTTAGTTTGTTTTTATCCAGCAACTGCACATGATGAAGTGTTTTTCATTGACTCACTTCATTGAAAACAAAGAACTTTTGTATTCATAATTCATTTGTTTTCTGTTTGCCACTGAACTTTGCAAGGTTCAGTTTAATAGACCTCATGATTAATTTTGAAGATGTCATATGAATGTTTGTTGTTAGTAATGTTTTTTTTGTCTGTTCAGTTTGTTTTTATCCAACAACTGCACATGATGAAGTGTTTTTCATTGACTCACTGCATTGAAAACAAAGAACTGTTGTGTTCATAATTCATGTTTTCTGTCATTTGCAAGGTCCAGTTTAATAGACCTCATGATTAGTTTTGAAGATGTCATTTCTGTTGTATCTTATTTAGAAACTCTTTATAGTGTTTAAAGTTTTGGTTTTGGATATTTGTATGAAAGCTCTTCTTAATGATTTCATTCAAATCTTCAAAAGGTTTTTACTTGTTATTTTATTTTTTCAGAAATTTTCTGAAACTCCAGAAAACTGTATTTGTTAGATAATTCTGTTTTTTACTCTTTGGAAAAGTACACCACCATCAAAGTAAAGAAAAAAAAGGAAAGATGTCTTTTTGTCTTCGTATAGTATGAAACAAATTCCTTCAGAAAACAGTACTTCTAATCATAAAATAAATTCAACCTATCATTTAAGTTATTTACAGTACCAACTAAATAGTTATAAACATTTTGCCTCTCTATTTGTAGAGAGAAATAAAGGTATAATCATGTATCATCTCTTTGTGTACTTCAAGGTAGCTTCACAAGTACTGTTGCCAGAGTTATGCAGAGTTTTGATTACTAATGGTATAATTATTCAAACCATAATCTTCTATTATTATTTTTACATTTTGACCAGTGAATTATACAACTTGGTGTTATGTCAGACTTTTTTTTATGTTTCCCTCAGAAAGTGTTTTGTGTAATTACTAAAGTTTGAACCTTGAACCTGTGATCTTGAATACAGGCACTCTAACCGCTTGGCTATTAGGAGGACACGTAAGATTACTATGGTGTAAACTTAGTCTTACGTTTAGTGAGCTTTCATTACCTTTTAATTTAAGATGTACAATAATAGTGTTGGAATTAATTGGTGATTCCAACTACCATGGATACCAATAAAGAAAAATCATTCAATTAAATAGTTGTTGTTTCTTTTCCTGCTTGTAGAGGAGGGGGTGTTTAAAGTTGCTTTGACACTGAAAGTAAATTTTGAAAGTATTATTGGTATGTACCAAAAGCCAGATGCAAATATTGATTATCTGTACTTCTAATGTTTGAAACACCACCTGGAGTGTAAAACGTTAATAAATATTACAAAACGTGTAACCCAGACGTTCCATTTGTTTGACACGTGCTCTGAAGTTTATTCTGTTAATGGTAAAACAACATAACCAATTATGTATGATACATCAATATAAATATAGAAGGCACCATCATAGTGAAGGATTAAACATAGAGCTAAAATTATCTGAAGATTGTATTTATGTGGTTCCTAAGTTTCTAATTGTTCTTCATTAGTTATTTTTATACCATGTTAAACTTAAACAGAATAACCTTTTCAAACGTTTACATTGTCTTTATCTCCATACGTTAACTTCAGAACCATTTGGTAATCTTTTAATAAACATATTATATATCAGTGAAGAGGTACTCCTTAGCAGGATGTTTGTTGGTGGTAAGTTTGGACTCTGTCTGTAATTAAAGAATATTGCCCATTTTCAAAGTGATTTAATGACACTAAATAGTTATTTGTTGTTCAACAATATTTCTATAGGTGTAATATGCTGTTTACAGATATCACACTTCCTGTGATTTTTTTTTTTAATTTTAATACAAACAGCATTAATTAATATGTGCAGTTACTGCAATGTAAGCTGTATGCTATATATATGTAATGTGTAAAAAACCAATAACAAACATATTCCATGCTATATTATAGGACTAACGTCTCAAGACAGTTTTATCTTTACAGTAACTATTCAGTTAGGTTTATTGTCATTATAAGATTATAAGATAAGTAAATAATTGGCGTAATTTAGAAACTGGTGTAGACTGGAAAGCTGTGATTTTACAACAACAAAAATGCGATTTTTTAAGAGAGACTACCACGTCATTTTATTACAATGATTTTTAGATTTTCTATTAACATGAAACATTAATATGATCTATCTTTGTTTCTTAATTCCACGCTGTGTTATATTCAGGTGCTTACTTTAAAAAAAAACAAAAAACTTGTAGCAAAATAATTTTTTTGAAATATTTTAAGAAAAACCAACTTAGTAGCACGTAATGTAACAAGAGGAGTAGGAGTTACTGTAATGAATGAAACAGCTGTCGCATCCGGGCAGTGGTTTACACACTGAAAAAGTTAAGATATTATTGAAGACACTTTCAACTGTACTGTTGTTATAAGTGGAAGGAATTACTTAACTTATTCCTTTAAGAATAATTGCATAGGTGTCGGGGGTTCCTTATTGGTTGCTTTAACTCTGGTCAGCAATTCTAAATTAATGATGACTATGCCTACTTGAACTCAGCACAGAAGTAGAGCTATATGCCAAAACTTTTGAATTAAAGTGGTTAATAAAGATGAGTGTAAGTAAAGTCAAAATACATGAATCAGAAAAGAATGTTTGTTTTTTTGGAATTTCGCACAAAGCTGCTCAAAGGCCATCTGTGCTAGCCGTCCCTAATTTAGCAGTGTAAGACTAGAGGGAAGGCAGCTAGTCATCACCACCCACCGCCAACTCTTGGGCTACTCTTTTACCAATGGATAGCGGGATTGACCGTCACATTATAACGCCACCACGGCTGGGAGGGCGAGCATGTTTAGCGCGACTCGTATGCGAACCCGCGACCCTCAGATTACGAGTGCATGCCTTAACGCGCTTGGCCATGCGAATCAGAAAACAATGTTGTGAGGGAGAGAAGGAAACAAGGGGTATAAGTTTAAAAAAAAATTGTAAAAAATGATAATGCTATGTAAATGGAAACCTCAACCACTTTTGTAATTATGGAATATTTATTTATTCTATCTCTTTGGGAAGTCAACATACCCTTGTAAATTAATCAGGAAACTTAGCTTCTCGTGAAAAGGACAAAGAAAAATTCAGTTCACTGAGCATTAACGAAAACTCAATTTTTTCATTTAGCATAACTAAGGTGACCATATTTCCAAAACCAGAACAGTCCTTCAAATAAAATTATTCCAATTTTGAAATAATGTAATTGTTATTTAGTATACATTAAATCTGTTGAACAACTTTCACAAGTTTCATCTACTTTTTTCGGAATCTTAATAATTCACTTAATTTATCTTGAGACAAGAAAATGTAAAAGAAAACGTAAGTATGATATAGGAATGGCAATGCTAAAAGTACAGAAACAAAATAAGGATGAATACACACAAAACTATGAAAAAATAAGCAGTAAAACCTTCCCAAGAATAACTTGTATGTAGTTATATACTGAATTCCTATCGATGCGTGAATTCAGGTTTGAATACTCAGTGGACTCAACAGATAGCCCGATGTGGCTTTGCTATAAGAAAAACACAGGTTTGAAAACAAGCATTTAAACTGAGTAGTGTTATACAGTCTTACAGTGGCGAATAACCACGAACTTGTAAGATCGGCCAGGTGATCAAAGCACTCGACTCGCAATCCGAGGGTCGCGGGTTCGAATCCCCGTCACACCAAACATGCCCTTTCATCTGTGGGAGAATTATATCGGTTGGTCAATCTCACTATTTGTTGGTAAAAGAGTTGCTAAATTAAGGACGGCTAGCGCAGATAGCCCACGTGTAGTTTTGCGCGAAATTCAAAAACAAACAAACAATGCCTAATTTGCAAAGGAAAATTTATCATCAACAAGAAATAAAATATGAAAAAGCATTTTTCTATATTAATATTTAATGTATTCATGGTTGGATCTCGGAAAATAAACAAAAAGCCACTTCTTCATCGAAAGGATGTCAACTCCTTAAACATAACAAACGTCACTGATGGGATTAGCTTTACCAATAAATCATCTTACACAAATTTTACTTGCTTTTTAATTTCGTACCTATTTCTTCGTCGTAACACAAGCTCAACGTTTATAAAGGTAATAAAATAATAACACTGGACTATCTGTCTAGCTGATATTAAAGTAGCATTAACAGTTCAATGTCTTGATCGATTAGCAGTGGAATTCTTAAAGTGAGTTAAGCCTACATTCGTTTCGGAGCTTATATTGAAATATTTATGCATTTAGTTGTTGTTGTTTTGAATCAAGCACAAAGCTACACAATGGGCTATCTGTGCTCTGCCCACCACGGGTATCGAAACCCGGATTTTAGCGTGTAAGTCCGCAGACATACCGCTGAGCCACTGGGGGGCTTATGCATTTAGAATCAGGCCTACGAGTGTATACAGCTGCAGTAAACATTTACTAAAGATACAAGTTAATTTGTTGTCTTTGCGTGAACTGGACATGGAATTATTTTTTACCAAATAATCTAACAGAAAATAAGAGTATATTGTTCTAAATCCTGTTAACAATATAAATGATAACGGTTTTAAACACAAGACTGAAAGTTTACTCCAAAAGCACCATCTTTAAATAAACTAAATCAAAATGCATGAACGAAGAAATAAAAAAGCAATTTACTATTCAAATAATTTTAACAAAGAAATAAAACGTATGTTTTTAAATTCATTTTTTTTGCTATAATAACTGGCTCGACTTGGCTAGGTGGTTAAGGCACTCGGCTCTTAATCACGGGTTCAAAACCTCTTCACATCAAACATTCTCGCCATTTCAGCCGTGGGAGCGTTATGACATTCGATCAATCCCACTATTCGTTAATAAAAGAACTACCAAAGAGTTGGCAGTGGGTGGTGGTGACTATCTGCCTTCTCTCTAGTCTTACACTGCTGCCCGTCGCGCCAAACATGCTCGCCTTTTCAGCAGTGGGGGCGTTATAATGTTACGGTCAATCCCACTATTCGTTGGTAAAAGAGTAGCCCAAGAGTTGGCGGTGGGTGGTGATGACTAGCTGCCTTCCCTCTAGTCTTACACTGCTAAATTATGGACGGCTAGCACAGATAGCCCTCGAGTAACTATGTGCGAAATTCAAAAAACAAACAAAACTTACACTGCTAAATTAGGAAAAGGTAGCCCTCGTGTAGCTTTGCACGAAATTCAAATCAAACAAACTGTAATGACAAGCAAGAACACTTCCAAAAAGAATAATAATTCAAATTATGTATACAAATTATTTTACAAACAGTTTTAACAAAAAAGAAATAAGTGCATGTTTTTGAGATTCATTTATGATGTTTTGCTCAAATGGCAACCAAAAAAACTTCCAAAAAAATGAATATATGAATTGTCAGGTCATCCCTTAATTAATGTCCGATTTTCGGGTCAGAAAAAGAGAAAGGATTTCAAACGTATGTTCCGTTATTATTAATTACTTTTTACCAAAGATTCACAAGCTTCTGAATGCCGCTTCTATAAAATTCTTGAAATTTGGAGGAAAATAATGTAGAGAAGGTAGTTTTGACATCTTCATGTGTTCCAAGCTCTTTTCCATCAAGATAACTCTGCAAACTTCGGAATAGGTGATAATCACATGGGGCGAGCTCTGAAGAATAAGGAGGATATGGAAGTTTTTCCCAGTCTAGCTCTTCAACCTTTGCAGAAATGATCCTTGCTGTATGGAGCAATGCATTATCCTGATACAACACAACACTTTTACGACTGATCAAAGAAGATCTCTTTTCTTTCAAACGCTCTAACTGTTGACAATAGCAGCAGCAACTCAAAATGGATCACCCTAACAGTGTTCCACAAAACGCTTAATTAGAGTTTCCTCGGGTAGAGGTCTGTTTAGGCTATGCTTTAGCCAGTTTACCTGCACCAAATCATTGTCTGCGGCGCTTAACATCTTATAGTATATACATTTTTTCAGCTCAAGTCACTAGCCTGTCCAAGAAAGGTAAGTCATGTTCGCGTGAGTGCAG
Organism: Carcinoscorpius rotundicauda; assembly: GCA_011833715.1. Lineage (NCBI taxonomy): Eukaryota > Metazoa > Arthropoda > Merostomata > Xiphosura > Limulidae > Carcinoscorpius > Carcinoscorpius rotundicauda. Next base: position 16,295,654 of record CM022391.1, read on the forward strand.
AGAAGTAAAAATGTCCACTCTTGCTCGAAGGTAGGTTTCTGTAAAATCATGGGGGACCAGTATTCCAAGCTGTTACAGATGACAATGAACTGTTCAATATGTTGAATTAAACTTCTGTGCTAGTTCTTGGACTGTTACAACACAATTTTCATTAAATGCAGCCAGCAGCAAGTCATCATTCAACTCAACAGGACGACTTGAACGTGGCGCATCACTTAAGCTGTAATCACCTGATCTGAACTTTTGAAACCACTCTCGACATTTTTTTTTCATTGAGAAACTCCACAACATAAACAATTTAAATGTTTCGTGTAGTTTTTGCTGCACTATTGCTTTTTATAAACTTATAAAACATTATATGCCTAATGTGCTCCTCAGACACATTCATTTAATGATCTGATAAAATGGAGTTGGGGTAGTTTCTTTTATTTGTCTGAACTTTTTATACACGTCCAACTACACAATTTAATCATTAAAGCCTTCTGCAAAGACAGAAATGACGATGCACTTTCTGTATTAAATTTTCAGACATCACTTATGGATGACCTGATATGTAAACAACAACATTTTAGACAAACTAAGTAAAATGGATGTTTATTTTAAGTCCAGTTGTAATTTTAAAAATATCTGGCCTTGGAATAATACTTGTTAAATTTACAATTACAAAACATGACAAATAAAATATAAAATTAAAACTGCATGAATGGTTTGAGTTATTTTTAGCTCACAGCTACACAATGAATTATATCTGCCTCTGCCCATCATTGTATATCCGCAAAGTTATCTTTGACTTAGCGGGCGTGAATGGACATAATTTGACAAACGCTTTAACCTTGAGAACAAGTATGTTTTAATTAATGTTGATAAATCAGTGATGTCGAGAAAACCTACTTGTAGAGAAAAATATATATGTTAAAACGGCTCGTATGGGTTGAGAAATTTTTTACGGAGAGTTCGCTCCTCTAAATAAAAATTTTCTCAACCCAAACGAGCCGTTTTTACATATATATAATGCTGATAAAATTCGCACTTACTCTTCGATTTGATATATATTCCTACTATAAATTAAACTATTTTAGTTTTCTTGTTTTTGTTAATTTATTTTGAGTATGTTGAAAACGGATTAATAAACTAAAATGTTTTCAAAATGTTGTTATTTTTCATTTTGTTAAGCATAAATCTGAGCCTTTTTATTTGCAAATAGTTTAAAATTTCTAAATGAATATAAAGTGTTTATCATGTATAATTTGATTTTTTTGGTTATGTGATACACTTCGTGTTGGACAAAGTAAAATTCCTTGTTTAAAATTTCTAAATGAATATAAAGTGTTTATCATCTATAATTTGCTTTTTTTTTTGGTAATATGATACACTTCGTGTTGGACAAAGTAAAATTCCTTGTTTAAAATAAAATATTTAAATATGTTGCACCAGAGGGCGAAAAGTAGTGGGGATTAGGGATTTTTTTTTCTTAAAATATCCAATAAGTTTCCATAGGCAAGGTAAAAGTTTGAAAATAAGATTTAAACGTACATTTGATTTTTTTCATATCTTATATAAGATTGTATTATTCCCCATATCTTAAAACATGAGGAATAATATACAATTTTACTAATTGTAATGTTCTAAGTATGAAAATATTTTGATACAGATGTACTACTGCTGGTATTTAGTGATACTGATAGTAATAATAATTAATATACACTAGTATTTTACGCTTTTTACTTTTTTAGGGTGAGGCGTTTACATTAATTTTTACGTGCAGAAATACAGTTCAAATCAAATATGTGTTTGGACAAAAATTCTAAGAACAAATTAATAATACTCTTTTCTTAACTTTATACTGTCGTAGTAGTAGGACTAGTAATATTAAACTATAACGAAAGATGGTGCTCTAGACAACTAATAACCAGTGAAAATATTTGTTAAGGCTGAGCCTAAGCATAATCTTTTACGTGCAAAAGCTAGAAATATGGTGGAGTAAATCAAATGGAGGTAGTAACTTCACAGCAGTATATCATTAAGTGTGGGAAATAGCAATATATATTAGTGGTAATAAAAGAGAGAGCTGTAGGTATCTAAGGCATAACTGAGATTTTTTAACACACTTTGGTGGTTTACATAAACATAATAGTAGATAATTAATATATTGTACAATTAAACATATTATTATGTGAACATTTTTAGTACCCACTGTGAGAAAAACCTGTACATTAGACAAGTAGAATGAAGAAAATGTCATTAGCTGTTAATCAATTCTCCATAATGTATAGCCACAGGATAGCAAGTATAACAAACTTAGTCTTCCAAAAATTATTTAATTTTTAAGTTTAAGTTCCAGAAGGTCCAGTTCAATCTACACTTTGATTGAAGTGTGTTATTTAGTTATTACTAGTTTTAGAGAATTCCACTTCTCATCAGTAACTCTGAATGCTAGTTAATCCAGAGATAAGCTGGACCTATGTCTTAGTATAAAGTATAAAAACATGTACACTGAATAGGTGAAGTGAAGACAAAGTATCAAAGATACTTTGATAATATAGGTCCAGCTTATTTCTCCTTGGTTAACTTGAGGTTACTGATGAGAAATGGAATTCTCTGAAACTAGTGATAACACATTTTGGTCAAAGTATGGATTGATCTGGACTTCCCTTGAACTTAGACTTCAGAATTAAACAGTTTTTGAAATACCAAGTTTATTTATTATAATGCATAATCATATCTGATTTTGAACTTGTGGAAATGTGTATCATTTTCAAATTTTATCAGGAGGTATACAGATTTCATATTTTTTATTAAATCCTCACATAAGAGAGATCACATGTTTCACCAGTTCTTCAAAAGAAATATTGCATTTCTCTTTGGTCTTCTCAAAAGATAGATTACATTTGCATCAGGTATAATGCATTTTGTATCTGTTCGTTACACAAGACAGACTTAAGGAAAGTATGAAAAACCCTGCATTTGATAAACAAAAGTACAAAAAAACTAAAGAAAGAAAGTGGAAGTCTGAGGAAAAGAGTATGAGAATAGTTAATTGATTGGTGGGTAGTTATAATCCAGTAGAGCAAAGTCCAGAAAGCTAAAGATAACTTGAATTGTGGACTAGGTTAAGATTGCTGAATAAAAACATAAAGGTAACAAATATGAGGAGGCCACTCAACCATCTTGCTCATTTAGTTGGAGATCCAAGATTTTCATTAAACTATTTTTAGAAGGATCCCTTTGTGGCATTGGCAACTTTGATAACCATTTATCATAATGTTGGTTGGCTTTTTGTTTGTTTTTCATTTGTTCATATTAAAAATAGTGACAGTGAAAATTCGGACAACAGGGGGCAAACAAGTTAGTAGTCACTGAAAGATAGAAAATGGTTAATTGCAGCATAGACTGAGTTATCAAACTCTAACATTTGAAGAGTATTAGTAAGGTTGTAAAAATTTTGAAGCATATTCAAAATGTTTATTCTGATTAATTGGATATTAATTATTTCTCTGCCTAAATGTTGAAACATTATTAGACTATTTTTAACGGTTATTGTTTGTGAATGTTTCCTTCCTAATCTGGCACTGTAACCCCAGTTAGAATACATTTTTCATTTTTGTAATGCTCTCTGCACTATTTATATGCCAGTTTTATTACCTTTCTTTAGGATTGTCTACACTTCACAGCTTGTGAAAGATTCTGTCTAATGTCCACCTGTTGATAAATGTTTGACCAGCTATTGTAGAGTTAAAGAAAAGAATTCCACCTACTTGGAAAATGCTCAATGCAGATGAGGCACCCATGAAAGACCTTGAGGTATCAGGAGCATCTACTAACGTGGGTACGTCATTAGAAGAAACAGATGTCAGTGAAAACCAGACATTGTCTGGACTGTCTGAAGAATCTGCTGCTGTGGAAAAATCCATAGAAGAATTAAATGTTTGCAAAGGACAGACTAAAACTGAAACAACAACAGTTTGTAATCACATAGATGTTCAAGGTAATCAGATCTCCGAAGTTAGAAGTTTGGCAACAGATAACACCACTGAGGAAGAAACACCAGCTTTACATGATGCACAAGACAGTATTGTTTCTGTAACTGAGTTGAGTGAAACAAAGAGGAACTACAATCAGGATGTGTCCAATGATTTGAAAATTCAGAGGAGTCAGAAAAGTGGTAATGGGGATCATACAAGTTCCAGTTTGACTGTTGACGCAAAAGCAGAAAAAATTGAACACCTACCAAGTGATTTAAGTAGAACTGCTTTTGAAATTGAACCATCATCCTCCCAAAACAGCAACTCTGTTTCATCCAGCCCAACCAAATCTTACCAGTCTGCTTACCATATAAAGTGGATTGACTGGAAAGACAAAAAAGTACCAGTTATCACACAGGTAATTTTTAATATTTTCAGTACTATCCCACAAGTGTACTTTAATCTTGTCAGTATCTTCACATGGGTATTGTTTAATGTTGTCAGTATCGTCACATGGGTATTGTTTAATGTTGTCAGTATCGTCACATGGGTATTGTTTAATATTGTCAATATTGTCACATGTATTGCTTAATGTTGTCAGTGTAATCACACATGTATTGTTTAATGTCAGTGTAATCGCACGGGTATTGTTTAATGTTGTCAGTATCATAACACTAGTATTGTTTAATGTTATCAGTGTAATCACACAGGTGTTTAATGTCAGCATCATAACAACAGTATTGTTTAATGTCAGCATCGTCACACTGGTATAGTTTAATGTCTGTATCGTCACACAGGTATCGTTTAATGTAATCACACAGGTATTGTTTAATGCTGTCAGTGTAATCGCATGGGTATTGTTTAGTGTTGTCAGCATCATCACACCAGTATTGTTTAATGTCAGTATTGTCACACTGGTATAGTTTAATGTCAATATTGTCACACAGGTATTGTTTAATATTGTCAATATCGTCACACAGGTATTGTTTAATATTGTCAGTATTGTCACACAGGTATCGTTTAATATTGTCAGTATGGTCACACAGGTATTGTTTAATATTGTCAGTATTATAACATAGGTATTGTTAAATGTTGTCTGTAATTACACAGGTATTGTTAAATGTCAGTAGTGTCACACGAGTATTGTTTAATGTCAGTATCGTCACACGAGTATTTTTTAATGTCAGTATCGTCACACAGGTATTGTTTAATGTCAGTATCGTCACACGAGTATTGTTTAATGTCAGTATCGTCACACAGGTATTGTTTAATGTCAATGTAATCACATGGGTATTGTTTAATGTCAATGTAATCACATGGGTATTGTTTAATGTTGTCAGTATCATTGCACCAGTATTATATAATGTCAGTTTCACCACACAAGTATGGTTTAAGTATCACTTATATTTACAGTAGTTATGGTTTTGTGAAGAATAATGTTTGAATGACACTGTGAAGTTGAATGCAATGTTGTGGTCATTGTTTTATAATTTCATTGTTTTGAAAATAAAATGCAATATTTTAAATTGCTAAAAATGTATGGTTAAGATTGAAAGTGATCTCATAACAATGTTACAGTGGTTTTTAAGTAGACATTTCTGAGTTTTAATAGTAGATTTTTTTAGGTTTTTACATTTTCATCATATTACAAGTCTTTTTTAAGCTGCATTTCATATCCCGAGTTTTGTCTTTTATCCAGAATGAAAATGGTCCATGTCCACTAATAGCTATCATGAATGTGTTAATTCTGAAAGAAAAGATAACATTACCATCAATGATGGAAATCATTACTCCAGGTCAGTTGATGGAGTATTTAGGAGACTGCATCTTGGAGAATATGCCAAAGGTATGTATGCTATTCTCAGTTTAATGTAGACTACTTTGAAAGATGATGCTGTTACAGTTTTTCTTTCCTATAAGCCTTTCCAATTCACCAAGTAGGGCCTACCCAAAGAAACTGGAAACTCCACAATTAACATTTTGTTACAAAGTTCCTTTAAACTTAATTTAAATTACTTAGCTCAGACAACTTGTCTTTAAAACCTCTTTGTATAAAATTTTTGTTGAGTGGTTTTGAATAACTTTACTCATAAATGTGTTGCAACATTTAATTTAAAAGCCAATGTTTTGTTCTTAGAATATTTCAGAAAGAGCCCAGCTGAATTATGAGCAAAATATTACAAGGATGTCACATGGATATGAAATGAAACTGAAATACATAACTGTTATAAGTTATTGTAAAACAATGAAACCCAAGTTTTTGTTGTTACCCAATATTTGTAAGAATAACAAGTAAATTGTTAAGAATAATTAATTTATGGGATTAATAGAAATATTTCAATGGAACATGTGGCATATATTTATGAATAGATGTAGTTGTGGTTTTTGTGGCAACTTTCTGAGAGTTGGACCACAGGTAACAATATAGTTTACTGTCTTTAGCTGAACGATTAACATTTTTGTTACAAAGTTCTTTTAAACTTGATTTAACTTACTTAGCTCAGACAACTTGTCTTTAAAACCTCTTTGTATAAAATTTTTGTTAAGTGGTTTTGAATAACTTTACTCATAAATAAGTGTTACAACGTTTAATTTAAAAGCCAATGTTTTGTTGTTAGAATATTTCAGAAGGAGCCCAGCTGAATTATGAGCAAAATATGCATGATGCTATGTCAATATTGCCAAAATTACAGACAGGCTTAGATGTTAATGTAAGGTTTACTAGGTAAGTTATAAAATGAATTTGGGTAAAGCAAGAATTAACACAAAGTAATTAAATAACTTAACCAGTGACTTGAACTTAACATTTTAAAATGTATGTTGAATAGTGATGCTGGTGAATTATAAAATAACTTTAATAGACCCATTAAGTCACAAGGGTTTATAAATGGTGGATCAATATAGAAAAGTTTGATCTAAGGAAAATTAGAAAAGAATATTGAACATAGATTCCAGTTTGATATTTCTCATGTTTCTAAAATATTTACAATTAATAAGTCAGCAGTTTTAAATATTAAGTGAAAATAACCTTAACCACTTTTGTTCTTAATGAAGCTACAGGTGTAGAAATGTAACAAGTTGGTTTTGGTTTTGTTGTGAATGATGTCACATTGAAGTATTTCTGTTCATACTGATATTTTGTCATCTGTAATATCCATTCATTAAGAATGTTTTTAAAGTTTTTGCCATAATCTTTTGAAAGAGCTGACTGGTGTTTGATATTTGCAGCATGTTACATTTAAAGCTTAAGTGTTATGTTCAAGACTTAATGTTTCCTGTTAGGTGTTGTGAATGAGTTACTTTGTTGGGTTAAAAGATGCATTTCATGTGACTGTAGTGTGGATCACTTTGAATATACACCCGAGCTGATTGTGTTTGACCTGCTTCACATTCCACTTTACCACGGCTGGCTGGTTGATCCCCAGTCACCCGAAGTTCAAACGGCAGTAGGAAACTGCAGCTATAACCAGTTGGTAGAGAACATCATTAACAACAAAGCATCTGAACGAGAAGAAGTGGTAACAGAAGGTACAGAATTCTGACATACACTTTGTTATATTTAAATGTCTTAGTAAGAAGATATAGTCGAGGAATGATCACCTGGATAACTAAAGCACTTTGTATGAGAACTAAAAATGTATTTTGTACTTGTAAAAAGTTTAACTAACAAAGCATTTATTTTATTATTTGTTTTTTGTGTTTATTTGTTTATGAAAACTTGTTCATTATTTCTTTATTACAAAGTTAAGTAGCTGATAATAATGTACTTTGTATTTCAAACATTTCTGTCATCATTAACATTAAGCTAATACCCAGACAACACACAAAGCTATAAATGGTTAAATGTGAGCTTTAATTCTAAAATATTTGGAATAAAATTGACTCACTAGTCTGTTGTACACATTATTAATTGGCTGAGGTGGCTTCAGTGAAAAGACTTACTTTTTATGTTTCAGAACACTTAAAAGTGTAAGAAAAACTCACTTGAAGTAAATTTCCAATTTGTGTGGTGCTTTACAAAGTATGCCATGTTGGAATAATGTATAAGGTATATTTTAAAAATTTGTTAATGAAAATGCATTCTGGGAAACATTAAAATTATTCTATACCATGAGGGGCAGTTTGAATCATATAGCTGATGTTGGTGGTTCTGTGTGTCACATAAGATAATAGTATTTATTTACAAATCTTTCAATTTTCTCTATTAGCATTGCTTGCTGAAAGTTTCCTTGGGAAGACTGCTTCCCAACTCACGTATCATGGCTTGTGTGAATTAACCTCAACACTTAAGGATGAAGAACTGTGTGTGCTGTTTAGGAACAATCATTTCATTACTCTGTACAAACGAAAAGTGAGTTTGTATTTCCAGTTTATTTAACAAAATCATGTTGATTGTACATTGTATCTCTGGAATTAAACTTCTGTAATGTTTATCCAAGATATTCTCTAGTGATGAATTACTCTTGTAAGCCATGGTGGTTTTTTTTTCATTTTTATATAAATATTTCTTTCTTTTGAGTTTAATTTGGTAAGTAAATCGTATAATGGATTCAGACGACTCGATCAGTGTGTCCATGAATTATTACTTGTAAAACAATAAAGATACTTATTAATAACCTTTTAGTTTTCTTGCTCATAACATGCCATTATGTGAATAACAGATTTTTTTGTAGGATACGTTATTATATATGTTGTGGTTTCCATACTCTTTAATCTTCATTGTGTTAAGAAACTGTAAAGGACAATCTTAATTTTTTTTACTGAGGTATTGTAGAAGGAGGCAGATGCTAAGATGACAAGGTAAGTTTTAAAATTATTCTCTTGAAGTAAGAATGTATCTCAAGATGTCTTGTATGGATATCAGAACTTTAATTGAAATAAAGTACAGAACGTTTTGACCTTAGGTCATCTTCAGATTAACAAAGCGACTTAAGAAGGTAGAAACGTTTTTCTGTACTTTATTTTAATGAAAGTTCTAATACCCATACCAGCCATCTTGAGTGGCCCCCACTGGCTCAGTGTTAAGTACGCAGAAATTTAATGGGTTTCAGTACCAATGTTAGGTGCAGCACAGATAGCCCACTGTTGTAGTTTTGTGCTTAATAAACAAATGTATTTGTTAGTCTTCCATGAATAATTGTACTAAAAGTTTTGTACATGCAGAAAGTGAAATTCGAGAGATATTGACTGTTTAGTTAACTACAGTTTCTGTTTCTCTTGTCTCTTGAATTCCAGATATTTGAGGCATACGTTTCTCTTATTACTTCAACCTCTTTATATATACTTTGAGATTTTTGCTTATTTTAAAAATTAATCATTAATTTATAAATATAGATGCTCCCATAATTATCCTTTTATTTACAAGTGCAGTACCGAACAAATTATGTTTTATACTATTGTGAGGAATGACTTATGCTGAGGAAATGCTGTCTTGTTTTACAGATATTTTTCTTTTGCAAAATCAAAGAAAATTGTAGAAACTGTAATTATCTATGTCAGTTTCAACTTTTTTACATTTTACTACACTGTTAGAGATGTATTTTTCTTCTACACAGTTGAATTAATAGTTTTTGTTTCAAGTTTATTTACTGATTATAATCATTATTTTGTAAAAGGTTATAACTTTTACAGCAATAAAGAATATTTTTAAAAACTTGTATATTTTAGAATGATGTCACCAATGACTGGAATGTTATACCTCAAATGGTAACTGGTAATAAAATGCCTGTTTGAATGTTATGACTGTAAGTTGTTGATATTTATTTTAGTTTCTACATGTTTTGTCTTTTTGTGTACTTGGATTGAATTTTTAGACTCTGTGTGTATATAAACTTATGCAATAATTCATTGACTGTACTTTATTGGGTGACAGGATGAGTTGTTCCAACTAGTCACAGACCAAGGTTTTCTGACTGAGAATAAAGTTGTGTGGGAAACATTAAACAATGTTGAGGGAGATGGCCACTTTGTAGATGCCAACTTTGTTACAGTGCCACCAAAAGCAATAGAACCTGTAAAAGTTGACTCAAATCTTACCCCAGAACAGCAAACAGACCAAGAGTAAGTTCAAACTTTTATCAATATCTGTAGTTACAGAAGTTTATTAAAATAACCACAGTTAATGGTCAACCATAATTATAGTTAGTAACTGACCAGGCTTTCATTCCTTTGTTTAACAGTTAACTTGCAAGCTAGTGGAAAAAAATTTCATAAAATTCCATCAGTGTTATACTGAAAGCAAAATTTCTTTCTTGATTTAAAATGTACACAGCCTGATGGTAAGTAAAGAGGCACTTGTATAGAATGAAAACTTCTAAATAATTGAAACACGTACAAAATGGTAAAAATACCCAGTGGTGTTTATGGAATCTACCCTTTGCAATTAAAGACAAAAACACATCAAACTTATTAGATCTGTAATTTGTAACACTCAAGGATGGACTGTGTATGGCTATGGAAGAATTTAATATCTTCAAGTCCTCGTTTTGTTAGATCAAATTATTAGGAACCTTGTCTTGTATGAAGATGCTTGCTTGTCTGGTAAGCTGTTTATTGGTTCAGACTTGTAATTGAGAACTGTGGTGTAAGAAGTACTTGTACCATCAACTCTTTGTGTAACATCCCTTCAGCTACCACTGGCTGTGACCATCTGGCTATCCAACATCCAACCACCTGTTGTGATTGTCCAGTTGCACAAATTATATCTTGCAATATAATAGAAATACTGCTGTAATTTGTTGTTGCTTAGAAAATTGTCAACAGTAATTCCCCAGAGATTATTTATCAAAGCACCTGAGCTGAGCAAATCTGTACTAATCAGAATAAAAAAGTATCCCAAAAGACCGGAAAGTGGGATCACATCTGTGTTGCTCCCTGCTGTCAACGTACAATACTGAATGGAGTAAGGACTGTTACCTGTCTAGCTCCTCCGTAGTTGTAGTCTGTGCTGTGAAGAGAATATCTGATGGTATTTGCACTAGCAGCAACTGCATAAATAATTCTGCACACATGACAAAGAGTCTGTTCTATTGGCTGTGGAGAAATCACCGTTGCATGATCTAACTAGAAATGAAATGTTACCCTGTTCACTGTGGACAGTGGTAATACAAATGACCTGATGATTTCTGCCTGGGTTTGACCACCTTTCCTTTTTCAAAGTATGTAACTTAATTATTGATGGTGTCTAGGATCCAATGATCTATGGTGTGGCTGTTTGTATTTTCTGGTCTTTACTGAATTATGTCTTATTTATTTATTTGTGTTATTTACATACGACATCATGAAAATAATTGATTTGTATTCTTAGGGTGTCTGTTTACTTACTGGTAACCAAGGTTTCTTGCATATTATATTGGTAGTGTTTATTGTTCCAAAATCTAGTTATCAACTTGCATTAAACTGTGACATATCTAAATTAAAGAGCAGTTTATAACGTAGAGTTTATTTTAAATCATAGCTATTTGGTGGCTTTGACCATGCAAGAGGAGCAACAGAAACAGGATGAACAACGAAGGATATGGGAGGAGTATAAACAGAAAAATCTTGGAGGAAACGATTCTATGACAGAGTGAGCCTGTCCTTTAATGCCCAACCACATCCTTGTGTCCAGTCCTTTGTTATTGTTGTTGAAGACTCCTTAAATTCTGTCTCTACTTTTTGAAACTAAACTTTCAACAGACTAGTCTGATATTGATAACTTTAAGTAATGTCTTTTGTTTCACATGGTGATATGTATACATTTTAGAATGGTTTAAAGTAGATATTAATATTGGAATGTGTCTATTAAATAATTACATCCAAATGAAGCCAAATAACTAAACAAAATAATGAGGAAGAACTACTCTAAAAACAGCAAATCCCAATCTCTGATTAATTATAATATAACCATAGATTTTTAACCCATAAAAAGATCTGAGGTTACAAGCTACAATGTGGGATTATGAAATATGTCTTAAACTTTGGAGGTGATTGCAGAAGTAGGACCCACATCTTGCTCTACTAATTTCTAAGTTTCCAATCTTTACATGTGTAACTTGTGAATTGAAAGCTAAAGCTGATAGATGGTGTATCCCCACTGCAATGTGGGTCCTGCTTCTGGAGTCACCTCTAAAACCTAGGATCATTTTATAATTCCACGTTGTAGCTTGTATTCTAGCATCTTTTTAAAAGTAGGCAGCACATTTTGTTTCTTGTTTAAGAATTTGTGGTTATAAAAATATATACAGGGTGGTCGCTAGAAAAGCGGAGAATTTGTCAAACAGCTATTTATTTTTACAAAGAATAACTTTTACAAAGTTTTTTAAAGGCATATGTTGTGTTACACTCATAGATGCTCAAAATGAAATTAAAATCATGCATTTTATTCATGATGTAAAGAAATCAAAATAGAAATGAGTAAGCACGCATTTTATTCATGATCTCATCTGACCCTCAAATTTTCCGCTTTTCTAGCGACCACCCTGTATATACACGCACACACATACATATATACAAGTTTGTCATGTCAGGTTACTATACAGACTGAAAAAATTGCATAAGTTATTAGAGAGAATATTTAATTATTTTACAATATTCTTTTTTTAAAGAAAACCTCTACACCTGAAATTTAGACTCTTGGTATTTAGGGAACATGTCACGAGGTTTTAGTAAATTACATTCAAAATTTAAAGAATATTCTTATTTTGGTATACAAATAATTTTGACATAAAAATATAGCTAATGATCCAAATCTTAATATGAATTTTAAATCATTAATTTTATAAGACTGTAAAAAAATTTCTAATTTACCGTAATTATGGAATTATGTATTTACTCTTGGTATTTTGAATGAAATTTAACATAAATTATTTGTTATAATGTTGTCACTGCTCAAACAGTACATAATTTTCATAGTTTTCAATCTCATTTGCTGCCGAGCCACGTTACATCTTCTTTTTTAGAACTTGCCAATAGTTTTCATTGATGTTTAATACTAGTTATAGGATATTGTTACCTTATTTTGTATTTTACTATTCTGCGTTCTTTGGTGCATTATTTAATTAATTGAAGCACTTGGTATCAAAAAGTAGGGTTAAGTGTTATTGATGGTCAACAGTAAAAAAAGAAAGATGGCCCAGATAATAATTTATTGTTTTACATGTGTATTCTTGATTTATTGTCACAAAAGTAACTAAAATGTAAACATTTATAAACGTTTTAGGCTAAATAAAGTTAAAGTAGGTGAGATAAATAATTTTTTAAGAGGTACACTTGCGAGCAGTCTCTGTTTTATGCGATTTAATACGTGTTCACCCAGTTATTTACACTTTATATGACAAGAATATTAGACTCAAAGAGGCAATAAATATTTAAGTGAAAGTATAAATTGTGTAGAAGTTTTAAACTATTTCTAGTAAAGAAATGTAATTTCATTTGGGTGGCTAACCTTCTCAAACTTGAAATGGGAATCCCAAAATGGCAGTTTGTCTGAGACATTTTTAGTTAGGCAAGATTATGACATGCATGAAAATTATGCCATAGCGTAGTGACCTCAACTGAATTAGCATGCCCATGCACAGTTGGTCTGCTTTGCACCCCTACCCCAACGACCCTTTTGAGCACAGACTGCACCTGAAGAATGTACAAGTTAATCATTAGTGAAACTTAATCTGGTGGTTCAGTTGTTGTTTAGGTTTCGTTTTGATAGTCATTTCTTTCCATTTAAATCTCATTGAAGTTTTTTTTAACTTCTGCTTCATCTACGTTTTCAAAGTGACCATTTTAATTTCTCACTTCACTTTAGAAAAATATAAAAGAAAACACTACCTAACCTGTATGGTGTTTGATAGGCTAATGGTTTGTTTTTAAGTCTTAAAGTTTTACTGCTCACCACCCCATTTAGGTACCTATACTTAAATGATGTTTTGTTGTGTGTGTGTATGTACATATATTTGCCTTTATCCTGTCAGGAATATTTTACCGAGACTTAAATCTAATTGTAAAAAAAAAGGTCAATAATTTACAAATAGACTGTATGAACTGTGCTTTTGTTAGTGTAGTAAGGCAGTTTTAACAGGAACAGAATCTAATGAACCTGCAGATGACGTATATATAACATTTCTGATCCTGTTGCAGTGAGGAACTTGCTCGACGGCTACAGGAAGAGGAGAATAGGTATGCTGCTGCTGCCGAGACACAAAACCCGAGACGACAGAGTGGAACTGGCAGTAACAGCTCCAATAAAAGTAAAAATAGAGACGTACGTAGAACTAGGAAAGAAAGTTTTAAAAAACTGCAGTCAAATTATAAGCAATAAAGTGTACTTGTTTCCTTGTAAAACTTGACAGTAATATATATATTATTGTAATGGATGCTGTTGATCATAATACTATAGTCTGTTTTATGATTGTAGACTAAAATTATTAGGGTATGGGGCTTATGCTTTTGTCTTAATTATATCTTCTAAGTATACCTTTCAATACATAACGTTTGAATTCAGTGACATGAATCTTGTTTTAAAGAGATGTAATGAGCATTATATATGTAAACACAGCTCATTGGGTTGAGAAATTATTTTACGTAGAGTAGCGAACAACGTTTCGACCTTCTTTAGTCATCGTCAAGTTCACAAAGAAAGAAAGAAAGGTAACCGATCGGAAGCTGACCACATGTTTGAAAGGGGTTGTGTAACTGAATGTCGAAATGTAAAGGGTGTGCTTAGATGTTTGAATATATAATTTTATGTTTATTTCATTATTTTTAATTGAGGTGTAAAGGTGTTCCATTGTATTGGTTTATTTTGGGTTTAAGTTGTTGTATAAGTAAGGTTTCTTTAATTTTATGTTTGTTTCTTTATTTAGTATTTGGGTGTTTTCTATGGTTATGTTATGCTTATTTGACTTGCAGTTTTCGAAAATGTGGTAAGGTGACTTTTTATGTTCTTTAAATCTAGTTTCCATTTTTCTACTTGTTTCTCCAATATAGAAGTCGTGGCAGTTATCACATTGTATTTTATAAATAATGTTGGTGTGGTGTTTGTCAGTGTAGTTTTTACATAGTATAGACCTCAGTTTTGTGCCGGGTTTTTGAATAAATTTGGTATTTATTGAAATGTCATATTTTGTTACTAGTTTTTGCCAAATGTTGGCCATTTGTCTGCTGATGTCGGGAATATGGTATGCAGCAGTATGTGGTTTTGTGAGTTTTTGATTTGTGAGATATATTTACTTTTGTTGGTTGATTTTGCTTTCTGTCTAGGTGTGTGCGTATAATGTTTTCTATTGTTTGTGGAGGAAACTTGATGTTGATGAAGTATTGTTTTATTTTGTCTAATTCATCGTTAATTTTATCTGGTGAGCATAGTTTAATGGCTGTTTCATGTGCTCAGTCCCAAGGAATGTATAGTCCAGTATTGGTGTATTTCTGTTTTAAATTGTGTGTTGGTTCTTGGAATTTTGAGGTTAAGAAATGATATTTGATTGCTTTCTTCCTGTTCAACTGTGAAGTTAATGTTTTTGGGATGTATAGAGTTAATGTGGTTGAAAAAAATTAAGTGTGTTTTCTGTAGATCTGAATCCTGCTACTGTGTCATCTACATATCTGTTTGCTCCTCTATGTAAAATATTTTCCCAACCCAAACGAGCCATTTTTACACATATATTTCTCTACAAGTGGGTTTTCTATACATCACTGGTAATGAGCATTAGTCCATGCTGTTTCTTGTAGTTGGTGGGGTGTGATAGAAGTGTTATTTTCCCATGTTTAGTAAGTCATCAGTGTTAACACAGAGAACAAAAAATGGTAATTTAAAAATTAATTTTTGTCAGTTGTAAGAACAAAAGTTAATTTATAATAAAAAAATAAACACAGTAAGAATACAACTTAAAACCTTCCAGATAAGAAGTAGCAATATTTTTATTTTTGTTACCTGCTGATAATTTTTTATAATACTTTTATATGATGGCTGATAATGTTTAATAATATCTGGATGTGGTGTGCTGATAATGTTTAGTGATAATTTGATGTCATGTACTGATAATGTTGTGAATACCTGGACGTAATACACTGATAATGTTTTATAATATCTGGGGTGGCAGGGGGAGATGGGATGCTCCTGAGAGAGTTCTGACACCCACCCACTCTCCCCCCAGTATAATATTTTTAAGTCTTGTGTATCAGTTCTCGGTGATATTAAAGTGTTGAATTTTTTCTGCCTACCCATAAAACCAATTTTTCACCTCCTTAAACCTCACTCCATCACTTGAATAAATCCTAGAAAGTGTTACTGGAACAACAGAAATTTTGTGAAAATGACGATCAAATCCCTCTATTGGGTGAGACAAGAGTTGGCAATGGGTGCTCTTAACTGTCTTTCACCTAATCTGTCAGTTCATATGTAAGAATGGATATGGACAGATAGCTCTTATGTAGATTTTCTTAAATTCCAAGACACACATACAATCACACTTGACAAGGAAATGCAAGCATTCCTCTAAACTTTTAAAAAACACATTGGTTTCACTCAAGTAACTCAACAAAAATCTTGTACCAAACTAGGAAATTTCAGAGAAATGAAATGTCTTTCTTTAAGATTTGTTTTTTCAGTCATCCAAGAAAAGATAAAGTTCAGATAGGTACTGAGGTCTCCTTATCAAACGTGGTTGTTTTAGAATATACTTCATATAAAAATATCAGCACTTTAATATGAAGATAATGTTACTGTGTTTTTCAGTGTGCTCTTCTGTGAAAGTAAACAATCGCATGACACACAAGCCTTTCAACACTGTGTGGGATCAATTATGGTGGTATTGTCTTCAGAGTTTCCCTGATGTACTGCTGCATTGGGATACAAGAAAAATGTACGTCTTTCAACATGTGGATTCAACCAGCAACATGAGTGTTTTCTTGTTGTTTTTTTGTAAACTTAAGATGTGTTTTTCAGATAAAAGATAGAAATAGAGAAAAGAATGTTTCATGTTTCTTTTTCTTTGTTCATTTGTTGTTAGAACTTCAAGAAGTAATATTCAAGTTTTGTGGAATATGATAATAGAATTAATTTATAGAATTGTGAGTTATCCCACCTTCAAGTATGGACTTTAGCTGTAATTGTCTGCACTAATGTTGCAGAACCTACATTTATTTTTTGTAATATACTTGGACATACTGAGAAGTAAATACTGTATTTATTTTGTTACTTTATAGTTTTCAGGCATCAGTTATGATACTATTTAATTTCCTATTACCTTGTGAGAAATATAATATAAACAAAATGCACTTTCCTCAAAAGAAACCAGTTTTTAAAATTACTAGTTTCAGTACTACTTTAAAATTGTGATTGAACAGTTTAAGTTCAAAGTTTGTGTTAAGGTAATTTGTCAATTTGCAACTTCTTTACATAGTTTTGTTTAGAGCAAGTTTTGGCATTGTAAGTGTCTACCACATTCAGAGTTTAGGCTGATATTTTAAAGTTCATAACAATTTGGTTAATCCAAATTGACAGTTTGTGGCCAAATTTGAAAATCCTGTAGCAAAGTCAAATGATAAGTTATATGAAATTTTGGAGGTTGGACAAAACAAACAATGGGTAGAATAAACTGTTCAATTTTCAAAATTATTTTTTCTTCTCAGAATTTTACTGTTACACATATTTAAAAAAAAGAGAATATTTCATTTATCTACATTCACTAATACTGTAAGCTAAAAAACAAACCTGGAATTGCATGGTATGATGTCACATGTAATAGTGTAATCAGCTGCAACATATTTTTTACTTATATCATAAAAACACTCCATAATTTAGTTTAGCATATCTCTGTGCTGTCATATTCTGTTGCTGTAATAATTTGATGCCCTTGTATGGAACTTGAAAGCAACTACATAATTATTCAGCTTTCTAAAAGAACAGCATAGGCCTATAACAGCTTAATGAAGTGTACTGCTTTTACTTTACTTCCTATAGGTACTTTTTAATTTTGTTTAGTGTCACAACGTTTTTTTTGCACTTGCAACACAAAACCATCTATCCATTTTTATCCTTCTGTTTTATGTGAAAGGGAAACACTTTCCATTCACAACAGCAGAGGAGGATGTAATGTCATTTGCTCTTCTTATGGTAATTACACAGAGATGAAGTAGAGCTCTAAGTGTGTGCTGGGGTGTTACATTGTTAATTTTTTATATAGTTCTCTTACAAAATGTGAGTGTACAGTCTGGGAACAAATTTAAGAGGAACAATTTAACCCTCAGCTACATGTGTTACAGTATATATATCCTGACAAATGCTTGGCTTTAAATCAAAATCATAATAGATTCTTCATAAAACTGTGATGTTTTTCATGATGTTAATGTGCCTTGATTGAGACCACAAAGAAACTTCAGAATGTAAAGATTAAGTGTTATTAGTCATTCAGCTAGTAGTAGCTTGGTAGTAATAGTATTATGTTCAACAGAATTTGTTTTTAAAAATGTGGTTAACAATTAGACACTTTGTGGATGTTAGTGAATTAATTCCAAGTTCAAGAAAGCAATTTTTGGAAACTTTTCTGTATTTATAATTGTGCTAAGAATAGTCTGGGGTTGCATGGAAACCTTCAAAGAACATAAAAAACAAACAACACCCCAAGCCTCAAAATTTGGAGGTGAGTTAGCAATGTATTCCACCAGCTAGCAATCAGTGATTACATTTTGTTGCCTTGCACTTGAATGCAAGTGGTAACTCAACAGATCACCCTTCAAAGTATAAAACTTATTTCCTCTCTTTAGCCTAATAGCAGATTGTATGCCTCGCGGTTACGTTGCTGGCTTGAGGTTTTAACTGGAGGTACGCATCATAAAAAGGTTTGGAATAATCAGTTATTGAAATTATAACATTGGAAATTCTATTTATCAAAAGAGAATCTACGTGGTGTTCAGGTTGTTGTAATATTTCTTTCAGTGATATACTGGAAAATAATATATGTACTTACAGAACCTGAAACTGACAAGTCCAAGGTACACATAATCCTGCTTTTGAATTAAGAAATGATCTGATAGACTTTTAGGGTTAGAGCAGTCTTTGTTTATTTCTGTAATCTTGATTTATTGTGTATTATGTTGAATGATACAACAGTTGGTGGTGCATATTTTTACAACTTAGAACCACAAACTTGGGCTGAAGGTTTGTTTTAATGTTGTTCAAACAGTTACTCATTACTATAGTTTGAGATTGTTGTAGTTGTTTCTTTTAAGAAGTAGCTTTAAAAAAGAGGGAAAAGAAACTTTTAACCTGAATGATTGTGAAATAGGACTGTTCGATTGATGTTTATAAATAGTGTAATGTTATTTCTACCTCTCATTACTGATGGAATTTTTTCATGATTTGTTTACATGATTTTCTCATGTATAAATGTTAATATTTGTGTACTAAGTATCATTCACAAGAGCAGTTCGTTTATTTGACTTAAAATGTACTATTTTAATGCAACTAAGTTTTCCTTATTTCTGTCACTGCATGGCTATCATTATAAGAACATTGTAGTGAGTGTTTTTGGTTACTGTTCATGTTTCATGTAGTTCCTGTTTCTCCTGTCTGTTTCAATGCTCTACAAGCTATCACTTCCCCTATTTTGCTCAATTTCAATTTGTTTCTACACAAAACGATCTTATTTTGTGAATTTCTTCTAACTTCAGTTCCATTTGTTTCAAGGCTGTTACTTTACCTCCTGAAAAACCTTCCTAAAGTCCTTGTAGAACACTTGTTGATTGGGAATTACATTGCACTTAAGTGTTAATAATGAAATGTGCGAAACAAACATGCATGCAGAATATTATGGTTAGAAATCACTCTGGTTATCAGTGTACAGACACTAAATGTATATGGATGTTCAGTTTCATTTATTACATAGTTACGAGAACACTAGTGCTGGATTAGTAAGACTAGATTTCAACTTTGTGAATACTATATATGCATATATTTTACAGTAGTTGGAGATATGAAATGTTTGTTCACAAGAACCATTGCAACTCAGACATGTACATGTGATATTTCAAAGTTTATGAATTTTTGGTCATTAGCATTTATGTAAATAATATAGCTTTAGAAAATGAACATATTACATATTCTGTTGAACTAATGCTGTTTATTACTTTTAGCTGCTTACCATGAAATAAATCCTATTTTTTCCAGCTTAATAAAAAAGATTTAATGATTCAAAACCAAATATTAATAAAATTATTAAGTTATATGGTATAATATCAAATATTAATTTTCTTATGGTATCAGTTTGCTTATATTAACTCCATAAATTAATACAAGGAGAGAGATAAAAGCTTCTGTATTGTTGCTACTAAAAAAGATATGATATTACAAAGACAATTGAAACCAATTTTATTATTATTTGTTTTAGAGATATTCAAATATTTTCTCACTGAAATAACTGTTTGCTTTATCCTGTATCATAAAATTTTATTGCATTGATTGATATCTCAACAATAATATTTCCCATTGTTTCACTACAATAAATACACAATGAGAGATGATGCCTGGGAAAGTGTAAGAAATATGAGTATTTTTCTTAAGAATTTAGATTAAATTAACATACTTAATTAAATTGGAAAAATTTGAATAATCAATTAACTGAGCCATAAATCTGTCAACTTGGGAAAATTTTGATTTAAGCTACAAAGAATTGTAAACACTTAACTATGGTGTAATATGTTAACTTGCATGTGCTTTTGCATAAATTAATTTCTGACGAATTATTAGTATTTAATATCCGGAATAATTGTCTTTATTTGAAACAGCTAATGTTTATTGTATATGTGAGCTTTAATTAGAAATGGTTTATATATGTTTGCCATACTTTGATAAGTAAAGTGTTGTACATTTCTGGTGTTGTCTCACTTAATTATTTTTATCTGTCCTAGTATTAAAAGGTATTTATAAACATTTGTGTTGTACAGAATGGAAAATTTGCTTTTTAAAATAAATGGTATATTCTCGATGACTTCTGTTCGACATTTCTGCTTCATTGTTTGATAATAGATTGTTATAAAATTATTGTTGATGTAAACTGTTAAAGTTACAGTAGAACTTCATCACCTTCAACAAGATTCTTGGTTTCTAATAGCAGTTTGTTAAATATTATCGAAACAAAATGTATTTTAGTTTGTGACAAAATACCAAACATCTCGTAAAAGATAAAAAACTGACTTAAACATTTAAAATAAAAATTTGTATACCTGTGTTTGTAAAAAACAAGCAAATTTTGTGTTAATTAAGATTACCTTTTTATTAAGAACTTCTGGTTAAAAGTTATTAACTAGTTCTATCTCGTATGACAAAATTAATTCAAATAAGGTAATAAATACAAATCTGAAGTCTATAATTATTGGTGTGCATTAAATCATTTGTTTGGTTCCCTTGTTAACCTTTTGACTGCCAAGTATTTCAGCTGCTACAGTACAACTCTAATGCTTCATTTTGTAACTTTTTTCGTGACGCTTGAAAGAGTTATCTCGTCTACGGCACTGAACAGGTTAACATTTTTGGACATGAAACGTTCTTTAAAGAAGTGGTTTGTACGAGTCTAATCAATTACGATATATTTTAAAATAACAAAATCTTGTAAGATTTTATATATATAAATAATGTAAAACTAACTTTCTTAACCCTCTTATGACCAACTTGTCTACAAAATACGTAAGGATTAATCATAAAGTAAAATAAGTAACGTAGTTTCACCGCTTCTTTATCTGGAAGAGTATAAGTTCCATTAGACACAACCAGATCCTACATTTTGAAAACATTTTACGAATATATGTGCGCGCGAAAAACGCTGTTGTTAAGGGAATGACTATTAATGACACCTGCGTTTTGGAACAATTTAAATTTCATTTACCTTGAAAATAAGCCAGTTTACGTATCATACGTGAAACAAAAAAGCAAAGCATGTCTAAACTGTTTATAGCGAATATTTGATACTTTTTTAGTAGTGCATGTAAACATTTTCTATTTGACTCTTAAGTTTTTTGAGAAAACAATTTTAAAAAGATCAAAACAAGTCCAGCAATGGTATTCAAGGACAATAATAAACGAGAGGTGACCAAAAGTTTCCACGTAAATTCATTCTTAGTAAATTTCCATGTAGAAAATAAACCGAATAAGGGGAAGTAATTAAATAAACAAAAATAAGCCCTTGTTCACAACATTGTGTAATGTTTAACAGAAAACATACTTCTTACTTCAGTGACTGTTGAGAGGATTTCCAAATGCATTTACAGAATATACGAATGGGAAGAATTATAGCCTACTGCTCTTTCAAGTCAGAGAGAGGGGTTTTAGTGAGATATCGCATAATCTATAAATTCCTTCTACCAACCATTACTCCAGCTAGCTTGTTCTTCCTTTAAGATGATAAGACTGACATTAAGGACAAAACGCTTTAAAAGAATATAATATGTACAGATGTTTTGAATATTTTAATAAATGATAGTATTTTTAAATAAAACAATAGAATATGTTTGACTATGTGTTTATTTTTGTGCTTTAGAAATCCATAAGGAAAATGACAAGAACGGACTTCTGATTTGCAACAAACGAAAGTTTTGGATTCAGTTGTTTTTTCACTATTAATAAAAATTTTAATTTTTTTTATTTTTGTACTCTATGAGGGGCGTCACAATTACTGAGGTCGATACTTTGTGTTTCATCTCTTATTTTTCATTCTATTTTAATGTAGTTCTGGAGTCGGACTCTTGGAAAATCAATCATTTTCGAGTAATTTCTGCCCTCTGTATTCTGTCCCATCCTAGTGGCACGTCGTATGCCTGCAAACGTACAACACTATAAGTCGGTTTTAATATTCGTGGTGGGCAGAGTATAGATAGCCCTTTTTGGAGCTTTACGTTTAATTACAAACAAATAAAAAGCCCTCTAAATTCTACGACGTTATGTGCGTGTGTATGTCTCTTTTTCTTATCTCTTAATGTATTCTATATTTCCATCTCAGTCTTACGTCTTCTATTTCGTCTACCTTCGACTAGCATTCAAAATATTCTTTTTACTAGATTATTTCCTGCTTACTAACATAATTTCATTCCAGCTCAACGAGCTTTTTTCTGTTTTTTTTGTTTTTTTTACATATTCTAACTCATTCTCCAATATCTTCATTTACAATCGTATCAGTTAATAATATTTTTCGGTCAATCTCACTATTCATTGGTAACAGAGTAGCCCCAGAATTGGGGCTATTTATTTATTATGATACTTTATTGTGACCATGTTTTGAGCGGTGTCGAGCAAGCAAACTGTCGGCAATTGTGATGCGCTAATTTCTATTCTTTTCGCTCAAACAGTGTGGCACCCAAGCGCGAGTTTCTGAGCCTTGCCCATTGAATGAAGGTGGTTCACCACAGTTTTTTTTATCACAATCCATCTGCTCCGCTAATTCTCTAGTCGTTTGACGTGGATTTTCGTGAAGAAACTGGTTCAATCGCTCTTTATCAAACACAGTTGGTCGACCAGTGTGTGACCCGTCCTTCAGATCAAAATTCCCATTTTTAAAGCGCAAAAACCAACGGCGGGCGGTACTTTCAGGCATTGCTTCTTTGCCATACACAGAACAGATCTCACGAGCAGCTTCGGCGGCGTTAACACCTCGATTAAATGCGAAAAGCAGATGGTGTCGAAAATGCTCTATTTTGTCCACTTGACATTCCATTTAATGAGCTGAAAATGAAAGCAAAAATTAAAGAAATATGAAAATCAAACACACCATCTATTAGAGCAAAAAATTATCTACCAAATGACATGAAATATTTTGCAAAAGCGTTTCATTTATGAATATATTTTTTTTAACTTGAAAAAACGCTCACGAATTATTCCTCAACCCAATATATTCAATTACCAATAATATTTGACTTAAGCAAATACAATAAAATGCTTGATTTTCAGAACTATCTGAAATGTTAATAATATTTGGAGATTTCTGCAATAAAAATTTTAAAATTAACAATGCATTTCATTGTAGACTGTTTCTAATCATTATTTTTAATAAATATTTTATTTCGTCCCCATTTATTTTGTTTCTGAACTAAGTTCCCGTTCTGTCCAAATATCTAAACATCTCTAATGTAATATTGATAACTAAATTTTTGTATTTGTTATTCTTCTATAGATTTTTAGTTCTACAACTATTTTATTTCGTATAAACGTAATTTGAACTACATTTAAAATAACTTACACACGTGGCCATCGGTATGAGTGATATAAATATATTGTTGAAAAATTAAGTATACGAAACTAAAAGAACGTTTTCTGTTTATTTCCGTATCTGAGTGAGAAGCGCGTATTAGTAGTGTACGATTGGACACCTTTTAGTTTTAATTTTTAGAAAACAGTTATTTTACTAGTACTTTCACTGTTTGCTAATATTTTCTGAATTATTAATTATATTATCTTAGTTTTATTGCTGTTATGTTAGTTATGTTTTGTAGAACTGCGAGCTTGAAATTTTACTTATAGTAGAATCCAGTCAAAATTGATATTGTATGGTTATCCATGAAAAATTGCAGTTTGTTAAGCCTAACATAATACTGTGTAAGTTATATATTATCACGTAAAGCTAGTGTGTTTAGTCGTAATCGTTTGGAACTATTATCTTCTGTGTCCTGGTTTCTGCAACAAACAGTCTGCTCATGATACATGTCGGCAAACTATACTAACTTCAGTACTATCACTAAACCTTGGTCTCGTACAGGTAATGAGGTAACTGAAGTTTGGTGATATTAACTGTAAACATTTTACTACAACTAATTCACAAGAATCATAATTAAATTTATTTTTGATTTTAGTCTGTGGACACTAAATTCGTGGTACCATACAAATTACAGTTTCAGTAAATCACATATATTGTACATAAAGAAAATTGTTTGAAAAACTTAAAAACTGTTTTATAATTTTACCCAACAATTATTTTATTCAGTGTCATTAGAATGTTGTTAGTGAACTTTCATAAGTAAAATTACAGATTTGATAATCTAGTGTAATTAGACTTACAACTTGATCATCGATATTAAAATTGTGTTGTAGAAATACATTTGACTTTAAAGATTAAGTGAACCAGTCGTTAAATATCTACTTTCTTTTCTAATTCCTCAAATTTACCCAATTTAAAGTTCAGGAAGATTCACTGAACTACTTGAAAAAAAGTGTAATGTGTTATGATTGCTGACTCAGCAAATGAAAATATATGTTTGATACAGTTCACATTTTACTAGCTACAAATAATCTGCAAGACACATTTGGATGAGGAAAGCACTGTATTTTGTATTTAAAACCCCTGAATTATTGACACAATTAGAATTTATTTATTTTTTCTGTAGGCACAATACCTCACTGGAAACAGTTAAAGAAGGCAACTGTTATCATATTTCTCTGGTCCAAGAGCAAGATCCCAAACGAGGCAAAGAGGGTTTTGAGAAAGGGAACAGGAAGAGGTGGTCATAAAGTAAGAAGAAGCTGTACAACCCAGGTTAGCAGTGGAGCAGGATATGCCAATGTTTGAAGAGGGGGTAAGAAATCTGTTTTTTAAAGTTTAGTTTCTGATTTCTAATCTCAGTTGTTATGTGTCATATTCTTCAAATGTTGCTTTGAGGACATGACTGATTTTTAGTAATAAAATGCAAACATTTAGTGATAATAGGAAGCATTTATTAAACATTTCAGGATCCATGCAATTCTACCACCAAAACTCCAGAGGTACAAAGCATACAAATAATATTTGAAATTACAACAGGAATCTATACACACAAGAGTAAACAATTTGAATAAGCAACTATAAGACGTGAAAGTAAACATGTGGCATAGATGAAATAGTGGAATTAAAATAACATCTAATCTAGTGAAAATTATGTGTTTGTTTATTGACCAAACAATTTTTTGTACAACATTTCTTTTGTAAGAAGTTCGGTATCAAAATTGGCTGTTGAGAGAATTTTGAAATTAAGAAGGTTTGATTCATTACTATCAGTGCACAAAAATAATTATTTGTAAAACAGCTAACACATCCTTATCTCTATACAGAAAGGGTAAAACATTTTACTGTCATCCACCCCTACACTGTTAGTCATACAAGAATGTTCAGTTATCATTAACAATACAAGGACATGACCTGTTTCATTTGGTTTAGTATAGAGTCATACAAGAATGTTCAGTTTGTAGTATCAACGTGAGGACATGACCTGTTTTAGATTATTTATCATAGTCGTATAAGGAAGTTTTAGCTTGCTAACATTGTAGATTGGTAGGTTATAATAAAAAATCTAGGTAGTCGCATTTCTGTGGTTTAGGTAATTAATCTGGTTTGAACTGAATGTTTTCCCTAAGTTTCTCTATTATATATTTTTTTTGGAAATGTGCATATAGTTTTATAAATTTATTCCTGAAAAGTAAAATGTTTATAACTGACAAGGGTGTAGTAAATGGTTTTATTGATGTTACCATCAAGCATGGTTAGTTTCATACATGCTGCTGTGATAGTCTAGGTATCTTGCACTCTGTTCTAAAAATATTTGTTCTTTATGTTTATACCTCCTGTGTGTGAACACACTCAAAAGTCTTTAACTAATTTATACATGTAACTTGTAAAATGTTTTAGTATTTTTGTAGAGTTTGTTTTATATCGATTTGTATTGTTGTTGTTGGCATAACTTCAAAACTACAACATATTTGCATTGTGATAAACAGTGCAATAGAAAGATGTTAAAAAGCCCAGTACAGTATGATCAAGTAGGGTAGTTTAGTGTAGAAATGCCTAATGATACAGTAACTGTTAGTTACAAAATGTGGGATGTGAACCACTCTTCTGTTGCAGACTTTATATTAATGATGAAAAAATTCATGTGCTCATCTACCCATATAATGAAAAATTGCCAAAGATTAGATCAATATCTTTAATAGCTTCTGATTTACAGTCTTGTAAAATTTAATCAATTTGTTTTTATTTTTGGCAAATTTAGTTGCTTAAAGTTGCAAGAGCAATGGTGGCAGAAGGCTGAAATTTGCTACACTGACTGAATTAATCCCACAGAATTAAAAAGTGGTCTCAAACCAAGTTTATCTCTCTTAGGATTTGCGTAGTAAAGCAGTAAAATCACCTGAAAACACAAAATCGTAAAAAACATTGGTTTATGTAATAAGTCATAACTCTAAGACTTAATATGATACAAAGCTGAATTTTCTTTTCTAATATCCTATAACATATCAGTTGATAAATCAGCAATTGTTGTAATTAAAAGTCTATTAGATCTCCTGTAAAACAATTTAGCTGCATGCAACCTTTTATGCTTTAGCTAAAAATAGCTCTACTTCAGCCCACAGTTTGACTATGTCACCAGTTATTCAGCCTTTTCAGATTTTTACCATAAATTCTTATGTGTCTGAATATGATCTACAAAAAAATTCAGGATGGTGTTCAACCTACTTTTTGAGTTATAATTTCTTAAATATCCTCCTACCATACCTTTGTAGCTAAAAAAAAAAAAAAGTTTAGGTGTGTTACTGTGTGCAAATATATCTACGCAATTTTGAAAAATACCTGTCAGAATTTTATGTATCCCATTAAAATATTCTAACCAGCCTTTCAGAGTGTTAAATAATGAAGTTGTAAGAAACAAGAAAGAATTAATTCATTTCTGAACAAATTTATTGACATAACTAGTTAGGTCACATGTAAATATATTGTGTATGCATTACAGTTATCCAGTATCATAGTATAATAAATACAAAGGTAAATCAAACACAAAAAGCACAGTGCTACAACAGGGGATAACTGAGAAAGATTAGTCACACCAAACTGCAATAGTCATGACAATGAAATGTGTCAAAAACTGCTTTGGTGATAACTTAGCCTCAACAACACCAAATAAACATTGTTTTGTTCAGACAGGTTGAATATATGTCTGGAATTTGAATTTGTTTACGTTGAGATCACTTTGACTTGGAACACAGTGGCATGCATTACTGCCGTGCATGGTAGGTGCACTTATCAGATAAAGAATATGCTGGAAAGGAATCCAGATTTTATCTTTACGTGACCTTGCAGGCTATGAGAACAGTTTGTTTCTTGATTTCTTCATCAATGACAAAACACATTGGAATGTTCATCTGGTCTGTCTTTTATGTTTCCCACATACCATTCATGATCCTATATGCATGCCACATATTTCACTGGCTGATAATTGTCATTGCTATCATTAGACCATATTTGAGCTGCTGCAGTATCACTTTAACTGCTGCTATCAACAGTTACAACTGTGTACACATCGTCATCATCTGATAGCTTTCTCATATACAATTTGTTGGTAGAGTGGGGAATAAAGCTATGATGTGACGTAATACCTGCCACAGTTTTACATTTTTCGTAGAGCTCGGGTAGATCAAACTTTACACAAGTCTGCAGAACTGATTCCTGATTGACAAGAAAGAACTGAATGTGGTCCTTTGCCCAATGGTGCATATCAGAGACACTTAAAATTTAATAATTTATTATTTTTCACAACCTTGATTTTTTTTTTAAGATTATGTTCAGAGATGTAAGAATACATGGTAAAGGCTGATTAGAATATTTCAATGGGATTCATAAATTATTTTAAAATTGTATGTATATATTTGCACACAGTAACACAACTGAACTGATTTTTTTTTTTAATACAAAACATGGTCAGAGGATATTTAAGAAATTATAACTCAAAAAGTAGGTTGAACACCATCCTGATTTTTTTTTTGTAGATCATATTTAGAAATCTAAGAATGTATGGTAAACATCTGAAAAAGCTGAATAACTGGTGACATGGTCAAACTGTGGCCTGAAGTGGAGCTATTTTTAGTTGAATCATAAAATGTTGCATGCAATTAAAGTTTTTTACAGGAAATCTAATAGACTTTTAATTACAACAATTGCTGATTTATCAACTGATGTGCTATAGGAAATTTGAAAACAAAATTCATTTTTGTATCATATTAAGTCTTAGAGCTATGACTTATTAAATAAAATAATGTGTTTTTTACAATTTTGTGTTTTCAGGTGATTTTACAGCCTCACTCTGAAAATCCTAAGAGAGATAAACTTGGTCTGAGACCATTTTTTAATTCTGTGGGATTAATTCAGTCAGTGTAGCATATATCAGCCTTCTACCACCAATACTCTTGCAGCTTTAAACAGCCAAATTTGCCAAAAATAAACAAAGTTAATTAAATTTTACAGGGCTGTAAATCATAAACTATTAGAGATATTGATCTAATCTTTGGCAGTTTTTCATTATATGGGTAGATGAGCACACGTGAATTTTTTCATGGCATTCTGAGGGGGTCATCTGGAAATTTTTCCAAAATCTGGATGATTTGACATGGAATGACCCTGATGTAAAATGAGGTATGATTCAAAGATGGCCACTTTATTGATGTCTTTTGGTTGAGTTGCCAGGATTGGTTACCTAAAAAGTTAAATAACCTGTGAGTTGTGTACTTTCTTAGAGAGGTTATGACAGTGTTTATTACACAAGTGCTCATGTACCATTAATGAGACATGTGAGTATACTGATGATGTGTGATTAGATGATGTTTATCAGGATGTATAGGACCATGTAACTACTCCTTATTTCTTATGTAGGAGAAGTCTTTGCTGAAAAGCCTTGTGGCTTCCATTCTTCAGTTCCTCCAAGACCAGTTACAAAGTAGTCTTTTAGCTGCAGATGCCAAAGAGAGTCTGGAAGGTATCTCTTTAGATTACTTTGTGTAATGTCAGAAACTTCCTGCTGTGATTATGTTGAATAGATCCCTTTATTTTTATTAATCTGATAAACTCCTCATTTGTTAACTAAACTTTTAAAAATACACCCTAAAAACAATATTTTTGATCAGCTTAAACTGCATACTTAGAGTTAAATTTTGAAGAACGGGGAACAAACTGTATATTATTATTATTTTTCAGTGGCTATTCACTGTTTGGAAACTGTTTTCGGAGTAAAGTGCAATGACTCTTCGACAGCTGGTCTTCTTCCATCATGTTCACTTCTGGACATATTTAGAGAGTTAGTCAGATCAGAGCGCCCTCTAGTAAGAATATTTTTGTTTTCTATCTTTTGCATTTTGGATTTTTAAAGCATGTTTCTTAAGTAGTAAAGCTGAATGTAAAACTTCTTTTTGGTATCTAAGATTGTTGTGTAACTGGCTGTTGACTGAAGTTTTAGAGATCATTTGAGGTCACTTTAAACATTCCACATGTGCTCAGTATTTCCTAGATTCTTTGGAGCTAGTATACAAAAATCCATTTCTTCTCATATATTTAAAAGTTTCTGCACACTAATAATTTCAAATTACACTTTTCATATTTGTTGGTGATCAAATTGTTTTAACTCTAAACACAAGGCCTAAACAGTGACACACATGCACGTGATATATCACATTAAATCTAACACTGTAAAATCTAGGTGACTCCCATATTCTATCACATTATTCTTGCTACTTTAATTACATGGTTGTTTGTTATAATTCTGAACTACTTTCATGATGTATCTTGTAAACAGAAAGTTACTTGTTTAACATTGCAGACCAATCAAGCAACACAAGTGAATACAGCTTTGTTGAACCTTGTGACTATAGTCAGGTGTGTAAAAGCAATAAATAATGGGAAAAGAAGGCAATGGTTCTGAACATCATTTGGTATTTGACACAAATCAGGAATTCACCGTGTTAGATGTGCATCTGTCTGCTTGTAATGATATGGTTTCTTTCATTCTCAGGAAAACTAGTATATTATATACAAAATTAAAAGCTTTGTAGTTTTGTTCTATTTTTTAATTAAGTATTATAAAGTTTAGTTGGGTGCTTAAACTTGTTTACTTCAGTTTTATCTGGATTATATATTCTAATCAGTTGTTGATTTGGATAGTATGGGTTAAAACTGTGAGGAGGGTGGATATTTTGAAGTTATTTGGTTTGAAGGTGATGTAAAAATATGAGAAATTTTAAAACATAAATTTTTAGTTGAAGATTGACAGGTTCCTACAAAGATAAAAAAGAATAACATTCGAGATTAACTTAATTGGTTTACTGGAGACACAAAGGGAGAAATTTTGGGATAAATATTGTCAGTTTAGAAGCTCAGGTTGACAAAGTTTACAGAGATATTGGAAAGTTGAGTATTTAGTGTAAGAAAGGAAATCTGAAAGGGCTTATGAAAAATTGATAAAAAATGTTAAAATCAAGCAAGATATCAAAGCTTTGTTGAACATGCATGAACGTTTTTAATGTCCTCTTCAATTTTTATAAAAAATAATCAAGTATTTCTGACCCCAAGGGTACTACGAGAAATATTGTTTATTTTTTTATAATTTGCCATGTGTGCTGGATGAATTTAGACACTGTGGTGTTAAAGTTAATAATATTTTATATGCAAAAACGGCTCGTTTGGGTTGAGAAAATATTTTAAATAGAAGAACGAACCTGACGATGACCGAAGAAGGTTGAAACGTTGTTCGCTCTTCTATTTAAAATATTTTCTCAGCCCAAACGAGCCGTTTTTGCATATAAAATTCTCAACAAGTGGGTTTCTCGATATCACTTAAGTTAATAATAATAAAAGAAGGACCTTTACTGTCCAGAAAATGATTAAGAAACTTTATTCAATCAACATTGTGATACCATTGTGACTTCATTAGGTCTAGAAGTACAAGAACAGGTGTTGATATAAATTGGTTCTTAATTAGAAAAATTTGCTGATGACAGGAACCTTTATATTGTTGGGTTATTACAGAATGACTTAGATCAACTGGCAAGTTGGGCAAATGACTTTTAAGTATATTTAGTTCAAGATCATGCATTTTGCTAATCATAATGTTTAGCTTAGCTTGAAACTCGTTGAAAGGTATTTGGGGAGAAATGGATCTTGACACAGCAAAGGAGAAGTCGCTCAACCCATCAAAATAGAGCTTTGTTGCTAGTGGTAAAGCTAATGGAATTTTGGGTGGATATATAAGCATTAATTACTAATCAAAAGATGTAATTCTTTCTAAACAAATAACCAGTTATGCCTCCCTTGGAATACTGTGTACAGTTTTACTCTCCATATTTGTGAAAAGGGTTCAGAGGAGGACTACTGGAACAATCCTGGGGATGGAAATAGCTTAAGATCTCTTATTTCCCATGAGATGATAATGTAAGAAATGAATTTACTAAAGTTTTGTACAAACTACTTGGCACTTTTTGTTGTTTGTTTGTTTGATACATATTTACATAGTTTGTTTGTGAAAATGCAGCAACTTTGCACATGTTTGAATGAAACCTGTCGTGTTTTCTACCTTTTCAAGATCGTAACAGTCACAGAGCCACTAGAGAATCCAGAACTCCACTGCCAAGATTCACTTATGCCAAAGCAGATAAAGGAAGAAACACAGAAAAGCTTTTCTCCGACAGTCATACAGAATGGAAGCTGGTATATGGAGGAAGCTAGTTCTAATGAACTTGACCAAAGACAATCCTCTGAGCAACCTTTGGCCCTGACTGTCAAAGAGAAAGACAGGATAAACAGTGACTTACGATCTACAGCAGAATTCCCACCCCTTCTGTTAAATGGACCACAAACGATAGATGTAGTTAACTTCAATGAACCAATAAGACCTCTTGATCTGTCTCGGGTAACCTCCAAACATTCTCTTGAAAGGTTGCCTCCAAAAGGTGGGTGCGTGCAGTGCGGTCGGGAAGGACGTCTAACAAAACGTGGGCGGCCACATGAAAGCTACTTTGGTTGTAAGTTATGCAAGGTACATCTGTGTCGGAAACGGAATTGTTTCGAAGTTTGGCACACTGTGTGTTGAAACATGTATACGTTATAAAGTGATTTTGCTTCCCGTATTTTTGCCAAGTTGGTAATTCAGGTGCTTGGCATTGCTGCTTTGAACTTTTTAATTTGCTGTGCCAGGAACTCATACAGTTAAACACTCATTTAGTTAAAAATTTAGACATTTTTATTAGCAATTGCTGTGCTTGACTGTCTAGTTATGTCACCTTTATTGCTTTCTAGGTTTCAGTGTTTTGTTAAAGCACAGCAACAAGTATGACAGAAAAAAAAGTCCCAAAGATCCTACATTATTCCCGAGACAGAGCTGGCTCAAATCTTCAGACTGTGTGCCATGTAGAATTTATGCTTTTAAATAGTGGAATTATTGAATTCCTTAATATACATATGTTGTAGATTTCGAATTATGTAGGCTTGTTGTCATTTTATCAGATTTAATGATATTTCTTTGTTTTACTTGTAGAACTTTTGTAAGACAAATGCTGGAAATTTCCAGTTTATTTTTACACATTTATGGATTGATATCCTTCTGTGGAATTTTCTTTCTTTAAGTTATGCACTTCCAGTTATTTAAAGTAAAATAATTAGTTATTTTGTCATTACAACAAATTTTTGTGAATATTGTTTTAGGGTTAAAGGACCCAACTGTTGCTTGTTGGTGGAGTAGTCAAATGTTTACTTTGTTTGTGATTTCTTTCCTTTATCGGCTTTATGAAGGAAACGGTATTATAACTTAGGTGTATGAGGCTCTGTTTGAACCTCTGATATCTTGACCCACAGTTCATTGGTATTAATTTACTGTACTGAAACATTAGGAATGAGGTAAGCTTGAAAGTCTTGTCCATAAACAACATTTGTGATGTCAAATATACATATCTTTTAAAATGATAGGAAGCTAGAAAAACAACAATTTTTTACTTCAGTTTGCAGTAGGGAATGTGTATTATGTGATTTTTACATACCTGAGGTATTTACCTAAGCATTTTATTTTACTCCATTGGTTTTCATAATTTTAAGGAAATAATATGAACAAATTTGTGTTAGTGTTAAGAAGTTATTTGTTTTTGGGTTGTTTTTTTCCTTCTATGGTTCAGATTAACTTGTACAAAGTTTTAAGAAAGTTACTCATGAGTTTTCTTTTCTGGTGCTCATTTTTGACCAGGTTTTGTCTTGGCTTAATCATGGGGGTTTATAGACTGGATAACCAAATTAAACTTGTGTGACCATTATTATTTCTTAAACTAACCAGCAGGAGTCACCCTGAGGTCACTGGACATGTTGACTTATGCTTACATAATGGATATATTATCATTGTTTTGAAACCAGAAACAAAATTATAGAACAAATTAGAAATGATCATTAATTAAAGTTGTAAATTCAAACTTAGTTTATTTAAATTTAACGGAACAAAACAAAATCTCGAATAACAAGTTCTTATAGTGCTTGTGCTTTCACTGACAGCACTCCTTCCTGTATCTTGGACTTCCATTGTGAGGCTTTTAGTGCAAGTAAAATATGTGTACTGGTGTTTGTATAAAAGAAATATATATATTTATATATATTAATTAGTGTTCATTGGTAGTGAAACTTGCATCTCAAAGTGGGAAGCAATTTTACATGGTAATTTATCTGACAGATATTGTAAGAAGAGATACATCCTTGTCTGTCATAATGATTTACCTCTCATTGGAAGTCATTTTAAAATCAATATGCAGTTAGATATACATTTTCACAAGAACTGTTTATGGTAGTACTGTGTTTCATAGCTCTAGTAATGGAGACACAAACTGTTAGAAAATGTTAAGTATAAATTATTTCAAATAAGGAACAGTTGTATGTGTATGTATACAGGTACCTGGTGATTAGGTTAAAAAACAAGTCCGTTGTTTCTTCTGTGATCATGCATACTTTCCTTTCTGTTTCGTGTAGCTGTGTTAACTCCATTCATTATGAGGGTTTATGTCATTCTAGATGATATTGTTGAGTGCCAAATGATAAACCTGTTATTCTGACTTACGTTTGAATTATAATGAGGTGAGAAATGATAGCATATCAAACATGCCACCTGCATGTTCTTTTCTTTCTCTTGAAAGTTATAATCTTGTCACAATGTGCAATTATTACCTGTCAGACTTGTTATAGTATGCTAAGATACTGGTTGATTTTACTGTGTAGATTTTATTTGTTAAGGTTTTATTATTGTAAACTGTGTGAAATGTTTTCTTTCCATGATTGTTTTTAGCCTTAAGAGTCAGAGATGGTGAAAACATAATTATTTCAAAATACTGTCTTTTAAAATGCAGAAGAAATTTTCAGAAGTGATACATTGAATCATAATTTTCTACAACCATGTCCATATATTTTGTTTTGTACAGGGGTGAAGTAGCACATGGTACTCATCTTGGTGAAGTGGATATGTTTTTGAGAAAGAAAACAAAAATCTGTATGTTGACAAAGTATGACAATTTGAATTTCCACGAATAAGTGCTTTCTGGTGGAACAGTTGAATTAACATGCATTAAAAAACAAGTCCAAGCGGTAGTGCCCCTTTAAAATATGTTACAATGTCAAGTAAATTTCACACTTACGTGCACACATTGCTTGGAGCTGTGTTGAAACACAGGAGTGATTTGAGATGTAACTTTCTGATGTATTACATGCTATCATAATTTATTATTAACACCATAGAATAAAATGAGCATGATTGGGCTTCAGATTCTTGTAGAATATATTTGAGAAGTTCAGTAGAGTAAGGAGTTTCTTTAAGATATAGAATATGATGAAATGTGTCAGCAAGACTATTTGTTATTTCAACATTTCATTGTTTGTTACAGTTTCCTCCTGATAACGTGTTTGACCCCATATTGGTATAGAGCTTGTACTTTTGTTTGTTGAAATATTTATAATTTTTGCAAGAACTGTTGGCTTGGAATGTTTGTAGGTATGCTCTGGGAATGGTGACAGTATTGATAATTTAGCTTTCCATTTCCTACAAATTGTCTGCTTATAGTTACTCGTAATGAATGTATGGTACATTGATTGAGGGAGTAGATTGGTGTAGTTTTTATTGCTTAACTATTTTAAGGTCTCAAAGACTAGAAATTATCTACAGATGTTGCATACAATTTGAGTTGACTTAAAACTCAGTTTTCCCCTCTCACAAACTCATTTATTAGAGAATTCTAATCAGTGTGAACAACTGAAAATGAAGTTATTTATTTACGTGGTTCACAGGTACCTTAGATTGTTCTTTCATGGGAAGAATATTTTTACTGATTACCATTTATCAAGAAGCGTGGTTTCTGTAGCATGGTTGTGGGTTCAGGTTCCAAATTAATTCCATTTATTAACTGTGTAACCGCACAGATAGAAGAAAGGAAAATTGTAGAGTGAATTACTGTCATTACAGTTCACAGTTTCTAACTAGTTAAACTGAGGTGACCGTAATTTCATTAAAATTAACTTTTTTTTTTAAGAATATCTTTACATGTTAAAACAACAGTAAGTCGTATTTCATAGAAATATTTCAGTTTGTACTGCCATATTATATTACTATATAAGAACAGACATACCTAACTTGTAGAGTGATTTAGTTTCTATTGCCATTCCATAATTTACTAAATGAAATCTTGCACTGGAAATTCCTTCCCAATGTTGTTTGGCCCCACTTTTTCATTGAAGAACTTCCCTGAGCAATAAAAAAAATACAAGCTGAAACTGACAACAGAATAAGATTGGTGTGTTCAAGGGTGCTTCGTTTTCTCCGACATATTTTGTAAATAACTGAAAGTAAAATCAGTTGTTAACATAAGTACTTGAGATTCAATAGAGTTTGTTTACAAAGTTAAAACATTTCTGAGGATTTTGATTTTAATATTAGTGTAATCATACTCACTGTAACAGTTTCATTTTATTATGTGATCTTGTCCTAATTTTCATGATCTGAATTTTTACTTCTCTTTTAGGCTTAACCACTGTGTGTTTCTGGTGAATTTTGAACAGTTTAGTTATTGGGTTAACTTGGAAAATGGGTGGCCACTGCCTAATAGAAAAACACTTGTAGAAATATATTAGTGATGATAAGATTATTCATGAAGCTCAAGTGCAGAAGACAACATTTTGAAACTGTTTTCTGCTGGTGTCCTGGTCTTGTTATTGTAAATCGAGGTGGTTTGAGAGGGATGTGTTTTCATTGGTTTTGAGCTGGAAGTGTTTCTCTAAGAGGAAGTTGCTGCCCACTTCACAATCAACTTTGCTTAAATTATCTACCAAAGAATAGTTAAATTATGTAGTTTTTCTTTCTAGTAAGTGGAAAAGTGAGCATTGTATGATTTCCTTTTGATAACTTTTCCATAAAGTCCTTCAGTCTTGTTTTAGTAAACATTTCCAAATATTTCTCCCTGATCTGTTGAAAAATGAGGTGTTGTCTTTTCATTGTTCTTGTGTATGTTTTTAATGTAATGACAAGAGAATTTTCATACTCTCTCTCCAGGTGAAATCAATTGTGATATTTATTGCCCTTAAGTTGAGTTAGTTGAAATAAGCCATGAATGTATCTCAAAAGTCAACTACATCACACTAGGTAGAAAAATTGTTATGTTTTAGAAATTAAATTTTTAATGCAAGGTATTCCAAAGATCTTTGTCAGGTGAAACATTTATATAAAAAAAAGGTTTCTATTTTATTCAACATACTATAGTAATATAGACATAACTGATTTCCTAAATCCCTTTCACCAAGGTAGAGAATACTTGATAATTCATCTACTATTAGCATGAAGTCGGAACACGTGAAGGTGTTAATATTGTTTTAAAAGCAAGTGTTTTACAGTGTGGTCAAACTGTATAATTGGTGCTAACAAGTCGACCTTAATCCATTGGTCACTACTTACTTGCTTGCTTTTTTTGTTTCAACCGTTAAACTGTTGTTTTCATCAGTGCCTTTTGTCTATACATATGTAAATACCTAGTATAAATATAACACTCAGTATTGTTTCCAAAGATTTTTAATAAAAATATCTGGTATGAGTTACTGTGTATTTATCTTTTGATGTCTTTTGACCACTGTCAAATTAAAGGAAGACCTATTATGGTTGGTCAAAGTTGGGGTCTTAGAAATAAATAATCAAGATGACTGAGATTAATCTATTTTCCTCCATTCTCCAGCCTAGTGCAAGAATAATAGATTAGTTGAATGTAATCTGTTAACCAGTCCAACTATTAACTTGGTATGAAATTCCACTTAAGCACTTGACTCTACACATGTACTTCAACTGATGTGTCTGTTTTCTTGACATCCTTTTCAAAAACTACAATGCCCTATTACCAGCTTTCAAAAGATGGACCTTCAGAAGGGCTCAGGGTTATAGGGTGTGTAACAGATGCCAGTGTCATTACTGACAGCCATGTTTACTGGAACAAGCTGTGTTAGGCTTTTTTAATACAAAATTGAATCAACTACAGAAACACTTGAGTTTGGCCAGAACACAGTAAAAGACATTTTTATAACAAATTTGTACACAAATAAAACGTACATTATATTATCACAAGTACCTAATGGTACATCAACATAAAGATAGAGCTCCAGTATTTCTTCAAGTGCAGTACTGGTGTCAGGATTTGGAGAGAGATGTGTAAACTGGAATGCAATGGGGATCTGAGTATTGAAACATACAAAATATGTACATTTGAACTTAGAAAAAATTTCAGCTGTCAGCTAA
Organism: Carcinoscorpius rotundicauda; assembly: GCA_011833715.1. Classification (NCBI taxonomy): domain Eukaryota; kingdom Metazoa; phylum Arthropoda; class Merostomata; order Xiphosura; family Limulidae; genus Carcinoscorpius; species Carcinoscorpius rotundicauda. Next base: position 16,334,146 of record CM022391.1, read on the forward strand.
TTTCAATTAGTTGTTGTTTGTAATTAAGCACAAAGCTACAGAAAATATTATCTGTGCTGTGCCCACCACAGGTATTGAAATTTGGTTTTTAGAGTTTTAAGTGCACAGACATACTGCTATGCCATTGGATGGCAATTTCAATTAGTGAACTATATAACGGGCGGCTTTCAATGTTATTTTCCCCGTAGTGACCGACCACCCGCTGGACGCGACCAGAGACCGCCCATGTGTGATCAAAAACCGGTCGTTTGGTCGCCTAAATTCTGGTCTTAATGGTCATTTCATAATACCTCACGGTGATATTTTTCCCGGGTCACTTCTACTGTGGTCATAATTGAACAAACAAACTCTCTCACATACACACAATGAATGTCCATAGTAAGAAATAAACGCTTGTGAAACTCTGGTGTCAAGTACCTGATTATAAAAAAAACATGCAAAAAATGGGCTCCTGCAATAACAGACTACCTGCTGTTTAAGACCACTATTGTTCTGCAGAAGGGGTGGTCTTAAATACCAGGATCTACTGTATATTGGTAGAGATACCAAGTTAATGTGTGATTTGTGACTAAAATTTATAACTTTAAACTCTTCAAATAAAGAACTGACCTAATAAAATATTGAAAGACAAACTTTAGTACTTCAAAATTTGCTCAGGGTATTCTTTTTAGTAGGTCATGAAGAACAGAGAGACAGTAGCTCCTGTCTTGAACTTCAGTAGCAAACATTATTAATCTAGTGAGCAATAAGGAGTACTTGTAAGTTTCTAGAAGATTTAACATAGAGACAGGGACAAAAGCCAACTGTCACCTAAATACACAATATTTCAGATTTTTTTCTAAACTTTGCTAGAAATTAAAACAGGAAATAAATGTTAAAGTTACAACGGTCTTAAAAATACATTTTTGTGTATAAAACTAGCTTACTCTTGGAAATAGAATTTGCAGAAAATAAAGTTGAACTTTAACCCACCAATTTATTCTTTTAAATGTTTTGTGTGTAACACCCTGAAAAACAGATCTGTAAAAGTAGCAGCACCCAGTTGTTAGCAGATTGATCAGATTTTCCATAAATGGGATCATCAGATATGAATTATTGACAATGTTCATATTTATTTGATGTTTCTATTCTTCCATCCCATTATTACTCCTACAGCCTTTTAAAAACCAGTCTTTTAATGCTCAGACCATCTTATATTTTCTCTAAAGGTTAGGTTTTATAAATTTGTATAAAATGTATAAACATGATGTAAGAACAATAAATACCTCATGCCTGAAATCCATAAACCTAGATAACATGCAACATTTCACTCAGTAATCTTTATTAATAATAACAAAATGCAACAATACTGTTACTGACAAAATGATGCAACACATTACATCATTATCTACTTCCACATGAAGTAAATAAAAGAAATTGGAACTTAAAATAAGTTAAGTAATAAGCTAATATATTTTATGACAAATGATTATGGAACAATTAAAAAATAGTAAAACTCTAATACTGATTAAATTATTACTGGAAAAAATAATCTTGATAAGTTGAATCTTTTGTAATATAATCGTGATTAAAGTTCCTTTATTGGTAGGATTATCAAAATAGTAATAACTGAAAACACACCGATTAATTTGGACTTTATTTATATCTAATATTTTCTCGCCAGTAATCTATTATATTAAATCATACAGCTCTAAATAATATTCACATCTATATTTGTCACTGTACAATTTTGAGACTGATCTGTGTGAATGAAGAAAAGACTACTAAAATTAGTGACTGTTCAAAATTACAAAAACACAAAGGTGTGTTTAACATAAAGAAAAGAAATGGGTGTCATTATATCTTGCACAATATTTCAAGAGATGCAAATTTAATCCTAAAGTAACACTAAAGATTTTTCCATTGTAGAAGATAAGCCATCAAATCAAGCCTTTGCACCTTGTCTTTAAATCACCCACTATGTACTCTTGAAAATACAGTCACTTTCAGGACTGAGATAAACTGGCCTGATTAGAGGGGTTCCACTGTACATAATTCGCAATTATGTAAACAAAAAAAGGGACTCTGATTGAATGAGTGCTTTCAAGGGGTGGCTGTTTAGAGGGGTTCTACTGTACTCCAAGATGAACTGTTCCACTTAACAATGGAACCATAATGTAAACAAACAAAAACTTCCATTTATTTCCATAGAACACTTAATAAAGAGAAGTAAATTTTTTTCATTTACCACAAATAATCTTTTCATATAATAGAAAAACAAATTTACCAGCTTCTTTTGTAAATGTTGAAGATCTGGAAGAAGCTTGTTCAGTGCTTCTGGTAGAATCATGATGTACATCTGCATCTTCCTACAGATGTATTCCTCTTTCAGTTTCTTCAAGTGACATGTGAACATTCTCTTGGCAGCATTGTGTCCAATGAAGTTACAGCAGTGAACAAAATCAAGAGTTCTGAGTAAACTTTTTACTCCTCCACACAGCCTTGTGATCTGTTATCTGAGTACGTATGCGTGATTGGTAGACCTGAGTTATCACATCTAACACCTCCTTTTTCTGCAATGTAGCTTCAAGAAATAGCATAATCTTAGACTTGCCTTTAATTCTGTCAATCAATTGAGCATAAACCATCAAAGCTAAATCAAAACAGACATCTTCATGGGCCAACATCTCAATGATTGAAATGCTTCCTTTGTATTTCTTCCTGCTTACAAGACATTCAGCTTCCTTAATGTAGCTTTCCCTAGTTTCATCAATTTTTGTTGTAGCCAAAACTGTGGATTTCTTCCTCTCCATCAAGTTGTTTAAGATGAGACACATATGTTGCACGTATTTATCATTTGTATAACCTGGCACATTAAACACATCAATATTTAGTTGTTTTTTTCTGTTAATACTCTTTTTCAATACTTAAGACAAAAATTTGTTTTAAGAAAGTAAAATTACAGAAGTATTTAACCACCATAAACAGCTCACAAATTTTTAGAAATGAAAGATAAGGTAAGCATATCGTATTATCTAATCTAACTGATCTGTTATAAGTCTTTGGTACATAAGAACCAAACTGACAATAATCCCACTGTCTTTTACACACAAATCAGAAGCAGTTACAGCTGCATCTATTAGGTTTTATGGGACTACATCCAAAGAAATAAAAAAATATATCCAACACCTTCTGGATGGCTGAATTTTCATTTGTATATTTTATATGTTGCTGCTATGAATATTTTAATACAGATAATCTAATATCTATGAATATGTAATGTCATTTAAACCATAACTTATGATATGAACCTTCACTATTAAAAGGAGTTTTGGCCATAATCCTAACATGTTACAAATAAACAAAAAATTAGATTTATATGAAGAAGAACTGATCCAAACTTGATTAATGATGTGATGGATAACTACCAGCTTGACAAAATGTAGAAGCACATAATCTGTGAGGGGTTTTCCTCTCCATGTGCCACTAACTTTTTTTTTTCCAAACTAATGGCAGTAAAATACACTAACATATTTTATCAACAAGTAGCAAAAGAATATTCTTAGGAAAACATTTATATAATAAACCACCTGCTTCCAACTACCTTTTGTAAGTTACTCACAAATAAAGTAAAAATGTAGTTAGTATCTATCCAATTAGTTTTACAGATGTACATAAGCTTCTCAGCAGATGCAAGTTTTACAGTAGTACACCTTTTATATTAAAGGTAAGTTTTACTGCTTTTGAAAAGTTGAAATGACAAACCATTGATGAATTCCGTTTGCACCACCACATTAAAGTTGAAGTCAACTCCTTCATTGGACATCTTGGTACAAAAAATGATCATTGTTTAAAACTTGCCTACTAAAATCTGTCTGTAGTCGTTGGCCAGGTGTTGAATAAAACAATAACTCAGGCAAGATTTCCCCACCATGTACTGTCCTTATCTTTCTCTGTACCTGAAATCCCTACAGCGACTACATTGAAAATTCGAGGCACGTCACATTTTTTTACCGCCTCCAACAGGTAGAAAAACCTTGAAGACTCCTGTACTAGTCTTCTTAAATTTAAAATATTATTTAAATAAACTAAACAGACTGGTAAAGTTAAAAATCGGAGGAGTACAGAGTTTTGAAAAAACACCTTTCTCCACTTAGGACAACCAAAGAGTAGAATCCATTTCTATGTTGTACTCCTGAGGTTCCTAAAGCAACAAATGAGAACAAGCTCTAGTGGTCTCATTTTCTTGAACAATTTCAACTAGCAAACACTCACGGTTCTCTCCTAAAAGAGACAGAGTTTGTACAAGTTTTTAAGATATTTTACTTTATAACACTGGTGTTATAACCATATAAATAACACAAATACAAGATAGGTGACCTAAACTGGTAAGCATCAAATTTAGGAATGTAAATTTCAGTAAAAGTAACATATCCACGCTCGTCAATAAACCACTGCCATTTTACGCCGTGGCAACTGAGCTTCGACGATTGTCATAAAAACAATATATATATATATAATATAATTTATTTATATATAAAGGTACAATCTGTTTTATGGCCATGTAACTACTTCGCAAAGTAGAGCCGGGTCTTCAACAAAATACATATGAAGGTATGTAAAACTTTCCAATTTTTTGCTCTTTGACCACTACTTCATTCGCTGTAAATGGATCTTCATCAAATTTGATATGGAGATACATAGAAGTTTTGGGGGAATTTTTTTACAATTACATATAAGATTGTGTGTATATGTGTTACCTTCTAGCAAAGTCACGTCGGGCTATCTGCTCAATTTACCGGGGGGGATTCCAACCTCTGATTTTAGCGTTGCAAATCCGTAGACTTATCACTGTACCAGCGGACGATACATGTAAGTAAAACAACTTTTTATGTCGTAAAATAACCTTATATTAATCAGTTAGTGTACAATATAAAAAGTATGTCAGAAGCCGTACGCGTTATTTCTTTTATGAATAACAGACATATATGAAAAAAGAGTGAGAAAGAGTTTAGTTTGTTTTGAATTGGTGAAGATCCATCTACAGGGAGCAAAGTGTTGGGAAAATCGTAAAACTGCCCACAGAAACTGCAAAACTGAAACATTTTAGGTACCTCCACGCAAACCTCCATACCAATTTTGGTGAAGATCCATCCACCCTATGAAGTAGTTACATGTACATACAACAAACAATGCTATTATATTTATACAGACATTAATAATTCTAGATAATCTGTGCGATTCTAAAAAAAAAAAAAAAAAAAAAAATTGGGGCTTAAATAAGTAATAAAATTACTTTTTTTTTCAGTTGCACCTATTGCTCATCAACAGGTGTTGCAATGTTAAAAAGTGGTTTTGATATCCACTGTGAGCACAGTACAGATTGCCATCGTGTAGCTTTGCCTTTATGAGCGAAACAAAGTTTATTCATAACTGTAAAACTGTGTTGCTCATTTTGAAATGCCTAGGTTAATTTTTGTGAAGCTCTTTCTACCCACATGGTGGTTAAGGCACCGGACTCGTAATCCGATGGTCGCGGGTTCGAATTTCCGTTGTACCAAACATGCTCGCCCTCTTAGCTGTGAAGGTATTATATTGCAACAGTCAACATTATTTGTTGGTAAAAGAGTAGCCCAAGAGATGGTAATGACTAGTTGCCTTCCCTCTAGTCTTACACTGCTAAATTAGGGACAGCTAGCGTAGATAGCCCTCTTGTAGCTTTGCGCGAAATTCAGAACAAACAAACAAGTAAGCACACCACAAATAGCCTATTTTATAGTTTTATGATGCCCCTCAGTAGCACAGCAGCATGTTGCGGACTCAACTCTAGAAACCGGCTTTCGATACCCGTTATTGAAAGAGCACAGATAGCCCTTTGAACAGCTTTGCGCTTTACTACAAACGAACAAATACGAGTACGTCAAGGATCAGAAAATATTAAGGAGCGACACAGGTTTCTTCCATTTGAAGGTTAAGGTTGACCGTGTATAAAGTTTAGGAGAATGCACCCTAATTTTTCGTGCATACTTTGTAGTATTTAGGAAGCCTTTAAACATAAGCACTTTTCATTAGATCTAGTATGTTCTAGATTGCTGACTACGTACATTTTGAGGTAGCTTCAGTCCTAACAACCGCAGTCTCTGAAAATGTTATATTAGATGCGAATAATGAAATACATTTAGATTATAAACTAAAACGCCAGTGAAAGAAAAAGAAGTATATTTTTGACACAAAAACTAGTTATTTTTGAACGTAGTAAAAGTGATTTAGTTTTTATTACTTGAAAGTGGAAGCAAAATAATAGGTTAGTAAAACTGCATTTCTTTTATCTGAATTTTTAATGGTGAAGATTTAAATTTAATTTTATATAAATGTAATAAAGACAGAATGTTTTAGAACTCAGACAACATCTTTTATTACGTTTTAATAGGAGTTTATGAATTATCTTAAATTTAAATCTTTATACAAAATATTCTCATATATGGATACTGAATTTGCTTTTATGTACAATAACTGAACCGTCTTTTATAAATAAAATCTAAGCCGTATATATTGTAAACTTTGTTCATATATCGGATGACCTAAAAATATACAGAGAGAATAAAATACCTCAAAGATGCTAAAAACTACTCGTGGCAATTGTAATACAACATGAACATTGTATTTAATGAAATTATTGGTGTAACATTATTTTATGACTGTATGCTTTCTTATCGGGCTATCTGTGGAGTCCACTGTGGAAATCGAACTCGTGATTTTAGCGTTGTAAATTCGTAAACTTACCGCTGTACGCTGAAAATGAAATAACTTTGAGTAACGACATCAAATCTTACAATAAGAAGCAAATCTTTCTGTTGTTGTAAAATTAATATAACTTAAGCCTTAAAAGTTATTTTTGAAAGTGCAAAATTTAATTTTAAAAATATCATAAAAAAGTATTTTAAAAATTAACCTAATGATAATACAGAAACTCTCCAGAGTACGGTGTTTGCCTGGCACGGCCAAGCGTGTCAAGGCATGCGAATCGTAATCTGAGGGTCGCGGGTCCGCATTCCCGTCGCGCCAAACACGCTCGTCGTTTCAGCCATGGGAACGTTATGATTTACGATCAATCCCACTGTTCGTTGGTAAAAGAGTAGCGGTGGGTGGTGATGACTAGCTGTCTTCCCTCTAGTTTTACACTGTTAAATTAGGGATGGTTAGCGCTGATAGCCCTCGAGTAGCTTTATGTGAAATTCAAAAACAAACAAATAAGTACGGCGTTTCCCGATTTCATTGAAGAAAAACTACTTAATAAAATATGAACTGGCAGAGGTCGCTTCCTAAAATCTTTAGTTTTGTTTTGCTCATGCGTAGTATCGAGGGTAGAATTGTTTATTCGGCAAGTTGCTAGTCAGTGTGAAGATAAGAACGTTGTATAAATGTCGATCTATTTAACTGAGTTTTTAGCATCCTTATTCGTGATAGGATAGGTTTGCTTTTCAAGATTGCATTATGCTACTGCGATTCATAACATAAAGTAATAGTGGTTCTATATTTCGTTCTTTTATTCTGTTACTGTGTTTAAGTTTGAAACATAAGTTTAAGGAATAAAAGTTCCCTAGGTTTGTTAATGTTAACGATTATGGATTAGTCATACACTAGGCTTAGTCGAAGGTTACCTAACGCAAGTACTAGTAGTGTGCTGCAGGAGTGCTATCACTGTTACTTTTAGTATTTCACCTAGTGCTAGTGAGTGATACTCGTAAAATGTTTACATTTTTATTGCATCTGTTTAAAGGTATCTTTGTTATGTTTTTTAATCCTGGCATTTAAGACCAAATGATTAGTGGAATTTTGATAATTTATTCATTTTTGTGCTAATTAATCAGTTATTATCACCTGAGGTTTGGATAGCTGGAATAATTGAAAATAGTAATAATAATAAATTAATTTCCATTATATTTGTGATTTTAATTGACTGATTTGTAATTGTGATTAATTGATTATTATATATTGCACCAATCATTGTAACTGATGCTCATAGGTAATGGATCAGTAAAGTAGCATTTAAGATTCCAGGTTCATTGGCACTACTGATGAACTCTTGTTTTTAAAACATTTTTTCTAAACTAGTTATCCATACAGTTGTTTGTGGGTTTGTGATCTTACTGTTTCAGGTTTTCAACTAACAGACAACTTACATAAAGTACTACAAAGAAATAATAAGTATTTCAATTATTTCTATGAATTATTGCTAGGTCCATTTGTTTATGTTTGAAAAAAAGTGAGTGATTTTTACTAATTTTTTTTTATCATTTCCTAAAAGTGAATATTGTGAAATATGAAATATACAAGTTCACTCAATATCATGCAAGGTGTAGAATTCACTAGTAATGAGTGATATTTCATATAAATATATGGTATATTTCATATACCATTTGGTCTTTCAAGACGATACATACTTACCTATCCATGAGAGTAATTATTCACTTAAACCCACATTCTATTTTTCAGGAAATTATCATAACTCTTCTGAAGCACTGGCTACTTGTTTCACAAGATGTCTTAACTAAAGCCGACCTTGTATTCTCAAGACAGTTGGTATGGGTATTAATATTTTAATTAAAATAAAGTACAAGTTAACCTGAAGATGATCTAAGAAAATTTAAATGTTGTTCTGTACTTCATTTTAATTAAAACTTTAATAACCATACCATCTATTTTGAGAATACATTTTTACTTTAAAAAAGTAGGTTTCTTGTAATCATAAAGCCCACCTTTACCAAAATATTAACCTTGTTTTCTTTGGTCTTAACAAATTCAAAATTTGGTACAAATAAATTAGAGACACTTATCCTATTTATCCTGAAGATAATCTAAACTTTAATGATTTTAACTCTTACACACATACATACACGTTTTCTTCTCAAGAATAGATAAGTTAGATATCTCAATCTCTCCATAAGATAAACTATCTCTCCATGGAATCACTGTAGTAGCTGTAACTGAACATTTTCCGGCAAGTCAAAATCACTTCAATAAAATAACCAAAACCATGTACAATATTCTAAATGATATATAACTACTACTATTGACTTGGGGTCTGTACATCTGTAAATACACACTGAATTTTTATTTGTTCTACAGTATCAACATAGCACTCTTCAAGGATTCTGATTCACCCATTATAGTACCAAGCTCCTCTTCTCATGATATTGCAGAAGTTCTCATATGTAATCCAAATTATGATAATCTAAACTTCATATAATTGTTGGTAATATGGCAGTTGTTTTAAGTCATTTTGTAGATCTTGTGAAGCAGCCAAAGAATTTTGTATCATCAGTTTAACTTAACACATGGTAAACACTTTGTAACTTAAATATCATATCATTAGTTTAATTTACTAATTGTTGCACTATCACTTTCAGTAACTTGAACAGAATATCATTAGTTTAATTTACTAATCATGGTACTATCACTTTCAGTAACTTAAATATCATATCATTAGTTTAATTTACTAATCATGATACTATCAATTTCAGTAATTTTAATACAAAACGTCAAATACTGAATATTTAGATATTACATCAAACTTTACCAGTTGGTTTTGAAAAGTGTATTTTATGCAGGTTTCTTTAGTTTTTTATTCAGAAAAAAAAGAAATATTTAGGTTTCTACTTGTTCCTGATTGATTTATCAAGAATTAAAGACAGATGCTAGCATGTCTGATCTTTGATTTCTTTCAGAATGCTGTTGTGTTATCTGTTTTTAATCTCTTAATCTTGTTATTTACCATCAAGTGATTCATATTGATTTAAGTAAATTCTAATATTTCTTGTAGAATGTTAAGGTCAGAAATATTACCAACATTTCTTGTAAAACATGAGCCCAGTCATCTTAGTCTCTGAATACCCATTTTAACATATTGGTTACCTATAGTACACCATAACAAATTTTATCTTGATTTCAACAGTATCACTCAGCTGTTTATTACAACATTTAGGGTTTACTTATTTTAAATGAATTTCTAACTTCTTTACTTTTCTGAATCTTCCATCCTGCTTGTCTGTTTAATTAAACCTTGTAAACTGATAAAGGTACTTTGTGAATTACAATGTAGTACACATGTGACCAAAGAATGTTGAATTGTCAAAAGCTGATATGAAAAAAAGAGTGTGTTACTTATAAGATGGATGTGTGAATAAATAAGTGATTTTATAGAAGTATGTTAAATGACAATTGCACTAGAATAACTAATAACATTTTGTTTTTTATTTCAAGGTTTCATTTTCTGAACTGGTGCTTGAAGATCATTAATTGGATAAAATGGTGAGATTTTGTTAATCTCTGAACTCATGAAACATCTGCCATATTTGATTGTATGAACAACTTTAGTATTATAATTGACTCCTTTACCAAAGTTTTGTTACGAACGCGAAGTTAAATACACCATTGTTAACAAAGAAATAACCGTCTTTATTATTACAGATGAATAATTTGGAGGTAATTATCTCATTTAGACCCAAAGAAAGTGTGATTTTTAAGTTTCTTTCTGACTGAAATATAATTATTTTACATTTATGTTTAAAAACAATTTAGTTTTTGTTTTTGAAAATAATTGAAATTATTTTATCTTTTTCTTCAGTGGTTTTAAGCTTTGTTACAAAACAAAGAATGAGCTGAGACTATTTGTGTTTTTGTTTTGTATACTACAAAAACTTTTTATTGAAAACTGTTAATTGTATGTACTTGTTTTAACATAAGCAAATAGGACTTAATTTTTATACAAAATAAAAGTATCAGATATGCTGGTAGGTAAAGATTAGTAGAATTTAAACATAGTGATCCATGAAATGAAATTTTTATAACTGTTTTTTTTTATTTAATGTGTAAAAAAATGTATGGTTGTCAGAGAAAATGGTGCTGCACCATTTAACCCTGGTAAATGGCAAGTTTTAACTGTATGGAAACAATTAATATATTTTCAGAAATTTATTAGTCACACTTATTGTGTGACTAAAATCCATATTTATAGTTTTTTATATGTATATTTATATGTTTGTGCATGTATACACATGCACTGTATACACCTTTTTAAATTATTAAAACTGCAGGGGCATAAAAGAAATGTAACAAGAAAGTTTTAAAGACTGTGTTCTTGTATTGTCACTTGTGAAACTGTTTTGTGCTTTTATAGGTTTTGTTGATTTATCTGAATGTCATAAACCTGCTTTACTAAAATGTATAATCTTAAGTTGTACAAAATTTAGTATTTGTATAATCGAAAGAAATTATATATTTCACAAGCTAAAGTAGAGATAAAAACAACTTTATGAAAACAAAATGTAACTTGGTACACAGTGTATTGATATTAACATCTGATCAAAGCAAGCTGTGTACATAGAGCAAAAAATATATGCAAGAGTGAGCATAGCTAATTAAATATTATTTTTTTTACATTATTACTGAAGGCAAAAATAAAAATTTGACAGCAGAAATTGTAAAATATTTCTGTTTGAACGTAATTTAAAATGTTTATTTTAATGAACATGGCATGGTGGCTAGGGCACTTCACTCACAGTTTGAGGGCTGTGGTTTTGAATCCCCATCCCACCAAACATGCTTGTCCTTTCAGCTGTGGGGATATTGTAGTGTGATGATTAATCCCACTATTCATTGGTAAGAGAGTAGAAGAATAGTTAATGGTGGGTGCTGTCTTTTACTGCTAGATTAGGGATGGCTAGATCAGATAGCCTTCATGTACCTTTGTGTAAAATTCAAAACAAACAGTGTAACCAACCTGTGAGAGTACTTTAATTACTATAAAACCTTTCTTTGTTTGACAGTATAAAATGTTTTAATATTATAATGATTGGTGTTTTATTTCCAGCAACATTAGGAGTTGAAGTACACATAATAACATTTAGAAACCAAGAATCATATGGTCTCTCATGACTATATCTTCATGCTCATTCTTGTGATTAAAAAATAAAAAAATTAATTTATTTTTCAGGAAGTTATAGTTTTCATTTTAAATTTATTGTAAGTGTCTGCTTTTGTTGGTAATATTTACATGATATTCTATAAGCCATTCACCATTTTAGAAAAATAACTGCCTTAATTGGAGCCCAGCCTGCTTTTTTTTGAAATCTTAAAATAATATATTTCTTGTTGTTCTCTAAATATGTAATACTGATGTACAAGAATTACAAATAAATTTTTTCAATTGCCCTATTTTTTTCAGTCTAAATCAGGAGCAGAATGTGTGAAAGTGGTTGTGAGATGTAGGCCTTTAAGTGAGAAAGAAACATCAGAAGGATATGAAAGGTAAGGTGATGGCTAGATATTATATAAGAGAAATGTACATATGTACACACACATTTCCATGTGCACAAACACCAAAGTTTACTACTCAGTCCAGCAGATGACACTCTTGGACAAATACTACTTAATTTTGATTACAGGTTCAACATTTGTTAATACTGTGATTCAAAGAGTTTATTTGCTTTATAGAGACATTTTTGAGGAGATACGGTTAAATGTTAACTGATGTGTTGTTTTTGTTGCACGAGTGATGATGGACTTGTTTAATTTGAGTTTGGAAACATTTGTAAATAGGAATTTGCTCAAAACACTTAAACATCACAATTGACTTTATCTATAGATGTACTCTTACAATTATTGTTGGTGTCTAGAACATTCTTCTAGAGAGAATGGTTAGTTCCATTTTGTAATATTTGAAATCACTTGGATCAGTCAGCTGAGGAAAGCTGTGGACACTAGGGATTTTTCTTTGTTCATTTATTCCAAAATGCATCTACCTTAGAATTAACTTCCTGCCTTTTAAAAGTTGCATTTGAACTTTATGGTTCATATTGGAAGGATTTACACATCCTGATAGAAAATTTTTAAAATTACTTTTTTTGTCCAGATACCTTTTTGAAGTTGGTTAAAATAAAAAGGTTCTTATATTTGTATCTTTAGTATAAAGGTAGTTTTTCTAAACATTTTATCAAAAGAGTTGCATTCAAATACTTCACGACAATTTGTTTGAAAAAGTAATCTTGAAATTTTGCCATGATAAACATATTTTATCATGGAAACATGACTTGTATACATGTATAATTTCATGACCTTCAAAGCTAGGTTACCCTGGACCAGAAATCAGTCAGAATTTGTTCTTTATTATGTGCTCTATGATAAATCATGCTTGTATTTGATTTATGTGCAGGTTAGGTTATATGTACATTTTATCTTCTGTAGTTTCTTTGCAGTTCAACCAAAAAGGTGTAAGATATATTATTGACTTTAAAAACACTGACCATTTGTTTTTAACTTTCAATATACATGGAGTGGGATAGTGGTGGTAAGTCTTTGGATTTACAGTGCTAAAATCAGGGGCTTTGGTGACCCTTAGTGGACACAGCAGGTAATGTGATTTAAGAACACATGCATCCACCAAGCACCTGCACATTGATCGTGTAATTAAGTTTATTTCATTCAAATAACTTTATAAATAAAGTAATATCTAATACATTGTAAAGAAACTATTTATTAGATATAAAGTGATTTAAATCATAAATAAGGTCATCCTTTTATAACATAATGGTATTTTAAAGTATTATTCTTGGACACTAAAAAATCTTTCTCAGTTTCTCTAATGTTTTTTCATGATTTAGGACTGACTTTATCACTTCTACAGCTGTTACAATAAAGTATCAAAATACTGATGAATATCGAACAATCTAACTATGAAAGAAGGAAGAATCATGAAATATCTTCATATACACTTGAACTTCATAATTATGTAGTATAATTACTGATGTGTTTCTACAAGTGTTTCTCTAATGTGTAGTTGCTGCCTATTGCACAGTCAACTCAGTTTCAGGCTGTCAATCAAGATGAAACTTACTGGATATATTTAAGTTATTTTTTATTAACCATTAAAAAATTGAAATTCAAGAATGTAATTGTAAAGTGTTTTTTAATCTTTCCAAAACTGTATGTGATAGCAAAAATTTGTATATTTTACAGCATACAAAATTATGTGAAAATCACATATTTAGTACATTGGCCCTAAATTTAATGCACTTTTGTTACAAATTTCCACTGTCCGAAAGAAACAAAATTTGGATATTGGTGACATTTTTTATTGTTGTTATGTCCCCTTCCAGGTTTTAGTGTTCTGCAAATGGAGGAGTCTCCACTCAGCTGACTTGTTTTGCTTATATACTGTGGTCATTAGAAATATAATTATGAATCAGAATATGTCAAAAATGCAAGGAGTTACTTAATTATAAATAGTAGAGCTGAGCTGAATATTGAGGTTTAGAATGAAATGTTTTCAGTATCAAAGTTGACTTGGTTAATACAGTTAAGTAAAATAGGCAAGAAGTTTGAAGATATCACCTTAAACATTTTTAATTGCAAAGTTAAGAAGTGGAAACACTATCCTCTGGTGGTGTTGACAGTTAAAATGATTTAACATTTGACCTGGTGATAGGTATGATTGTACTGTTGATTGAAGAGACGATAACAGAAATATTATTTTGTTTAAATGTGGACAATAGGTACAATACAACGGTAAAAATTGGTTTGTTATCTGAAACTTCTTACCTATAGCTACTCGTGGACAGTGTTTGTCAGTGGCTTCTCACTTTGGACTTGTTGTATCATTGGAAGTTTGAAGTTGTCTTGTATTTTTTTGTGGTATTTTTGAGCAAGACACTTCAATTGCTGTCTCTTTTAAAATTGTTTAACCACAAAAAATCATTGTTTGCATAAATACTTGTTGCACAATAATTTTTACTTTAAGTTAATATTTAAATTCTGAGATTTTTGAATGATTACTGATGTAAAGTTCTTTTACTTATATGTAAGTTACAAAAATTATAATTACAGTAAAATCTTGAAATATCATAGGCAATAATATCTGAGTGGTAGAACCATAATTATTTCTTTTGTTTTTACTACAAGTGATATAATTCCAGATACACAACAAGTGTCTTTTTGGCCCTCTATGGCTGTCCTGTTCATGTTGTCAAATGCCTATATTTCTGCATACACCCTACTTATGAAAACAATATTCCAAGTGGTGACTGCTCTGTTTGAAATGTTAAGCTGCATATTCAGCAAATAATTCCAGTCAATGGGCAGAACATTAAACCCAGTTGTCTTTGCCCTAAAACTCTTACCATTAAACATAAAAAAGAAGCATTTCAATCCTATTCATTCAGTTAATAATTTTGAATCAGCACTTATTTAAATCCCATTTAACCAAACAAGAACCTTTATATATATAGTCATGATAGTTTCTTCATTTCAGGAATTATTCTAGTAACTCTTTCTTGAACCATTTCGAACAAGTTATTGTTGTAAGTGTTATTTCTAAAGGTAAGGAACCCTAAACTGAACACAACTGTCCAACAGGAGATCTGTACAAAGAAACAGTAACTTCCTTTGACTATATTCAGATTCCTATAAAGCACATCCACAGTACTAATTGCTTTTCCCACTGTCTCAAAGACTTAAGTCTAATTGACCAGTACACCAAAAGGCCCTTTTGTTCTGTAATATGATTGAGTTAATTATCATAAAGCATTCAGAATAATTGAATTCTTCCTTCATTTTATTCATCCAGTTTACCAAATGATCTAAATCTCTCTAAAACAACTGTGAACTACACATGGAAGTTTAGTATCATTAGGTCTGTTGGCCTTTTTGTCAGTGTTTTTAACATATATCAAAAGAAGTGTAAAAGTTTCAGCACAGAACAACTCCAGTATGACTTGAAAGGAGTAGTGTTTTAAAAACAAAGAATTATTCATATTATGTTCTATTTGCTTTTGAGAATTTTATGAATAACAGCTTAAATATGAAGGCAGTTAAACCTAACCAAGTTTATTACATCTCTTGGCTTCTCCCCATATTTATCACTCACACAGGAGTACCCACAAGAGTAGTGTCTTAAAGAAATTACTTTAAAAAAAAAGCATTGTAAGTATTGTGATCTATTTGCTTTTGAGAATTTTATGAATAACAGCTTAAATACAGAGGCAGTTAGACCTAACTGATTTTATTACATATCTTGGTTTCTCCCCAAATTTACCACTCACACTAGTGTAGAAGTTTATCTTTGAGTTCTTGAAGACAGTAAATGGCATTGAATTCAAATGTTATGACTAAACAACGAGCTTTCAAAACTATTTCATTAATATGTTTATTTCAAGAAAATGTTAAAAATTTAACCTATGTGATTGTATAGCAGCTGTAATTTATACATGAATGGCCTGTCTAAATCTTGTTAATGTATGGTTTTGAGAGTGTTTGTTTTATCTTAATGTATAAATTGTTAGTTTTTATTGCTTGTAGGGTGGTGAACATGTTTCCAGATCGAGGAGTTGTGGAAATAAACAATCCTAAGAATGGAGAAGTACCAAAACAATTCACTTTTGATGCAGTGTATGATTGGAAGTGGGTATATTTTCCTGTTTATTTTCTCACATATTTTTTTCCTTTTGTTAACATTATTTACAAAATGTGTTACACCACTGTAACTGCTAAAATTGTAACCATTTAAGGATATATTTTAAGCATCGTAAATACGTTCTTTTTTATTATTCAAAACTTAACTTCTTTAGGATTTCATTCAATGAAAGTTGCAGTTTTAATATGTTCATATTTTTATGGCTATATTTGGAAATATTTAATTATCATTTTCTGTGACTGAATTTTTTTTAAATTCCAATAAGATGTTGTAAGAATCATATTCATACATCTAAACACTGGCATGATATGGTTTGAAAATATTCAACTATGTAATACAGAGAAAGTATTTATGGTGAAATTTGAAGCTAGTTTTCAGATAACCAAATAAATTAATTAGTAAACAGAAGTTTTTCCAAACACACCAGCCAACAGTATTGTCAAATTATGTAGAAAGTGAAATGTTACAAGTCTTGTCCAGTCAAAATTGTATCAACTGAGACGAATCAAGTTGTTGCCACTCAAGACAAGTTATACTGATGTGTAAAAGTGTGTTTATTGATAACAGTTGCCATAATTATATTATTAAAGATTGGAAATATGGACCTCTAATGATTTATTTGCAGCTCTAAACAGTTGGACTTGTATGATGAAACCTTTCGCCCTTTGATCGACTCGGTTTTAAAGGGTTTTAATGGAACGATATTTGCGTATGGACAAACAGGAACTGGAAAAACTTTCACAATGGAAGGTGGGGTTTGTTAATCCTAATTCTAATCTTTTAGGCTTGGCATGGCCAGGTGGTTAGAGTGCTCAACTCATAATCTAAAAATTGCAGGTTTGAATACCCATTCATCCGTGAGAGCGTTATTATGTGATGATCAATTCAACTGTTCATTGGTAAAAAAAAAGTAGTCCAAGCGATGATAGTGGGTGTTTGTGACTAGCTGCCTTTTCTCTAGTTTTACAATGTTAAATTAGAGACAGCTAGTGCAGATAACCCACGTGTAGCTTTGCTTGAAATTCAAAAACAAACAATCCTTATCCTCTGGGACACATGATAAATATTCAGCTGTCTAAATCCTTAGTTTTGTTTAACTTGGAGAAAAAAATTTGAAAGATGTGAAAAATAAAATAAATTTTTCTTAATTTGAATCAAATTTACCAAAATAATTTTTTTTAACTATTATAATTTAAAGGTAAATTCTTGTAATTGCTGCAGAGAATTTTTGAGGAAGTGAAAATTGAGAAGAGTCAGAATTCAAGCATCCACTAATTAGCTGAATGGTTTAACCAACTTAGCTACTGTTTCTTGAATGCTGCATGCCTTGGTTATGTTTCACAATCTGCAAAGTTAAAGCTAAGCAGCAGACAAACCACTTGTTGGTTATATTACTGATTTCTTGTCCACCAAAGGTAAAATTGAAATATAACCTGTGGTGTAATTATTAAGTAACTCTGCACAACAATTTGTTTGAAAAGTTTTGCTTCCTGAAAAGTTTTTGCTGATTGTGACAGGGACCTTGTGCGTATGCAGAAATATAGTTTTGGTTTTGCTTCATCATGTAGGAACTCTGAGAAATAGACAGTTAACTGTTTACCAACAATAACATGTTTAATTGCATTTATGTCTCTTATATGCTGTTAAGTTCAACATAATTAAAAGTTTTTTTGCTCCTGATTTTTGTTTGTATTCAATGTCTGGTACATCATGTTGCAGTGTCAAACAGTAGTCAGCAAGCATTTATACTTTCCAATTTCCCTGATAACATTTTTCCATTGCAGCAATGTCTTGGTGAAACCTTTCACCATGTTCATCACTGACAGCACTGAGATTTGTGGGGAAGAAGTCCAAGTGTGAGTGGAGGAAATGAATCTTGAGTGACATGTTGCACTTCATTGTTTTGTATGCTTTGAGAAGTTTGTCTACCAGCTGAATGTAATGTGGGACTCTGTAATTGCCAACAAAATTGTCAACAGTGTCTTTGAAGGCTTTTCTGGCCCAACAAATAGATCTTCGAACTGCTTGTCACTCATAACATGTCTGATCTGAGGGCCAACAAAAATGCTCTCTTTGATCTTGGCCTCAGTTATTTTTGGGAACATGTGTCTTAAATAACAAAAACCTTTGCCTTCTTTGTTCATTGCTTTCACAAAATTCTTCACAAGTCCCAATTTTATGTAAAGAGGTGGCAAAAAATCTTTGCTAGGCTGACAAGAGGTTCATGTGCCACATATTTACTGTCCTGGAACTACCTTTTCGTGGAGTGGCCAGCTCTGTATAGAATAATGTGACTCTTGGACACGACTGTCCCATTCACAGAGGAAACAACAGTACTTTGTACAGCTGAGCCGCAGTCCCAGTTATAGAACAATAACTTTCAGATCTCCACGGATATTTCAGTTGTACTTCTTGCTGTATTGGATGTTCTTCAGCAACAATTCCATGTTCTTGTAGGTATTTTTCGTGTGTACTGCATAGCCAACAGGTATTGAAGGGTGAACATTGTCATTGTGTAACAGAACTGCTCTGAAACTTAACATTGATGAATCAATAAAGAGATACCACTCTAGTGGGTCATGGTCACAACCCAAAGCAAAGAACAATCCTTTGATGTCAACACAGAAACAGACTGTTAACTTGTGCAAAGAATGTGGTTTTTATCATCTTGGTGGCTTTGAAAAACAGAAATTTTTGCACCTGGTGACAGCAAACACCATTCCTGTTGTCTTGAACCCAGCAATTTGGCTTTTGCTTTTGACAGACCCAAATCTCTGACCAGATCATTTAATTGTGACTGTGTTATGAGATGTTGATCACTTGAGGAGCATGGTTCAAAATCTGGATCAATGTCACTGCCAGTTCCCTGCATTGCAATTTCTTCATCTGGTTCATTTAAGGTCCATTCCTCTGGTGGTTTTAGGAATTGGAAGGTTTTTGTCATGTGGCACAGGTCTTGTTGCTGAAGGCAGATTAGGGTATTCAATTAACTTCTTGTTTTTGGCAGAGAAACCAGACACATTAGTGAAACAGAAGTAACAGTTCGTCACATGGTCTTTCTGTTCTCGCCATATCATAGGGTCAGCAAATGGCATTGTCTTTCGAGTGCCTCTGAGCTAAGCTCTCAGACAGACAGCACGTGTCACACAACAAATGTGAGGCACCCATTCCTGGTCTTTATCACCAATTTTACGGTCGAAGTACAGATGATAAGCTTTTTTCACAAGAGCAATCATTGAGCATCCCTGACGAACATGTGTATACTCGCCATAAATATAACTGAATGTACTGTGGCTGTTACGACATTGACGAGGCATATTGACCGACACTAATTGTCCTGTAAAATATCTGTAACATCTAACTTACTTGTTACAGTGCAACTGAGACAATGCTATATTCTGACACAATACGTACACACTATAAGATCTATGTTAATCCAATGAGCAGCATCTGTGTATGCAAGCCACTTTTATAGCCTGCTGATACAGTGTCAATCTGATTACAGCCTGCTCGGGCTGCATACTTCCACAGAACAGCTTCCAACTTGATTTCATGCCTGGACATGCCCAGACTGCACAAAACATTGTTCATAGGTCCCTTACAGAAATGAAAATTTTTGGACACAAATATAAGAAAAAAACATGACAAAACTGAAGATTCTGATGAAGCTGTATGTGGTGGGCAAATTTGGATGTGATTTTCATGATCACCAGCCAAAAATCTATAAGGAACACCAACAGTGTTCAAGAAGCAAAAACTTTGTTGTGCAGTGTATAATGTCTCTAACACTGAATAATATATTAGATATAATGTCTTAATATTATTCACCCACCTAAATTAACTTGGGTCATTATATAATGAGTTAAAAATACTCATACACCTCATAAATAAGATTCATAGTGTTCTTGATGTTACATGGTTGACCGTTTAGCAGTCGTACCTGATCTAAAGTTCACTTCAGTTCAATTATAACTTAACAGAACACTGTCCCACTTTTCAAATTTTTGTAAGATTTGTTTTTAAAGGTATTTGGTGTATTTTGTTAATGTAAGTATAAGATTTTTCAACTTTGGAAAGTTGAAGGTTTAGTGAAAGCATAGAACAAATCACAATCTTTTTGGTTCTATTAAACAGTTTTAATTAAACAAACAATTTGACCATTTGTTTTATTATTCAAAGAAAAGGATTATTTCATATTGAACATGTTTTAATGATATGAAAAACAATTTACTTAAAAAAACAAAAGTGAGAAGAAACTAGTTCTGTAATTCTTTGAAAAATAGCAAAATGTAGTAACATTACATTGAGGTCTTCAGACCAGTGATTTATGTATTTATATCTGTGTGTGTTATCTTATTCAACAGGTATTCGGAGTGATCCAGAGAAAAAAGGAGTTATTCCTAACTCCTTTGATCACATTTATAGTCATATAGCTCGATCTGAAAACCAGGAATATCTAGTCAGAGCTTCTTACCTAGAAATTTATCAAGTAGGAGTTGCTATCAATAAATCATTAGTTTGTTTGTGTAATAAGTTTCTATAATTACTTTTGATGTGAAGTAAAATTTGTTAAACAACTTGATAGTCATGTACAGGTAATCTTCTTGTTTCTTAAACCCATGATATTTTTCATGATGTCCAAATGATGATCACACTACATTCTTAAATTTGTCTTCTATTTATAAAAGGTGGGTAATAACATGGTTTGGATGAGTTTTTAGCCAAAAAGACATTAATATTATCAGATGCTGTGACCATTCAATGGGTGAAGGATTTTTTTGCCTGATGCATTTGTCAAATTAATTATAGTGTGAAAGTCTTCCTCTGTTTAAAAGTTTCCATTTATTACTTTGCTGTTATCTTCTATAACTTTAAAATATTGTAGATGTGATAATTAGACAATTTTAAATATTAAGAACTCAGAACTTTTTCAGTAGATGTTTGTTTATTATTATAGGATTAATAATTCTTTGAAAAACATTTACAGTTATGTTAGGACAAACTTGACTTGTTTTATTAGGGTTTTTGGTAACACACTTTAATCACAGGAGGTGTAGGACTGATATAAATGTGAATTACTTCTAAGCATTTGTTTTATGCTATTTTCTCTGTGGAACTTGCAAAACTTCACGAGTAGTCTTAGAAGTTTGTCAACAACCCAAACATTGTGAAGCCTCATAAGTATTGCAAAATGTAAACTAAACAGTAAGCCTTATAACTTATTAAAACCATCCTCTTGTTAAGTACCCAGAAAATTTGTAGCTGAACACGTTTACAATTAAGAAACTGTTTTAGTCTGTATCAGGTGCCAAAAAATAAAAAGTGCAATTAAAGTTGGACAATTATGTGATGACAGGTGATTGAAACATGGCAGTGATGTTCATAAAATATCAATTTTTAAGTGACATGTTTGTTTTTTGTACTGTTTTGGTTTCAATTTACTTTGGTGACATTTGTTACTGTTTTTGTAAGTTTAGATAATAAAACTGGAGTGAACAAGAAGGTTGCTGCCCAATCATTTTGTGTTATATATGGGTTTCATGAAATACTTTAATTGACCACATGGGCCTTTAACTTATAACAAAGTGAACTAAATTTTAAAGTAAGTCGGACATAGCTGAAATTGTGAATCTGAGGATGCATAATTCATGACGTTTTGCTGAAAAATATGGTTTCCATTTTGGGCTGTAGATGTACCACAAAAGTAATAATCAACTATTAAATCAGACAAGAATAGTCCAAGGTTGGTGATTGATGCTGTTAACTTGTATGCTGACTTCTCTAGTCTGTCTGTACAGAATTATGGATGTTTATGTACAATAGTTCTTGTATGTGAAATTCTGAATAAAAAACCAAAAATTTAGAGTATCAACAACAGAGGGAGCAAAATATGAAGTAAATAACTAGGTTTTTTGTTTTGTTTTCCAAAATAAAACTAATTAAAAATAAACCAAACTAACTGCTCTGATGTATTGATATGTAATGAATTGCAGGAAGAAATTCGAGATCTTTTAGCAAAGGACCAAAGCAAGAGGTTAGAACTAAAGGAAAGACCAGATATTGGAGTTTATGTGAAAGTGAGTGCTAAATGACCTGTTTTAGATATTCTAAAGTTACATTGCAGACATTTACATTTTATTTTTCTCAATGGTAATCCCTCCTGAAATTTGAACTTCAATATTTGTGTATTTAATCAAAAATCAAAGTATTTCACTGAAAATGATTTTTTTTTCTTACTAAATGTTCAAAAAGAAAACTTCCAGTTGTGAATAGAGCATTATATTTTTTTTACCAAATTAATTATTTTAAGTGTTTGTAAAGCCAAGACTTATTCACTAGTACTGGAAGTCATGCTGCTAATGTTACAATGTTAATTCTTTGTTTGTTTTTTTAATTTTTTGATGAAAGATCACAATTTTAACAATGTGCAGAAAGTTGTATTTAGATTTACAGTGTTCCCTTGTCACTTCGCGGATCCTTATTTGCGGCTTCACCACTTTGCGGGCTCGGCCAACCCCCCCCCCACATATATATAAAATAATAAACATTAAATCTAAAATATAGCATTAAATACCATTAAAATATTAAAAATAACTATAATTAATAGTGTAAAGAAAAAAAAACGGGTATATTTTGAGATATAAACATATATTTGAGTTTATAACAGCGTATGTTATATTCACCTTTCACAGAAGAGGAAGTGGTGTCCCCCGAAAAGACACCACCTGCTGAAGATATGTAATTTTTTATTTTAAGGCTTAATATCTTAACAATTGTTATTATTTCAGCAGTAATGAACAGTATTGTAATGGGAGGGTTAAATAGTTATACAGGGAGGGTTTTAAAAGTCTAAATGCACATAAATATATACGTAAAAATCGGCGATCCCACTTTGCGGAAAATCTCCTTTCGCGAGGGGTTTTGGAACGCATCTACCGCGATACACGAGGGAACACTGTATGTACTTCAGATTATGGTAATTATTTTTATTGTTTTCTTTCAAAGGATTTATCATCATTTGTTTGTAAGAGTATAAAGGAGATAGAACATGTCATGACAGTAGGCAATCAAAACAGATCAGTAGGGTAAGTGACACAACTAACAGTTTTACTAGAATCAAAGAATTGGATATTGTTTCAAGTAAAGCAGGCTTGTAAGATGAATAAATGATATCTACTGAATTGCTTTTTCATAAATATCAAAATTTTAAATTTATATAATAACTAAAATTAGATGTTTGGTACAGTTAGTTAATTGACACATTTGGTTTTATTGTTTCTAATGTTTTCACCTAATATGCCATAGGATAAAATATATATATATATATATTTATAGATACAATTTTTATTTTGTTTTTCCAGAGCAACCAACATGAACTTGCATAGTTCTCGTTCACATGCAATTTTTATCATTACGATAGAACATAGTCAGGTATGTAGCAAATGGTTGCCATTTACTGTTATTGATTTGTAGTTAGTTTTAATTTAAATAATTTATTGCTTACCATCATACAAGTGAGAACACATTAATCAACAGAAACTGTTTATTCATATCTTAAACTGGGAAGAAAAGTTAATTTAAGTAGAGGAAGTACCATTCATAAATTGGTTATCAGTACTTTAAGTAGAGGAAGTACCATTCATAAATTGGTTATCAGTACCTCAGAAAAGTATGTATTATACATTATTAATAATCTTTCTAAGTATTGTAATCTTTGAGTATTCATGTCTGTCTGGATTTCACCTTATGGATACAGGCTCATGTATTATACATGAGAGTATATGTATTATAACTATGAATTTTTATGAAATTTGGCAAGATTTTAATAAATATTACAAGTATTTTGAGGTAAAATATCACAATTTTCAATTAAGTATATTCAAAATTATTGTCCATAAACATGGAGTTGGAGTGTTGTCTGCTGAAAGTTCAAAATGATTTTTTATGTTAAGATTGAAAATTCTTTTCTTCCACAAACTTTTTACATTTCATTTGCATAGCCTTTAAAATCTCCTAAATAAATATTAATTATTTTTATTCCATTAAACTTTATATTTTATCTGTTATTTTCTGAACCCTATCTCTGTACAGACTTTGTCAATTTGACAGGTGTCATAACTACTATTTAAAATATATATAAAGTTACCCTTTGTTTTTTCCTAGAATGACTGCAAACTGTAACATAAAACTGCAGTTTTTTATCCTAAGTTGCTAAAACCTTGCAACAGTATACTTTTCACCACTTGATTTTATTATTGTTTCATTGCCCTTTGAACTTTGTGTGGCTAATAAACCTGCTACTCAAGCTGTAAATTGCTTGGTGAATGCATAGTTCACGTTACCATAATGGATAATGTAATGCATAAGCTTTTTCTATCTAGTACTTCTTGAAGAATTTTTATTTTTCATTATTTTATATAACCTTATCTTAAGCTAATAAGTTGATGCTTACTAAAATGTTACTTCTATAACATTTAAAAAAGAATATAGATGAATAGTATGAAATATAGAACTTACCTTTGACCTCTTGATTGTTGTTGATGAAATTTAAATCTTTTTTTATAATGACTGTACTTCTACGTTAAATACTTTTTATTCACTTAAATAACGCACCTGAGAACACCGTAAGATAACACACACAATGTTTTATAAGTATCACAAATTTACTTGCTTTCTAACTATGGCATGAGAGTCTTAAAATATTTCCTTAAGCTTTTTCATTTGAATATTGTAAGAGTTACTTTTGAACTGCATATGAAATAGACAGTACTGTGTACTGAAAACAGTGTAATACAATATGCCATTTGACATTTCAAAATTTTATTTTTGTTTGTTATACATAATCTAGAGTGCTCCAAAAAAGAGATGAAAGGCATAATTTGCAACCAAAAATCAGCAAATTTACAGTCTTAAGAATATTGAGATGTTTTACTGCTGTGGGAAAACAATTATGGCTCCTGCCACTTTAATGGTAGCTCAGTAGCTCTCTGGAGTTCAGCACTAGACTTGAACAGTTCACACAGTACAGCTACAAAAATAAGTCTTCTGTAACTGTGAGAAGTTTCTATTGATGCACTTCTAATTGGTCCAGTTTTATATGAAAAATAAATGTTTTTTTTTTATTATTATGATGTCTGGTAATTTGCTAAATTAATCCCATGTCAAATTTCATCTTTTGAATTAATAAAATAATTCATAATTAGTTAAATTACTATTTATTACAAAATATTAATGCTGTATTTTCCAAACAAACAAACTAAAAAAAACACAACTCCTGGGAGTAATAACTCCTTACAGAAGAAAGTTATCTGGAACACTGATATAGTATAAAACATCAGAGAGGAGTGATAAATAAATTAGAGAAGGAAGATGAACCTAATGAACAAATGTCATGATTATTATAGGAGGAAAAGTTGAGAGTTTTTGAAAGTATTTGCTTATAGAATTAAGAACTTAAGACTTGTATAATATTAAAATATGGTTTATCAATTATGTCTTGGTGCCGTGTTTATTTGTATACATTAGTAATAAAGTATTATGTTATTGATAAATACTTAATTCTGTTCACTTGGACACCTTTCATGGATTTTTTCAAATCTTTGTTCATTTTTTTGTTAAATAACTACACTTCTAACACCACATGAAAGTTACATTTGGAAGTTTAGACAGTTTCTTGCCATTGAAAATGTGCCAGTCAATTTACTTAAATGTTTTTTATCTTTGTGCAGGTGGGACCAGATGATAAAAATCATATACGGGTTGGAAAGTTAAATCTTGTAGACCTTGCAGGCAGTGAGAGACAGGCTAAAACAGGTGCCATGGTATGTCACTTCATTCTGACCAGTTGTGTTTTACTTAGATATTGAGTTAACAAAATGGCTTCTTATGTGACATCTTTGAATGATTTGTGTTTAAAGAGTTAATTAAAAAACAGAAAAGCTAATAAAAATAAAGCTTTCATTTTTGTATGTAGAAGAAAGCTGGGCTCCTGTATAGTGTTCATTCAATTGATTTTAAGTCAGTTGGTCTGGGATATTTTGTATAAGTAGGTGTGTATTAATTATAACAACTTCTTAATGAGTGACAAGAAGTTGAGACAAATATATTTAGGTAATTGTCTTTCTTTTAATAATGATTTTTTGTATCATTCCTTGGAATTTTCTAAAAAAGAAAAACAATCAAACTTATAAAAGATAGCTGGTAAACCATTTTGTTTGACTGCAGACTTCTTAGATGTTTTATGGTTTTCAGGGTGAGAGGCAGAAGGAAGCAATCAAAATCAACTTGTCACTCTCAGCCTTGGGAAATGTGATTTCTGCCCTAGTGGATGGTAAGAGCTCTCATATACCATACAGGGATTCCAAGCTCACGAGGTTACTTCAAGGTATATATTCTTGTGTGTAATGCAGTGAATTTCTTTCTGAATGTTGTCCAAGTTTATTGGTACAGAACAATGATATTGGGGAAGTAATCAGTTTAGAAATTTTTGTAATAATTGCAGAGTAATGTTCTTTCTCTGTTTTTGTCGTGGGAGTTTATTTACCTGTGCGAATGTTATGTGGAGTAACAAAGAACCTGGAATGCTCAGAGAATCTTTCTTTGTTTTTGTTGTACGAGTTTATTTGTTTATCTGTGCATACACTATATAGGGTAATAAAGAACCTGGAATTTTCAGGGAAATTGTTTTCCAGCTTTGTGCACATAAACCATGCTGCTTAGCAATGTCAGTTTATAGCATATTTCAGTGTAACCTTAGTTAATCATTCTGAGCAATTTCATATTGTGATGACAAAAAGGACCTTTTAATACATACAATGTTCATCTACAAATAACTTTTGTTTAGTATGAAGTTATTTTTTGAATATTATAAGAACCCTTACAACCAGATGACAAACTAAAGTGATGATAATATGGAATAACTGTGAGAAATGGCTAGAATTTAAGTTTGTTGTGTGTGCAGTTCTAGGTGTTGTTTTTTAAATAGGTTAATCATTTGTTTGCTGAGTTTTTGAATTGTATTAGAATATCATTACAACATGTCATTTGGAAGTATTTTAATGGCAGTGAGAGGTACTAGATCTAACAGAGAAACCTTTAAATAAATCTTAGTAATTATCTTTTAATTCATACTGAACCAGTGTTTCTCAAATATGTACATTTTTTTTTGTTTTTTTAAGATTCACTTGGGGGTAATGCTAAAACAGTGATGGTAGCCAACATTGGCCCTGCCAGCTACAACTTTGATGAATCACTGACCACGTTGCGGTAACTATTTTAAAGCATGTTTATCAAATGTTTTACTGTGGATAAAGTTTTAGTCTGTTTCTGATAACAAAAAATACTATTTTTAGAAGATATTGTTTTTTCTTCTTCTCCTAAATAAGACCTTACTTTTTAGATTGTATAAACTTTCAGGATAAGTTTGATAACATTTATTTGTAATTTTTCTGAATGATTTTACTATAAGATTAAAAACTTTGAGAAGACAATGTGGCCCATTTTTCTTTCCAAATAAACCCTTAATTTTGTTAGATTGTTGAAACTTTTAGGAAAGATTTAATAAAATTGCATGTAATCTTTCTAAATGATGTGACTGTAACATTAAAAAGTGAAAGACAAAGAGAGAGAGAGTGAATGATTTACTTTTCATGGACAACACAAATGAGCATGTTTTATGAACTTTTTAGGAGTATAATTAGTGGAGAATTACACTATAACACAAATTTTGTTCCTGGATAGTGTGTGTTATTTCTCAATTGCTTATGTTGTAAAAGTACAGAAAATGGCCATTATTCTCTTCAAACTTTGCTTTTGTGATCTGGATAATGAAATTTAAAAATTAAACTATTTGTAATGTAAAAATGGGCATATTTGCACATTTTCATTTACATAGGGTCTGAATAAAATAAAATATGAATCAAGATTTAATGTATTTATATTAAAGTTGTATAAAAATGTTTAGAAGTGAGTAGTTTTTTGAGATTTCCGAGTGTAATGTAAATCACTTTCACGTATCAGCCCCCAAATATAGTTAGTCTCCCGTCATGTTTTAATTATACGCTTCTTGGTAGTGGCATTTAAAGTTTAATATGTCTTGGTGGAAGTGCTTGCCTTGCTCCTCTGAGTGCATATGCTCACTCCCATGTTCTTCTTTTGAATTTATTAAGATGAATATCAAGGATATGGACTTTCAGGGACATCCTGCAGCCCATTTTTCCATAGTTCTTCACCAGAGCCTCACCTAGTTCCACATAATTTTTGACCTTCTGATTGCCTAAGTAGCCCTTGAATTACTGCGTCAAAGCTGCTTCAAGCTTTTTTTTTTCCTTCCTACTGAGCTTCTTGGGGAATTCTGTGCACTCTTTTGATGTGTGGTCCAACGAAGACACCAGCTTTAACCTTTGCCTCGGATAGCTTATGGAAGAAGTTTCGAAGGTACTTGAAGGCTGCAGACTCCTTATCAAGGGCTGTGACAAATTGTTTCATAAGACCCAATTTTATGTGCAGTGGTGGGAACAAGACCTTCTGGAGGTTTACTAATGGCCTCCCCACAGAGAACTCAGTCCGTTGTGGCCAGTGCTTTGTGTTGTAGTGTGCTATGGTGTCCCTGTTGTCCCAAAGGCACAGATAACAGGGAAACTTGGTAAAGCCTCCTTGAAGTACCATCAGGAATGCCACCATTTTGAAGTCTCCAGTAACCTTGCAGCCATACTCATCATGCTTCTAGCAAGGTCTTGACACAGTTGTATTCCTCTTTGAGGTGCACCAAATGAGCCAGGGGAAGAAACAGATACTTATTCCAGTTATGGAGCAGTACAGCTTTGAGGCTTCTGGATGAGCTATCAGTGATGAAGATGCACCACTCATTTGGGTTAGAGGCAATTCTAGTTACCTTGCACAGACTGGATACATTGTGGCAGAAGTAGAGTCCATCTTGACAAGTGAAGTTCTACAACATTATAGAAAGTTCTTGAAATCTTGAGAAAATTCTCTATTAGCTACTCAGCACTGAATCTTCCTGGAATGTTCTGGAAAATGGGTAAATTTGAAAATTTTATTACCCAGGTCACAAAAGCAAAGTTTGAAGAGAAAAGTAGGTCTTTTTCATTTACTTTAGGCATAAGCAATTGGGAAATAACACTTTCTGCCCATAGTTACATAGTGTGGTTATATAAGTCATGTTTAATATATTACTTGTTTGGCTCTTCCTTAAGTATTTTCAAGCTATTTCAATTCTTCAGAGACCTATGGGAGGCATGTTTTGTGTTGAAAGAAGACTGTGTTATACTTAAAATTGTTTTTAATAGTCCAACAGGTGATGATGTGTTGACATTAAATTTTTTTTAATACATTAATCAAAGTTTTCATTAACTTAAGGCTTCTTTTGGATGACACTCATTACCTTATTGAACTGGTCAACTTTTTCCTGTCTTGATCCATTTTTCTTCATATTTAGTCTGTAGCCATGTCTTATATATTCCAAAAAATGTCTACAGTTACAAGATTCTACTTGTAATTTTTATCTTTTGGACATGTCAGAAGACATCAGTTTTTATTCCTGCTTTGTTTTACAATATCCCTTTCAGCAGCTGACTAATGGCTAGTTCTCTCTCATTTTTAATGTATTGTAGATGGGCATGAAATATTCCTTCACAAAAGAAATTCTTATTGAACTTGAATACTTTTCTTTCTGCTGAGATATGAAATTTTAAAATCTGATATCCATATTGGCTGCTTTGTTTCCAAGGAGCTAGTTTAATTTACTAATATTTGCAGCTTAACTTACAAATGTTTTAAGTAAGCAGTTGAAAAATATAAGAAAATACAGGTGTCCTATGGTAATCAACAGCAGGGATTTGGCTATATAGTTAATTTGAACAGTGGGGTTTGTTACATAAATTTTATGCTCCTAGTGAATATTAAACATTAAGTAAGCAAAATATTTTTTTGAAAGGTTCATAAACATTTCACTTATTCATAACTAGAACTGAATGGTTTAGGACCTTATGAACAGGTATGCTAATCGAGCGAAGAACATTAAGAATAAACCACGGGTTAATGAAGATCCCAAGGATGCCTTATTAAGAGAGTTCCAACAGGAAATTGCAAGGTGAGTTTTAGCTAAACTTTTAAAAGGTTTGTGTCATATTACTTACATAATTCCAAATTTGAAACAGTAATTACACAATAAAGATTGGATATTCCCTCCTTTTAAAATTAGTAAAATAAGTTTCTGTGTAATACAAATTGTATCATTTAGTTATAAGAAGGTATAATAGTTATCTACAAACATATTCAAAAAAATTGTTGTTCCAGTTATGTTTATATTTTTGCATCTTTTTTGTTACTGTGGATATCAGGGTGGATGTAGTGATGTTTGCAAACTGTTTTGATACATCTGTACTGTAGAATATCAGGGTGGATGTAGTGACAGTTGTAAATTGTTTTGTTACAACTGTGTTGTAGGATATTAGGATGATTTAGTGACAGTTTTAAGTTTTGTTATATCTATACTGTAGGATATCAGAATGGATGTAGTCACAGTTGTAAATTATTTTGTTACAACTGTATTGTAGGATGTTAGGATGGATGTAGTGATGCTTGCTAGATAATTGTTTTCTGATATCAGCACTAGCAACTTCATTATAAGTGAAGCACAAAAAACTGGGATACACTGATCTGTAATAGATCATTACTTTATTAAAGTTGATGAGAGAAAGTCCACATTCAAGAATTTGAAATTTAGGAGTCTCTTGTGAAATAGTTTATTTTTCACTGAATCTTATACCAAGGTTGTTACTACTGTTTAAAGTAAAACTTTTTTTTCCCTTCCTTTCTGTTCCTCAGATTGAAATCACAGTTGGCAACAAAATCAGTAAAGCGAAGAAAGAAGAGGAAGTTGAAGAGCAGTACAGAAAACAAACTTATTGACAATGAAGATGAGGATGGTGAAGGAGAAGATGAGGGTGAGTTGGATGAAGAATTCCTGAGGGAACAGGAAGCCAAACTTGAGGAAGAACGGGAAGCAATTATGAATGACCAGAATCTAATTGCAGAGGTAAGCCTGAAAGAGTGCATCTGTCAAAGTAAATTTAACTATTGTCCATCAAGTTTTTTTATTTTTTTAGCTTGTGATCTGCATGTAATGTGAGTTTCATATAATGCAATATTTCATAATGTTTACAGACATAAGCATGTGTCGCTTTTGATATTTTTAATCTAATAAGTTTTTTTATTTTCTGGAAGAGGTTAAGAAACCACTGTTTAAGACATTTTTAATTTAATAACAGAGACAGTGAGTGAATGAGTAAGGAGAAAAGTTATTAAAAAGGATAACCAACTGTTTTAGAAGATTAAGTGATAATTGTGTATTTATTAATGATGCCAGAAAAACACGTGGTTTTAATAACTGTTGATACAAAATGGTAAAAAGCCTATAATCTAAGTGCTTTTAAAAAGTGGACCTTTCTTTTTCAGGTTCAAATTTGGAATTTCATATTTATAATAGGCATTTTGTCTCTAACTTTTTAAATTCAATAATTGTGGTAAGGTCTAGAAGTAACTATTGTGGACACCATGAAGGTTTACAATGTGTTGAAACATAAATCATGTGTGAATTGAATGAAATTTTAGACCTTTGTGTTGATTAGAGATTTATAATTTAATTGGAAAATTGTTTTGATATAACACGCTGTGGCTATCATGAGAAAACCTTTTGTATGATGAGAAAAATACATTTTTCAATTTAAGTGTCATATTACATGAATATTATAAGTTCATTGAAGGCTTTTAATTAAAAAACAAGAAGTAATGTACACAGAATTATTTCTGTTTGTATTCAACAATTAAGTTTCTTGGAATTTTGAATTTTTTTTTAATGTGTATGTTTAAATTTCTAATTCAAGGGATTCCATGTAATAAGTTAGATCACAATCAGTTCTAGAAGAACTGCTGAATTCATGTGTGTTTTGAAATTTCAAAATTTTTATTGGGCTACTTAAAATGTTTTAGAAATAGCGTACAACTTTCTAAAAAAACATTTATTAAACACAATTACCAATCAGCAACTTTCAGGCATCAAGTGTATACTTGTTGATATATTTCAACAGCCTTTTCCCAAAAATATGTTTAATGAATATTTTTTCATTTCATGAGATAAAGAAAAATGAGAAAAAGAAGTTAGTTTTCATATTTGTACATCTACAAGAAGTCTTGTCTTTTTTGATGCCACAACAGGTAGACCATGGTGGGACGACAGTTAGTTTACAGACTTACAATACTAAAATGTGGAATTTGATTCCCTCTAGTGGAGATAGCAGATAACTCAGTGTGGCTTTCATCTAAAACAAATACCACTTATTGTCTAAATAGTTATTAATGAAGCTTGGTTTTGAAAATATCCTGAGTCAACTGTTAAAAATAAATTGATTTCAGTCTATAATGGTAATAAGATTCTTGTACTGGTAATTTGTGGTTTGTTGAACATATTAGATACCAAGAACTCATGTCAATATGAACTAATGATCCTGATGTAAAGTTTACATCATTTAAAAACAAACTATAATTCCAGGATATATTTGTTTAAATTTGGTTTAATTTTTGTTGTTGTTACTCATTATGTTTTGATGTTAATTTGTATCTTTTTGAAACCAACAAATATTCTATGACAAGATATTAGTTTTATGAGGCTTAACTGGTATGGTTAAGCAATGCAAAAATATTTGGATTAACCTAAATTCCTTTTTATTGATTAAGCCTATTGAGTTCATATAACACATACAAATAAAAGAAACTTGCATACCTCTATTTGTTAGATACAAATTGTTATTGACTAAGAATGTTGTTGGCAAAAATCGTGATACCCTAAGCTTGACAAAAGTAAGGAGGACTCCATTTTGAAAAGTGAAATTCCAGCTCACTCGTACATTTTCTAAGTTTTTTTTAATAGCCATAAATGGTTGCCTCAGTCAACGAAATAAGTATTCAAAGAAGTATACTGATGAATGTGTAAAAAGTCAAAAGTTACATGATATTTAAAATGGACGTTTCTGATCAATAAGATTGAAATTTAATGATTAAATAAAGGGTTATTTATGACTTTTACAAAAAAAACGAAAATATGGAATTTTTGTAACCTAGATAAAAATGCAATATGACATACTATTTAGAAAGTTTGTTCTAAGTTTCATGTAATTTTTGTTAAATATTCCCAGTGTGAGAAGTAAGACAATTAATCACTCTCTTCTGGCCCAGAAATATTTAATGAAATTGTAAATGGAAACTTTTTAGTTCCATGTTTGACTTCTGTTTTGTGTTTAAGCAAGTAGGTGGAGATTTGTAAGCAAAGTTCTCTAAATATTTGACTGTTAATCAATTGCAGAAGTGAAGTCTTGGTTTTGTCTTTTGATAGGAAAAGGAGAAGCTTCTAAGTGAGACACATAAGAAACAAGAGCAACTAAAGAAAGAGCAGGAGGCAAGGGACAAGATGATTAATAAAATCAAGGTATGATTTGTTAAGTATTCAGTTGGGTGATTTCATGGACATTTATCATGCACTGTTGTAGATATTTGTAACTGAAAAAATACATGAATAACAAAGAGAAAAATATTTTATGGTAATCGGAGTTGTTAGCGTATATAAAGTTTTGTTTAAACAAAATATATTCCTCTTTACCACTCCAGATAAAGAAGTTTAGCATTTAACACAACGTTAAATTACGATTATTAGAATGTGCGATTATAATATCAAATAAAAATTGAACTATGCAGTATGAAAATAAAAGTAACTTATTAATTAATAAATCCAGGTAACAAAAAATTCATAGTTTCACACATCAGTTAATACATAAACACAAAAACCTCATTCCATAAGTCTTCAGTTGAGTTTTCTCACTGTAAACAATATTTTCAGTTGTTCCTTGTATCCTACAGTACTTACATTGCCTAAAGTAATCATCATTGCAAATAAACATATTTAAAGGAGATAAACTACCTAAACAATTAGTTTAGGTTTGCATTAACCCTTTACTAGGTAAGATTATTTTGTAGTTGGTTCTTAATGCAGAAACATTTGCATATCTATGTGAAATGTGTGAAATAAATGTAATATGTAACCTTCATCTAAATAGATTGATTAGTAAAAGTTTACAAGCTTTCTATGTCCAGTCAATTTGTATGTGACTAAAAACTTGTGTATGTATAAATATGTATTTATATACACTGCTGGCCAAAATCTTAAAGCCAATGAACATAAAGAAAAAATATGCATTTTGTGTTCTTAGACTCAATTACTTGAGTGGAGCTTCAAAAGGTGAAAATAAGAAAAGGGAAGATAAAAAACTTTTTTTACATTTAATAGGGAAAATTTGAACATCATGAAATTAGCCTTAAGTACAAGCTGGTCAAAAGTTTAAGACCATACCAAATAGAAGTCCTAAACAGGATAAGAAATGCCCAAC
Organism: Carcinoscorpius rotundicauda; assembly: GCA_011833715.1. Classification (NCBI taxonomy): domain Eukaryota; kingdom Metazoa; phylum Arthropoda; class Merostomata; order Xiphosura; family Limulidae; genus Carcinoscorpius; species Carcinoscorpius rotundicauda. The sequence continues at coordinate 16,369,051 of CM022391.1, forward strand.
CAGAGGTCTCAGTAGTGAGTTGCACAGCTGTCATTGCAAATAACTGCAAACATTCACTTTGGTATGGTTAATATAAGCATTTGCAGAAGGCTGGCTGGAATGTTATTCTTTGTGGTGAAGATGGCTTCATGAAGATCATGCATTGTTTGGAATTGACATCCATTTCTATAGACTTCCCTTGCCATCCATCCCCAAACATTTTCAATGGGGTTTAGTTCAGGTAAACATGCTGGATTGTCCAAAAGAATCACGTTATTCGCCATGAAAAAGTCCTTTGTCCTGTGGGCATTGTGGATTGCAGTGTTGTCCTGCTGAAAAATCCAGTCATTTCCACACAAGTGAGGGCATTCAATCAATAAGGATGCTCTCTCCAACATGACAGTGTAGCCAGCTTTTGATTGATGCCCCTGTATAACCTGAAGCTCCATTGTTCCATGGAAGGAGAAAGCACCCCAGATCGTGATGGAACCTCCTCCACTGTGTCGTGTAGAAAATGTTTCTGGTGGGATATCCTTATTATGCTAGTAAAATTGGAAGTCATCTGGACTGCCCAGGTTAAATTTTTTCTCATCAGAGAACAAAACCTTCTTCCACTTTTCTACATCCCATGTTTGGTGTTTCTCGGCAATGTTTAACTGAGCTGTTTCATGGTGTGAAGGAGGCATGGCCTTTGAAAACGTTTATGGTTTTTAAACCTTCTCTCTCATAGATACCATCTTATTGTTCTTGAACTGCATTCTGTGTCCACAAGGACCTTAATCTGGTGCGACGATCAGCTGGTGTCTTGCTGGACAATCTGTTGAATCATTCTGCTCAACGTTGGTGAAATTTTCTTGGGCCGACCACTTGAAATTCTCGTTCTGTATTCCGCGGGGTTTTTAAAGAAATTTGCAGCAGCACTTTTACTATGCCCAGTCTCAATAGTGATGGCACATAGAAAGAGACCTTGCTTTTGCAGCTCGACAATTCTGCCACATTCAAACTCTCAACTTTTTAGCTTTTGCCATGTTTTTACCCAATATAACACAGGAGATGTCAGTGGGAGATCTTGACAGAGCTACTGCTTGAACACAAATCACTAAATTTCATTACATGTTTACCAATTAATATGGTCTTAAACTTTTGACCAGCTAGTATTTAGGCTAATTTCATAGTTTTCACATTTTCTCTATTAAATGCTAAAAAAAAATTTATTTTTATTTTCCCTGTTATTATTTTTGTCTTTCGAAGCTCTACTCAAATAAATGGTGAGTCTAACAATGCAAAATGCATATTTTTTTCTTTATGTTCATTGGCCTTAAGATTTTGACCAGCAGCATATGTATGTTCTGAGATACATGTTCTATCCTCGATATAAAAGGACAAAATTAGCAATTATGTCAACTGTGACAGTTTAAACCTTTAGTAGGATGTTTAAGTTGTATTTTATTGTAAGTGTATTTGACAGAGTTATTCTGTTACCATACATTTTTGTGTTTTGTTTTAGGCAATGCAAAGTAAACTTCTTAGTGGAGGGAAAAATATCATTGATCATACTAATGAACAACAGAGGGCGCTTGAACAAAGAAAACATGAAATTACTGAACAAAAGGTATTAGTGTCATAAGTTTTGTTGTATGCAAGCTAGTTTCAACATTGTTTGCTGATAACAGATGAATAATCAGTTTTGGATAATGTCATATTTGTCAGTCTAAGAACTTTAGTTTATTATAGTTAAGGTAAGATAGTGTAAGGTAAAAATTAACGAGAGAAAAAGCTTATTATAGAACAAAAGTTTATGGTGCACTGAATGTAATTTTCTTTCATCTGCAGTTAAAAGCTACTGTACAAATTTTAGTACTATACATTCTCTTTTCAATTGCTTTATATAGTGAAATTTCCTGCATTCTACATTACAAAAGTAAACTGGTAATTTCCTGAAATAAATGGTGAGGTATGAGATTACTTCAAGAATTGGTGGTGGGTTTTATTGATTAACTGCCTTCCATTTAGGGTATCCGTTTCAAAATTAGAAAGGATTTTTATGCACAAATCACGTGTAACATTGTATGAAAATTCTTCAACAAATTAATAAGTCGAGATACCTTTGTCTCAAAATAAAATGTGTATTTTGACTAAACTTATATTGTGGGAAGAATTTGTTGTCTAGGGTTTTATGATTTTTTTAAAATTTTCTCTTAACTCATTCCATGCAAAGTGATTCAGTTTGAACCACTTTCGAAGTGTCAGTGTATATGTACTATGACACTGATTTTACTGTGTATTTATACAAAATTTGGCTAACTTTTAGTAAACAGTATAATTCTGTTATATAAACGTTTTTTTAGATAAAAGTATTTCTACTAAATATTTCTCTGTGAATTAACAAAATCAGTTTAAGTGTAAAGTGATGTTTATATTAAGATTAAAAGTTTTTTTCTTTATCTAAAAATCTCAAGTATTATTTGTGTAATCCTTAAAACCCCCTGAACACATTTCATACATAATTAAGTTAGTTTGATCATGCCCATCGCACCAAACATGCTAGCTTTTACAGCCATGGGGTTGTCATAATGTGATGGTCAATCCCACTATTCATCAGTAAAAGAGTAGCCCAGGAGTTGGCAGTGGATGGTGATGATTAGTTGCCTTCTCTCTAGTTTTACACTGCTAAATTAGGGATGGCTAGCACAAATAGTCCATATGTAGCTTTGCACAAAATTCAAAGCAAACCAACCCAGTTTGATCAACTTTTTAAGCACTAGGAATAATTTAAATAAATTTGGATTTCTTTTTTTACTTCATTTTTTTAGAATCACTTCAAATTATAATATGAATACAAGTTTGTTTATTATAAGAAGCTTTAAACTTGTAACAGTGCACATCTTTAAACTTGTAACAGTGCACATCTTTAAACTTGTAACAGTGCACATCTTTAAACTTGTAACAGTGCACATCTTTAAACTTGTAACAGTGCACATCTTTAAACTTGTAACAGTGCACATCTTTATGGTTATATTGTTTTTTGAACCACATCCAACTAACATTCCCACAAAAAAATTTGGAAATTATCTGACAAATCTGGTGTACACATTACACTATCAAATTACTTAATTGAAACCTTGTAAACATTTTTTTTAATAATTATTCTGTATTTTATGTATTATAACCTATAAAGTTTCTTATTTTTACACTTCAGTTACTTTTATAGTAATAAGTAAAGCATACAAGAAATATAGTACTTATCCGGGTCTTTTGTTTGCTATTCACTGTTGATGGTTCTTAACCTTATGTTTTGATTTTTATTATTAATGGTAATAGTAGACTGCACTAAATAATTTTTATTTAATTAAATAATGCATCAGATAACACAGAATGATAACACACAAAAAGCAGACAATGTCTGTTAACTATAACAAGTTTTCTGTTTAACTTTGTGACAACAGTCATTAAAAATTCAACTAAGCTCATCAACTTGTTTCCTGTTGGAATAAATATAGTCTTAAGTGAAGACTTATGTAACGTATTTAGAGAATAAATTTCTCTTTGAATAAGTTATTTTTACAAAGATATAAGATAACCAAGAAAAAGTTTAGGTTTGGTGTTGTAGTTGTCTGTAGTTTGTGTTTTTGATTGACTACAGATGGTATTAATATAGAAATGAAGAAATGAGTGTATAAAATGGAAAATACATGGTGAAACCATTCCATGTGACAAGTAACGTGTTGGTTGAGAATTTTTCAAATACTTTGTTTCGAAATTAATAAATATATATTTTCATATATCTTATCAAATAAAAATAAATACTGTTGATGTATTTCTGTATACAGTTTATTATAAGTGTATATTTACAGCCTGTTCTTTACGTTATGCTTAGTAAGACTAAATAATAAATCTATTCATAATTTAACTAAAAATGACTTGTTCTAACTCAAAACTATTTTCTGTCATTTATTTGTCTTGTGTTATTTGAATCATGATACCTCATGACTGAATGATAAAAGCTGAGTGACACTGGTAGAAAGTAAAAAGTGTTTACTTTGTCACTGCAGAAACGAGAGAGAGAGATGTTACAAAAGCTCGAAACTCAAGAAGAAACTACCCTGGAGATTCGTGAAACGTATTCTTCCCTACAGCAGGAAGTTGAAGTAAAGACGAAAAAACTTAAAAAAGTTAGTTTTTGTAATAGCATAATTAAGATTGTACAGTCAAGTATATCTGTAGCACCCAATTGTAATCTAGCTTACTTCTTGCTACATCTGCCAGTCAGAGATGTTTGATATTATACTTCTTGTGTGTGTTACACCTTAGATTCAGGATTTGTATTACTTTCAAGTTCTTTTATTTAACATGTTTTGATGCTTGTAAAAGCTTTTTGCATACTTAACAACTCAAACTTTTGCTGGAGAGAAAATTTGAGTTTATGTAAGTTGAAAACATTGTTATGGGAAAAATAATTCATGTGTAAAACCTGATTCCAGTAAAACTATTAAAAATGAACCATTTCCAGCTTTTTGCGAAGCTGCAAGCCGTCAAGGGAGAAATTCAGGACCTCCAAGAAGAGCATTCCAACAAAAGACGAGAATTGGAGCAGACTCAGAATGAACTGACCAAGGAACTGAAACTCAAGTATTTATTATTGTGAAAAAATCTTAAAATATGTATTTTAAGGTTTCTTTTGTATAGCTATCCTAAGTCAACCTGTTTGGCTATTTATTATCATTGTTTTTGTTGAACAAAGCTACTTATTTTTAACTGGCAACAAGGTTTATTAGTAAAATAAATTTATGTATTTAAGTATGTATGTATGTGTTATGTAAATGTCGTGTAAATATTTTGTAAACGACAATATGTCGTGTTGTGTTTGGATTTTCATATCTATTATTTATATTTCCATATTTATATTGTTTCGAAGTTTAAACTAATAAAATATGTTGTTATTCATTTAGGGTAACATTTAGAATTTTCTAGAATTAAATAGACCAATCATATGTATGTAAATGAAATGTTGGCGGCCTCGTGTCTAGATGTTAAGTCTTGTGCAAGAACGGACATGTGCGTATTGCTCTGGAGTTCTGTAGGAGTTTTGCGATTGTTCGAGAAGTAGGCCTACTGGTAATAAAAAGACGGTGACGTGAGAAGAGAAAGGAGTCAGACATTAGTTTTATTCAAAAGAAGAAGAGTCAGTCATTAGTTTATATTTAATTCAAGAAATAGTGTCTTTGTTCGAGAAGTTTTCAACGTTCGCTGTGTGGTTATTCAACTTAACTTTGTGACTAGAGCTAGATCTACAGAAACTGTGATTTTGTTTCATCAATCTTTGCAATTCATTTGAATTACTGGTTGTGCTGAGTGTCGACACGTACGGGACTGTTTAAGAGAAACCGAGGCAAATTGGAAAACAACAATTTTGGGACATCCATCGTAAAAGGAACGTCATCAAAATTACTGAACTGTGAATTGTTTCTGGACTTTCATTCTAGATCATTATATTAGATACAGGCCAGTAACATTTTGTGTTGTAATTGATTTTGAATGTTAAAACTGAATATCTGTCATTGTTGTTATGTAATTTATGTTATATCTGTTTTATATATATTAGTTTAGTGTAATAAATTATACAAGCTGTTATCTGTGACTTTCTGTTGTGTTCAGTCTAGATAAAACATAAAAAAAGAACGTAACAGTATGTATGATTTTCCTTTTCTCTTTTCTTCCTTTCAGATACCTTATAATTGAAAACTTCATTCCCCCAGAAGAAAAAAACAAGATATTAGGTCGAGTGACGTTTGATGAAGATGATGAACAGTGGAAACTGATCCCGTTAGCTCAAGTTAATGGGTTGGTTTCGTTTTGTTAGAAGAATAACATTTCTCTTTAAAAAGAAAAATACCCAATCTTATCCCGTTAGCTCAAGTTAATGGGTTGGTTTTGTTTTGTTAGAAGAATAACATTTCTCTTTAAAAAGAAAAATACCCAATCTTATCCCGTTAGCTCAAGTTAATGGGTTGGTTTTGTTTTGTTAGAAGAATAACATTTCTCTTTAAAAAGAAAAATACCCAATCTTATCCCGTTAGCTCAAGTTAATGGGTTGGTTTTGTTTTGTTAGAAGAATAACATTTCTCTTTAAAAAGAAAAATACCCAATCTTATCCCGTTAGCTCAAGTTAATGGGTTGGTTTCGTTTTGTTAGAAGAATAACATTTCTCTTTAAAAAGAAAAATACCCAATCTGTATTAAAATGCAAAACATACTTTATTGTATTTTGAAAAGTAAGTAATCATATACCCATGAATAAAATGGCTTCCTTATCAAAGCCATGTTTAGCTCTGAAATGTAGCATATGTTGATCTGAAACTTAATTTGGGAACCTTAACTGTTTTTAAATAAACTAATTTAAAGTCTTTTAAACACCATTGTTGTGTAATAATGTACCATTCACTATTAGAGAAGGAAAAAGAGAAAAGATTGAAGTAAACATATTTTAAAAAATCTAATGGCAGTGGACAACAGCTGACCAAGAGACCGGTATCAGCTGCAGGTCACAGACGTCCTATCTCAGAATACGCCAAGCTGGCAGCCGCCATGGGAGGTAATCCTCGTTACAAGGTGAGTATTTGTGTGGTTTTGTTTGTTTGTGTAGTCCATTTTAAGATCCAAAGAAACAAAGTATTAAAAAAGATGAAAAATCAGTTTTTTAACATTGAAAGATAACTACTGTGTTAGTGGGTTTATGATGCAATATTTGATTAAATATTTTTTTTACATTCCTCAATATCTATTTAATTATGAATTTTGTGGTTGTTGTTGAAACTTGTGGTCTTTTGTGAAAACAGAATGCTTTCTCATAGATCATTCCCTGTGTAGTTTAACATTTATCTTGTGGATCTTTTAAACCTGTAGGGAGAGAACATTCTACAAGTAGAGCTTGACATGCCGAGCCGCACAACTCGAGAGTACGATGCTCCGTCAGTTGCACCCCGTGTTAGAGCAGCTGTTGATGCTGCTCTGAGAGTTGAAGAGGATGTAGACATTGATGCTAGGTATAATGTTGTTGTCATACACTTCATAAGTATTACTTACATTGTCATATTTTAGTTGTTTCTTTGTTATTCTTTTGAGTGAATAATTTAACATCTTCAGTAGAATGGTAGAAGACTAAACCACTGTATGAAACTGCATTTACCATTTCTTTGGTTCAAAGGTATGAAAGTAGCCACTAACTATATGCTTTAGTAAAATTGAAATACATCGAAGATGTTTTCCTTATCTGATATACAACTGATGTGATAAAACAGAACCACTGAACCTTTTGTCAAGTTTTTCAATTTTTTATGAAAGTGTTTCTCACACATAAATAAATTAAAAACCAATATGAATAGATGTGTATTGCCACAATATGTATGTGACTGTAGTTGCTAGCACTGTGATATGGTCTGCAGTTGGCTGTAATGACAACTGTTTTAGCAGCTCATGGTGTAAAGGAGAAATGTTCCTGTATCCAAGACTAAAACAACTTGGTTGGTAGTAGGAGTGTAGTTCCTATAACCTTTCGGGTTGAATAAGAACCAACCTGCCAAAAATCTGGTACATCTGATAAATGGATTGAATTTTATTATATATAAAAATTTGTTGTTGAATTGGAAATAACCAGACAAATAAGATAATGTAAATTAGATTTCTATAGGTTCAGAAACTTAGGAGATAAAATACAATGTGCATACTGACTTAATGTTTATTTATATTTTATGTATATTTTTTCAAATATTTCTTACTTTTAGTTGTTTCAGCTCGATGCAAGAAAACAGTGCAGAACATATAATCACTTAAGATAAATAGCAGATAGATTTATCTATTTTGTTCTACAGGTTTTGTTACGTTGAAAATAATTATCTGAATATAAAACTTTTAGGCAAAAAAAATGTTTGAGTTAGGACTTCAGCAGTTTTATTTTACTCATTTTAATATTTGTAGTATACTTTATGTTAGATAAAATTCTGAAATCTGAACATTTCTACATTTTAGTTTCATTATGGGTTCAGTATGGAGAAAGTAATAATGTTTCAAAACCATAATGTTCAAGAAGTTACAAAAACCTTCCTCCTAGAAAGAATTAAAACAACTGTCTAATGTCTCTCTGAGAAAAAAAATTTAGGAAGAAAATTTGGTAATAATTTTATTTTTCCTTCACTTATATAAGATCATGTCAGAACTACAGAGATAGGGAATGTTAAAAGGCCATTTTGAACTTGTTCTCTATGTTACTACGTATTACAGCAGTTTATATAAATGAGCATGATCTTCTACTGTTTATTATAAGATAAGATAAATATATTATTACCAATGGATACACTGTTCATTTCTTTATCTGTAATGAAATTCTTTTCTTTTCAGTGTCAATATCTTCCACACAGATGGACGAGTCAGAACCAGTAGAAAAGATAGAACAATTAAATCTAGGTAAATGGAATATTAAAATAAAATTAATTATGTTTCAAACATAATGAGTAATCAGCTAGTATGGGTACTTGGAACATAATCATTTTGTGCATTAGGAATTTCACAGGAACATTCTGCAGGTGTCTGGAAATGACAGTATATACGGTACTACATGTGGTAAAATCCAAATTAAGTTGGTATATAAGAACATAATAGAACAGACAACAATTTTTCTGTCACTTGTAGGGAAAGCACAATACAATTTTAAGTTTGAAATTATCATATTTGCTGGTGCAGTTTATATTATCAAAATGGCGTCTTGGTGTTAACTGCCACAGGACCACCACAAGGTTGCACACTTTGCTCAACATTGTTTCACTGAAGGGAGTACTGTTATGAGATGTGAACAAATTATGGGAAGATGCCGTTTGCTGCAATATTCAATACTATTAACCCTTTTGTGACTGGTCATGGGTCGAAGGCCATATCATTGTGTTTATTGACTTTCATTCAAATTTTACGGAACTACTATTTTATGAATTTACGTCAATAAGTTTGGAATCAACTTGTAGATTATAATTCAAGCTATAATATTATGTATGAGTTAATTCTTAATTTAAAAGTAAATATTGAAAGAACAAATCCAAATATGTATTTTTAGTGAGTCACATGGTATGTTGAATGCAGTACTGTTTAAAATTAGATGTTTGCAATGTAAAAATACTGAATCTGTAGTTTAGTAAAAATTAAAAACTTAAATTACTAATACTGTCAAGCTAGAATATAAAATAAGAACCTTGTATCATTTTATTTAACTGAGATATGGTTTATGTACTGGATCAAACATGGTGGCCCCATTTAACTCTATATTTTTAGAAACAGTCCCCTATATACACTTTAATTTTTGATATGTGAGTAATCAATATATAGCTTAGAATGTCCCCAGAGTGATTTTTTTCAGTTATTTTAATCTGTGAAAAGGCTACCACATTCTTTTGATCCAAGATTTCAATGAGACAGATTGTGTCTTCAGTCTATTCAAAGTTTCATATATTTTTAAAATCTAAATACATCTTAGTTACTAAGATTAATAAATTATAGTGTAACTCTATGGTATCAGTGTAGTTATTTATGATTGTTTGGTTATTCAACTGTATATATAAAACCTAAAAAAATTTATCTTCCATGTGTAAAATTTTAAGATTTAGCAATCTGTGTCAAGCAGTACCTGAATACAAAGGTCATGAGAAGAGATAATTGTTTGCTTTACTTTTTGACTTACTGCTCTATATTTCAAGAAAAATAACTTATAATAATAATAATAATAATAATAATTTATTTCAAAACAGTAATAATTATGTATAATAATAATTGAAATGTGATTGTATATTGCAAAATACTAGTTCACTAGAACACAGCCAAGACAGGGAAAACTGAAAGTAAGTTTTATATTACTGGAAACATGACCTTGAGTGAATGTGCACCATGTCAATGCAAGTTGTGTAATGTTAGCTAGGCATGACTTGGAAGCTCAGTATAATAAAAAAACAAAAATATATATGTAAATATATTGCATTATGAGACTTGAGCTACTTAAACTAAACACTTAGATTTGTGTTATGATATGTAATTTCACAAACAAATGTTTAGTAAAAATATTTAATTAAAAAAAATCTGACTTTTTGTTTACAAAATACATGTAATTTTTACTTAAAGTGAACCAAATGATGTATCAAAATTATAGTGCATATACTTAATGTGTGCAAATGTGAAGATGAACTCAGTATATTATACTGAATCTGTAACAAAAGGGTTAACAGGATGACTACAGTGAATGAAAACGATTATGCCAACAGTTGCTATAGTGGAACCCCTGGTATCATTTCCAGAAACTATTAGAATGCAGTGGTTATTATCTGCAATACTTGTTTTAACCACAGATTTCCAAGTATGTTTGTTAATTTTAAAATCATTCTGTACTTTTTCTTTTGTAGCGTTTCAGGAGATGTTAATTTTATAAGCTCTGAGAAACCACAGTTGTTTATGATTCTTTAAATTTTTTTCCCAGATTGTTTCAAACTGTCTTTTAGTAAGAAAAAGAAACTAAAACATTTCATCTTAAGTTATGTGTTTAAGAATCCTCTTGTCTGTGACAAGTATAGTTTAATATGTTGTTTGTTTTGTTTTGTTTTTATAAAATCTTAAACATCGCTGAAAGTCATCTGGAATATTATAACTTTCATTTTACTAGCATTCCCAAAATTCCAATTGTTAGTGTAAGTAAATTTATATTTAATATTAATTTGTATTGCTCAGTTTCTCATTTTTACGGATAATAGATGGAAGTATTTTTATTAATGGTTGCATGAAATTAAACTATTTGTTAGATTTCCTGCTTACACGTAATTTGTGTAGTTTCTTATCACTAATGAATTTTTTTTTTTAAATATCTTAGACATTTTGAAATTTATATTTTCTATACATTTACAGCAGACCAAAAAGTGGGAAGCGCCCCCAAACCGAAGTGCCGGACACCACATCTCACTTTCCGCAATCCCGTGGGCTGGTCCCAAAGTAAGACGGAAGCCTTCTCCCAACCACTGCTGTTTCCATTGTTTCAACTCTGTCAGCCCTTGTCGTTGTCTTTATGTTTCTGCCAACATAAAAGAAAATGCTTCAGCTGAAAGCCTGGATTCTCTTACTGATACTGCCTGTGTGCTTATGAAGGAAAGATCTTTCTCTGGACCTCCTTTTATTAAAGATAGTTTTGCGGTTTTCACAGATTATTCTGATGTCGACCTTGATAGTCATGTAATGGAATATCCAAGATGTAAGAAATTCAGTGAATTTTATATCAATGATCACTTAGTTGGTTTATCTCGGGAGTTTGGAAAATCACTTTCTTTTGGTGATTTTTCAGATTTCCAGAGCTGTATTAGAAAGCTAGATCACGGTACTCATTTCACTTTACCTCTAAGTTACCGGAAGGGTCACACTCTTCTGTCTTCCAGGACTTCATGTCCCAATTGGAAGCTCAAGCTTGACACATTTTCAGAAGCTACTGACGGAGTAATTTTGAGAAGAAATTGGAAGTGGTTTGGTCACGGTCAGGGTGTTACTGATCCTCACCATGACAATACAGAACTAACCCACTCATCATTGTCTGACTACATGCTCTCTAAGGATGATATTAGTAATACTACAGTAAAAAAGTCGGTGAGCCTCTATCCACTGAATTTGCACTCTGACTGTGACAACTCTAGAAGTGTCTCTTCATCAGACTTACCATTTTACCAAACAGTTGTACCAAAGTCAAAGCCTGCAAATGATTACCAGTACCAGTCACATTTACATCCCTTAAAGAACAAAGACCATCACCTTGATATTCCAGTTCACAGACTTTTCGGTCATGACTCGAAAGCTACAGTATCTAAACCCCTAGAACACGGTAAATCAAATTCACCAGTTTGTAATCTTACAAAATGTTGCCAGTCAGATTTATCAGTTTGTAGGTCAAGAAGACATAGAAGACATTACTCATCAGGGTTAATAGATTTTAATTCAAGGCGACATAACCAATCAGGATATCACCAGTCAGACTTAGCGAGTTACAGAACATCAAGATATTATCACCCAGATTCACCAGGTCACAGATCTGAAGATTGCTATCAGATGAATCTTTACAACCCTCAAGAACATTCCCAGTCTGGTTTTATCAGATGCACAGGCCTTTGTCAGCTGAATTCGTCTAGAACGACAGAACTTGGTGGGCTGTACACATCTGTAGACAGTGAACAACAGCTGCAGACTGTCAGAAGCCAAGAGGCAGCACTTATAACAGCAATGAACAAGAGCCAAGTTTTGAACCTGAGAACCATGTTCACTTTGGGTGAAAGGGTGATTCTGTGGTTGTTTTTAGGGAGGCTTTTGTTTCTTCTTTGTTCTTTTTGTTCCTATTTGTATCATCTGTTGTAAGTTTTTATATATGTACAGAGTAAATGCACTAATTTGAGTTGATGTGTACATATTTAGAGATTTTGAGTTTTCATTTTTTTAAAAAAGTAGTTTTTTACTTTGTTGAATTTAACAGAAAACTTCCAGTTTGAATCAGTGTTTGATTATTTTGAAGATATACATGCTAGAGTTTATTGTTGATTTTATAAAAACACATTCTTGTGTTCATAGGAAAGGATTAAGCAACCTTCCCCTTTGTACATGTATCCTTGAAATTAGTCCAGGAACATTAATCAGTATCTGAGATCAAAGTTTATTATAGTTGACTCTCGTTTACCCTTCAGCAGGTTATCTGTGTTGACTGCCAGTCATCCTTGAGTAGGTTATTGGGTTTACAGTTCTATACTGTAATCTTGAAAATCCCAGAAGTTCTTATATTTTCAGTGTTCCTTTGAACTGCATTCATTGTAATTCTTATGAATTTTTGTTTGTCTTTCATTTTATTCTTTTTCTTTTATTTAATAGTTCCCTATTAAAAACAATAATGTAACAAAAATTGTGTAGAAAGTTTAGCAGTTGCATCATTACAATGAAAAAAAAACCTCTTCAAACAAGAGCTTTTAAATAATTTAGTAAAGCTTATGTTGTATATTGTGAATTATTTACACATTATCGTAACATTTTCATAGAAATAAGTTCATACACGTGCTTTTTCCCCCAATATTTTACATGGTCCCCTGGTGGGACAAAAATAAGTTTATAAATTTGTAGTGCTAAAATCTGAGGTTTGATTCTTTTAATGATGCCCTTTTTACCCTCCACTACCATGAATAATGAGTCAATTGGTTAAATATTTCGAATGAGCCAGTACTTAATTATGATATAATGTTGATTAAATATCTGGTTCTATATTGGTCATTCTTCCTGGACATGCTAACATTTTGGAGGTCAAATGTGGCAACTATTTTCAAATACATCACATCTACTGCAGTGAAGGGTCTATTCCAGAGGTTTGTTTGACCTGGTTCTAACAAAGAAAGTTAGTCTCATTAAACAGATTTTTTATTCTGGTTGACAACAAATATACTTGACATAGATTACTCAATTATACATTTTCCTTGTGTATCATCATTTAGGATTGTTGTTGAGTCTGGAAGACGCTCCTGCAGTGTAGTGTATTTTTGTTTACTCTCAGACATTCTGGTGATAATCATGGCCTTCACTATTTCTTGACTGAATGATCAAATGTGATTTTTCTTTCAATTTCATATTTTATGGCCTTAAAAACATAATTGAGGCATTGGGAAATTAAACTATGCTTTTTTATTTAGTAAATAGCACAATCTTTATTGCAGCTTGTCAGTATTATGCATTGAAAAGTGAACTTTATTTTGTAATTACAAAAAAAAACATATTAAACATTTACAATACTTACCATATAAGAAACTGTAAATGGTGTTTGAATGTTTAAGGCTTGTAATTACCATGATTATGTCAACTGCCGTGCCTAATTATTGTAAAGAACGAAAATAGTGAAACCAAAGTTACTTACTTGTAAGGTGGTTAGATATTGTAGCTTACTGTAAGAAAATTATTGTATATAATACTTATGCAAGGCTTCAGTATGCATGTATATATATATATATGTGTGTGTGTATGACTAGACACACTTTTTTAATGCTTTATTACACCAAAGAACACGGAGAGTTGAAACAGTAGAAACACCATACTATGGAAGTGGATGTGGCGTCCGGCTGATCCAAATACAAGTTTGATTTTTTGCACCAGTTGTGACTGTGACACAATAACAGCACTGAGTAGCTTACCCAGAGAATATTGACAATATTTATTATTAATGCAGTTAAGTTATTGTTTTTTTTCTGTATTGTTTTAGTATTTTCTAGAAGTGAATCCTAAGATACTGTACAGTGAATATTTTGATAGCTGTTGACCAGAATTAGGTTTCATTTAGGTTGTACAAAGAATTTAAAGTATCGTAAGAAGCTTTATGTACCTTTTGTCATTAGTAGGATCTACCCATAATCATCTCGGTGGTAAACAGTATCAGAACTCTTCTTTGACAGCTTTATTTACTAAATTATATTTGTTGAACTACAACAACTTGGCTGCTGTGTCAAGCTATTAAATATTAAGACTTTTTTTTCTTTCTGTCTCTATGGTTTTATGTCCATATTTACTTATGATAGACACCAGCATTTCTTTTGTAGTTTTGTCATTGTACTATTACATGTATAACTTAAAAATAAAAAGAGTATATTAGTTGATATTTTTGAAAACTAGTAGATTAAAAAAAAAACTACCATGAGAATGGTTAATGTTTTGAAGTATTAAAGCATGAGTCAAGTGGACAATTGCTCTATGTTCTTACTTCAAGACTTTTAATATCTTTTGCAGTTATTGAATGCTATCTTTAGTTCATTTATGTCATTACTGTGGTTGGTAATCTTCAACTAAAACATCAGTATTACTAGTGTTATTGACGTAACTTCTGATTGTTTTGTAACCAGGTCTGATAATTAACCACACCAATAACAATTCCTCACCAAAGTTGTTTTTTATATGTAAAAAAACAGCTTAGTCAGTTTTTGTATTGTACGTGTGAACTCTTGTAGGTGTAGATTTATATTGTTTGGTGTAAATAATAAAAACATTTAACTCTTCAGATTCCCCATTTATTTATCTTTTGTCTTATTTATCTTTCAAATGGCAGCCATTTTGAAATATTTTACATACAAATCAGTAGTAATAAAAAAAAAAGATATTTTTTTGTCGTTTGGTTAATTTAATTAATTTCACTCTTCAAATGAAACATGTTAAACATCAAGTTTTACCAATAGCATAAATATGTGCACAATTTTGTCATATAAGTTTACTTGTGCTTACTTTCAAGATGTTAGGGAATTCTCAAACAGGGAGGTTTAAATCCAACAGTCTTCTGTGTTCTTTCATTGTAGTCAGTTTTTACTCTTGCTAAAAATATATAATCTAAAGCATTAGCGTATATGAATGTGGTACTTAAGTTGAAAATGTTCAAGATCAAAAATGGTTACTAGTGTTTAGATCTTAAAAACATTTCTATGTAAGAGGTTGTTGGTGCAACTTGGAGTAACTAAATTGCAACTGTAATGTTAAAAGTGTATTAAACTGTTTCACAAAGATTTATTTTGGTTAAAAAACAACTTTTTGGATGATCCAGTAAGTGTTGGTTTCTCATTTAATAAACTAAGCTTTATTAATTAAAACTTTCATGACCTTGACTGTAAGTAGTCAAAAGAAGTAACAAAGTATGTGCTATAATTTGTTAGTAATAATTCACTTTGTCTTCTACTTTGAAACTGTTTTGTGTACATATTTATTATTCACAAAGAATAACACCATAAAGTTTTTGTAACTCAAATCTTTTCCTTTCGTGTACCATTTAGACTTTTATAGAGAAGGGATGTACACGTGTATGTTTGTGTAGCATGGCTTGTCTCTCACTCCACAGAATAACGTACTGTTAATACAGTCTGTAAATTTATGCTGTCGTTTCAATGTATCTACTAGGTTTATTTTGTAAACTACTCTTCATATGGCTGGAAGGAACAAATGAAACTGTCACTAGTTATTCATGGCTGTTAAGGGATAATTTTGTGGCATAACTTGACGGCTGGAGAAGAAATGGACAGTTACATTTTATTTTTGAAAAATTAATCCAGTACTTTATGAAATACTTTTCTCAACAGTACTGAGTTACAGATAAAGTTCTGTAGGATTTATATTCTAGTGTTATAGATTTTAGGTTTAGTTACATTCCATCAATCAGCACAATCGCATGCATGCCCAGTTATAGATAAATAGAAGTGATATGTTGATTACAATTGCTTCACTAATAATGTCAAATTTTATATTTTAGTTGAAAACTATCTCAAGAAATGTCAAATTAAACATAGCTTTACATTTCAGTTATTAGTATGTGGTAAAAACAAAGTAATATTCTAACAGGGGTAGAAAATTTGTGGTTTATTAAAAACAATGGATGGTCCTAGGAAGTGTGCATGTTAAACAATTTATCTCCAGAAAATACTTATGTTTTGCATCTTACACTGTAGTTGACTGCTGTGCTGTGCACTTGACTTGTGGAAGTATGAAATAAAATATGTGAGAGTGATCGTTCTTGTCCATTTGTTTTGAAATGTGAGAAAAGTAGTTTCAATTAACAAGTCACGTGCAGAAGTTATTTAAAGAAGAATTTGGACTGTACATTAAAAAGCAGGCACAATCAACATGAAAACAGTAACCCATCAACTTACTGCCATTTATTCTTAGTAAAAGGAAATGCAGCTTGACCCTAAAGCGAATTAGAGTATCTCTTAAATGGAATATAAGTATGAAACTAGGATTTATATTTCTAACATTTATTTGAAAGTCATGTAAATAGTGGCACAGAAATCATACACATGGTGAAAATAGAAATTTAAATTGTACATAACATTTCAAACTAGTGTTCTTAAAATATGCTGCACTACGGATTCCACGGTGGTTCAGTGATATGTCTGGAGTGGGTTTTGATCTCCACAGTGTAGGCACAACCCCAATATACCATTAACAAATCAGCCAGAGCCTAGTGCAAGATGCCATGCAAAATTTTAATGTGTGACACTAGAGAATTTTAGTATTGTCTCTTTAGAAAAGTACACTTGTATGTTTCAGTCCAGTCTAATAACTGAAAAAAGACCCTTTTAATTTATATGATCAGTAACTGGTTAAGAGTTTTAATCATAAGTTTAGTGTAAAGCAGTCATACATCACATAGACAAGTTATATACAAGACCTCAACACAGTAAACAGTTTACATTTTGTTATCTATGGAAAATTAACACTGAACCTTTTTGTGTGTGGATTTTGAAGTTCTCAGTTTCAAGTTTTCCAAAAGTAAGGATTTTGTTGTAATCTTCTACAAAAGTTAGTGTACCACTGCTGTAACGTACTGAGTGGAACAAAGCTTTCACTGGGTTTAGAAGCCATTTGTGTCTGGCTCATGGCAAAAGAAGAGGCATAGTTGAAAAAGTTTTCCAACATTTTTGTTGCAAATTCACTAAATGAGTCCACACTGGAAGCTCCTGCAGCTGGACTTGGAGTGAGGCCTTGAATCTGGACAAGAGGCTCCACAGATATTCCTATTTGAGCAACATGGGAGATGTGCTGCTGAAATCCAAAAGGATGTTGTGTAGTCTCACCTAACAACAAAGTGCAATTCGTCTTAAAACTTGTTTTTCTTGAAGTTAATACAATGTTATGCTTATAGTACAAAATGAAAAATTTACATTGTAGATTTATTTAATAACTATGAAACTTAACATTGTATGTGAACCATGGTTTTGTTATCTGGATGGTTGCACTAACAGATAAGTGCACAAAAGTTATTTTAATTCAAAAATTATTGTACCAACTGGACAAATGTAAGATACTTTTAAATTACATTGAGTTTGATGCTGATACATACACACAAACAATATAAGATTTATACTTATTCTAATAAAGCTTATGTGATTATTCCAACAACTAATGTTTTACTTTCACATTAAGAGCACTTACTGATCATAAAAGGTTAATTTTTATAACAAATATGATGATTTGACCACTTGCAAGTACACATACACAAGTTTAAACTTAAATTTAATGACATTTTTGTATTTAAGTCAACACACAACAAACTACTGTTGATTTAAATACAAAAAATTATATTTAATGTTAAAACTTGTACACTTGAAGGTAATCTCACCAGTGATCAAATTGTCAGTCTGATTTTAAAAAATATTCTTCCTTACTAAAAAAACTAACTTGTAATACAATAAAATAGTATCATTGTTGTATCCCAGCAACTTCGATGAATTCTGGCAAGGGATGTGATAGACATAGTGTGTTTGAAAAACTATCATACACTCTTCTGTTTGGAAAAACTAAGGGACTGAATGATGAAGTGTTTAAACCTACAATAAGCCTAACACTACTATCTTATGATAAAGACAATTGATTTTAATCACACTATAATATAGTTCTATCATTTCTCATGACATGCTTATACACTTAACACATTAGTTTTTACATTTTAAGATGTAACCCCTAAACACAAAGAACTCGGTATAAAAGATGTATACATACACATCTAACATTATTTATCTCTGTAACAGACACACTTCACACATCCTTGTTTTAATATTCCATCACAGACCAGATGATGTTAAGAAAATACATTAGAAATTAAATATACACTACAAGCCCAGATTTGTCAAAAGGTTCACCTTGAGTTATAGTGTCACTTTTGTCTTCAAGACATACAAACAATACCTGTATAAAGGTAATAAAAACAGAAGTGTCAAGTCTTAAAACTGACACTAAAGCTTAAGAATTTTTGAAACATAACCTCTTTCTCATCATGGGCACACAAATAAGGGCTGACATTTATAATCACCTTACAAACAATCCATGATCCTCCACTGTATTTCAGTTACTTACCACACTAAAACTACATCAAAGTACTTAGGCTTGCTTCAATAATTCCTTATCTTTGTTTAACCATCACCTGAATATTTTGAAAGTAAACACAATCACTGAATTTGCTTAAAAAACGTGTTCATAAGTATAAATTCATTATTACTCTTAATAATGCGAAATCCTCACACATGTTAACATTTTCCTAAAGTGAAAATATATTTCCAATAACACCTAAGTTGAAACTGTAGCTACTTTTTAATCTTAAGGATTTCCACTCTTTGTCCATCTAAGGATTGAAAATGATTGTTCCACTCTTCTTACCTGCTCGAATGCCTTAGGCAATTTCTAATAAGCAAATTTCAATGTGCCCTCTATACAAGTACCTCATCCTGATGGTGTAATCACTTTTGAGACAAACTAACTTTTAATGGGGAAGCAAGACAAGAGAGTGCCAGTGGAGATAAGTATTCTTTTCAGTTTAAGAAAATGTTAACCCAAAAAGAAAAGAAAAAACAACAATCTCTTAATATTATACCTACAATCTCACACAGAGGGTGGAGAAGCCAGTGCAGGCATGACCTATACAGAAAGTCTGGGTAAAATAGGAGTGTAGCAAGAGTGGGGGAACAACACTAAATCCAGAACAGGTATGTTCTTCACCTGGAACTTAGTTCCTATAACAACCATAGAATAGAAAATGAATAATCATAAGTATAGGCCAGCCCCAACCAGAGACCTGAGGTTCAATAAATTGAGGGGTCGCAGTACACATATCCCACATTGGTGACTAGGACAACTGGACTGCAATGTTATATTTATGACTGGACCTAAACCTGGAGCCATAGAATGATATGTTCTGAACCACTGCAATCACAACTAGAAAGTATGTAACACACAAGTAGACAAACTTTCTTCTCCACCTGAAGGAGTCCAAAATTAATGACAAAATCATGCATATCATACTCAATCAAAGGAACATAACTCATCTGCTCTGGAATTATGAACATTCATCCTCACTCCTCAACCAAGTGGCCAAAGAGTATTCCACTTGACCATGAAATTATGGAGAAGATGCAGAACCTGTACTGAATGAAGGACCTAAGATGGGATCACCTTTCACGAACAATATACTCAACACACACCTTGACTGGATAACTTTGTATCAAATCTGAAATGGAATTACAAGTAGACTCCCATGAAGGCTCATGTCACTCCTAATGACATCTGAAAAAACACATCCGGAGACCCTAGTAAGAAGGCTCCTAATTTGGATAAAACATTTTAGGGAGTTCTGAAAAACAGTGCTCTGGAAATTGTGCAACAGGTGAACCAAGTTCCCTACATTTTAAAAAGCAAACTGGTCCTGATTTATTCAACTTGAAGATTGGCTGGAAGAGACAAAATTCCCTTTACCTTTACTTATATTTGTCCATAAGTGATGATCCAAAATAGGCACCAAGATGGTCTTGTGAAACACCCCATTTCAACAGAGCACGTTGCAACCTATAGTAATCATAGTGAAAATGGTTGCTGGTGTGGAATTGAGAAGAAAAAGCATACCTGCCTATGCAACAACTGCCATAGTGTGTGATCCAGCGAAAGATAAAGGGACCTTGGAAACAAACTTGTATATGATTGGGGAAAACAATCATTTCTGGTTAAAGTCTAACAGATGTAGTCAAACTAGCTCCAGGGCTAGTCAAAAACCCTCAGAAGAGAAAACTCCCATATCATGTAAATAATGAGATAGGAAAGTATTAGAAGTAGACCACATACTAGTCCACAGAATGTCTTTCAGAGGCAGTTCAACTGGGCAACTAACGACACAAACATGACATGCTATAAACTGTTACTATGGTAATAAACCCATTATAGAAGATACAAAGTACAGAAACAAAAGGTATCAAGCATATGCACCTCCTTGATGATAATTCTGAGATACAACTGTGAAATTGTCAGAACGTATCATGAAAATTTTTCCCCTCAAGAGAGACAGAACTTAAAACATTGCTCAGTGTACTTCAAAATGTTTTAGTACAATACAAAGGGTAGACTTGTCTTATGTCTAAACACCCTGGAACTCCTGTCCTTGAAACTCCCCATCCTTGAAGAGATGGGTCTGTATACAAATGGGTATCCCAACAGTAGTGTTGCTCTGATCCAACCACCATTTGCAATCAGTGATGTTGATCTTGAGTAATGAGACAGAATAATACAAAGGATTGGAATGCACAATCCTTTGGTTATGCAGTAAACACTGAAGGGACCTCATTTATGCTTGTCCTAAAGAAACAAGAGGCTCGAGGGATGTCCACATCCCCAAAAGATAGAGAACTAACTACATAGTAAAAGAAGAAAAACAGAAGTAAAAGCCTGACAGTTCTTTACATGGCTTGAAGCCCAAGAGAGGTTGTTTGAGTGCAACTTGAGGTCTTAAAAACCACACCCAAATAAACAAAATAGATTTCTCCAATCTGATAAGGAAGGCTACTTTTCTGACTTCCAAAAGGAGAATCTGAGAGTACTGTTCTGCTAATTGATGAGATGAAACCTGAAGGAGATAGTCATCCATAAAATGACGTATGCACAGATCCAAGGAATATAGGTGAGGAGGAAAAGCTTGAACAACTTTACAGGAGACATGAGGTGCTGGATACAAGACCAAAAGGAAGAGCTTGGAACTGTAGCATCTGATCCTTGTTCACAAGCCTGAGAATCCTCTGGGAACATTCTGCTATCAGAACATGGAGAGCCCAGGTGCAAGGTGTCATCATAGGGGGGAAAAGATTCCACTATGAAATGAGAAGGATCTATACACTGGTTGAGTCAAGATAATAGATCAATAATTGGATGTCAATCTCCTGTCTTGTTGAATGCCATTTATAATCAGAAATAAAATCCCAGAAAAAAAGGATAGACCCTCTCTACTGCCTTTTTGACTAAAAACTCTTATGGCCTGGGTACACAGTTCCACTCACCATGGATCTGTTGGAGGTGAAAAGGCAAGAGGTTTAGTAGACAATGGTTGAAGTGGTGTAAACTGGATGACCATCTCTAAAGCCAGAACATAAAGTACCATGGATCCCTGATGAAAGAACTTGTGATGTCCAGGTAGTGATATAAATATGTTACCCCACCTCAGGATAATCACTGATGTAGTTGTCATAGGTCCTCAGGAATACATATAGATCCTATCATGGGAACCAAAGAAGGGATTTGGGATATGCTACAGGCTAAAAACTCTCAACTTAGAGCAAGAGAGGCAAGAAGTCAATAACAATAAAGAAGAATGTGAACAGGCAGTAATAATTCAGAATTCTAATGTCACTGGAATTCCAGCAAATAACACAAAATAGATAAAAGGACCTTCCCATAACTTCCTAAAGAAAGAAGGCAGTAAATGAATACATTCTAACAAAACATCTTTATCCAATAAATCCCAACAACAAACCAGTCAGGAAACCAAAGAAAGAATGGAAGACAATCTGACTGAGACAGATGTCATTAAAATCCCCAACTCATCCTCAAATCGTCAAGGGAAATGGTGACAAGCTTCAGACAAAAGTTAAATTGAAGATCAATCTCTCAAGACAGCCATGAGAATCAGAGAAAATTTATCTGTTTAAAGTGATCACAGGGTCCAACCTAGACCCCCACAGGTCCAAGAAGGGGTTCATCATTGAGAATCTAAATTGAATTCCTCCTGGTGGTGATAAGTCAAAGTATGTTGATCTGATAAGTGTGGAGGTCAAACCATAGCTATCATGTCATGTGACTAAACAGCAAATTTCCCAACATAAACAGCAATATCAGAAGGAGTCATTTGCCACCCTTTCTTCTTGCAAGAAAGGAGTAGAGTAAAATGTACTAGGATCCCCCCCAAACATCAGAAACTGTATTAACTGAAGAAAAGGAGTTAGAGATTGCTACTCAAAATTATCATCCATTGAGGCTGGCCTGGTAAAAGAAGGAGCTGGAAAAAGCAAGTCTAAAGTCTCACCAGTGGTTCCCCCTCCCCCTGCAGAGACATCTACAGTATACAACTCGCACAGTTCATATCACTGATAGCTTTGACTAAGATTGGCTCACTCCCATGGCTGTTGACAAACATGAAATAGTAGAGGTGGAAGAGGTCTGGTTTACTGATCTCTACAGTAGAAACATTAAATTGAAAACTCATACTCATTGGTAAGTTTTTTGTTGTTTTTTTTTGGTTAAGTAATTTATAAATACAAACAAAAAAGATTGTAATGTAAATAACAACAACAATCCTGTTGGTCAAAACTCATATCAAATGCTTTGTTAAGAAAAAGCAATTACATCATTGGGATAAGTGCTTATATACATCATCGAGATAGAAGGTATACTGAAGTCTGGGGAGAAAGTTGCAAATTAGAATTTGCCTAAAGCATTTAAGTGGGGCATAAAAGATTGGACCAAGCATTCTCAATGCTTAGATGGGCAAAGATTGGAAACTTTGGAGATCAAGAAACAGTTATAGTGCTAACAGAAGGTACAAAATTCTTAAAAACACATTAAGTTCTGTGGTAGCTGTTACCATGACATTTAAGACAAGATTTAAATTTTTTAAACCCAATTAAGATTCTTAATAAAGAAAGTCCTGCAGTGGTTATTACTGACATTAGATACTATTACTTAAAAAGTTTTTTAACCATTAATAATTATTTCAAATTTGATGAGACTTTTTTACAAAACTTACTAATTTTTAACTTGGCTATCTTGAATATGGCACTAGGCTTAATATTGGAAACATGGCCTAGGAACTGCCAGGAAGGAAGGGCATTTGGATCTGGCCAACTGAAATATACTAGAATAAAATTATTAGAATGAATATAATATTTTTATGTAGAAAAAAAAGCTGCACTTAAATAAAAGTGTAAAGTAAACTACATCACATATTAGTAGTAAATTAAAAAAACTAAAATATATCTTAAAAAACTGGGAATAAGCAGTTATATAGTGAAATACATTTGAATTGAAAGTCATAATTAAAAAAGAAAATTCATGATGAGTATACCTGCACCACCCAATCCATCAGGAAAAGGCTGAGAACCTGTCATAAACACCACAATGTGGTTGACATTGTCGGCATCTGGAATATTGATGAGAAACTTAGTTCCTTCTACTAGTTCAAAGTCTGTCTGGACCTGAGAAAAAAAATCATGTGTTCAGAAACCTTTGTTTAAATGTTGCATCTATATAAGTTTACAACTTTAGTACTAACTGGTAAGTTCAGTGACAAGTCTACCAAAGATGACCCAAAGTCCAATTACCAAAAGAGGACAGTTGATGTAAAGTCTGACAGCTGGTTGTAAAGTTCAAGTATATACACCTGTAAAATGTGGTACAAATGTAATGATGACACAGAACAGGAAATAGTGGAATCGCAAGGACCAGCAAAATTGACCCCAATCAACTGGAATAAATGCTAGGAAGAAGGAAAGTATATTCATAAGTGATAAGTACCTTACTTAAATTTGTTAATGATATTGAGGTATTTGATGGTGTGTGGAAGATGCTGCTGATTTACAAAAAGATTTAAATAATTTAGTGAGTTGGGTAAAATAACAGATGGCTTTTAATTACAATAAATGTAATGTAATGCAAATGGGTTATTATAATTCTAAGTACAATTTAGACAGGAAAAACCTTAGCAGTAAAGAGATCTTAGAGTTCTAGTTTTTCAGCTTCTTGAGCCATCCAAGCAGTCTGTTGTTAATTGCGATAGGCCACACTCTTCTTGAGCCATCCAAGCAGTCTGTTGTTAATTGCAGTAGGCCACACACTCTTCTTGAGCCATCCAAGCAGTCTGTTGTTAATTGCAGTAGGCCACACACTCTTCTTGAGCCATCCAAGCAGTCTATTGTTAATTGCAGTAGGCCACACACTCTTCTTGAGCCATCCAAGCAGTCTATTGTTAATTGCAGTAGGCCACACACTCTTCTTGAGCCATCCAAGCAGTCTGTTGTTAATTGCGGTAGGCCACACACTCTTCTTGAGCCATCCAAGCAGTCTGTTGTTAATTGCGGTAGGCCACACACTGTTTTAGATCGTAGCTCTAGAAATACTGAACACAAATATCTCAAAATTCGAATAACCACGGCAAAGTTTTGATGTCATATGTTTAAGATTTTTGCCTCAGTTTACCATTTTTTCTGGTGTTCAAGAGTTTCAGATACATCATTAAATTTGAAATAATCCTGACAGTAAGTTGAACAAGTAGAGAAAATGCCAAACATTCTTGAATCAAACTTTAAAAATCTCGTTGTGAAAATGAAAATTTTTTTAGGAACCTGACATATGATATTTTAGGAAAAGTAGCTATTTCTCTTGTACTTTAATAAAAACAGGAAAACTTGTACCATCTGAGACAACTGACTTAAGAAGGTAACAATTACAAAATCATATAATTTAAGAATTATGTAATTACTTAACCAAAGACCTGAAGATGAACAGTAAAATTACTTATACCCAAGTATATAACCAATCATCAAACAGCCACAAAAAGTGTGATATTAACCAAATATAGTGAGCTACAAACAGAAAATGACAGAAATAAACTCTTAGCTTCTAGATTTGTCTAAAAATTCTCAACAACAACAAAAAAAGTTGAAAAACTGACAATACTTTTTCTCTGGTTGTGACACAAGCATTTAATTAATATCTGACTCAAAGTTCACTCTCAAAAATAACACTAAATGGTAGTGTATTATTAATACAAATCTTTTTCCACAAAGGCAAGTTAACTGTCAAAGCAACAAAATCAATGATGCTTCAGTAAAGAATAATAAGTACAGAACTCTTTGGACACTAAACAGGCTGAATGTGAATGTCACTTGAGTGCAGTACCATCTGGTAGAATATTTAAATTTAATTCAACTATTTTTCAGTTTCTTTTGTATACTACATTTTGAAATAAATGTATGTTTTTAATGCAAAAAGCCGCTTTAACTGTTAAAAAACAACATATAAATACACATACAGATGTGCAATACAATGGAAAAATCAGTACAACCTAGTTTTTACAATTTACCAAGTGCTCATTCTCATATTCAGTATAAATGTGTACAATGAAAAAGAATAATAAAAACATAAAGCTTTAAAAATATTTACAAGTCTTCCTGAAACAATCACTCCAAACATAGGTGCATTCATTGTATTCTGTGAACCACTGATGATAGCCACAAGCCTAAATAAAAAAGGATACATTTTAATGTACTAATCATTAAAACCTGTACCAACAACTATTTACTAATTCAATTTTAGAATTCTTCAGTAAACTGAAATTACAAACACAGCATTAAATGATCCAGAAAAGGAATTATAAGGTAATCATTAAATTTTCTAAAAACGAACTTTTTCTGAAATGTCATGTTTCATTTTAACAACATTAACACACACACACACATCTCTTGGAAAGCTACTCTTTTAAAATGATTTATTATCATGGCAATATCACTCATAGAATGGTTTTGAGATTATTTTTTTTACTCGTAGCTCCATCATGTCTTGACCAATTTGAGATCTAATTACAATTTTGGACTCGGGTGGTCAAATTCTTTTGACTGATGTATCTGACCACACCCAAGGCCTCATATCTTAATTTTCTCTAATCCTGCCTAAATGATTAGCTGGTCGAGATCCTGATGAGTAATAAAACTGTATCTGGTATACACACACCCCATATTTGGTATTGCTGGTGCACAAAAATATAGCTATAAAAAGGAAAAAACACATCGTAGATTAATTTAAAGAATTTCTATTTCTGCAGCAATCAAGGATTCTTTCTTGTTTCAGCCCACTAAATGTAAGCTGTCTTTAAAATGTAAGAGAATATAAAAATGAAATTTATTTATTTAAAACAGCATGGATAGCTTTAGGTATTTTAACATTAAGCACAACTAAGATGCTCTTCCCAACAGTAACATTACCATTATAAACCCATGTATATATTAAACCTTACATTAACAAAATGTTGAAATATCTAGTAAACATTTGCTTTTGTAGGTTCAGCTTTCCTGTTGTGAATTAATTCATGATGGGGAAAAACCCAATTGATGTAAAAATCTGTTATAAAGACAGCTGGTATGGGTATTAAAACATTAATTAAAATAAGGTACAGAACAATGTTTTAACCTTCTTAGGTCATTTTGGGTCAACAAATTTAATAAAGTAAAATTAACATTAAAACTTGTACTAATCTTGCCATGCTGGACGATTGCCTCCCTTACCTACTCTTTTAATGCCAAATCTGCAAAAGGGTGTGGTTATGCTTCCCACATTATTTTCATTTGATTAATGAATGGTTAGGAGTAGAAATGTTGAGTTATACAATTGTAGATATCTCTACATTTTTTGAAAGCCAAGATTAAAAACTCATATTCAACTTTACCATTCAAGAGGTCAATTTGTGGAAAGGCTTACCAAAAGAGAGACAAAGCAAATACTTAGGGTCCTTTCTAAGCTTATATACACGTGTTTATGGACAGGAACGGTTATGTTTAGTCTCACATTTAGACTCCACAACCTAACTCAGAATCTTTTGCAGTTACATTTTGGATTCTGTAGTTGTCCCAGTGCTAGTTACCATTTAAAATATTTCCTCTCATAGCACATTCTGATAATTGTGCTAAACTTTAAACACTTTCACACTTATGATTTTAAATAGTCTTTGTACACAAGTAAAAATACCTCATGTTACTAGTTTTAACACGGTTTTCAAGTTTTGATTACTTTTTTCTCCACCTCCATTATAATACATAAACTGAAACTTAAGAAACTGTAGAAATTACATATATTATCTTAATTTATTTATAGTTGGGTACCTACCATATTCAGTACACGATGGAATATGCCATTCTTGATTCTAAAATTAGATACTTATTTTTGCCTTTGATACACTAATTCTATCATATATTTATATATCATTCTATTTGAACAACTCAAATACATAAAAATGCATATACTATGATACACAAGTTCATAAAGAAGCTTCATACACAGTGTATTTATATCCCCTCCTCTCAACAAATTCAAAGAATCGCTAAGGTCGATAGTAGTGGTATAACTTGATAATGGTTAGTTTTGGTACAATTGTTACTGTTATAAAAAAATAGTCTCAGTCTAATTAAGTAATACGATCAGAAGCGAATTACCAGCTTAAACTTGTCTAACGATACTAACATTAAAACAAAACAACGCCATAACAATTAGTAGTATTACCATTAGTCTTACAAATAAACATGACTTTTTGAAACTGTTTCTTCCACATTAGAACCCCAGTATTGATCAACATAAACTCATCCAGAACAGCCACGTAAATAATTATAAAAATATTACATTATTTGCTAATCAAAGATCTTGCCAATAAGGTTTAAAGTTCACTCACCAGAAGAAAAGTTGTACAGCCAAAACTCACTCCTCACTTACTAAACTCACCTAAACACGAAAAGATACGACATCTAACGATTACATTTGACAAACAAGAGCTTAATATTATTTTTATCACATATAAAAAATATAGTGTTTTAAGCCAATGAAAAAAATACACATGATATCACACTTAAGATTAACGTACTGTCTTAAAATTATCTTCATATCAGGCTGTTTTTGATCGATCTCATTTTCTGATAAAGCGCTGTTTAATTACGGTATAATAATAACTGGTTGATTAAAGTTAATTGTTATATGGTGCTTCTACGTCGTACCTTGGTTTGTTTGTTTTGAAAGCTACTCATGGGCTATCTGCGTTAGCCGTCCCTAATTTAGCAGTGTAAGACTAGAGAGAAAACAGCTAGTCATCATCACTCACCGCCTACTAATAGTGGAATTGACCGTAACATTATAACGCCCCAACGGCTGAAAGGGCAAGTATGTTTGATGCGACGAGGATTCGAATCCACGATCCTCAGATTACGAGTAGAGTGCCTTAACCACCTGGCCAGGCCCACTTAATAGTAACCAACATTACTGCTTTAGGATCGTAACCATATTATTCGTAACTTGGTGCACTAATAATTATTTTCTTATTCAATATGAGAAGGCTTCTGACTTCGTTCCATTGTTATTCAACACAAAATTTACACGATGGGTTATCTGTGCTGTGCCCATTACGGATATCGAAAGTGGATTTTTAACGTTATAAGGCCACTGATTTTGCTCTGAGCCACTCGGTAGAAAGTTTGAATCACTACTCGTTTACCGAAATGCATGGGGAATCATTTGATGTTAAACTAGAGATTCATAAAACCTCAAGAAACGTAAATAGTAATATAAAATTAATTGCTGTCTCTTAAAAAGTTGCAGTGTTTATAATTTTTTGTAAGTGTTTTAGTGGAAATAGTTAACAAAAATAGGTTTTTATTCCCGTTGTAAGGCTTTATAACACTAATATTTGTACTTTACTTTCCTGCCCCCCAGTGGCTCAGCGGTATGTCTGTGGACTTACACGCTAAAATCCGGGTTTCAATACCCGTGGGGGGCAGAGCACAGATAGCCCATTGTGTGGCTTTGTGCTTAATTCAAAATAACAAAAATAAATAACTTTATTTTCCATCGTAATCATTCTACAGATACAAATTTGTGGTAAATGTGAAACCTTGTACCCTAACTGTAGTGTATGCTATAAACGGACTAAACATTCAACTTTACAACTTCATGATTCAGATATAATAATTCCAAATTTTTAGCTGCTGACTAGAGGTGTGTGTGTATTTTTTTTATAGTTAAGCCACATTGGACTATTTCCAGAGCCCACCCAAAGAAATCGAACCCCTGATTTTAGTGTTGTAAATCCGCAAACATACCTTTGTGCTACTCAACAATACTTGCCCTATATTCGTAACTGAATAAATAGATTCAACTTTCACTTTTGGGCCCGGCATGGTCAGGCGGGTTAAGGCGTTCAACTTGTAATCTGAGGGTCGCACCAAGCACGTTTGTTTTTTGAATTTCGCACAAAGCAACTAGAGGGCTATCTGTGCTAGCCGTCACTAATTTAGCAGTGTAAGACTAGAGGGAAGGCAGCTAGTCATCACAACCCACCGCCAACTCTTGGGCTACTCTTTTACCAACGAATAGGGGGATTAACCGTGACATTATAACACCCCACGGCTGAAAGGGCGAGCATGTTTGGCGCGACGGGGATGCGAACCAGCGACCCTCAGATTACGAGTCGCATGCCTTAACACGCTTGGCCATACTGGGCCAATTTAGTAGTGTAAGACTAGAGGGAAGACAGATAATCATCACCACCCACAGCCAAATCGTGGGCTACTCTTTTTCCAACGAATAGTGGGATTAAACGTAACAATATAACGCCCTCACGGCTGAAAGTGCGAGCAAGTTTGGTGTGACGTGAATTCGAACCCACGGTCCTCAGATTACAAGTTAAACACATTAACCCACCTGGCCATGGCAGGCCTTTGAATTATGGGCAATGAAATAACCAAGTTAGGTTTCTGAGTAGTGCAGAGCTTACTTTATTTCCATGCTATTCTATTTTCTTTAGAACAACATTTTTCAAACAAGGATCTGCGAAACTCCAAGGGATCCTTGAGCGATGTCCGAAATTTAAAAATTCATTAAAAATTATGATTTATAGAATAACAAATATTTTTCGTAAAATGAAATTTATATGAACTAAAACATTTAATGCTGGAGTATGGCTTTTCATGTACATTGAATAATTTTCTCAAAAAAAAAGGAAACAGCAAAAGTTTTAGGATTCCGTAAAAGCAATTTAAATTGACATGGGTTGTTGCGTTTGAGAACCAAGTTTTAGAATTACAGTGATACCTCGGTTCTCGAACGACTCCCTTCACGAACAAATCGGTTTTCAAACATATTGTGTGAGATAAAAATATCTCGGTTGTCGACCATAAACTCAGTTCCCGAACCAAGCTGTCGTGGCCCGAACCCCCAAAATAACCCGACTGATTATCCGAACGACCATTTTCGGCCCACGCCAAGCTTGTCCAAAAATATTTCACCCGCACCTGTCACTCAGTCCACACCCCCGCTAAAATCTGCTGTGAATGTTCTCTTTTTTTCTTTTTTATTGTTGTTTTACTAAATATTTTGATTCAATAAGTCACCATGGGGTCAAAGAAGGATAATGAAAGCAGCAAACCAAAAAGAAAAGTTGTTAGAGCCACAATAGAGGTGAAAAAAGATCTCATAGCAAAGTATGAGAGTGATGTTCACGTGTCTGACCTTGCTGCACAGTTTGGCATGGTGAAGTCTACAGTCTGGACCATACTGAAAAATAAAGAGGTAATCAAAGGAGCTGATGTTGTAAAAGGAGTGACAGTGCTTACAAAACAAACGAAAAACAGTTAGCTGGCATTTCTGAGGCCATCATTTTTGAGAAAGCAAAGCAGTTGCATGATGACCTCCTGAAAAATACCCCTGAAACGAGTGCTGATACAAGTGATACCTTTAACGCTAGTAGGGGGTGGTTTGAAAAATTTAGGTAAAGAAGTGACATACATAATGTAGTGAGACATGGGGAGAGTGCCAGTTCTAACAAAGACGCTACTATGTAGAAGCTGAGAGTTTTATTCCCCAGCAAGTGTTGAACTGTGATGAGACAGGCCTATTTTGGAAGAAAATGCCAAAGAGGACCTACATCACCAAGGAAGAAAAGTCACTGCTAGGACACAAGCCAATGAAGGACAGGCTAACTCTCTTGTTATGTTGTAATGCAAGTGGGGACTTAAAACTTAAGCCTTTGCTTGTATACCATTCTGAGAACCCGAGGATTTTTAAGAAAAATAATGTCCTGAAAAGTAAACTAAATGTCATGTGGAGGATAATAGTAAGACATGGGTAACCAGTCATTTTTTTATGGAGTGAGTCTATGAAGTGTTTGCCCCAAGTGTTAAGAATTACCTCACGGTAAAACAGTTGCCACTCAAGGCCCTTCTTGTGATGGACAATGCACCTGCTCACCCACCAGGCTTGGAAGACAGGTTGGTGGAGGAGTACAGTTTCACTATGATGAAGCTCTTGCCCCCTCACAAAACTCCTCTCATTCAGCTCATGGACTAGCAGGTCATATCGAACTTTAAGAAACTCTACAACAAAGCACTGTTTCAAAAGTGCTTTGAAGTGACCTCTGACATATAGTTAACCCTCAGAGAGTTCTGGAAAAATATCTTTAATATCCTCCATTGCTTG
The DNA here is from genome assembly GCA_011833715.1 of Carcinoscorpius rotundicauda. Classification (NCBI taxonomy): domain Eukaryota; kingdom Metazoa; phylum Arthropoda; class Merostomata; order Xiphosura; family Limulidae; genus Carcinoscorpius; species Carcinoscorpius rotundicauda. The sequence continues at coordinate 16,401,120 of CM022391.1, forward strand.
AGGATCATAGACAAAACCTGGAGGGAAGTGTCTTTGAGGACCACGAACTCAGCCTGGAAGAAATTGTGGCCACTCAATAGCAGATAGAAACTTTGAAGGTTTTGAGGCTTAGCCTGTTGTCAGGATATTGTCTCACTAGCCAAGTGTATGGGCTTGAATATGAGTGGTGATGATGTGGAGGAGTTGGTGGAAGACCGCAACACTGAGCTCACCGCGGAAGAACTACAAGATCTTCAGAAAGAACAGCAACAGAAGGCAACTGAGGAGTGTCTTCAGATGAGGAGGGAAGGGAGGATGTTCCTAGTGCAGTAATCAAGGAAATGTGTGGAAAATGGGGAAAGATACAAAGTTTTGTGTAAAATTTCACCCTGACAAAGCTGTAGCAAACCGCAGCATAAACCTTTTCAACGAAAATGCCATGTCTTACTTCAGAAACATTTTAAAATGCAGGCAGAATCAAACCTCATTAGACAGGTTTTTAGTGAGAAATAGGTCCAGTGAGTCTCGAGCAGGTTGTAGCAGTGCAAAGAGACAGAAAAGAGAAAGAACCCTAGAAGGAAAGTTACCTGACGTTTTTATGGAATGTGACTCCCTTCCAAACAATAATAACCCTCCTACTCTCCACGTTTCTCACCACCTTTCACTTACGCTATCAGCTCTCCTCAGCACAGGTGAAGTGCAGTTACATTTTCATTTATTGTTATAGTTTTTGTGATTGACTTTATGCATGTAAGTGTTATTATACAGGCATACATAAGTAATATTTTTACTTAAGTAATTATCAGGGTCACCATGCTGCTTCTTCCTGTGGCTGCCCTAACTTTCAGCAAGTGCTCGAACTAAAAACAAGTTCATCACACTTCCAGACAACACCAGCAACACTGATCCTTGGTCCAGGACCACTGCATCCAACTGCATCCCACCTCAACCCAGTTTAAATAATCACAAGAATTCCTCGAGGCCACGAACTTACGCCGTAACGTCGAGTTCCCATCAATCTGGAAAACAATCCCGCAAATATGCAGTTACTCGTAACTCGCTCACCAAACGGTTTAAAGACTTCTCTGACACCCCGAAAACATGACGCACTTATTTGTTTCCGTATAATTCACCAAACCTGAATCTTAAACACTAACCGAAACAATACAATTGATGTATAACGTTTTGTTTTCAGCTCGTGCACTAACCAAATAGATTATTCGGAGTCTGGTAGTGAAAGTGGGTTGTTTTTTTTTAGTTTTCCTCCCACATTCAAATTTTGGATATTTGGATTTACAAATCCCAAACTTCTTTTTTTTTTCTATTCGCGGTTATTTCTAACGTACTGCTCCCCAAGTATTACTTTAAACCATGAGTGAGGAATTTTCAGAATCATTTTGAACATCCCCGGTTGCCTTTTTACTAGTTAAAAACTTTCAAACCTACAGTCCTACCACAGTTTAGGTTATGTGGTAGAAGTTAGTGGAAGTAGCTTTTCTTGGTGTTTCACCTTCATCCCTCCTCCAACGCTAGACATTGAATTTATAGAATCCTCTCTGCCTTAAAAAGATCTTTAGTCTCATTATTAGCTGTTGATTTTGTTCTGTCTGTTTTTGCGGTCAATCGAATCTTCATTGTCAATTTCTACTCCCCTTCCTTTTCTTTTCCCCATCACGTCTCTGGTACTATCTTTCCCAGGGGAATTTCTGAACACATCGGGTATATCTGACTCTGAGTTTTGGTTTGGAGTCTAATAATTTTAAACTTAAAGGACTACCATGGATTTCAGTTTCATGGTACGAGATTAACAAAACAGTAAGTTAGCTGTTTCTAACTGTTTTATTTTAATAGTGTAACTTGTTTTAATATTTTCGCTTTTACTTTTACTTGTGGGGGTTGAGTGCGTATGATTATTCAAGTCGTTTGAGTGCGTGATTTTATAATATTAAATTACCCGACATGCAACACTCCCTTCCTTGTGGATTTCCTCAGAATATTATCCTAGAACTTTCTGATTTAACTGCGTCGCTTAATCTCCGATTATCCTAGCGATAAAACTTTCTGTCCTTTCGAAAGGAAAAAAAACAAACTTTTAGAATTAAATTGATTTTCGAGAATTCTTTCGGTGACAGTCAGAAATAAATGATCTTTTTTTAAAGATTAAGGTAAAATATAACTTAACCTTGCATTATCTTCTGTTCTTCACTGATCAAAGTGAGTGTGTGTTTCTTATGTCAAAGCCACATCGGGCGACCTGCTGAGCCCACCGAGGGGAATCAAGCCCCTGATTTCAGCGTTGTAAATCCGGAGACATACCGCTGTGCTAGCGGGGGACCTGACCAAAGTAACACAATAGGCCATCCCAGTTGTGTCCACTGTGGGAGACTAGAACCACGAATTTTAGTGTTGTGCATCCATAAACTTTCCAGCGAAGTTCTCTTCAATCATATTTGCGGCTTTCCTATTTTTTTATTGCTACCTATACGAAACTTGATTAGATTTAATATTTTCACCTTTTAGTGTGAAAAATGTGAAGTTTAAGCTATTATCTAAACACTGCTCTTTTGACAGTGTGTCAGGTAGTGCAGATATCCCTAACGGAGACTTATAAACATCTTAATAAACGTAAGTTATCGAAGAAAGAACAGATATTGATAAAACAACCCAAGTTTTTGGAGTTTCGTGTGAAGATACTTCTGTTCCATCTGTTTCATCTTCCTCTGATTTAGAAACTATTGTCTAGAGGCACAATAGCTAGTCCACACCACCCACTGTCAGTTCTTGGGTTGTTCCATTTTCCAACAAATATCGAAATAATAACTAATAATATTATACTCTCGTAGGTGAATGTGAGCAAGTAATTTCAGTAACGAAATTCGAACTCGTGATCGGCATATTGTGGGTCCAGCGTTTTAATCAGGTCAGGTCTCTCTCTGAGGGGTGGGGGAAGAGGTTTTATTCCGGAACACAACATCAATCAAACTCCTTGAACCTCGTTGTGGTTCAGTAGTTTGCGCGAAGGTCTTTAACTCAGAAATTCGGAGGTTGCTCCCCGTGATAGTCATAGTGACTACAAACTATTGTGTATTCTTAAGTTAAAGAAACTAACAAAATATTTTGAACTAGTTTTGTTTTTGTTTTTTCTTCATGGGAGACGTTAGATGGACAAATGATCCAAAATGTTCTCTGGTTCACTTGCTCTGTTTAATAAATCTAAATTTCATTTTGTCGAATGAAATAACTGTCTTGCAGAGTGTACTCACGGTACGTAGAGCACAACTAAAACTATTAAACAATGCTTGATCTGGCGTGGCCTAGCCGTTAGCCTAGTAGAACCATTGAACTCTCAGTTTCATGGCTCGTTACCTGTTGTGCCAAAAACGTAAACCGCTCTTTGAGACTATTAGAAGCAATAAGTGATGGTCAAATCTCGTTATGGATCAGAAAATGGTGGTAGGTAGCTGTGTTCAAGAGAATGTTAACCCTATTACATCAGTTCAAAAGCTAGTATGTTTGCGCCCTATTATGTAGGGAATAGTTTCAGTTATTTGTGTGGTAGTTTATAAATTTTGATTAACTTACTTCTATGTCGCTATTTTGTTAAAATGCTAAACGTTCCTATTTGTAAAAAAAAAGAAAGAAAAAAAATCTGACTTGTAATTAATACTAAAGAATTTTGTTTTAAAGTTACTAAATTTTAGTCCCTCACTAGTACAGCGGTATGTCTTCGGGTTTACAACATCTCAAATCAGGCGTTCAATTCCCCTTGGTGAGCCAAGCAGATAACCTGATATGGCTTTGCTATAAGAAAAACACCCTTAAATTTTATCTCTACTTTAAAGGGTTAGAAAATAAAGTTGTTACTTGTTGATAGCTATTCACTATTTTCAATCTTTAGCCATGGATCCATCGGTGGCGGTGGAAGCAACAAGAAACTACGAGATTTCCTTTTCATTCGGATCAGCGCACCATCTACATTCGAAAGTATAAAACTTCGTTATGTTGGTGTTTACATTCCAAACGAATATTCTGTTTTTGACGTTTTTAGTGACTGTAAACGAAACCTCCTCGAATAGGTAAGGTAATCATTGAGCTTTACTTGCATTGTAAGTAACCTAAAAGATTTTATATAATGGATAAAAACGGGAGCCGGAACCGAGAGTTTCGTATTCGAAAAATTTTATTTTTGTGATGTTAACAAAACTAGGAAAGTGCTTGAAAACATTACTCGATAACAGCTCCCTTGCACAATCACAAGAACACTTCACTAAATGCAATCTCTAAATATAATCAGTTTCTGTTGGTTATTCCTTATCACAATCAATGATACCAGTTCCATTCCAGTCTTCCGGATGAACTAACGGCCACAGTTTCGTTGCACAGTAACTGGAGCTTGGTGGATTTTTATCCAATAGCTTATCAGTTCTTATCCTTCAATACAGTTTACGTGTAAAGTCTAATGATTCCCGAATGGAGAGCTTTAAGAAGAAAAACGATCACGTGACCAATAAAAATATTTAAATATATATTTAATATTGGACCTTTCTGCTATATGTCATGCCGACAGACTAAACATAAACCGTAATGGGGATTTAAAAACTTGTTATTTAGGGCAAGAGTTACTTGCCATACGAACTGACGCATAAATTGAACAAAATTTCAAAACGACGGGATCGTTTTTGACAGCATCTGTTTGATCTTGATGCAAGTGATTTTGAAGCCAATTATCTGATCTCTTATATTCAACCTGTAAACCTTTGGTAATTTGTTATAATTACTTCAAACTTAGGATAAATAACTTAATTGTTACACTTACGAATATTCGAATAGCAAAATCTGCTAATAGTTTTGACTCTTACTAAACCATTCAGAAAATGTAAATGACAAAATCTTTACAAAAGTAAAGAGTAACAACAAACAGTGTTTTATTTCGGGTTTTAATGCCACGATTTTTTTTTGCTTCTAATGACAAGGAAGATATCGACGATTCTTCACGAGAACTTCAAGTATTTCTGAAAGATGCAGCTAGCTAAAAACGTGGTAAATAAAATGTTTTTGCAGAGAGCGCTGACGTAGGGATGGAAAGTCGAGTTATGACTGCAGCTGCTTTTCAGAAAAATTAAGGTAACCATCAGTAACTTAAAAGATAAGCTACCGACTAATCAAAGCAAGTTTACTAAAATGGTATTATTTGACCTCCACCAAATGATGAGGAATCTTTAAACTCTAGAAGTGGGATAATACCTTCATCCCTCTCAGAGTGCATGTGCTAAACTCTATTCTACTCATATTAGTGAAGAAATGTATGTAACCTCAAGGTATCACCTGACCTACCAAATGGAAAATAATGGTGTCTATTTTTATTGTTGCTACATTTTTCTAAGCAAACGTCTCTACCGATTATCTGGTTTGTCTATTTGACTAACGTACTGACTATTCTAGGTAGGCTTTAAAAACAAAATAAAGGCAAGAATAAGTCTTAGCAATTCTCACTGTTATGTATCAATATAATGTGATGAAAGATATCAACTAACTACACCTAATTTTGGTAACTGAAATGAGAATGGGGTGGTTTATAAATTACTGTTGATTACATATTTTCAGTTTACCTGGAATGTTAATATTTTTCTATTCGCATGACCTCCCGCTAGCTGTGTGGGCAGAACGTACACTCCGTTAAGAATAACACTATTGTATTTGTTATATAGTTTTATATATTGTTGCGATCGTTAGACTAATTTAAGATGGCTCAGAATATGGTAGAATTGGCTGCATTTCACATCCATAAATAATTAATTACATCTTTCAGTTTATTAACTTGTATATTAGTTGATTATCATCCTCACTGTTTCGTTGATTACCATTATGTTATGTTCTACTATACAATAATCTCTTCCACGGGAAAGCGCACGTGTGACCTAAAACAAATGAATTAAAACTACAACAAACTAGTTCGAAAGCAATTCTAACACTTAGAAATTTTGCGTCCTAAACATTAAATTATTGAGGAACATTGAATATTTTGCTTGAAACTAAAATCAGAATAAAATATATCGGATTCAATTTCTAATAATGATTGTATCATATTCCATATCTTCATGCCAAACTGTGTAGTAAGGTCAGACATGCGAACTTCACTCTCATACTTCGCTACGAGATCTTTTTTCACCTCTATTGTGGCTCTAACGACTTTTCTTTTTGGTTTGCTGCTTTCATTATCCTTCTATGACCCCATGGTGTCTTATTTAATCAGAATATTTAGTAAAACAACAACAAAAAAGAAAAACGAGAACGTTCACAGCAGATTTTAGCGGTGGTGTGGACTGAGCGACAGGTGCGGGTAAAATGTTTTGGGCAAGCTTGGCGTGGGCCGAAAATGGTCGTTCGGGTCATCAGTCGGGTTATTTTGGAAGTTCGGGGCACGACAGCTTGGTTTGGGAACCGAATTTATGTTTTTTTTCTCAAACAATATGCTCGAAAACCGAATAGTTCGAGAAGGAGGGAGTCGTTCGAGAACCGAGGTACCATTGCAATCGGTTTTACTGCTTTTTGTTCACTCCTGCAAAATATAAGGAAAACTGTTAAAAAATATTTCTTAACTAAGCCAGGGATGGATCTGTATGGATGTTAAAGTATGACTGATATTAGATCATCGCTTAAACCGTCGCTGCGGTCGAGATATTAACTGTTTTACCGTTTAACAGCGTGAGTGTTTCTTATAGCAAAGCCACATCGGGCAATCTTCTGAGCCCATCGAGGGGAATCGAACCCCTGATTTTAGTGTTGTACCCCCGTAGATTTACCGCTGTACCAGTAGGGAGCAACATTGTTATAACACCGATTTAATTATATTTTTTTTTGCCCTCGAATCCCTTCAAATAACCAAAGATAAACCTAGTTATAGTTTTGGAAAACTATGTTATTCATGTGCAAATGTGTACAATTTGTGTAGGTATGAATATATTTTTCATTTTTAATAAAATTAGATGTTATTGAAAAAAAGCTCGCGTCTTAACGGTATACTTTAAGATAAATTTAACATTTTATCAGAGCTACAGCGCCTATGTTCTTTTAAATAGCGGAACGAAGATTTGGACAAGATCTTGTTTCCAGAGTGGACCTGAGGGCTTTGAAGGACTGAATATCCAGCATGTCAACACTAAAGAAGGCTAAGTCGAGTCTATTTGGTTAGCATAGACAAGAATGTGAATAATCTGGATTAACCAGATTTCATTAGGTTATGTGAAAGAAGATTAATCTAACTTTAATTAAAACTAGGGTTCACTTGAAAGGTCGAAGGTTCAGATCTCTATTCTGTGTAACGTCACTTATTATAAAATCTGGTTTGAGCAGTGGTGTATTTTGGTCTGTGATTAAAACTTACACTTGCAAATCAAGCTTAAAGTTGTCTAACACCAGCTGTTACTAGGGGATTTAACGTTTACGAATCTGTGTTTAAAATTATTAAATCCATGATATTTGTAATTATAAATGGTGATATTCATCGGTACACCATTTTCGTGGTTTGAATACGATATATCTAAAGTAATGATAAATGTGTTTACCTTCTCGGTTTTGCCCGATTGCTATGTAATCTTTTGTAACAAATGGATGGAAATCGTATGCAGGTATAATCCAACTGTGGAAATTTATTAAAGTTCAGTTTGTATTTGGGCACGTCTTGCCACAGTGTATTTATTTTATACATTTGACAATTCTTACCAAATCTGTTCTTCATTTAGAAATGTTGAACAGACCCAGGCTTATCGTGTGCGTGGGCGCGCGTACATTGAATTTTAAGATTCAAGGCTTATGGTCCAGTGTCTCCAAAATGCAGTCTCACCTCGATGGTAGTCACTACAAGTTATGTCCAAATCTTACCATTCCATCAGATCAATGCTAGCCTAAAAGCATGAGTACCTTCCCTTGACCCTACCAAAAACTTGGAAGTGCCATGCAGAGAAGTTATATACTGCACTTTCTCATTAATACAGATAACAAACTAAACCTAAGTCATAGTTTAAATTTCTTTGAAATGGTTCATTTTGACGTTATAACGACTGTTAAGTTATTATTGTACTGTTCATAAGATATAGATTGTGAAATGTTTTTATAAGTGAATGTTAGAGATGTTAAGCTGCGTAAGTTGGTACAACTTTAGTTTTAACTGGATAGTAATAAGACAACACCAGATAAATCAACCTGTTAAAGACCAAAGCGTGTCGGTCAACACACAGGTCAGGGGTTATATTTACTACCTTATTACTTGTAGCAACTCAAATATATTACTTCAGAACGATCAATCCAGTTGTTAGTTTGTAAAAGAGCAGTCCAAGAATTGGCGGTATGAGGTGATGACCAGCTGCCTTCCCTCTCGTCTTACACTGTCACATTAGGGACAGCTACTGCAGATAGTCATTGTGTAGCTTTGCGTGAAATTCAAAACAAACAAATTCACCTTAACCTCAGTGCTGTATTTTGAATACTACCCTATACTGTGGTAACCAATATTAACCTGAAAATTCCATTCCCTGGGATTAAGTGTCTTATGTGCCGTTATGATTTATTCGACCAGTAATTTGATTGCCTTTCATAGATCAGAAATGGCGAATCTTTTTTAAAATGTATGCCCAAATTTGGGATGATCTTCTAAAAAAATTCTCTCGCGTGCCCGTGGTAATTCTTAGTAGCATATTATCATTATTTATTATTATTATTTTGAATTATTTTAAATGAAACAGCTTTAGGAGTAACATGTTATTGATAACTGTAGTAATTCACAATAAATAAAATTAATAAAATTAATAATGAACTTTAAGGATTCATATTGTGTGACAAAATAAAATAAAATAAACATTTTAATTTTAGGAAGACTTTTACTGCTGCATGTATAGCTCTCAAAACAACCAATCGCGAGCCTGATATAAAACACGTCATCGTTTGTGATTGGTTGTTTTGAGAGGTATACAGACAACACTAGTTTCATAAACAAGTCTATTTCTATAATTACTTTATAAAGTTCATCATTGAAAACGTGGACTCGCATAAATATGTTGATGAAAATACTGTTATTGTAGTTGTTGTTTTGAATTAAGCACAAAGCTACATAATGGGCTATCTGTGCTCTGCCCACCACGGGTATCGAAACCCGGATTTTAGCGTGCAAGTCCACAGACATACCGCTGAGCCACTGGGGGGCCTGTTATTGTAACATGTTATGGAAAGTCAAAAGTTCCAGGAATATATTTTCAGAGTTCCAGAAACTCATTTTCTGTGTTATTCCAGTCACTAACCAATCGTTTTCAATATTTCTAATTCAGCTTTTTAGTTGACAAATTTTTGCCTCCAAATTCAGCTGCTTTATAAATCAATTGGCTGCATCTCAAAATTATCCAAGTCAATACACTGCAGTATTTCCAAATTTACTTTGTCTAACGTTACACTGTCTGTATACTTTGTGTATTTTACAGTTTCTTCAAATAACCTAAATTTATTAAATATTGAAGAAAATTGTATATACAAGCTTCGAATGTATATTTTATCATTAATTTCACAGAACCTCTCTCTACTTATCTAATGAATTCGTCTCTCAGTAAGTTATAAGATTGGTTTTCTTTCAAAGCATGCGCAGAAATAAAATGAACTACGATGGTTACAGTTTCCATCACTTTTCAAGCTTCTTAAATCCAGCTTTTGGACACAAAGTCTCCTCATGTATAATACAATGAAAGTTTACCAGTGGATGTCCAATATATTCAATAAGCAGATTTACAAACCATGTTTCTTTATCAGCCATGCGGGGTGCACCATCAGTTGTCACGTAAACTATTTTTGAAAGGTCAACCTATCGATTGGATAATTATTTTATTACTGCCTTACATATTTCGGCCCCTGGGGCATGTTCAGATAAAGTTACCAAGTTAACCAGTTCTTCGCGGATTTCATCAGCCCTACAAAATCGCGCAGTAATGGCTTGATTTGGTTTGATGTTTTATAGCTCAAAGCAACTTGGCTATGATGTAACATCAGTGCTTTCTGCAAGACAAGTGGAAAGGAACTTAAATGAACCAGTATCTTTTTTTTTTAGCTGTTTTATGGATTTATCGCAAAGCTAATCAAGGGCTATCTGCGCTAGCCGTCCCTAATTTAGCAGTGTAAGACTAGAGGGAAAGTAGCTAGTCATCATCACCCACCGCCAACGAATAGTGGGATTGACCTAACATTATAACGCCCCAACGGCTGAAAGGGCGAGTAGTATGTTTGGTGTGACGAGGATTCGACTCTCAGATTACGAGTAGAGTGCCTTAACCAGTTTGTTAGCTGTTCTGTTATGTTTGTTATTCATCTCTTACTGTGTTTCACTGTTTTACTCACACTGGCAATTCCTTAATGCTCTGAATAGTTTGTTTTTTTTCTTTTTAGGGAAAAACCATCAAAATCATTCTCTCATTTCCTTTGTTGAGCAATACTTTATGAAATGTCAAAACCAACAGCAACTAAATTGGAACTACCTAAAACAAATTTCATCAAAACATTTGACTACATGTTGTTCTTGCTCACTCTTATCACAAGTCAATAATGACTCTTTACAGATGAAGTCCTGCACATCACTGTTTTAGAACATAAAATATATAATACGTTAACACCATTTTTGATCATGACAGATCTTTCATGTCCATGATTTTTGAATCTCTGTTGCTGCTTTTTGCATTTGAACGTTTTGTTTCTTTGCTTGTTGAGCTGACATTCTGACATTTTAAAAATACCGCGTTAGGTGAAAATGTATCGATATAAAAATAAATGTATAATTAACTAACTGATAAAAAACGCATGTCATGCCAAATAACGCAATTTTAACAATACAATTTATATATTTACTGCAAAAAAATAATACATGTTTACCGTTCTAATCACTAAATATCCAGTATTCAGTTACAAACAACAGAAGAAACATAAGCAGAGCGAAGCCAATATCAACGGTTTACTTCTATTTTTACTCGAATACTAATCTGTTTACTGGGTCTGGGAGGAACTAAAAACGTGTCTTCCGATGTTACAAATTCCTGTAACCGCAAAGCTGGCGCCAAATGGCCGTGAGACGTCTCCTGTAAACATTTCTCATCGTTCCTGGGTTGGAACAACTCATTCGCTACTAAATTTGGCAGGAATCAAGAAGTGTCATTGCGTGCTGCGTGACAGTAAAATGTTTTCTCGTTCCACCTTGGCATACGTGCCATAAGTTCGCCATCAGTGGGCTAGACCTTGCCCCTGTCGTGACAAAGTTCATTTCATACTACTAAGCCTCTTTCACACTCAGAATAACTGCACGGGATGACTTTTGAACACTCGATTAAAAGATTCAGATCAGATGGTATATACGGCGCCCACAGTTGTCCAGAAAGTTTCTATAGGCTGTGATTGTATTTGGATATAGCAATCTGAAATGTTTGCAAACTGACTAAATTTCTGAGCTCGGCACTTCAGAAGTCAATGAGTAGCCAGCAAAAATAAGTCTAGGCTTTGAAGAAAAATAAATTATATTTGGAATGGAATTAAAAGTGGCTGGCCATGACTCATTTGGTTTGAATAACTAGTTTAACATTGTTTGTTATACTGGTTAAAATTGACCATGATTGACTAAAACAATCTTGTTATGTGTCAGTGTTACTGATGCAATACTTTATTTCCTTACTGACATTCTTTGCTTCTCAGACTTTTTTTACCCTCGCATTCTTTCATTATTTCAAAAAATCGTATACTGTGACAAATTAATTTGTGTGCATAAATTATAGTTATATTCATTTCTGTGAGGCTTCAGAAAGAAGAGTCCATATGAAGATGACATGGTTTTGATTGAGTGTGTTTATAAAGCCCCTTGAAAGTTTAGGTGTCCAAAACACTCCTGAAAATATTGACGCCTACTGTTGAATTTCTCTGTGGTTCTCAGGAGATTGACTATGTAAAGAGGACAACTCACTCATAAATCAACGAAAATTATTTTACCATCACGAGTATTTCCAACTAACATAATAATATTAGGATATTTCTGCAAATCCCGCGAGTCACACCAGCTTTTTTCCCAGTACGATGTTGGCGCCATCTCTAATATCAACAACATTGTTTTCAAGATAATTACTATCAAACCCATGCACATCGAGGCAAGTAAGAAAATATTCACTTGTTGTTTTCCACCTTTCATCAGACAATTCCACAAAAACCCAAAATAATAACATGTAGGTCACTTCTCTGTTTGACATTTTAACTATGCTATCAAAGTTATTTTGTTACTAACAGCGGTGGACTCGTGTATCAGAATAGCTACTTTCTTTCATCTCGAGAGATTATCATTTCCTGTCCAACGTGGTCACATATTAGCAGCACTAAATCACGAATACAAACCTTGTGGAGTTCCTGTACCGCTTACAATTTGTAATTAAAACACATCAGGTAGCCTCTAGTTTAGAGTTGTTTAAACAAAGAGATCCGAATGACATTGTCACATCTTCGAGTAATGTGCATCAAAAGTTTAATAATTCTCAACTAAAAAAATCGAGTGAAAGCGGTGACCTCACCTCCCATTCTTATTTCCTAGCATCACTAGCAGCCGAAACGAAAGACTCGTCCATGGTTACTACTCAAGTTAGTGTTACAAGTTTCACTTGAGGATTATGTAATTTTTTTAAAGCGACATGGCAGAGATTTTTCCAGAATGTGAAGTTAGTGTGGAAGGGTTCGTTAAAAAGTCACGTATTACCAGTGGATGTTGGTAAAGGAACTTTAAGAAAAATGTAGAAAAAAAAGAAAACACTGTACATATTATCAAAACATTTATTTTGATTAATACACGTTTTACAAACAAAAACATCATTTAACAATTGTGTGTGTGTGTGTTAAAACTATACACAATTAATATCGAGGTTTGTGTTAAAATTATATACGAGTATGTTTGAAATCATAATGTGTATATTAGTTTAAATACAATGGTTATACAGCATTTAGGCCTGAAACAAGTTATTTATTAAGGTTTGAGCTCCACGGTATACATACAAACATATCAGTCGAGTATGTTGGAGTTTATCCTGTCTAATTAATTAATTAAAATACAGCAACCAATGTCCTGCAGATTAGTGCCGTAAACCAGACGGTTAATCTGTCAAATTCACAATATCTTAGGAGCAAATATATACAAAATAAAATACAGTTCACGATGAAAAAAAACACTTATAACGTAACAGACCTCAGTTTAATTGTTCACAGTTGTAACAGAAATGGTACCTCTTACGATGATGAATAAGACCTGTCTTCAGATGTGACACGATAAAACTTATTTGCTTCATTTATAATACAGATCAGATTTCGTTTTCTAGGGGTGGATCAGTATTTATATATATTTTAAGTTTCGAGATAAAACTTAAAATATTACACAACTTGAAAAACAAACCACAAAAATCTCAAGTTTTTCTCTAGTTTTGTTGGTCACTTTCAATTAATATACTGGCTTTGACTGGATGAAAAACAAGGGTAAAAACCTGCTACTGGTTTGTTAAGTGAATAACACAACTCCTAATATCTTACTATATTTTGTATGTATGGTACAGAATGTCAAAATGTTAACTGAATTATAGAAAAACTACAATTAATAAGTCTTTAGAACACCTATTAATGTATAAATATAATACACTTTATCGAATATAAAATTGAAATGAGGGGTTGAAACCGGAGTTACTGTTTTTTAAAGACTAACAGATTTGGCTGTAATGTGAAATAATATTATTATTAAATAAGCGACCTACTTCTAAATCTTTTCTGGACTAATATTATACAAAGCTGTATTAAAGTCCTGTGAAAAGTCGAGTTTTTGAAACATCTCTGATTCGTTGAAACAAACAGACCAATTTTTATATTTTCATTGGTCGAATTAACATTTTCTGTTATGCAAAAGTCAGATAGGGTCAAAACTTTCTATTCTGGTTTTAGTCATATTTAATAGACCCAAGAGTTAAAAAGTCAAGCCAACCACCTACCATTGTGGTTTTGTATTAATTGATTTAACGATAATAAAAATGTTTTTTTTCTTCTGCATCGTACTTGGAAGAGCCCTTGTTGTAATGCAACAGACTACACATCTTGACAATTTAAACATTCAAAATTCCTACTGCAGTAAATGACAGTCATTAACTATCAAAACAAATGAAGTTAGAAAACTTCTAACATATTTGGTTTCAACTGAAAGTTCTCTCTTACAGAGCAGTATTCATTACACAATGTAGCAATAGGAACCACAAACTGATGCTCAGACGAAGTGTAGTTGGCTGCAGGGACTATTTTCTCTTTGTGTCTCCCCCTTTTGGAAGTCTGTTGTAATTTCATAGCGCGAGGTTTTGGACGAGCTAACTTTTGGGCTTAATGGACCGAGCGATGAAGAGAACAAGGGCACTGTTGGTGTTTGTGAACTTTTATTTGAAACGGCCAAAGTGTTAACGCGTCGTCTTTCAAGTTTTTGCGATGGGACATCCAGTTGTTGCTGTGATTCTTTATTTTTATCAGGAGCCAAAATATTATAAGTTTCTTCTTTAGGTAGTGAACTGCAGATAAAAAACACAGCAACTCAGAAATAGCATGTCAATGAATAATAAAGTGTAGTATGTTAGCAAAACAATTTATTCTGATTTTTATAATCATAATTAACGTAAAGCTTTATTTAAAATCATGCATTAATATTCTGTGCAAAAAACAACAACATAAAAGCAACCTAGGTTGTGCTTGAGGTTTATATTAAAACCTTAAATTTGATAAAGGGGTGTCCTGTTATAGTTTAGCCATACATGTTGGAGTTAACAGTGCCAAACCATAAATCAATAAATAAATCAAATTATAATATAATTAAGGGTGCTTTTAAGTCAGAATAATCATTAGTCAACAAACATCTTTATTTGAACTGGGTCAAAGTTTTCAACACAACTATATTTGGATAAAAACAGTTGTCTATGTTACAAACCTTGTTCTAGACCTGCTTTCTGACGTGGAGACTGGAAGACAGGCTAAAGAGTAGCGGCTACGGGGGAAAGCTACATTCCTATCTAGAACAGACAGCCCTGTGAAACACAGGTTTCATCTTTTAGCTTTGACTGGAACACTTGAAACTTACTCAGTTTTTATGTTACCATTAAGTACCACTTCATTGTAAATAAGCTCTGTGGTTGATTACTGAAATGACCATATGAATGAAAGAAACAGGCAAGTAAAACTATTATATTATGCAGGTTACGAAACTCTAAAATAACCACAAATTATTCTATCTTTAATATAATTTGATATTTAGGCCCCCACCCTTGTAAATCCATTGTTCACCCGAATGCACCAGATACATTGTTAGAACTAGAGTTTCAGAATAAAAGTATTAAAAAACCTTGGGTAGATCCACAAAAGATACAAATTTTAGATAAATCATTACTATAATTTTCGTCAAAAAAAATTGATCAAAATAATCTTGAGATCTTGGTTGTTTTGTTTAACAATCCATACAACTACGACTGAGTAGCAATTATGTTTGAAGTATAGATAAGATTTATGCTTAAAACCTACTGCAGTTTTATAATGCGAGACAAACAGCAAAACTGTACTCATACCCACTGAATAGTACAATAACAATGTTTTGAATTGTAATTCTGTTAAATTATTTCAATTATCTTTTAAAGTGTAGGGGATTTAAAACTTAAAACATAAGTAAAAATATACTAGGAAGTCAAATGTTTATAAATATATTTTAGAATTTCAATGTACAAAATTCAGTAATTTCAATATAGACTGAGGTGAACCACAATAACTGTCTGATAACACTTTTTTATTTTTTAACAATTCAAAATATCATGATAAATAAGTAGAATGTTCACACAAAACTGACCAAATGATGGCCAAAAGTCTTTCATTAATAGCTTTAGTTACTTATTTGAGAGGAGGGAATCTATGAAACTGTAAGGCACTTCACCTAGGAGAAAAATGTAGCTGGCAACCAATTTGACAGTCCTGGAATATGTTAGTATTTCTTAATTTATACTCTATGTACCAGTTAGGACTAGTATATTTCATAACAAAAACTAGAACACTCATTTAACAGTTTCTCACCTAAGATCTCTCTGTTTTTTGAACTAGAATTGATAGCATGTAAGGTCTCATCTGAAAGTCTCTCCTTTTGCTGCTGTGTGTCACATGGTTGTTGCTCTGAGTGCGAGGAATGTTTTACACCTGGATGCTGGGAACTGACTGGTGACGTGAGAATATTCTGTCCAGCAACATTGACTGTTGGTGCTGTTAAATACATGTTAGTTTCAGGTTTGTCTTGACTAGTAACTGTAGCTAATTCTTCACTGACTCGGGAAGGAGGACAGCCTGCAGATTTTTCATTTGTGTGAATTTTTGGAGTGGAAGAGTGAACAACAGCAGGATTTTTATGAGTTGGAGTAGAGTTGAGGTGTGTGGAAAGCCCATAATAATGACTGAGAGATATTTCAGGTACTCTATGATTAGAAGCACCATGAACACTCTCATGATAAGGCTGTTTTTCATCTGTTTTCATATTACCTTCATTTTCCAGGCTCTGAACATTGCCCTCGTAGATGTGATGATTAGGGCTCACTTTTCTGAGCCTTGTCTTTCCGTAGAATGAATACTTGGACCTAATGAATGGTGAGCTCTCTAGCTGAAGTGGTTTATCACTGTCTAGTTCAATCTCTGAAACCAGCCATTCATCTATGAAGAGAAAAACACACACATGACACCATTCCCTACCTGGGTCTAATCCTTGAGAATGACTACAAATATGTTTCACATACTAATTTAAAACCTTGGTGAAGCTAAATTCAACTCAGCTAAAAGAGAAGTTATCTACCTTAGGATGAAAATACTATATATACGACAAAAATAACCTTTTTTCAGTAACGAATTATGGTATATTTTGTATGTGTATGCTAAGTAACCCCAGTCTATCTGCTGTCATTCATGATTTTGAACTACTGATCAGGTGGAAAGCAGCCAGTCAACAGTACATTACCTCACACCATCTGTGACAAAGGACCGACTGCCACTCTTATAAAGCATCCACAGCTTAATGTGCAAGGAATATTTTGTATGAATTTGATCCTGGTTCACTAGCCCCAAATCCAGACTTTTACTATAAGACCAACCCACATCCTTTCTTACATCATGTCATATCTCACAATTACAAGCTTTATATTACAAATTTTGTTAAGGTAAAAAATACATTTGTTATTTGTTCTTCTTGTTATACAAGAATAAGGTTCCTTGATTTACAAACAGTTGGGACAGAATTAAAGTTGTTTATCTACCTATAAATGCTGATTATTAATATACAAAGGAGATGTTTATGGGCTAATCAAAATGCATAAACCTGTGTTTACAAATATGTAGCTCTTCAATTACAGTAATAAAGGGTTTCTACATGTTTATAAATACACAGCTGACCAAGTGTACAATATTATATTCACAACATATTATAAACACAGGAAGTGGTCCTAAGTGTTTACCTGAGTCACACCTGGGCAGCTTGCTCCTTACAGATTCTGGAACCTCCAGGTCAAGAGAAGTTTCTAGCATGGAGTCGTCGAGAAGTTCACTGTCATCAGCAGGTTCCAGACTATAGTTGTGGTCGTCACTAGCATCACTTGTAACAGATACTGAACGCTCAACAGGATGTTTCTCATCTGTTGATGATAAGGTCGTTCTGACATTAATAGTCCCATTAACATTATCAATATGTTAGGTGCTCAGTACAAGTCACAAAATAACACAGGGTGAATTCTGAAATTCTGTAGTGGAATAAAATGAACTTCAGATAACTACTTCCCCACCAAGACAATAGGTGCTTCTAAGCTTTGTTAGTTTTAAGCAGAAAATTAAGTAAGCTTATCAAAAATAAATGTTTAACATTTGTAAGGGAAAGCAAGTCAGAGTTGCTTTTTAAGTTCTATACACTTTTTTTGTACTTTTGATACGTTCACGAACACCATGACATACAGTCATCAAATTCTATACTTACTTCCTTACAGTTCACTAACAGTGTTTTATAACAGACAATTTGAAAACATAGAAGATTTATATTTATCTTAGAACTTTCATCTGAAGATACAGGGTTATCAGTGCATAGCTATTTTTAATTATTTAGTGACAGACTAGAGGTAAGGCAGCTGTTACTGTCTGGTCTAATGGCAGAAGTTAACTATCACTCACACACAGCCATAAATTGCAAAGCACATTTTGTGGTGATGAGATACAGACAGACCATACATCGTCAAGTTCTTTCAAAATACAGGCACACTAATCACTAGCCCGCACCTGGCCCTAAGCTTTGTTGATTTTCTACCAAAGAGTTTAATAGTTCTAGTTTCATTGGATTTACATCCAACCAGTTGATGTGCACCAATAACTACGGCCATTTCATGAAGTACTACAACATATGCATAACTTTACATATGTTTGCATCACTTCCATTTTAGCATTCAATTCTACACATATTTCTATACAAGTGATAAACCAAAGTTTGTACATTAAATGTTGTACAAAATCATTTCCTACAGTTAGAAATGATATACTGTACACAAATAAATCTATTATCTCACAAACAGCTGTTTCAAAATTTGAAACTATTCATAAGTTAAGTGGGTATCTTTTACTTTTAAAAATTAAATATGGTCATTATGATGGAGTACAATCTTGATACATGTTACACATTATCTATATTGAAATGTATGTTTAATTTACAGTAAGTAATCTATGTGAAATGATAACTTACTTTTATTCCACGGTTTCATCCTATATAACTCATCCAGTTCTTGAAGAATGTCTGGGTAGGCCACTTCAGGTGGTCCAAAAATCTCTTCCACATGAATGATCAACAATTCTATGGCCTTAGCTTGATGCACCGTGTCAATCAAAGAGTTCAATGAGGCATTTCCTTCACTGCAACAATCATACAGGTCATGAACAATAACATTCTTTGTTTTCAATAAAAACATTGAAGTTTCTGTCCCAACACTCACACCGTAATCCACAATTATGTTTTATAAATTCCCGAATGTTGACGGGTTGACGGGAGTATATTTAGGTCCGATTTCATACGAGAATTTTATCTTCATGGTTTGGACACAGAACTTCTTGTTTTTACAATTTCTTTGTTCAAAACTGTGTTTCACATTAGAAGAGAAAGGTAGTGACCTTCTAGTTGTGTTTATCGCATAGTAACATTATAAACGAGCCTGTTAGATAGCAGCTTCTATTTTTTGTATGGTTGTGATTGCTTTTATCATTCATTTATTACGACCTTCTATTGTTTAGTTTATCTACAACTTTTTGTATTTTGAGGAAATATATGAACGTATCACGAAACTAAAACTACATTAATAGTATCTGTACATCACTGCTGACGAACTTGTTATCACGTGAAGCTGTACTCTTGTAACCTGCCCAGTGAATAAATACCCTGCCAGAGACTTCATTAAGAAAAAGATTTAAGAGATAGTTAATGAACTTGTACTGTTAGAGAAATGAAAAACATTTTAACCTACCGTGTTTTAAGCAAGTTTGGTCCAAACACAATACCAAGGTTACTTGGTGGCATGTTATTCTTCTCTACATTTTCTGATATCCTAGAAATATGAAAAAAAACAACAACAAAAGAGCTAAGAATGTAGTACAAAAATTCAGTTATAAATTCCTTTTGAATTAACCATAAGAACTATATACACTGCTTTAGAGAGTTACATACTACAGACCTTGATAAACACATTTATACTACTAATGAAAAAAAAATGATCAAAAGTTGTCAACTATATAGGTAACACAAAATTTCTCACCTTTTTAAATGGTGGATTAAAAAAGCCAGAGTTATATAGTGCACTAATGGAAGCTTATTAACCAATTCTTTGAGCTTCTCAATGGTTTCTTTCTCACACACTTCTTCTTTCTGTACTGAATTGTCCTGACAATTATATATCTGGTCAATAATGTGTAGAGATAGACAAGTTTAAACAGCTGTTATTGTTAGTAGCTTTTAAGATAATTAATATAAAAGTGAAATGCTCTCATCAGGCTTCAATCCAATTTGCAATCAAACATTGCAAAGAGGAGCCTTAAAAACGTGAAACAAAAAAACTACAACCATCAGGGAAGAACTAGATAAACTGGAACCACAAAGATGTATTCTCATGATGGCTGGTGTGGATATTAGCACTTTAATTAAAATTAAGTACAGAACTATGTTTTGAAGGTAGAAACGTTTTCTTCTTCTTTATTTTAATAAAAGTGCTAATACCCATAGCAACCATCACAAGAATACATTTTTACTTAAAGTGGATTTCTTGCCATCACAAAAATTATAATAAGATGAACAAATACAGAAAACTAGAGAAGTAGTGGAGAAGAAGAAAATATGAAATAATCAGAGAAGGAAGCTGAAAACTGGGAAATGAATGAAAAGATGAATGAGAAGACCTAAAGAAAGCTAGGACTATTTGAAAGCTGTAGAAATCCATTAGTATGAAAGTATTAAATAATTAGTTACCTCCTAATGCATTAATTTCAGAAATATATAATGCTAAAATGCTACATATGATTTAGCATTAACTCTTTCAAGTTATAATCACAAAAGAAGGATGGTGAAGTAGCCTTAAAAAGAAGTGAATGGGGTAGTTATGGTGGCATGTTTCTGAAAGTTAATACTCCTCAGTCTAGGTAATCAAATTTCACATGATGTATATATGTATACACATTGTGTTCTGGTTTGTTTTGTGGTTTCAGAGATAGTTTGGCCAATGGACATGGAACTATATAAAATTGAGAGACAGTTACTATGGGCACACATAGGAATCTTTGTGAGGAGGATGGGCAGGGAAAGTCTACATCAAGGGTGTTTTGTCATAGAAGACAAATGTACTGATCTTCTAGATGTATCAGTAACACAGGTACTGTCTGGATGTTCCTGTGACACAGTAACCGTGTAGTTGTGTTTGTAGTACAGTATCCTTCTAGATGCCTGTACCAAAGTAATGTACAACATGTACCTTAGACATGTGATGTACCCTCTCCAAAAAAGTCCCAAAATTCTTGTTACTGTATTACTTGTTCATGCAGCATGCCAAAACTTACAGAAAAGTGAGGGAGTGAAAGACATACAAACATTCTAGATTAGTTGTATGAAATGAAAAGTTCTTCTAATATGAAAGTTCTGCAATTTCAGCCACATGTTTAATGAAAATACAGTAAAATTTGCAACTTCCCAAATTTCTAATGAGTAAAACAAATCTTCAAATTAAGTTTAAATACTGTAACATAACAATGACATAATAATATTGATAAAACTATATCATAGTGACATCCATGTCAAGAATTAAAAACTTTTAAACAGTGCTTACCTTTGCAAGCTCTATAAATTCTTGATAAAGTTCGAACGTTAAAAGTGGTTCAGACAACTGAAAGATAAGTTTTTTTATTTCAAATTCATAAGAAAACAACTTGGTATTAATATTCAGTATAAATTTGTAAGTTGTAAAACAAACGAGGTACTAAATAATTTAATGGACTGTAAACTTGTTTAGCAATAGACAAAATATGTATGCACAATTACTTATTAGATAAAACAACAACTGTTAAACTGTTAAAACATGAAAAGTGAAGTTTTTGTTTGTGGACTATAAAAGACATTATTTCCTTTTAATCGACATGAAAAAAAAAGATTAAATATTAAATTGTGACATTTTAAGAGATTTTCTTTAGACAATGTACACTATAAAGAAAAATAAGTGAAAAATAACTGTTAAAAAAGACAGCTAGTATGTTAGTCACAACTGTTTTGCATATAAAGTTGTTTTTTGTTGTTTTTTTATAATGGATGAAGAAAGCAATTTTTGAATACATTGGTTAGATAACTCAGAATAGTGTGAAGAGCATGTCACTGCTAAGGATGTCTTGGAGGTTTGCTCCCCCAAGAAAATTTGGAAAATTAGTTGCTCCAAGATTGAAATAACCATTTGCAAGCATTTCTTCGCGATTCACAAAAACCTGTGCTCACTCATACTCAGTATAGGTACAAGCTCATACACGAGGAAATTACACATGTAATTTATTACGTATTGTTACTTTGCTCATACATATTACTTTAAGCCTATCTATTTACCTGTAAACATTTTTGAAGTGCAATTTAAAGTTTAAACAGCCCTAGAGTTACTATGGCTGTCTGGTACCTGCCTAGAAAAGCTGTCCTGCCACACACGTTTATGTGACTAATTTTTCTAGTGACAACCATAAAAATTAGCTTGACCTGAATTAATAACCTTTATGTTCAAATACTGGAAGTCTTGCTAGTACAAAAATTTATAATTCTTCCCACTATTCAGTTGCAAATAGTGTCAATAAGTACTTGTTATTACACTACACAGCATATAAAGTATGGCCACAAGGGCTTCAGGCAAGTATAACAAATTTACTTTCCAACTTCAGTATAAAATAATCACTTCCAAGTATTTAATTTTAATTCATTTCTTACATAAAGAGAAACCAGCTTCCATCTTACCTGCATGAAGAACCTCTTGAGGACACTAGCTATGACAAAGGGATGAATTTTGTAAAGGTCAACCAAATCTGGAGTATTTTCAAAAAGCTGACACAGATTCTCAACACGGGACTTGACACCTGATACCCGATATATTCCCTAAAGAGATTGTGATAATTATACTAAAAATAGTAAATCCAAGTTATAGAGAAACAGCTAAGGTAAAAACATGGATTTAAAATGGTAAACAAACGTATTGGTTTACTAATACCATACTTACTAATATTGTTTCTTTAAAGTTATAGTGAGACTTGCTCTGTCCACAACACATTGTTGTAAAACCTTAACAAATAGTTGTCAGTAAAGATACACCTTAGTCACTTTGAATCTGTCCTTACTGAAATCTTAATGTGTTTGAAACTTTTCTACTTTTGTTGTACAAATCAGACACTTACTCTTATGGATGATCCTCTTTGATCTATTTCTGAAATGCATCGAATGACTATCAAAGGGATCTTTCTGCCAGTTTCTGCTGCATGAGTGGTCAGATTGACTCCGAAAGTGGTCATCTTGCAAGGTACTCTAGTACCCCCACACTGAATGGCTAAATTCTCCAAACATTTCTTGTGGCATGCAAGCCCACACTAGTTTAAATACAAGTATTAGAAAGGAATATTTTGCTATCACGATGTACATAAGAATATTTGATAATTCTACAGTTCTTCTGGATGAGCACCTGTTAGAAAATAGCTTTATTCTAAAAACTAAAATAACTTAAGATATTGAGAACAATTTACTGAATATTTATTTCAATTACAACATTTTAAAATTGATAAAAATCTGTTTGGTCACCATGCAACCAAATAGTTAACAACAATACAATAAATGTGGAAATACAGAAATCAGATACTAATGGTATTTTTTTTAATACAATTTTGTGCAAAACTATTTGTCCAAACTATTCCTCATTTTGAAGTGACAAACTAGAGGGAAAAGAACTACTTAACATCAGCAACTGCCAATTCTGGTTAGAGTGAAAAATGAGATTTGATCCTATAATATGACAACAGTCACTAAATATGAGACACAAACCTGCTGCTACATAATGTGGCCTATTGAGCTGCATTTTGCTCAAATCACTAATTTAGTAAAAGTTCATATGGAAGAAATATGATCCAACTGCATACCTACACCTTTTATTTTATAACATAATATTAATTTATGGATAACAATGAATCTGCTCCTCCAATCCATTAAATTAAACTAATATTGTTAAAAAAACAACAACCCTCAAAGTCAGCCTTTATCATTCATATAGTTATCAAACTTTCTTTTAAATTCACTTTCTCCACAGCATCCAAAGGATACACCAGTTCCAAAGGCCAACCATCATTTTAGTAAAATAAAACTGTCTTAGCAAAAAATGATTTTAGCCTGACAAAATTTATATTTGTGCTCCAACTATTGTCATATTAAGTATGAAACAATATGATGCATCAACCTATCAGTACAAGTAACAATCTTAGGATCTGATTAAGGTCTTTGTCTCCAACCTTTCCTCAACCTTACCATCCCAGGTATCATCCTTGCAACCCTCCTCTGAACACTATTCAATGTCCTTCCTAAAGAATCCTTTCTTTAGGACCCCAAGACTGAACACAATATTCCCAAAGCGGCCTAACGAGTGAGTGACCTATATAATTAATTTATAATATCTTTAGACTTGTATTCAGTATTTCTGTAGATACAATCTGAAATCTTATTTTTCCTATCACTGGCAACAACACACTGCTTGGATGGGCTAAGACAGTGGTCCTCAAACTCCTTTCATCTGAGGTTCTCTTGACCTGAATAAAAAAGTTTGAAGCCACCCAACCTATAAAAATGCCTTGATATATAATTTATCAACTTTGAAACATGATTACTGACGAACTTTTATGATATCCATAAAATATCTTTTCTATTAAGTTGTATGTTTGTAATTTAACATGGCCTTTTCTTATTAATTTATGGTGTTTAGGTTAAATTTATAGACAGATGAACAATTAAACATACACTTAATTTTATGTAAGGTTACATTACTTTTGTTTTAATATGTGAAGCAATCCCACTATTTAATTACTTCAACATGATGTTTATTCAGTAATTGTTTATTTAGAATTAAAATTAATTCACCATTTCTGTTTCCACTTTTTTGACAGTTCCCACTTTGAGAAACACTGATTTAACAGACTGACCACCCAATATACTATGATCTCTTTCTTTCATGACACTAAGATTATTCCCATTCAAATTATGGTAATTACATGTGATATCATGCATTTATCTTAATCAAAACCTATCTACCATTATTTGCTAACTCACTAAATCCTTTTGTAAATCAGTAACGTTCTCTTCACAGCCATCAACACCCAAGACTTTAACGCCATGTTAATTAAAGTAATTTATTGACTATATCATCTATGTTACTAATATAAATTAAAAAGAGCAAAGGTCCTAAGATTGAGCCATTGAGGTATTCAGCTTGTGACATTAACCCAGTTTGATTGAACTCCATTTGTAACAACTGTTTTCTTACATCAAGCCACTCTTTCATTGAGTTTGTTAACTTATTCCCCACAGCTACAGAGATCATTTTTTATGGGACTTTTATGTGGTATTTTGTCAAAGGCTCTCTGAAAATCCAGATACACCAAATCCACGCATTTACTTTTATCTATATAATCAATAACCTTTTCAAAGAATGCCTAAATATTTGTATTTGTATTTCCCTAAGTGAAACCATGTTATCTATCCAATAATATTCTAAATTTTGTTACATGATTTTATAAAGTATATTTTATTAGATGTTCCAAAAAAAAACTATTTCCACAACTGATGTAAGATTAATAGGTCTGTAGTTACTGAGACAATTTTTATTTTCTTTTTTGAAAAGATGAGTTACATTAAGTAGGTTCTAATCCTCTGTTACCTGCCCATTATTCAAGGAATGATAAAAAAGTAGAAAGTGGGTCTCATATCTAACCCTTAACTTTTTTCAAAACCCTTGGGGAAATATTATCTGGTCCAGAAGACTTATCTTTATTTGAACTTTCCAATAGTTAGATTTTGATTAGTGACTTAACTGTGAAGAGCAGATTAAGTAGCAATGAAAAAAATAACTATAAACTTTGACAATAAATTGCATACATAAAAAAACACAATAATGTACAGATAAACTATGTTGAATAAACTATGGATCTCACCTGCAAGCATTCAAATCCTTGGAAATAAACATATGAATCACACTCTCTACACCTGGATGGTTTTCTGATCTTTTTAAAACTGTGTGTCTCAGCAGCCTTGGACATGAAGAGCCTTCTGACTGAAGGCAAAGAACAATCAACTAAAGGTGCATAAAACAAACATCAGAAATTCAGTTTATTTATATGTAGAAACTTCTTTAAAATATAAAGTATCAGATTTCTGAATATAGATACAATATTATCCTTTGATTCTATCTTGTTTTTTATCTTAAGTAAACATAAGATAATGTAACTTAAAAATCAGTTAATTTTCCAAACTTCTAATTTCCAATATTTTTATATCAAAAATCCACTTAAAAGCAGTATTTATTGTCTTGTCTTAATTCATAAAAACAAATCAGTTGATGTTTTAAAGTTATTAGTTGACGTGTCTACCCATGGTGGGCAGAGCACAGATAGCCCACTGTTTAGCTTTGTGCTTAATTCAAAACAGCAACAAAAGTTGACGTGTCCATGTGATACAGGGGGTGATTATACCCAAATGCAAATCTCCCAATGTCATTCCCATGGGACCTTAATAGTTATTATCATAATTAGTGATAAATGGACCAATGTCATTCCCATGGGACCTTAATAGTTATTATCATAATTAGTGATAAATGGACCAATGTCATTCCCATGGGACCTTAATAGTTATTATCATAATTAGTGATAAATGGACCAATGTTGTTTTTGTTTATAAGCAGACATACACACATGTTTCTAAAAAATAATGGTCTTAAAGTTACAGTTAAAATGCTGAAGTTATCAAAGCATTACATAAAAACCAATAGGCCAACAACTTGTAAGAAAAATCACATTAAAAATGGACAAATGAAGAGGAACAGGTGCAGATGGTACATAATACTTTAGACTATATAAAGTTTTTTTCAAAGTTCAAACAACAAAGCAACAAGTTACCAGATATTAAACTTCTCTTTCCAAAAACAAAATTTCCCAACTTACCCTGATCTGTGTCCATTTCCAATTCATCTCCTATGGACATGCTTCTGATTTTGTATGACCCCAACTGAGGACTTGGAGGTGACCAGTTCTCTTGGAATTTTGTACTCTGACAGCTACTTATGCTGTCTGTATCGCTTGTTTGAATAAATCGAGAAAAGCCATTCAAAATCCGTGATGGCTGTTGTAACGTGGCACCATCTGGAAAGATAAATCAGAGTTTGTAATTTAACTCTGTCACATGGTGGGTAAAACAGTGATAAACTTACATTATTGTAAAACGTCTTTTGACATATGAACTCTATAGGTCCCAGTATATATGGAACAATATTACAAGTTTCAATGAAAAAAAATTATTATTTTTAATTTAGTATTTCTGTTAGATATATCTCATGGGTTCCAAAATTCACTACACACTAATTTCTTTAGAAACTTGGTTCAGTTTCCACATGAACTGAAATGCTAATTTTAATGAAAAGTAAGGTTGAGTATGTAGTCTTAAAATGATATTGAATATGCAAACCAGCAAGTTACACGAGAACCACAGATAATATGAAGTCACAGTGGAACAGCATGTATAAGAACTACATTTTGACACTGTTTATCATTTCATAGGTAGTGTGATGTCATTGAAAATTAACTTATTTTAAGAAAAAGTTTGCAAAAGCACTTTCTTAAACAAAATATTCATAACTCAGGTCAAAAAGATGTGTACATGTTAGAGATTCAGAACTTAAAAACTCGTAATATCCCTTGTACGTAAAGGCATTGAAGTATAAAGGAATGTGGATCAACTCTTGACATGAGGATCATCCAGAAAAAAACCTGCAACAAGTTTTATCCCAATTATAGTACATAAGGTGTAAAGTCTTAGTAACAGGTAAGAATCCTTGAATACAAAGGCCAGTGGAAGAAACAACAACAATCAATATAATTAACAAAGATCTCCATCTCTAAGAAGTGATGCTAGTCACGTTTATATAAGATTCTTCCAGATAAACTATCACATATTTCAAGCAGCAAGTAAACAAAACATTACATTCAAAGACAATCAGTTCAAATCACCAGACAACATCTTTGAATTTCTGTACAATTTGACTGCTGAAACACATATTGTAAAACCGTTACCTTTGTACACTAAGATGAATAATGGAATGTCTACAGAGAAGAATTGGCATGCTTTAAATGTGACATTCTACTATAGAGCTTTTGCAATGGAAACTACACTGCAAAGCCATTGTCAAAAAAGATCGTGACACACAAGTACAGTGTGGCAAGGCTTGAAAATTATTTTAACATAATGTACTCACTATGTTGGATCCAAATAAAAACACCAAGAATGTTATCTATCTCTGCAGAATATCTCATAACTTGTATACAAAACTAATATTTCATGCTAGATGATTTTACTTCAGCAATGATTACATTAAATTCCACCAAACTCTCCAGCAA
The DNA here is from genome assembly GCA_011833715.1 of Carcinoscorpius rotundicauda. Classification (NCBI taxonomy): domain Eukaryota; kingdom Metazoa; phylum Arthropoda; class Merostomata; order Xiphosura; family Limulidae; genus Carcinoscorpius; species Carcinoscorpius rotundicauda. Next base: position 16,429,359 of record CM022391.1, read on the forward strand.
CTACTTGACAAGATCAACATTTTTGATTAGAATTTAAACTAATATGTTTGAAAAATTTCACTGATTAAAGAATAAGAAATGAAATAGCTAATTAAAATAGGAAGTCAACAGTTTTTATTAGATTTTAAACCAACTAGTTTCAGTTTGTTTACAAAGGAGCATCAAATAGGAAAATGAAAATATGAAAATATTAAAGTGAAATAGATACTCCTAAAATGGAATATGAATAACTTTATCAAATAAAGAGGTCTTGTAATTTTAGAACTAAACACATCCATACTTGATTCAAGTAAGTGACGATGTAATACATCCTCATAGCTGTTGACTGAAACATTTGAAGATCGTGACGATTTTTCTGATCTAAAATTAAAGATAATGAAACTCTGTGAATAAACGAAAAAGAATGAAGTTCATAAGAAACGTGCAGCAGACATTGAAACTTATTAACTCTTTCACTGTGGCTGGGATGTATATTTTTTCACTGCACTGGGAAGTAAATATATGTCCTAGCAACAGTGAAAGGTTTACTGGTAATATCATCGTGGCTGCACCTATAACACACAGTCATTTTTTGTTAATAATGTGTTTTACACATGAAATATAAAAGCAGAAAAAACACCAATATAATTTACTTTTGTAGCATAGCCTTGATTATGGTGTTTGAAGGAACTCACAAACTTACTACTCTACTTAACGAGTTTTAAACATTAATAATAATTGTCATTTCTGTTGTTCAACAAATTCGTGCATTTCATGTTTACTTACCTCTTTAATAACATTAATACAGAAACAGAGAATTTTTCTTTTTTGTAGGAAATCCATTTTTTGCTCTAAAAAAAGAATAAAAACGTTGGGTCTTTCCATTTACCTGGAATCAGGTGAATAAGGTTCAAAAACAAAGGCAGGTAGAACTTTGGTAGACCATCCCAATGGTTCAGGCAGTCTCTTTACATACTCCATGTACTGTTGTCCTGGTTCGTAAAGCCTGCTGCTTTCACACAGAGTCTGGAACTAAACACACGGCAAACATAATGGTCAAATTTGTGTTATTTGTTATATTGCACTTACACAGTGTTTAGAACTACAACACAACAAATATGATAGTTAGATTTCTGTTATTTGCTTCCAGTTGAACAAAACCACAGAAGTTTCAAAATATCATTTTGAATGAGAACTAACAAAAATAAGCCTTAATTTACACATGAATGCATGTGGGGATCTTCCGTACATATCTTTAAAATCATATTAACCCTTTCATTAAAATGAAAATCTATAAAAAAAACAAACAGTAAAACTAAAACCAATTCAACAATGTTTTCATAAGTTAATAACACAAAAAAGCATTACAATAATGCACAAGATATTGTTACTTACTTACACTTCTCAACATCATTATTTAAAGATTTTAAAACATAACTTGAACATTTTTACTAAGCTTATGACATCCACAGCTATTCGTCTCATGCAAAGAAGAAAGAGTAACCTGTACCTGAACAGGAAAGGGTGCCGACATAGTGTGCTGAAGCTGGAAGTAAGACACAGTCACAGCTTTCATTGTCTGATCACAATGGCAGATCAATTCTCTCACTTCTTGTAACACTTCTCTCTACAAACAAGAAGTGTTTAAATATTCTCTTAGCTTTCAAAACTAATTTAAAGCAGCTGTTAAAAAACAAACTTTTTTCTCAGAATTTAAAATATTTTGCAAAGCTGAAAAACAACAAATATGAATGAAGTTTTGTGTTTTTCCAAAACTCTTATTACACGTTATGACAACAAGAGATTAACAGAGATTAGTTAATACATATACTAAATCATTTTATTAATTGATTTTGCTAATTTATTGCCATGTGCAACAGTAAAGGTCTCAAAATTAGTAACTACAGGTTGGCCTTGCAACAGGTATCTTGAATTTGGAGCCAGCAAGCTGAGTTTGAATACATGTAATACCACAAAATATCTCCTGTACTTTAAGCTATAAGAGTAACACAGAGGCACAAATTATATATAAAATACTGCACCGAAGATGGAAGGCAAAGTTTGAGAAAGAAGAAAACAAACCACTAGATACAATGGCAATGAAGTCTAAAAAACATTAAACTGACACAATGTTTTGGGCCTAAACTTACTCTAACACATATCACCTGAAGAAGGAATTAGGCCTAAAATGTTATGCCAAGTTGAAATTTTTCTAGATTGTATTACCACTGTATATGGTAAGAGTGACAGCATGTATGATGGATTGGGTGCTACCGGCTGGCTGCTTTTCTTTGAGTCAGCAATTCAAAATTAGGAACAGGGACAGATAATATTAGAAGCTTTGCCATAAATACTAATAGAAAATTGGTATTTCTAGCACAAATATAACATGCAAATAGCTAATGTCAAACATTCACACATTAAAGGAGTTTGTGCTTGTGTTTTTCATTACTTTAAATGAGGTTTCTGAGACAGCCTTTAATCCAGTTAGGACATATACAATGTTCTCCAGCAAGTTTTTATTTATAATGAACACAAAGTACAAATCATGCAACTGTAAACAAACATACGAGGCTCTGCACTAGCAACTCAGATGTCATTCAAAAATTTAGTGGCAACAGAGGACATTGCATTTTATTCAAGTGCTCTATATCTAATGGTGCAGTTCACCAAGAATACTGTATTAGTTAGTCTTCCTGGTTCAAAGTGAGTAAAAACTTCAATGAAAACTAGCAACATAGCTTATCTCCTTTCCTTCAGTCAAGTCAATTAGACTTGACAAAATTTCCTCGACAGTTTTGTCCCTAGAATACACCTATGCATCAGGAGACTTGTACAAAAACAAATCCTGTATGAATTGCAACTCAATGAATTAATTAACAGATGGAGATATTTATATGTAGCCATCAAACACAGGTAAAACATTTCATACATTGTGAACTAACTTTATGGAATCTGAGTTTTCTAAACCTACTTCAAAGTAGTCAAGTTTTCTAAGCCTGCTTTATGGTGGTCAAACTTCCTAAGCGTATTTCATGTCAACTGAGGAAAGCATAAATGTCACTCTACTAAATCTAAGGTTAAAAGAATCAAATAGATTAGCATGAAGCATAGATTTTCAAATACTGTATTTTCTCAATCCATTCCTGAGATTTAAAAAGAAACATTTTGTCTAAATGACTATAAGATAAATACAACTTACACTAGGTATATTTTGCACCCAGTAGCTTGGTGTGCCATTTTTAGGGGATTTTCAGAATCTGATAGGCTTACCTTTGTCTTTTCTAACCACAGTTGTCTCTCGTTAGCTTCGGCTACACAAGCCTTATAAGTTGTTTCAGCTTCTTTGGCCTTCTGAAGGGTATCATCTTCAAGTCGCCGTTTTTTGTCCACTTTGCTCGATGATTCATTGTTCTCACAATTTTCAGCCTTTTCTGCAGAATCTTTGGCTTTTTCATAATCTTGTTGTCTTTGAACATAAAGTGCTCTGGCTTTTCGAAGATTTGAAACTGTTTCCTCCTCCATAACAAAATATAAAATATGAAGATAAATAATTTATACAAAGTCAAAGACTGCTTCTTCATATAAATATTCTATATTGTATGTCTTTTTGTCTTGTTGCAAAAAAGAGTAAGGATTTTTTAAATTTAATTATCTTTATTTGAAAAAGTTTAGCTTGAATAGTACAAATAAGAAATTTTAACTTGTTACTTTAAATAGAGTGTACTTAAGTGCTACTACTATTTTCAATGTAGTTTAATTACACAATGGAACTTTAGATACGGAGGCCATTTCACAGATTTTTGCAAGCTGTCATAGGTTGCACATTTCTACTATATTAATTAAATTATCTTAACATCAATTGTACAAAGACCCCATTATGTTCTTACAAGATTACCAGAAGTAATGGCAGGCAGAACAGAAATATTAGACAGAGCACATCTGGGCTCCAGGCTATATTTTGCCCACTCCTGCTTTAGTCTGACAAACCAAGTTGCAAATACTTTTAAAATATTTCCCAAGAAAAATGCTTGTGTTTATAAAAATGTCCTGCAGAAATACGATAAACTAACTAATGGTTTGATTATTAAAATACAAAGTTTAAGTAAACTGTTTAAATAAATTATAGAACTTTATAAAACAATACTAAAGTTTTGTTTAGATATGGACTTTATTAACAAGTTTAATCAGTGATGACGAAAAAACCCACTTGTAGAGAAAAATATGTATAAATGGCTGGTTTGGGTTGAGAAAAATTTTTTATGCAGAGGAGCAAACAACGTTTCGACCTTCTTTGTGAACCTAAAAATGACTGAAAAAGGTTAAAATATTGCTTGCTCCTCTGCATAAAATATTTTCTCAACCCAAACCAGCCATTTTTACATATATATTAACAAGTTTGTTATACTGGATTTTATAAACATAATTGTAAGATGTTTAATTATGAATAAATGTTTTGGTCCAAATTATTTCTTTTCTTTTTTACATTATCAGTTTGTCTTCTATTTACAAAAGAAGAGGGAAGAAAATTAGCTCCAAGAGATTTTTTTCCAAAACATTAAGAAACGCTTTTTTATTGTCACTTGCATTTTTAGTTTGAACATTCTATCACTGTTTGTTAACATACCATTTTCTTTAGTTCTCGATGCCACCTGTCTTTGATTTGTTTTCGAGCTTTTTCATACTCAACCCTTCTCGCAGACAGTGGCTATACACAAGACAAAAATAGAAGTTACAATGTTTGAAAACAAAAGTTACTGTTAGAACATACCAAAACATATTATAAACATAAGTTAAAGTTTCATTGAAAAATCAGGAAGTCAGAATTAATGACAGTTTATAAGAACAATGTTCTACAATCCATGCTGCCATTGGAATTATAACTTCAATTATTAGTTATACTCAGTTTGATAACTATGGTTACATGTTGAAGCCCAACAATAACATTTCCACTGTGAAAAGCTTCTGTTAAAGATAGCAAATTCATTGTTATACCACAAACTTGCTAATACTGTGATTAAAAACTGAATAACAGCATAAACTTTCATTGAAGTTGTTGGAACTTTGTGGACATGTGTGTTTTAAGGTCAAACTCCAGCTGCTTCAAACATCTTTCCTGTGACAACATCAACTAAGTTTGTGGTTTGCAGGAAGGTTGTAAGGTTTCATCAATTTAAAACTTCTGTTCGTTATTTTGTTCATATCTGGAGATATCTTCACATTCATTTCAAAGTTTACTTTGTGTTAAAAGGTTATTTTTTCAAAACCTTCATTTTGAAATAAGGAATTTACTCTGGATTAGTTGGTGTTTTTAGAGCTTATCATTGGTTTGTGCTTTTTACCCATTTCCATGGAGAACGTTAGAGTCTCTCTTCTACAAAATACTGTGTCATTTGGCTTTCAATCATTTAAATTTCTTTTTATAAGAACACTTTCCTTCAGATAATGCTGCTACGAATTTCTCCAACCACGCATCTACCATAGTTGCATTACACTGTCAAATGTGACAGGGCTCTACATTACCAATTACCACACTGACTGTTGATGTGCCATATAGAGTACAGTCCTCCTGTGGCAGTTCAATATGATTGTACTTTATGTAGTGTACAACTCAAACATTCTGTGCACACAGTGGTGGATTTAATGTTGTGTGGACCCAGGGGCTAATAATTTTTGTTAGCCCAACATCCCATGTAATTTTACACAAAATAAAATTATCAACAGGTCCTATTAAGATCATGGGACCTCAGGCTGAACTCCTCCCTAGCCCCTACTTAAATACACCATTATGTACACATTTAAAGCAGCCTCAGTTAAAGGGTTAAGAAATGTTATTTATAAAGTACAATTATCCCTCTGTAGAAAGAGGATATTTATAAACAGCAGCTAAACTGAATTAACAACATGGAGAAAACAGTGTTAATATTAAGGTGTTTGTCAAGTCACTTAAAAAGGCTGCTAACTGCAAACAAATTGTAGAATCTGACACACCAAAGCCATGCAAGCTTGTATCATACACACATGTACAACATTAGGTTTAACTTTCAGGTGCCTTGGTGGATTTGTTTTCTTTATTGGTTTTTTTTTATTCTTACAAGCAACATTTGGATCATCAAAGAGTGGTGCTACCAATTTTATTACGTAATGCAGAACTGTCCGAGACTGAAAATACTTAAATGTTGATTGAAGTCATACATTTAGGGGTTTACAAAAAGCCCAGGTGGCTTAGTGGAAATTATGATAATTCATACTTTCAAAAATCAGGATTTGATTCCTAATGCTGGCATAACACAGCCTGTTGTGTAGCTCTGTGATTAACAGACAGAAACAAATGGTGTAGAACTAAACTATATAATGAAAGAACTACCCAAAGTAAAGAAATAGTAAAGACAAACCACAGACGTGCACACAGTATAACAAGTTACACTTACCTCAATAAACTTATGAGTGTGTAGCATTTCGTAGTTATCATAGAGGGAGCTAGCGTATTCCAGATCCTGATCGAGAGCTGTACAGTAAATGGACTGGAATGGTAAGTAACTCTGAAAAACAAACTCACTATCTGAGTTGTTGGAAATCCATCTTAAACTGTGGTTCACATTTAGTACCTTTCATAAAACTAGTTTAGAAAGTTTCTACCATAAGTCTGTAAAACATTTTAATCTGAGCAATAAATTATTTTAGGATCTAGAACAACAGGCAACCCTAGTATTCTGGGTTTGGTTGTCATTATCTCTACAAGAATGAAAAAAGTCTTGATGCTTCTTGACACAGTTATTAACAAAGATAACAGATGTACCTCTAAGATACCTCAAGGACTCAGAAGTGCAGACATCTTGTAACACCACCCTCTCCCCCAAAATCTGCTCATAGCCCATCATTTGAAAAACACTGGTCTAGAAGATATGATATAGACTATATAAATACAGCAGTTCATTATATTCCCGACTCTGTTAAGAAAGACGGTGTATGTGTGTTTTCTTATAGCAAAGACTCGTTGGACTGTCTGCTGAGTCCACCAAGAGGAATCGAACCCCTGATCTTAGCACTGTAAATCTATAGACTTACTGCTGTACCAGCAGGGTAAAAAGACAGAATTAAACAATTTTGTTGATCTAATTTCATTGTGTATTCCCTTCAAGTGACTGACTCTTTTATCACAAAACTATTAAAGGAATATCTATGCTTGTCATCCTTAATTTTGAATTTAAGGATTAGATGTAAGGTATCAACTCTGGAACAGATGTGTGATGTAACTGTTATACTTATAACACAGTCTTCCTTTATGCCAAAAATTCAACTTGCTAAAGAAGTGTCCAATAAGTTTAAAAGTAATTTATATTTGAACAAAAATCTATGGAAATTCATGTGATTATCACTAAACCTCCTCTGCCAAGTAATTATTTAATTATACAATAATAAAACTTTATTCATAATTCAGAAGAATGAATGAACCTGCAAGCTTGTTTTCACCTCAAAAGTTTTTATTCCACTATCCCTGTATATTGTCTCTGATATTTATTGTCTTATACCCTAAACTGTCAGTACATCAGTAATGTAGGGTTAAATGAATATTTGATAACTCTTGCATCAAATAAGTAATACCACGTTAAATGGCACTACATAAAAGGTCATGACATATACACTTTGACCCCACCTGTGTATGTACAGTTAATCTAGTTCACACCACAATAGTTTATGCATTATGAAAATACAAATAGCTTCTACTCCTATGTAACCTCAGTCACCCTGCTAAGCCCTAGTATTGGACAAAAGGCCACTTCAGCTGGGGTTTTAGCAGATGTAGTGCGGTTCGTGTGTTTTGTCTTTACTTTCACTCTTAGAATTAAGTACTAACACTTTAAGAATACAAAGGTTTGACTCAAACTAGGGCAATCAGTGGTTCCAAAATGATCCCACTATAGTTTATCAGTTGCAACAACACTAATAGATAATGATAGTGCTTGTATTTTGTTCGTACAGTTTTTAATTATAATTTTTATTTAATCACACACAGATGGCAGCACTACATTAATACAAAAACAACCAATCAAATATTGCATATTTATGGTAAAGACACTGTCCTAGATTTGCAACTAATGTCCAGAGAGAAAACAGCCAGTTAGCAGAACGCTAACCAAAACAGCCCACGCTATGGGACTGAATATCACTCTTATAACGCATCCATAGTTTAATTACTTTGTGATATCGCATTGATTCAAACCCAGTTCGCCAGCTCGTAAATCCAGAGAAAACCTGTGCCCCCCACACACACTAAGGTACTTCATAATTCCTGACATGAACGATGCCTTATATATATATATCGCAGGGGCTAAACTTAGAACTACTAACCATAAGTAGAAGCCAACGGTCAGCAACATTCTGTAATTAGGTTAATCAAATAGCGAGGTTGACAGTCACACTTATAACATGCTCACAGCTAAAATCGAGTAGGTTGTTTATCGGTACATTGCGGCTCGAACTTAGATCTTCCCGTCACCTGTTTTAAATGTTAACCATTAAGCCACGCTCGACCCCTACTAACACGCGTTCAAAATAATAGTAATGTGTGTGTGTGTGTGTGTGTGTGTACGTGTACTTAAACGTATACGCTACCAATCAATATATTAAAGTTAATGAAAAACTTACAAATGCATAAAGCTTATCTCACAACCAGAGAGTTAAATACCATATTTAGAACCCAGTAAAAGTGTAATAATATTATAGACAATGTAAACTGATACTTTGTTGTACAGATAGATAAAATAATTATTAAACTGTGTAAAACATGAAAATAAATCCCTCATTCAATATTTACTCACATGAAGCAATAAAAATAACATTAAACACCGAATTAACACGTACCTCTTCTTTCAAAACCGGTTTCATCGACTGTGCTAACTTTGTCAGGTTACGAGCATGTTCCATTTCTATAATAAAAGAATGACTGACTAATGGTCAATGCGCAAGTTGTATTTAATTTTAAATAAATTATACGAAGAGATAAATTACTACTTATTAATTTGCTATAAACAATTTTCATTGTTAAAAATTACCCACAATTCCAAGATACTCACTTTTTTTTCTTTTTTTATGGAACAACAAATATCAAACTATAAGACTTGATGTGGAGTGAGAAAGTGTGGAATAGATGTTTTGAGTAAACACATTTATTGAAGACGACAGCTTTGGGAAAGAAAAAAATTATCAACTAATCGGACAGGTTCGCAGTTTTTTCTAACCGTCTACCAAGCATTGTTCGGTAACTTATAACAAAGAAAACGGTGGGCAGTCTCTTTATGACGACCCTCGAATTATGGTAATACACACTGACTTACCTACTATTGTAAGACCTCAGTAAAGCTTTTTAAATTTCTAATATTATTTTCATCTGTAACAAAATTACTATTAATCTTGTCAACAGACCTTGTCTTTGTTCTATCATTACCTTGATTCCAAATGAAATAGAATGTTTGCAAACCACTTTGAAAACTAACCGTTATTCACTAGGGTTACCTGAAAAAATAACACGCAACTTTGTTATAAACAATCACGGGTAATTAAATAAACACACACAATGCTTCGAAATTTAAGTTGCTTGTTGACATTTCCTTCTTTGGAAAACAATTTTATTGTCAGAAAGCAAGTTCCGGATGTTATAAAAGAATTTTACCTAAAATTCAATTTACAGTTGACCTCGAAATTTTTCAAAACTCGCGCAACTTTATTCAAATTAAATGTGTGCCTTATCTTCTATAGCCCACGTTCATCGGTCGTCTACAAACACGCTTGTAGTGCCATCTATACTCGCAAAACTACACTCCAGCCATGCGCCCATGAACACGCAGAGGTTTCAGGCAGAATCAATGAACATCACGTGTTTCTTCATTTTCACACACTATATCCACAGATAACTTCAAAATAATTACAACTTCGAGCTATTAACTCAAAGAAATCTATGATTAAATAATAACCCCAGTTTCTTTCAGATCTCCACGTTTTATTATATTATTTTTTTAATATTCTGTTCTTATGTAAAACGAACTCATTTCTCCCGCACTGTATACCTTACATAATTTCTTTCCAATATTAAAACTTTTACTGGTTATCGTTACATAAATATTTTAGTTCGCTAATGATAACCCTTCATCGTGTTGTTCTGTTTTACCAGGGTCATCCTGCTTTCGATTACACTTTCGTTTCTCGTATTTACGGATTAGGAATTAAAAAATACATGGCTTATTTCGGAAGTAATCCCACGACAGATGTAAACAGATACTGACCTTGACTAGTCTTTTTTTCTACGTAACAAATAACATCCTTTGCGTACTTGGACCATAGCTTTGCTCTCTGTAAGGCGCGTGAGACTCCATCCTCGGTGGCCAGAAGTTTGAGGTCGATATCCTCGGGTGAAAGGACTGGAGATTCTACGAATGTTAGAAAACATGGTACAGACGTAAACATGTGGAAGCAAGTATCCGTGTAGAGAACCTACACGTGTCAGAACACATTTAAAATCAGAAGTAAGTATGTAGTCAAATCTCAGAAACGTTGCTACCACTACAGAATGGAAGGGACTGTAGGGGTCTTTTGTCATAAAATCGTGAATTTTTTAGAATATTTGGGTGGTCGTTCGAGCCAGTGACCCTTCCTGATCAATAAATGTTGGAAGGAAGTATCTATGAAATATACTGTGAACTGGACTGCGGTGACAGGCCAAGTCTGACCAATAACTCACGACACATTTCAGGCAGGACCATGGATTAAGAATTTCTCTGGAAATTCGTGGCATTTAATCTTACAACTGGAAACTGAGAAGACAGTGGGATGTAGCAACAAGTGTTTACACTAGTCAACACTGCAACAATATTTAATTATTATATTAATACTCCAGTCTTCCGCTTTTGTTTAAATTCTATATTAGTTTTAAAGAACAATACAACACAAACAAGAAACGTTTACAGCACTACCAACAGTTTTCAGTGGTCTTACACGTCAAGATTAAATAAGGCCAAGTCCTGATTTAAATCGAATAAACCTGGTAATATTTTTTTTAGACACAAGGAAATATCTGTTAAAACCCCAAAAATAACCTCAATTACAACCTTAATTAACCTCCATTAGTTCATCCTTATTATCTACATCTGATTATAGACCATTACGCTTAGTGTTTAGGATTAGTTAGTTGGTTTGGCGTTTTATGGCGCAAAGCAACTAGGCTATCTGGGCCAATGTTTAGGGTATTTTTGTGAAAAGTTAGGGCTAGTATTTAAGGTATTATTGTGAATCGTTACAATAAGTATTTAGAGTATTGTGTAAAAAGTTAGACTTGGTATTTAGGGTACTACTGTGAACAGTTAAGTTTAGTGCTCATGGTACCAATGTGGAATGCCAAGCCTAGTGTTTGATGTATTATTGTTGACCGTTAAACCTAGGTTTCAGGGTATTATTCTCGAATTTTAGGGTTACCAGCTAGAGCACTGTCCATCAGAAAGTAAATCGCATAGCCAGAATATGTAATTCACGACAAAGAGCAAGTGTGTCTGTTATTTTTCAAAAAACAGTATCTAAAATACGTGACGTATGTTGTCTGTATAACATCAAACCTTGCAGAAGTTGAATAAATCGCTGAGTTATGAGTAATTTCGGATGAGTAAGGCTGGGCTTACATGTTTACATGGATTGGGTAAAAAAGTTGTTGTGTTATAGAAAAGTAAAAGAAAGAGAGGAAAACACGTGAACAGAACATTCAAAGAATTCAAACCATGTACACCCCTCCCTTACTTTGGCCTTGAAAGGAAGTGCAGAAAATTCCAATCTCAAATATAAAGACTTTCAAACACTTAGTGATATATTACTTTTATGAACAACAAGGGTGAAACTTGTTCACCCTGTCGCAGTTCTACTGAAAATAAGTTCATTCGTACAATTTTTTTTATTTCCTTTGATCAAATTAGTGAACATTATCATCCTTTATAAATGTTTTATATTAAGGTAAATCAAACCAACAAACTCGTGGTTGGAATGTAAATATTTAAAAATCCTTCAGGTCTCCTCCTTGGAATATCGTTTTCAACTTACTTGTTAACCTTAACAGTCAATGTAACACACAGAACTTTCAAAATACCACTTCATATAGACTATACATACAACTTAAAAACAACACACTTTTAAAACATCACCAAATCTTTAACAAGAAAAAAAATTATACACATATGTTAAAACCATAATTTTTAAACCATAAATCAAAATACATTAACATGAAATAAAATATATTGCGCATTTAAACAAAAGTATACTAGGCTACAAACAACAACAATGTATTCTAGGTTTTGGAGGTAGCTGCGGAGCAAGACCCACATTGCGGTGAGGATACACCGTCTATCAGTTTTAACCTCCAATTTTATTTACTCATTTAACTTCATTTAGATGTAACTATTTAATTTCACTAAAATATATATACATATATATATATATATATATATATATAATTATGATTTTTTTTGAAATTTTAATCTAAAATTTCATTCGTTACTATACTATAATGGTGTAAAAATAAGTCGTTTTTGTTAAACTTTTCTATTTATAGTTAAAAACAAAGCTTCACAATCAGTTATTTGCGCTTTGGTCACTACCGGTATCAAACCTTGAATTTTACAGTTATACGTCTGCAGAGTTGCCGCTGTGCCACTGGGAGGCGAATACCTTACAGGGTAACCGTGCGAAAAAAAATTACCTTTGGCCCCAACACCTAATAATTCAATACGTTTTCTTCGCTGAGCATATTTAGTGAAGTTTGTTAGTTTGTAATTAGGCCTATAGTTACCCAAAGGGCTATCTCTGCTGTGCTCACCATGGATATCGAAACCTGATTTCTAGTGTTGTAAGTTCTCAGAATAATGCTATGCCACTGAAGGGAGGTGTAGTTGGTAAGAAATAAAAGTACGTCTTTGGATTTTATGAATATTTATATGTCCTGTCTTCGTTTTGTATGATTAATGATTAACAAATACACACGTTTAGTTAACCAAGAAGCGAGGTTTGATTTTAATTTCACATTTCATTTTATGATAACTAAACTGAAATTTAGAATTTTGCATTTGATGGTTTCAACTGCACTAGAAAACCAACAAGAACAACCAAACAAAGGACATTCGATGATTCAACTCACTTGGTCCTTTTCCTTGTGAGAACACCAGATTAGAAACACCACTTGACGACAGAAGACTTTCGGAAGACTATAGAAGTAGAAATATAATTAAAGATTTGTGCGAATTATTATTTACACAAAATATTTGAAGTTCAGCTTTAACGTAAATAAAAAAGTAATCCATTTTATATCTTTAAGTTAAGCTCAAAAAGTAATAAAGAAGTCCACAAGATAATAGAGCAAGTAACATCAGTTATGACGTAACACAGTTTAAAACGAATACATTTATTATTGCGTCGCAGTTGTTGTGTCAACTACACACTTTTTTTGTACAAAATAATACCGTATGAATCTTCGGCAGCTGCTAATCCCCATACACTTTGTTATTCCTCTGCAAAAACGAATTGAAAAACACGTTACTCGGTTTGCACTCTCAAAGTGTCATAAACCACTATGGCTGTTAGTGATCGCCCGTGTTCACTGGTACAGTTTTCTCAGAGCGCCAAGAACAAACAAAAACACATACTGTCACTCTCCCCCAGGAGCTTGCTTCAGGCACCGCGAGACAGGTTCAACTTAAGAGCAGGTGTCAGAGCGTTAACATGCTAAAATGGTTATAATAAAGCACATGAATATGGCATTATAATACTTGATAAAGTGAAGTTTACGGTTGTGTTTAGAATACCTTTCACACTTTTAAAATCATATTATTCACATAATACACAAACTTTTTTGAATGTTATTCGTGTTGGTAAGATTGAGGTTGCAAAGCTTTATAAAAGTCAAAGTTATTAATACTGTTTGCAGGCTACTGTTTTTTTTTAAATTGAACTAGACTTAAAAGTATTGTACATACAGAATCCAACTGCAATAAAAACACGTTAGGATATGGCGCGCGACTTAGAGGAATGAAATCAGAATTGATAGCAAAACTGATAGTTGCACTTATAGCATTGACAAATATTCATTAATTAATTAACAAGGCCGCGTATTTTGTTTTACCCATCATCACTCATCCAAAACGAATACAAAATGAGGCTTACTAACTAAATCCTGAATCACTTTTTGGCCGCACTTTATTTTGACACCTCAGGTGTTTTGTATTAGATTCTAATACACACTGTAGCTAACCCTTCGTATACGGTTGTTTATTATTAAACACAGAATGATTTATTTGAATACTGTTGTTTATTGTTGTGCACACTATTATTGCATATTGTTGTTTATTACTCCGAGAATTGGATCGGTCAACAAGGATTGTAAATGGACGCAGGTTAATAGCCCTTAGTCGATGGTCAGCTGTGCAGTAACACTGACAACATGACTGCTCTTCGTCGTTCATTTTTTTGCGGATGTTTCCTGGAAGAATGGGTGTTGAACCCTAGATAACGTAAATCGAACTTCGTTGTCAAAAAACGGAAATGAATAATTAACTTCTTATGTTGCGCATGAATAAAAATTGTAGTGTTTTTTTACTTCAGAGTATTAAAAAATAAACCTACCACTTCAATCAACAAACGGAAATATGGTCGTTGTATAATTAAAGTAGGTTATTAAATCCTCTAGACATAAACAGAAACGGATACACACAGACACAGATACATATATGTATTAGTGGAAAATTAATACATTTTGATTAAGTAAACAAAATCACAAGAAAGTGCTGCGTTGAAAACAACAAATCCAAAATCATGACTAATTATATTAGTTTGTTATAACTTAAAAAGAGAAGCCAAAACAAAAGCAAATTAAACAAAAAACGCTGCACTATTTATAAAGATCCCAGGGTAAAAACTATAATGTAAGATTATAAAATGTACCCTAGGTTTGGGAGGTGACTGCGGAAGTAGGACCAAAATTGTGGTGGAGATGCACTGTCTATCAGTCTTAACCTCCATTCGCCAATCTCACATAACAAATAAAAGAGTAGCAACAGATTTAGAAATAGAAATTAGGAGAGCGAGATGTGGGTGCTCAAACCCACAACGTCCCACATCTATATCACCCTTCACTGCCTGCAATCAGTTGTGGGAAGGTGACTGCTCTCCAAATCAAATAAAAGAAAGAGAAGGTAGTAAATATGCACGGATGTATTCATATTATTACAGAGGGGGGTAGCCCGAAAGAAACAAAACGTATAGAAACATCTTGTCTCCTGACAGCAACATGTAAATTAGATAACATGCAATAAACGTACATAAAAATAAAGCAAATCAGATCAAAGATATTGTTCGAACAAGCTACTTGTGACACATACATTCTGGGAACAGGAAACTTACCTTGAAGATGAAAAACTATCTGAAAGGGAAACAAAGGACATTCATCCAGAAAGTTAAAATATGAAGAAATGTATCTGCGAAGTTAAAAAAGAGGTGAAAATTATTCGGAATGTTACGAAGAGAAGAAAACTTACTTGCAACACTAGAAAGAGACGAACCTTACCCGAAGTGTTACGAAGACAGGTGAATCTTATCCAGGAAGTTAAAGATAAAAGAAAAAAATTATCCGGAAAGTAGGAAATATATGAAACATACCTCGTCTTTTTGAGACTGTCGAGGATCTAAATCCCCCATGATGTAGTCCGACACTCTGTGGACAAAAAAGTGAGTTTAGTGAAATTATACACCAAACAGATGTACAAAATGTTTACTACACAGTCAAACATGATTAGTTTACAAAATGAAAAAAAAAAGTTACTTTGTTGCTTATTAGTAAAGTTTTCTTTTATAAATTAAAATTCCGGTACATGTTTACCAAAAATTAAACACGTGTACAACCTTTATTTATAACAGTACCAGTCGGTAAAGAGTAGTCCAAGAGTTGGACAGGGGTAGCTAGAGCAGACAGCCCTCATAACGGATCGTGTCTTACTTTATGGAGAATATTGGTTATTACCTTTTGAAAATCTGAATAAACATTGTATAAACTAGCAAACGATACATAGATCCCTGATATATTTATAAAATAAACAAACATATATAGAGAAAATGTGGTGAAAGTGAATACACTGTTGGTACTGAGGGAAATATTACGAAGATATATAAAATATTATGTTCCGTAGGAATCAATTGTATGATGAATTGTTTCCTTCAACCGCCAATAAATGTACATGAAACACGCACACTGAACAAGAATAGTAAATAAATCATTAAGAGAAAAACCACCAACAGTACTTTGTAAGCTGAAACCTCGTCAGTTTTTACTCGGTTCATCATAAAACCCGAATGTAACGTAGAACCGTTCAAAAACAAGGGTCGTAACCTCTGAATGGTTGATGTTTTCACTTTCAGCTCAGGTTCGTGCGAGGGTACATCAATCACACGAATACTGGCCCGATCGCTTTCGGTAAACATTATGAATAGCTGTGTCCCAAGTCGACACTAGAGGTCACGTGTTTCAGCATTACACATATTTAATTGAGATCCTTGGACACTGAGAGAGAGAAGAATTAAGAGTAATAACGTCATTACGACACATCACGAGAAGTTATTTCGTCACATGCATCGTGACACGTGCACAAGCAGTACCGATCGTTCTCTACCACAGCATAACGAGATATTCACGCATGCACACGTGAACTGAAGAGTGTAATTTCTATACAAATCAACGGGCATTTTGTCGGACATAATCGCAACCGTCGCGAACTAGTTTATTATATAAACATATCCTTCAATTCGAAGTTGATATTATAAGGTTTCCCTCACTATCAAGGTTAAATGATATTAAAAGTACAATTCCAAGTGTCAGAGATAACACGAAAAACAACATTCAAAATTATGTAACAAGCACATCATGCAAACCTAATTTGCGAACCCACTTTTCACAGTGACACCTGGTGCAGATATATCACTGAATTTAAACTTTGTAACAGACTAACAATGATTATACACGACCTCCAACAGACGATATTTCTATGCACATACAACCAGATGTACGAAATATCCACACTTTACCCCCATCAACAGTCTAGTTGGTTATCTCAGGTTGTTCCCTGCTGGCTCACCGATTGGTTTGCGGCATTATAACGCTGAACATCGGGTCACGATACCCGTGATCGGCGAAGCACAGATACTCCAATCTGTAACTTTGTCCTTTATAAGAAACAAGCCGTTCAACAATTCAGTCACTCACCACGAGCCGTTCAACAATTCAGTCACTCACCACGAGCCGTTCAACAATTCAGTCGCTCACCACAAGCGTTCAACAAATTAATCGCTCACCCCAAACCATTCAACAATTCAGTCGCTCACCACGAGCCCTTCAACAATTCAGTCGCTCACCACAAGCCCTTCAACAAATCAGTCGCTCTCCACAAGCCGTTCAACAATTCAGTCGCTCACCAGAAGCGTTCAACAATTCAGTCGCTCACCACAAGCCCTTCAACAATTCAGTCGCTCACCACAAGCCCTTCAACAATTCAGTCGCTCTCCACAAGCCGTTCAACAATTCAGTCGCTCACCAGAAGCCGTTCAACAAATTAATCGCTCACCCCAAGCCATTTAACAATTCAATCGCTCACCACAAGCCGTTCAACAATTCAGTCGCTCACCACAAGCGTTCAACAAATTAATCGCTCACCCCAAGCCATTCAACAATTCAGTCGCTCACCACAAGCCCTTCAACAATTCAGTCGCTCACCACAAGCCCTTCAACAATTCAGTCGCTCACCACAAACCGTTAAACAATTCAGTTACTCACCACAAACTGTTCAACACATATAATAAGGAGATGATTGATAAGTTAAGCAAAAATGCAGATGAAAAAAAAAAGTTTCTGGGGGGTATTGGAATTCATTCCGGAAATGTTTGTTAACATGCTGACGCCCTTAAAGGCATGCTTTCTACTTAGAACACACATAGCTTGAAAAGCATATAAAAAAATAAACACCAACACAAATTCATCTCTCAGATACACATGTTCATAATGTATTAAGATTTGATAGTATTTAACTAATGCATATATTATTTTCTGACGTCGTCAGCGCGACTGTAGTTGTCTAATAATGTAGACAGCTTTATTTGTATTGTATGAGCAAAAATTCTTACTAACGTGTGTTTCGCAACCGAATTTTCACTACCCGTGGCTGGATGTTATGTATAAAGTGGCCGTATATACATTTCATTGACTGAAGTGTCATTTCTAACACTTATTTTCAGCCTGGTATGGCCAGCTAGTTAGGGTGCTCGATTAGCAATTTGCGGGTCGCAAGTTTGAATCCTTGTCACACCAAACTTGCTCGCCCTTTTAGCCGTGGGGGCGTTATATAGTTACGGTCAATCCCACTATTCGTTGGTAAAAGAGTTGACGGTGGGTGGTGATGACCAGTTGCCTACCCTCTATTTTTGCACTGATATATTAGGGACGGCTAACGCAGATAGCCCTCATGTAGCTTTGCGCGAAATAAAAAAACACACCTAAAAACAACACTTCATTGGATAAAAATAATAACGTATGAGTACGTTCACTTGACTACTTGGATGACATAATTTTTACCCATAATAATTTTATAATTTGAAATATACAAATCTCTTTTGTTATTCATAACGAAGTAATAGTAATAAGTTGCAGTCAGTGATAATATTCATTAGCGTAGAGAAATCTACAGCTGATGACGAAAAGTTTCCTTCATTATCCATTGACGAAATAATCACAATTATTGGTAATTAACGGTAAGCATAATCAGGATAGATTCAAAGCAAATTTCAAAAACACCACTGGTATTTATACGTTTTAAATACAAGGCAAATATAGCGTTCCAAAGAGATGTAAGGAGAGATATCCAAATAAAGGTTATGACAGGACTTTTTATTGTCCCTCCTCCCCTTCCTAATGGCGCCTGGGATCGCGTGTTGGTTTCAAGTTTTAATTAAGTTATTAAAACGTTTAGGGTCCAATCGACTACGGAGTCACGTGATCGAGGAGGTTCAAGTTCGGTGGAAAATCACCCAGATCAAGGATGTTCTTCGTTATTTTAGATCTGGCCTTTTGAATGTTTATCATGCTGTGGTTTCCCAAAACGGAACGTTACATTCTTACTTTACCAAAACTAGAAACATACGATTGAAACCAAGAAGAGATAATATTACACCTCACGTATACTAACATTCTAAAGCTACACACTTATTTAGAAACGTGTCGCCACTTTTAATTTTTTTTGCTTCCATGACTTACATTTTTCGAACACTAATTTAAGCGTGACACACAAATCTTCAAATTATATTTATTACATTTATAAAGATGTAATTCACGTACACTGAAAAATTATATTGCCTAGTGTTACAGTAAAAATACTTTTGTTACAGGTTTTAATTAAATAGGATTAACGAAATAGTAAAGAAAGAGTATATAAGTATAGATCCAAACAACACTGCCCCCCAGTGGCTCAGCGGTATGTCTGCGGACTTACACGCTAAAATCCGGGTTTCGATACCCGTGGTGGGCAGAGCACAGATAGCCCATTGTGTAGCTTTGTGCTTAATTAAAAAAAAAACCAAACAACACTAACCTGATATTAAAAAAACATTGTAATAGTAGGCCTAACAATATGGAGTGTGTAAATAGCATTACATCATTAGGCCTAGCTAGACAAATTTTTTAAATTTACAACTGAAGACTAGTCTAGAATTTAAGGTTCATGATATAAGTATAGCAAAATAAAGTGTGAAAGGAAATAACAATTTTATACCTAGACTAGATAAGGTTAGTAAAAAAGGATATATTTACTAAAATGAAATTTAAAATATACACATAATGCTAAGCCTAGCTAAATGAAGCTTTCAACAAAAATCAATGAAATAATCTCATGTAAGCGACTCAGAGTTTGGATACATATGCACAACAGAAAAGAGTTATTTATAAGATATATATAGCATTTTACTAAACACTACATTAGACACAAGAATGTTGCATATTCTATATAAAAATAACACTAGCTTATGATCATGTAACTACTTCGTATGGTACACATGGATTTTCATTAAAATTGGTATGGAGGTTCATTAGATTCATGGGGAGATATGTACACATTTTCAGTTTTGCAGTTTACGGTTCTCGTTGGCGCTTTTTACCACCATTACACACCCCTGTTGATGGATCTTTACTAAGTTTAGCAAGAAAGTTTGTCGAGTTCATGCGGAGATTTATGAACGTTTACAGCTTCACATTTTCATGGGCATTATTTATAATTACCTATAAGAGAAGCAATTTTTAATGTCCTAAGATAATCTTTCATTAACAATAAATTTTCATAACTTTCGTCCAGTTGATAGAAGTTCTAGCAAGGGTATACAGTACTGTGAGAAGTGTTGGTACAAAGTCAAAAATTAGATTTCAGGCTACTTTCAAAGACCAATGGAAGATAAATCACAGATGAAACATCGAAATTGTTATTTATCTTCAAACTTAGTACAACAGAAACTCAGTGGAAGTTCTATACTTTAGTAAACAGTTAATATGTTGTGTGTTCCTCTTATTCTGTACAAACAATCTTTCAGGTACTGTTGTAACAAATTTAATCAAAGTGTCCTTTGGGATTTTACTCCAAATGTCTGTAATACACTCTCATAAGGTTTCTTTTGGAGTAACTTTTGATTTGTAAGGTTTTGATCTATCAAATCTGAGATCTGCTCAATTATGTTGAAATCTGGACTCTGTGGGAACCATTGCATCATTTGAATGACTCAAGTAGCTTCTCTCTTGGCTAAGTAATTTCTGAATAGATTGGATGAGTGTTTGGAGTCATTATCTTCTTGGTAGTAGAATCCTTTACTAATAATAAACAAACTACTGGGTTTACCATGATGGTAAAAGTACCAGTATATGATGGTACTTGCTCTGGTCATTTATTCCATCTATCTTACAAATATCTCCTGTCACCTCAGCAGAAAAAAATCCCCCAAGCTTCACGGTAGATGTTATACATTGAGGTATCTTTCATATTTCTTCCACTGGACAGACAATATATTATTTGAACCAAATATTTCACACTTGGACTCATCCTTTCTCTAATCACCAACAGTTCAGTTTTTGTACTTTTTAGCAAATTACAGTCATAACAATATTTAAAGATAGAAGTAAATGTTTCTTTAACTGTTATACAACCAAATATTATCACTGAATCTTCTCGATACTTAAGATAAGTGACAGACTTCCTTCTGTCCTGAAGACTGCATAAACAAAGATACTTGACATCAGTATAATTTAGTTTAGGTATTCTGCCTCTTCCTTTCGTATTTTCTACTTTACCTGTCTTGGTCTCCTAATCTAAGGTATACTTGACGGTGTTTGGGGACCATTTCAAATCTGCAGAAATTTGTTGGAGAATCCAAACAGCATCAAGAACAGCTTTTATGCCAACTCTCTGCTCTACTGACAATTCAATACACTTTTCACACCGTGGCATGACAACAAAACTATATATATATAGTGTTAACCACTGTTTTTATCGAGGTTAATTTGTGTGGTGCTATTAAACTGATTTACTCTAACGTATATCAGTACCATATGTTAGCTACTTTATACACTGCACCATGACAGTTATTTCAGACCCCAAATTTGGTCAATATGTTCATTCAAGCAGAACCCTTATGACATGCCCTCGGTACAAGTGTATGGGAATTCTACAGAATGATAAATATTCTCATATGGCTCATTCAGTTGTCAACAAGGATCAGTGAAGCATAACTATTGTGCTGAAATTTACATTCTGTTACGATATGGAAGAATTAATCCTCACAATATGGAAAAAAAAATGACAAAAATATTCTCTTCTTCTAACAGTTTCGCACATTAAAAAAAATCTAAAAACTCAAGCTTGACCAACAAAGATGCAGAAAAGTGAAGTCATCAAGACAGTCAACGTGTTTGGGAGCCAATCAAAACTAAGAAATTAATTCGTGGCGTATTCAGAAAAGAATTATTGGTACAACCCAGCGAGTTAACCACTTATGTAAAAATGTCAGTGTGTTTTGGTAACACAACTTTCCAACAATGACTTTTGTGTTGTGTTGCTTAGCAACAAAAGTATAACCTGACATTGCTGTTCATATATGTTCTGAAAGTATATTTGTTTTTTGTTTGTTTTTGAAGGCTATCTGCGCTAGCCGTCACTAATTTAGCAGTGTAAGACTAGAAGGACGGCAGCTAGACATCACCACCCACCGCCATTTCTTAGACTCATCTTTTACCAACGAATAGTGGGATCGACCGTCACGGCTGAAAGGGCAAGCATGTTTGGTGCGACGAGAATTTGAACCCGAGACCCTCAGATTACGAGTCGAAAACCTTAACCCACCTGGCCATGCCGGGCCACTGAAAGTATAACATGAAATGTGTAAACAACAAAACTTGATTTCTTAAGTTTATCTCCACTTATTAAAGAGGTTTGTTTTTTATTAAAAACGTTGGTGATGTAACAGAAAATAGTTTAATTTGGAAATGATTTAAGTTTAAAACTGGGTTGATATTTTTACTTTCGAAATAATTTGCCTGTTGACGTCTTACATACGAAGGTGAAGTCAATATAATGTAATTGGGTGCTGTGTATCCATTATACGTTAAATATTTTTTATGGATTTATACACCACACGTTTGTTGTTATTATTCTTTTATGACGTCTCATCATCAGGTTAATTTGACGTCATCGGATTATTTCCACAAAATGATTAGAAAATTATTAGGCACTACAACATAGATAAATGAATATATAAAATAATGAACAAAACAGTCTTATGTGCATTTCTATGCAAGAATAACATTTAAACAGAGAAATAAATTCGTTTACTTGAACGAAATATAATGAAGTAATGGAAGATAGCTACAATGTATAAAGACAGATATATCACTATTTACGTAAGTAGGGACGAAACACGATTTGTTTTCAACACAATAAGTCAATATGGATGTTTCTACCTGTCTGTTTTTTCCATTTTATCTGGGTCTAGGGGACAAAACATGTGCATACACATGTCCGCCAGCGTTTCGATACAGTCGTACAAACCACGAGAACTCATGTCTGCTAGAAACACGTGAGCAATTTTTTCAAGCGACAACGGTCCGCATGTTGAAGAATTAAGTAACCAAAGAAATTAAAGAAGCGGGTAAAAACACGAGACAAAAGCACTGAACTAAGAAACGCGTAAAACCAAAATAACGATTCTATCTGCTGAAACTACCAGTACCAGATTAACTTTGTGTTTACACTGAAAGATAATAGAGTGGAGTGTTTTATCAGGTAAATGTGTGAACTTTGGAAGGACAGTAGCTCGGGCCTACCTGCACACCTCCCGATATAAAAGCACTTAGAAACCCGAATCATATATTCCAACACGACTGAGTTTCCCATTTATATTTAATTCAAAAACGATGAAGTACCAGGGAGTGAGTTTAAGTTTACGGAACTGCCACTAAACTCTTGACGAAATATTAAATGTGAAACGTTGGACAATATCGGTATTAATACTGCTAAATAGTCGTTTCGAATATACAAAGAGTAAATAAAAGCGTGTTCATTTTGTAGTGAATAAGTGTAAGAGATCTGCGCCCTCTACGCACTGAGGTCTCCTCCACGCATACACACACAGACGAAAGATTACCTGATCGACATTAAAAAGATAACAGATAATTTCTTGTTTGGTTTCGATGTGTAGTCTCTCACTCACCACCAATATCTTAAAATAAAATAACAAAGAAAAATGCAGGAAGAACAACCTCTTTCTCAACAGCAAAAAAAGGACCTCTTACTATAAACCCACAAAACATTCTGTCTATTGTGATCCCCCAGTCCCTCTGGAATGAAGCTACAACAGTAATATTCTAATAAGGGTTCGTGAAGACCATGTTTTTATCTTCATATTTCTGAAGGTTTAGTTCACGAAGCAACATACTGAACACTAAACAACACATCAAAGATCAAAAACGGATAATAACGTACGAGGTGTAAAGCTATTATTTTAGAGTACATTGGCTATATGAGCTGTGTCCATCTAGAGGAATCAAACATGAGATTTTAGTGTTGTTCAGACACGAATTTACTACTAATCTAACAGAAAGTCCAGAATATGATCGATATATTTAACCTTATGGCTTTTAATTAAAAACAATAAATTTAAATACTTCACAGAATATTAAAAATTCTGGTCATATAATACAAACAAATTAAACACAGTGATATTAACTATACAAATAATATTGATACACAGCCAGTGTGTAGTGTACATTTAACACATACACTTCACGGCGCCCAGGCCGTGAAAGTGGGTTTTCTCGAGGTACTCCCGTTTCCCCCCCCCCCCCATAGCAAAATCTCTGGCATCGGACCTGCAGGTCCCAGCCGTATCTGAAAAGGGTCGTTTACCACGTCACCTAGAATAATCACCGTAAATTTTAAAGATCAATTCGCCAGCGTACTCCGTCCTAGAGCCAAGGTCTGGCTCACCTCACTTTCGCTGCTCTCGTCCAGGCTTCCCGTCCTTCCTCTCACTCACAAATACCCCACTTCAGAGTCGAAATATTAAAAATGAAATAAAAATTCCACGGGCATTTCAAAAATTTCTCATGAAAGGGGACGAAGAGGAACTACATAGCTCCTGAACACCCCAGTTGGGGAGAGAACTCTTCTGATTTCTCTCTCTCTAAACTGAACCCCTGTCACGTTAGTTTAGTTTAGTTTCTTCATTAAACACACTAATACACAGCCAATGCCTAGTGTACATTTGATATATACACTCTGATAGACAGACAGCACCTAGTGTACATTTCATATACATACTCTGATAGACAGACAGCACCTAGTGTACATTTGATATACATACTCTGATAGACAGACAGCACCTAGTGTACATTTGATATACATACTCTGATAGACAGACAGCACCTAGTGTACATTTGATATATACACTCTGATAGACAGACAGCACCTAGTGTACATTTGATATACATACTCTGATAGACAGACAGCACCTAGTGTACATTTGATATACATACTCTGATAGACAGACAGCACCTAGTGTACATTTGATATACATACTCTGATAGACAGACAGCACCTGGTGTACATTTGATATACGTACTCTGATAGACAGACAGCACCTAGTATACATTTGATATACATACTCTGATAGACAGACAGCACCTAGTGTTTTTCCAACACCACCAATTAAGATAGTGTTAATATTTAGTGTTGGAGAACTTCGTAATGTGGTCACACAACACAGTTTCACTTAACAATACAGTTTTTTAAAAAAACCTACTTACCAGTTTTAGAACCAGGTAACGGAAGCTAATGTTTACGTGTTTATACTTACCCATCTCTAAATTCAATCGGTAAACAGGATGGAATTATGGGATGGATACAGAACTTCATTATCCAGCTTGTGGTTTATTGCAAGACTGAAGTGAGGTGCCCGACAATGTCAATTCTATTTCAATTGGATGATTTATGTTTCAACATATCCATTCTTGACAGTTCTAAAGTGATGAGAACTTTCAAGCGACTTTGATTGGTTCATACAACATTCATTCAGAGTATCTCCAGATCACGTAGACTCGTGTTAGACAGAGAAGTCAACATGTGTGAGATGACTACCGAATCACGCGCTTACATGTCTGTAAGCATAACTCCTCATCTCAATACGTTTATTAACACTGAATGCGCATTTAATAAGCAAACCATATCTATCACCACTGCACTGGATTTGTGGTTTGCATTATGTCCTATTCCGTTCTTATCCGACTGGAATATCTAAATCTTCTCAGATTAGATAACTTCCAAATTTCAAACTTTGAAGATTTGATCACGTGTTTTGTGGCTTACGTTAATTAGCAAAGCAAAGAAACACACACAAACGTAAACTCACAAGTGTTTTTGATTCAAATAAAAACTTAAACTCGAAGAGCCTTATGTAAAGCGTCAGATCAAATAGTTCGATATTCCAATAGCAATACCAATAAAGTTCGTTAAGAAGTTCTGGAATGTCAAACGAAAACTAGCTTACTTTAACACGTCGAAACGTTACAAACAAACAACCGCTTGGGATAACGTTACATGTGTGCGTCGTAACTACAGGGTGAAATCGTGAGCCCAGAACTAAGAACTCGACTAATGTTTCTGAGAGACCTTCAGATATATTTATTCCTGCCTGTGTTCCTACATCCACACCCCCAACTCGGTATTCGAGCCATCCAATACGTGTTCTTCACAGAGTCACGCAAGTGTATTTAATTATATTCTAGTCTGCAGGGAAGGGGTGAGCGTGCCACGAAAGAGATTCGTCTATATTATTAATTTTAATAAATCAAATCAGATCTGAATAATACGTATATAAATACATTCAGTAATTAGTGTGGTTAATTAAGTATACTGTTCAGTGGCGTAACCAGGCCATGTGGGGCCCATAGAGAAAAGTACACTAGACTTTAACCATTACTGTTAACAAAATCAATATTTTGTGGCCTTGGACGTTTAAATTATGCATACAGAATGGTCTAAAAGTAAGTATATAATTGTATGTGTTAAATCTATTAAAATGTCTTGAGTTGTAGGATCTACAGAACGTAACAAACAGACAAATAGTTTTAAAAAGTGTGGCAGTCAGATTCTCGTGTTGTGTGAACAGTGACGGCTCTCATTGTTAACTACAATTCCACAACATGTGTAAAGTTCCCTTAAATGCATTATCAACTGTCAACTGCATACTTTAATTACTATTAACACGGATTTAGAACGCTAAAATCGACTCCCCTCGGTAGACTCAGCAGTTAGCCCTATGTGGCTTTGCTATAATAAAACACACATTATAAACTATCAACTGCATACTTTAATTACTTTAAACACGTTATCTACTATCAATTCGTACTGTAATTACTTCAAACACGTTATCGACTATCAACTGTATACTTTAATTACTTTAAACACATTATCAATTATCTACTGTACACCTACTTTTGTGCTACCCTATAGACATATATTAAACTTTAAATATTTTATTCATCCAGAGAATAACATAAAACGTGACATAAGCTAATATTATTCACTGTTTTATTCTGTTGTTTTGCCTATTTCTGTATCGTTCTATCATTCTGTATCCACGAAAAACGGCTATAAATGATATGTAATGTCATTACTTTGTGGTCCGCGGGGATGAAGCTTCGTATTAAAGCGTTGTAAGCCATCAAATTTACTACTGATTCACCAGGTGGACGGTTTATATGTGGCTGTATTTCATCAATAAAATATTAATTTTTGTTTAAAATACCACAACGATTATTTGTTGATTCTCATTGAAATGTACATGTACTGTCCAAACAAAGTACAACACAACTGATATATTCCTTTCTTGTCTGTTTCTTAACGTCCAGTGCGAACTAAAACACGGAAGCGCTTTAAGGGTTAACCTGTGAAAATGAGGGGTCACGAACGTTACAAAAGTTTCTAATCACATCAATGACACACTTGAAATAGTAACCGCTCGTACTACTTAATGTCAGGTGGAGTCCATTTCCTTTCCCTTTTTATTTAGTTTCCGTTTCTACCCTTAAGAAATGAAAAAGGAAATCGTTGTTACAAGTGTTCTTTTAGGCAGTGTGTACATGGTAGAATTTTGGTTTTAATGGATGCAGTGGGGACATAGCAGAGTTTTAGCTTTAACTGAAGTAGAGTGGACATGATGGAGATTGATTTTAATGAAGAAAGGATGGACATGTTACAATTTTGATATTAATTAACTTTTTTCTGCGTTTTTCTAGTAGAATGAGACGAAGTTCCGGATTCTATGCTTAGATCTTTAACAGCTAAAACGTCATAAATCGTAAAATCAGGCAAAAGCAGCTCATAAAAGCTAATAACTTGATTAAAACATCTTGTGGCATCACTTTCTACAAGGAAAAGGTAAAATAATTAACTTTTTTCTGCGTTTTTCTAGTAGAATGAGACGAAGTTCCGGATTCTATGCTTAGATCTTTAACAGCTAAAACGTCATAAATCGTAAAATCAGGCAAAAGCAGCTCATAAAAGCTAATAACTTGATTAAAACATCTTGTGGCATCACTTTCTACAAGGAAAAGGTAAAATAATTATGGTGGATTACGTTGGCGAATTCAGTACAAAAGCAAGTTAAGTCATTTGAACTAAATTCACCAAATGTGTACTCTAAAATTTCAATCTCACCATTCTGAATTTTTTTTATTATTACCAGTTTAGAGATTAGGCTAAAAACGAAAAGATAAAAATAATTATTCATTTCCTTTTAGTCCACGTAAAAGCCTTTTTTATTTATTTAGTAACACTGACTTCCAAATTTCATCAAGATGCTATAATGAATCACATAAAAAACTAACTCCGCATGTTCTAAAATTACTGGTGATTTTATGCTGATACCCTTACACAACAATATACCATGACTTTTTTATGCTGATACCCTTACACAACAATATACCATGACATTTTTATGCTGATACCCTTACACAACAATATACCATGACATTTTTATGCTGATACCCTTACACAACAATATATCATGACATTACTCATCCGCCAGAAACTCACCATATTGAAATTAAGGGTTATCAATAACTGGATATAAAGCAAAAAGTAGTATAAAACTAATAAACAGCTTTATTCAGAACTGAAAAATAACCTTCAAATGTTAATCACACTGCACCAAACATATACTCTTCCTACGAGTCATATCCTTCAGTGTCAGTTCTCATCGGAACATCTGTGATTTGCCACACATTATTAGTGTTGTTTCCTCCTCAGAAAAGCGGAGATCCAGTTGCTAGCCCTCATCAGCTCGGATGAGATACGAGACACATCAGTAATTCATATTACTGTTATAAATATCACACATACACTAATCCTCATCTAGCCGCATGAGATACTACAAACACATCAACAGTTTGGATGCGAAACTGATCGTCAGTTTTATGAAAAACGACTATTATGGTGCGAACCCAATTAAATAAACGAATTATAAAGATTATTTCTTTTTATTTAACCCTTTTACAAATCATATTTTTTATGACAACAATAAATAGCACATCATTATTTACAAGTAGGATGCTCCCCGCTAGTACAGCGGTAAGTCTAAAGAGATTTACAACGCTAAAATCAGAGGTTTGATTTCCCTTAGGGGGGTCAGCAGATAGCCCGATGTGACTTTGAAACAAGAAAAACACAAACACACCAGCAGGACAACAATAAATAACATATCGTTAATTATTTACTCTCACGACAACAATAAATAACATTTACTAGCACAACGTGTCAAAACTAGACAAAATATATAGTTTTGGTATTTCACTCAACTTTTTTGCATTTTTTTCTAACCACATAGTATTGCCCTCCTTCATGAATTTTAACTCAATGTCCAAGTTTTTAACTTCCTCACAGAAGCCCCTGCATGGCCCGGTGGATTAAGGAGTGCGACTCGTAATCTAAGGGTCGTGGGTTGATATCCCCGTCGCACCAAACATGCTCGCCTTTTCAGCCGTGGGGGCGTTATAATGTTACAATCAATCCCACTATTCATTGGTAAAAGAGTAGTCCAAGCGTTGGCGGTGGGTGGTGATGACTAGGTGCCTTCCCTCTAGTCTTACACCGCTAAATTAGGGGCGGGTAGCCCAGATAGCCCTCGAGTAGCTTTGCGCAAAATTCAAAAACAACTCTCACAGAATTTATCAAAACTCAATAAATCTTTGAACCCGTAGACTAAGTTTCGAAAAACTACACGACAAACAAGTCCGAAACCAAAATGAAAAACATTCGATCATACTTATTACACGTGGATTTACTTTAAAATATAAAAAATGTAACACATGTTTATTAACACAATAGCAATAAACAATGCTCTACTGCAAGTGCATTGTGTGAAAACTTAACTTAAGGGTTTTACAGTAAAAAAAAGCTTTGATTACATTTTAACAAGAAAAATGGAGTTCAATATGCATTCGTGCGAGTCGTACTTGTTAGACTTCAAATCTACATATAAAACGTTTTAAATTTGTTGTTTTTTATCTTTTACATTTGCATGCAACAGACGAACAGACACTTGTTTTCCTAAATTATATTATTCTTGCAAGTAGAAAGTGTCGAAATTCGGTAAAATGTATAGAAGTTGTGGTATTTCAAGCAAGCCATGGTCTAAAATTACAGGCTATGGAATTCGTATTGGAAAACTTGTTTACATAACTTCCTTGTAAACAACATTTTCAAATATTTGTCCATTCAAAGACACGAACTTTTAGCCGATCGAATGACCATACTTGGGATAAAATTACGTAGAACTGACCGTGAGAACAAAGTACAACCCAGCGGACAAACATACGTTTTCAAAAATTGTTTTATTGTATATAAGATTTTATTTGTATTTAGAGCAGGTTCAAACGAACTGTCCAACCAACAAACTTGACTTTTGTACCTGAAAGAAGTCAAACAACCAAACTGTCCAACTAATAAACTTGTCTTCTTGTGCCTGGAGCTGGTCAAATAACAACAACCTCAAAGGAAAAATACGGAAGTGAACCACTTTACATCTTCCATATCCAGTGCCGCCGAGGCCTTCCAGGGCTCATCTAGTGAATTACTGAAATTTCACTGTTGAAATGTTCCCCCATGTACACGATTTTGTTCAATGATTAACAGTACACACGCACACAAAATTGTGTGAACCACAGCAAAGAAAGAATATATATATATATATGTATATGTATATATTTAAATAAAAAATAGAACAACAAAAAGAGAATTAGAGAAATTGCACGTGATTGTAAGTGCGTTAGCACTGGTCCCAAGTTGACAGAATGTGGGTCAAGTTTGGAGAATTTCAGCGTCCCTCAAACTGTCCTCCCTTTAAAGGATTGAAATGACGGTGGCCCTGGGAATACGGACTTTGTTGCCCACTGTGACATCTGACCCACGGAAAGAAGTTCCTGCACTTCTCAAATAAACATCAGGAAAAGGGCTTCGAAGAGATAGGAGGCGCGGTTAACATCTCGACTCTCTGTCGAATTTTAGCCACGACGCATCAAAGTGTTTATATGCAATCAATAATAACAAACTAAAGCAAGTTACCTACACAGATCATAACCAAAATTTATGTAGCTAATTTAATACATTGAATGAACTAGGTGCATACAACAAAATTTTATTAATTAGAATACACTGTTTCAAGATACAAAATCTTTGTTACATGATATACCTGTAAAACTACGTTATATTGAAGCTATATTAGCGAAACTGCATTAGTATACATTATCACTACATTTGAATATTTATTTCGTTTGGTGTCAATTTTATTCAGTTGGGAAATAAAACCATTAAAGTAACCAAAAAAAATCTTAATAAAACAGAAAAGCTTATTCAAGAAATATCATCGCCATGTTTTCTTCAGAAAACTGGGTTACATGTTCATCATAAATATATTTGTAATGTAATAATAAACTAGGACTGTACTACACGTATACATCATGTCTTTCCAAATGATGGTAGAATACGCGTGCGTTTCGAAGTTTGTTATTCAACAAAGAGCTGTAATGTTTAGCCTCGTAACTATGTTTGTACTATAGCTTTCTAATTCATAAACCCACATATAAAACTATCGAGAAAAGAAAAAAATATACAAGTTCGTTATTCTTATTTTCGTAAACTCTGTCATGGTTTGTTCAAATCGAAGTTTTAAATGGTGGGGATAATTAGGCTTAAGGAAACACTGAAATATAGTTTTAATATTAAACATCAAAGAGCGCTATTACACAGCTATATAAAAACCAAAAACACAGGACTGGCTCTATGTAAAAGAAACAAAATTATTAAATTTCGCTCAAAGTTACTCGAAGGCCATCTGCACTAGCCTTCTCCAACTTCCAAGTCGTAAACTAGAGGAAAAGCAGTTACTCAAAAACAGCTATCACCAACTCTTGAGCTACTATTAATCAAATGGCCGGGCATAGCCAGGTGGTTAAAGCACTCGACTCGTAATCCGAAAGTCACGGGTTCGAATCCCCGTTACACCAAAAATTATTGCCCTTTCAGCCTTGAGGGCGTTATTATGTGACAGTCATCAGAAATGTCGAGAAATCCACTTGTTGAGAATTATATATGCAAAAAAATTTATATGCCGTTTTTGCATATATAATATGTGACAGTCAATTCCACTATTCGTTGGTAAAAGCTTAGCCTAAGAGTTGACGTTAGGTGATGATGACTAACTGCCTTCCCTCTAGCCTTACACTGTTTATTTTGTTATTTTTGAATTTCGCACAAAGCTACTCGAGGGCTATCTGCGCTAGCCGTCCCTAATGTAGCAGTGTAAGACTAGAAGGAAAGTAGCTAGTCATCACCATCCACCGCCAACTCTTGAGTTACTCTTTTACCAACGAATAGTGGGATCGACCGTCACATTATAACGCCCCCCACGGCTGGGAGGGCAAGCATATTTGGTGCGACCGGGATTCGAACCCACGACCCTCGGATTACGAGTCGAACGCTCTAAGACGCTTGGCCATGCCGGGCCATCTTACACTGATAGCCCTGAAATTCAAAACAAACAAATAATTAATCAAGTAATGGGATTTGACAGTTACTCTTATGCCACGACGTGCTGAGAGGTAGTTTGCACGAGATAGAAATTTTGGGATTCACAGTTCAGTAATATATTTAAACAAACACAGTTAAAAAAAAAAAACTACAGGACACCTGTGTTGGTAATTCACAACATTTTTTTTGTCTTCAAAAACAATGCAAGAATTCTTTTACCATCTTATTAGGAAATTCGATATTTCCAATTAAGAACCGCTGTACGCGAGAAACTTGAAAAAGTCCAAGACATTTTCAACAAATCGTCCAGACGTCAAAGCCGTTGTATTATTAATATTGCTGACTCAGCGATTTCTCACGCGGAAAGGCCTGGCATGGCCGAGCGCGTTAAGGCGTGCACTCGTAATCCGAGGGTCGAGCTAAAATATGCTCGCCCTCCCAGCCGTGGGGGCGTTATAATATTACGGTCAATCCCACTATTCGTTTGTAAAAGAGTAGCCCAAGAGTTGGCGGTGGGTGGTGATGACTAGCTGCCTTCCCTCTAGTCTTACACTGCTAAATTAGGGACGGCTAGCACAGATAGACCTCGAGTAGCTTTGTGCGAATTCCCAAAACAAACAAACAAACAATCTCACACGGAAGTCAAAACATAAAACATTCCATGATTTGCCCATAAAAACCCTGATAAAGAATTAGAGAAGAACATCCATCAGGGACATAGCATCTTACCAAAAAGATTGCATCACGAAAAGAACTCTAACATATTCAGTGGTTCACCTACTGCAGGAAACCTCTGCAACACACTCATCACGAAGACATTATAACACAAACTACAACGACTAGCGACATGTTATTTACCCTCAACCCAACACTGAATGCTGTCACCAACCCAATTCTTAGTGAAAGTAATGAATACGCACAACGTGGAATCTTAGTCTCCTACGACAGCTTGTGGAGAACAGAGACAAGCTGTAAAAACAAAAAGGTTGATTAGTCAAATTAGAATACCAAATCCAAACATGTTACTTGACACTGAAAGATTACAGAGAGAAGTATTGGACACGAATACAAGTAATATGTTATGGACAAAATGAATATGACATAAAATCTGTTTTGGACAACACGATTATAACAAGTCATAAAACCTACAGTAAGCTCGTGTCAGTATCCATAGAGGAGGTATGTTCTATAGTGTTTACTAGTAGCAGTTCTTGGTACTACAGTTTGTCGCACTGTGTTTACTAGTAGCAGTTCTTGGTACTACAGTTTGTCGCAATGTGTTTACTAGTAACAGTTCTCGGTAGTACAGTTTGTCGCACTGCGTTTACTAGTAGCAGTTCTTGGTACTACAGTTTGTCACACTGTGTTTACTAGTAGCAGTTCTTGGTACTACAGTTTGTCGCAATGTGTTTACTAGTAACAGTTCTCGGTAGTACAGTTTGTCGCACTGTGTTTACTAGTAGCAGTTCTTGGTACTACAGTTTGTCGCACTGTGTTTACTAGTAGCAGTTCTTGGTACTACAGTTTGTCGCACTGTGTTTACTAGTAGCAGTTCTTGGTACAACAGTTTGTCGCACTGTGTTTACTAGTAACAGTTCTTGGTACAACAGTTTGTCGCACTGTGTTTACTAGTAGCAGTTCTTGGTACTACAGTTTATCGCACTGTGTTTACTAGTAGCAGTTCTTGGTACTACAGTTTGTCGCACTGTGTTTACTAGTAGCAGTTCTTGGTACTACAGTTTGTCGCACTGTGTTTACTAGTAGCAGTTCTTGGTACTACAGTTTGTCGCACTGTGTTTACTAGTAACAGTTCTCGGTAGTACAGTTTGTCGCACTGTGTTTACTAGTAGCAGATCTTGGTACAACAGTTTGTCGCACTGTGTTTACTAGTAGCAGATCTTGGTACAACAGTTTGTCGCACTGTGTTTACTAGTAACAGTTCTTGGTACAACAGTTTGTCGCACTGTGTTTACTAGTAACAGTTCTCGGTAGTACAGTTTGTCGCACTGTGTTTAGTAATAGCAGTTCTTGGTACTACAGTTTGTTGTATGTTGTTAGTTAAGTCTTGAAACTTGAGGAAGTGTTTCAAGCAAAATTGTTATTATATTAGAATAATTAATCTTCGAAACACACAGAAAGAATTCCACAGACGATAGCTCCTTTTCGCAGTGCGTCATCAGAAACTAATCACATGATTCAATGGGTTAAGGTATCATGGCCACAATAACGAGTTATTAAATTTCACAAATCAGTCAACAAGCACACAAAACAAGACATTTCACAACCATGTGAAGTCTTGCAACAGGGCGTGCAAACTGTCAAATTCCGCGATAAACTATACTTTCAGAAAACAAAAACGAATATCCTATTAGGTCCAATAGCATGTGGAAGAATTACCAACTCATAAGCCAAGTGGTCTGTTATCACAATCCTGTTTCTTTTCACATTTAACACACGTGATCCCTTGTTGGTCTTTATGGACAACTTGCATGATGACAAACATACACGGCGTCTGCAGCGGGGGCCGTGTGTTTTTTATCCGATGGAATCAAATCCTTGAAAATCTGAAGACTTACCGCTGTCCTATCCATATACTTAACCCTTCCATACTCTGAGACATCACATCAACTAATAAGATTACCTGTGTGTTTTTCCGTTACTTGAGAAAGGCTACATAGAGGCACTCTCCGCCAACTGCTGTATTGCTCATCGGTTAAGTAGCAAGGAAGTAGAGAAAACCATGGCCATTCGGGTTCATTGCCAAACACACTAACTACTAAGTTGCATTTGGAAAAAAATAAACTAGAATTCCAGTGTAAGTTAACCTTGAAATTATAACAGTAATTATTATCCTGGTGGTTTGTTGGGTTTTTTTTCATGTGATTCGTATGCTATTGGGGACTTTTTTTTTAACAACAGAAGTCATGGACCCACGAGTAATCCGATGCATAAACAAGTCCACAGAATGTGTTTACATATCCGACGAGACCATTCCAGGGTTGATCGAATATTTGTATTTGTTTTTAACTCTTTACAGAAATGACGTGTTTATCACACGTTTAGTTGCATTAACTGTACAAAACAAACATTTAATTTGTGAACAACAAGAATGGCATACACAACTCTCGTCGGTCGAAACTTAACCCCCTCCCCTTACACACTCATTAATTGTGTGTGAAAGATTAGTACTGCTTATTCAGTAGTTTGTACTTTAAGATACTTCGAATGCTATCGTAATCCATGATGGTCGGTGCAAAATGTTCCTGGTCGAGAGTGCGAGCTTAAATGATGCAAGCCGACAAAAGTTACATGTCCAAAATAATTGTTTTTTTGTTTGGAATTTCGCGCTAACCTACATTAACGGCTTTCATCATAAAGTCGATCCTAGTTTTGAAACGATAGGCTAGAAGGAAGACAGCTATTCGACAGTATTCGTCGCCAACTTCTGAGTTACTCATCTTAGTTTTATAGTACACTCGCGGTCACAAAGTGCAGAAAAGATTTTTTAGCAATGGGAGCCGAACCAAGAATCCTCAGATACATAGACCGAACTTGCTAACCACCAGATCCCACTCGACCCGAAACAAAAACGTTTAGACAATATTTAAACAATAAACTAATGAACGTAAGTTATTCATAAAGACAGTACAATTATAAAGTTCAAGACTTCGGATATAGTCAGCAGTACAGGCACCATGTGAAGGACGGTGGTCCCTGAAAAGTTAAAACAACGTCAAGACTGTAAATGGTATTATTCTCAATACGTTGGTTGTTGAAAAATGTTTTAAAAATAAAAAAAACACAATGTACAGAGCATGAAACAGTTAAATGTTCAGGGTATGATATGGTTTTATGATTTTAAACAAAGAAACTCACAAAAACGAAGAATATAAACCCGAAGCAGAGAAAATAAAAGTAGCTAACATGTGTATATAGCAGTCTATGCAACGAACCAAAGCTAAATTATTGCAAAGTAAAGTTGTAATAAAACCAAACTTAGCTAATTATGCAGAAACTGACTAGAGATAAGGCAGACAGTCATCATCACTCACTGTCAACGCTTGGGCTAGCCTTTTCCAGTGAATAATGGGATTGACCGTTACATTATAACGATCCACGGCTGAGAAGGTGAGTATATTTTATATGACAGGGATTCGAACCCGCCGCCCTCAGATTGCGAGTTGAGTGTCCTAACAACCTGTTCATGCTAGGCCTAGACGCAAACGTATTATTTGTATAGATTCTTCTGACTTTTCATTACAAAATTATTTCGTAATTTAAACATTGTCTAGATATGTTTTGAAAAGTTGTTTATAAGCCAGTAATTTAATCGCTTTTGATTATATAAAACTGCGTCTATAATAAAGTAAAAACTCGTAACTGCTTATAAAGCTTATTTATTCTTAATTCATAGTTATACTGATAACATTGTAACATTTTAACTTTTAAACAGCGAGAATGTTATAAGTAGCAGCATCGATTTATGAAGAACGTCGTTTAAGGCTTAAACATATATACTGTTACAAAAATATCTTCAATGGCACATGGGAAAAATAAAAAAATAAAAAGTTTCACTCAAATAGCGCCATATGTTGACACATAAAGATTTAACACAAGAAAATAACCAAGGATCAAAGTGAAATGAGAGAATCTTACAAGTGCATTTTTGTTTTATCTAATGCAATACGGCTAGGAAACGAATAGCGAAAAACTAAATTTGAGTGCACAGTTTGTCTGATTCTTTGAGTTGCAATTTGTACACCCAGTTCTACAAGTAAAAGTCAACTGTCAATGTATAACGACTTTCTTTCTGCAGCTCTTATGATGCATTTTAAAGGTCTTACATTAAAGTTTTTCAATTTATTTTAAGGACACTGCACTAATCCACTTTTTTATCTTGAAAAACACAAAATAGCGTTTATTCTATAAGAAAGTTCTTTTAAAACGGGGGAAGAAAGGAAGTGTCGCAGTCGAATTATTTCTTGTTCTTATAAGTATAGATGTGATCAAGATTTACATTTAATGCATTCAGTTTAATAATTATTTTGAATTTTGTTTCTGTGGAAAACTATATTCTGCATCAAGAAGCATTCTTAGACATATTTTAATCTATTTTTTAAATTCAGGCTTAATTATTATAAACCGGAAGTTATATGATGTGAATCAGAAAAGAGAGGAAAACTTAAACAGCAGCAGCATATTTATTTTCCGTCTTGTATTTGAATATTTTATTACTGTATATCCTGATTATTGAGGGAAATAAAAATCTTGAAAAATTCTTTGATTTGTAGAATTTTGTTGTGGTTCGCGTGTCATTCAAACTCAATCACTTACGATAGCTACTACAGTAGCAAAATAAGAGTTAGTTTGGTTTGAATTTCATGCAGAGCTACACAAGGGCTGTCTGCGCTAGTCCTCCCTATTTTAACAGCGTAAGACTGCAGGAAAGGCAACTATTCATCACCACCCACCGCCAACTTTTGGGCTACTCTTTTACCAACGATGCATTTACCGCCACATTATAACACTCCCATGGCTGAAAGGTGTGTGTTTGTTGCAACAGGGATTCGAACCCGCGACCCTCGGATTACGAGTCGAATGCCTTAACCACCTGATTATATTTTTATTTTTCAATATATAGGAAATTTTAGTATGAAGGGTTCGCTTCTGGACTGCTACGTTAACATGCCGAATCGGTCAACTGGTTTAAGAGGAGATACGTTCACAGAAAAGTAGTAAATACGCCACCGCCTTAAAAGGAATAGATCGTGCGTGAAGAACGTCTGCACCCTAATCTTCAGTTTCTTTGATTGTTCTTAATATCTACGTTATTAACAATAGTAACATTTGAACCTGTGTATTCCAACACAAATATCTTTTTGATAGCGGTTAGCAACAATTAAAAATGGTTTTATTTATAAAGTGCCGGCCTGGCATGGCCGAGCGCGTTAAGGCGTGCGCTCGTAATCCGAGGGTCGCGGGTTCGCGCCCGCGTCGCGCTAAACATGCTCGCCCTCCCAGCCCAAGAGTTGGCGGTGGGTGGTGATGACTAGCTGCCTTCCCTCTAGTCTTACACCGCAAAATTAGCACAGATAGCCCTCGAGTAGCTTTGTGCGAAATTCCAAAACAAATTTATATAGTGCCATCTATTAACATACAAAGACACTTAATACGAGGATGTGGACAAAAAAGCAAATAAATGCAAATGAAATAAGAGAGAAACAGATGCCATTTTTTTTACATCCATTCCAATCCAGCTAGAAAACAATGAGTACAATATTAAAGTTAAAAACTCAAATCTACTTGTAGAACAAATAAATAAATAATGGATGGTTGTTTAATCATTGTTAGTGCATATATTGTTAACGACAGTAGTATTTTTAACATGCATTTACAATGCAACACATAATTTCAATAACCTCAAAAAAAAAATAGTTAAAGTAACGCCATCTATTAACATGTGAATAAATTTATACAAAGATTAATAAGTGAAAGGGGTTAAGAAAAAAAAAGCGAACAAGAAAAAGAAACAAGGGTGTATCATTTATATGCAGTTTTTCCAATTACCGATTCAACTTTACTTTTACCTAGATCAATCCTCCCAGAAGAATAAATCAAAAGGTAGAAATACTGTTCAAATTATTTTACTACATCTGTCTCGTAACAGCAGCCAAAAAATGTAGACATTTTCCATATGAAATGGTTCTATAACTTATTAAACTTCAAATACTTTTATTTTCCACATTTCGTTTACGCCTATTATTTTATAATATTTCGCCGGATTCTTCCGTTCAAATCAATAATTTAGAAGACTTATTACCTACACAATCGACCAATAGATAAAATTATTTACGTTGTGATGTTCAATTGTCTAATATAACTTACTTCCTGTCATTTTTATAAATTAAACACTTGATAAAAATGGTAGTGATTTATTCATATTTTTACACGACTAAACGTGAAAAAATATTTTACTATAGACAAAAATATTTATTTTGCCCATTATTTCACTCCTAACAAACAGTAGTTTTTTTAAATCAAATTTCTAGTACACTTATGCCTAAAGTACGAAAGTAAAACACAGTTGAACATAGTTTAAGTTATTTCATATTAAATAAAAACCTTTCTGTAACAACAACAAAAAGGATATTACACAAGATCACTGTTTTATTTTATGATTAGTGTTTGTGAGAAAGCCTTTAGCGAAATAATTCATGGTATAGTGTTCATCACACTAACACACTATTAACATATTAAAATTATTTTTGTTAGCAAAAAGCTGTACAATGGTCGAATTGTGCTCAGTTCACCGTGAGGAATCGAGCAACAACTTTTATCGTTTTAAACAGGCAATCCTACAACTGATCACCAGGGGTCGACAAAGTGGAAAGTAAAAAAAACAACAAAAAAATGACGGATTCCAAAGCAACTTTCATTTATAAATACTTTAAAAACTGATTTCTCACCTGCTACAGAAGACATGGGAAAGCTGCTCAACACAGTTCAGGAATTCTGATGGATCTGCATTTTCGTTTTCGTATTCGAATTCTTTTGCGTGAAAAAATAACGGTTCGATTAAAATAATAATTAAAACAATGCAAATTTCAAGCAGATATTAATAATTGACACCCTTATCACGCGTTTGTAATAAAAATGTTTTCTGATACATTAGAGAAAATATTCTTTACATTAATTTTGTTACGCATGGGTTTATATTAGGCCTAACTAAGCTAGCAGAAAGTCTAGGTCTTTTATATGCATAAACGGCTCGTTTGGGTTGAGAAAATATTTTACATAGAAGAGCGAACAACGTTTCGATCTTCTATGTAAAATATTTTCTCAACCCAAATGAGCCGTTTTTGCATATAAATTTCTCAACAAGTGGGTTTCTCGACATCACTGAAAGTCTAGGTCTGTCTCGGTGTAAAACGTTGAGTTCACATTAGGCCTAACCAAGGTTGCTGGAAGGTTTAAGATTTATTTTTCTGTGCACTTATTATAATTAAAAGTTATGACTAATAATAAGTTAGATTAAAATTATAAAAATCACAAAGTCGGTAAATGACCATACGAGATTCTCTGTAACTTATAATAAAAACATTTGAAAAGTTTGTTGGGACTTATACAAAGATACATAATGGACAATCTGTGCTCTGCTCACCACGCAGACATGCCACTGTGGGGAGCCATATGAAAAGTTAAAATAATAACTTTTTAATGTAACAAGTAATTGAAAAGTATCTTAACTATTCGGCATTAAGTACAGTTCTTAGAACATTTGTTTTTATCAAGTAACAGAAAATACGATTTGAAACCAAACAAGTCCATTGTGATCATCAGTTATAAAAACAAATACGAAATATGACAGTAATTCAGATCTCTTTATATTATTTGTACAGTTACGTTTTCAAGAAATGTAGTAATAAAGTCTTCATCTGAGTCTTATAAACTTTATAAATATATATGATAATATATTCAACAAATCATTATAATTATTAATCAACCACAGCTGATAGACGGCTCTGTTTTAAAATCAGTGGCGTAATTTCCTTAACTAACAAGCTTTCATTTAATTTCAACAAAACTTTTATTAGAATAAATGCACTTAACTATTCTCAATACATAATTTTCATTACTTTATAATCCTCTCTTGTCCTTTGGTTGGAAAAACAAATAAACAAACTATTAATTGTAGATTAATGCATTTAAGAGGAACGCTCACCTTTCACCTGTCTGATGACAGCTAATGTTGACATGAATAGTTCTGTGGACTTTAACAGTGGATAACAATCGAAGACAACTCTCATTATTTGTAACAGTTCTCCAAGTCTCTCACTGGCAGTTATCCTAGTTATCTCATGTTTATCTAAAGGTTACAGAACATAAATTGAAGACTGTTACATGTATCGTTTACGATCATTTGTTTTAGATGTATATTGTACATGTTTTTATGCCTTGGACTTTCAATCGAAATATTTTGAGATTAACAAATGATTTACTGATTTATTAGGAAATAAAAATAACAGTTTATATGAAAAACATACTATGATTAAA
This sequence comes from Carcinoscorpius rotundicauda, assembly GCA_011833715.1. Classification (NCBI taxonomy): domain Eukaryota; kingdom Metazoa; phylum Arthropoda; class Merostomata; order Xiphosura; family Limulidae; genus Carcinoscorpius; species Carcinoscorpius rotundicauda. The sequence continues at coordinate 16,471,073 of CM022391.1, forward strand.
CTATGATAAACTCAACTGTTTAAAAGTTTAGCATTAAAATTTCTCGAAGTTAAGATGTATTAAGGCAGGAATTTAGTCTCAAAATTAAAAGAGTTCCAACATAAGTTACTTCCACTAAGGATACAAAACAGTGACTTTACATGTGTAAACAGTGTAAATTTTTGTACATTCTAAACTTGGACATTATCTCATAAAAATTCACTTATCTCCAGAATATTTTTCCCTTTTGACACATTTGCGTATAATTCTGAATGTGTATTGCTTTGACATTGATAAAAGAAAGTGTTCTCTATAAACTAACAAAAAATATTACATAACATTTCTCAAGATTAACTTAATAAATATTTTCGTAACCAAAACACTTAATAATCAATGTTGTAACATAATTATGAAATAATAATGTGAATTTACGATACAAAAATATTGTGTGTATACTTTTAGAAAGTATATTGTGACGTTAGCACAAACACCCAAAAGACATAATTTTGTAAAATCCACATTTTCACTGGAGCAAAAATTTACTTTATTTTAATACTTTCTAAATTGCACTTTAATCTGTCCGAAGTGTTTTTAAACATCTTCATATAGAATTGCACAACAGATGCAGCTACAGCGTGACAAAGGTTTAAAAGTGATTTTTAAAAGTCACTCCAGAGCAAAATGAAATGTGTGATCAGTACTTCACAAGGGCTTCTTTATTAACTAGAAGTTAGGTTCAGTTGGTAGAGTGAATGGTGAAAATGGTGATTTACAAATAAAGATATTCGTTTAATTGTTTTCCGGAACTTTTGTTTCTATTGTTATTTTTAATTCATAGCTACAAAATGAGCTATGTTCACATTTCGAACTCAAGATTTTAACGTTTAAAGTCCTGTAACGGATTTACCGCTGTGCATTTATTTTTGGTACCTACGCTCGTTTCTGTAGAGTTTTATTTTTGTATGTGACATATACTGTTGTCTATGTGATGCGTAAGTCCCGACTGTTCTCGAAACTTGCAGAGAATTCTTGCAAGTGAAAAGCAACAATATTTGTTTCACGAAAGCGTACGATAATATTGTCGAAAGTGCTACAAACTCACGTGATTTCTGTAAAAATAAATCGCTAAGACAAGAGGAGAGAATGTCATTGGACACTTACAGTCAGTGTGCTACACGCCTAAGACACTATAATTCTTATTAACGTCTATTAATCATAAAACTACAGAACGTGACCAGGAACATTTACAGATTTCGAATATTACAAACTGTTCAACTTCAGTGAATTACTTAGGATGTTATTATTCCTACGAGGATATTAAATATTTTCATCGATAAGCGTTGTGAGGCGAACCAAAAAAGACGTCGTTAGCTTATACGAGGTGTGCAACAATATCAACTCATAATTAATTTATTGTCACGGTCCTTGATCGTCGATAAATTATTTATTTCCAGACTGGATATAAGATTCTGTGTTGTCTGTACGTTTGTAAAACTGTTGTATATAAACCATCATTTGTAATAACTATCAATAATAACCGTTATTATAAATTGTACTGTTTTTATTAAAATATATTTGTGTTAAAAAGGAAATTGTGTATATCAATCTTGTTGGTAAACAACATAAATGTAATACATATTAATATTTAATTAAGTATTAAGCTCAAGCCCCCCGCTAGTACAGCGGTAAATATGCGGATTTACAGTGCTAAAATCAGGGGCTCGATTTCCCTCGGTGGGCTCAACAGATAGCCCGATATGGCATTGTTATAAGAAAAACACACACTAAGCTCAAATTAAAATTATGGTTATTTAAAACAGTAATACGTAACGTACATAAACGTAATCAATCGGAGACTCGTCCGAAATAAATTATAATAAGTAACAGTGCGCGAACTTACTGGTAAACCAACCAGTGGGCACGAAATGATTTTACCTACTTTTATTGAATCGAAAGTAGTATTATCCTCATGTCGAACTCTGAACTACGTTTAGATTTGGAACATAAAACTATGGCTCTTATTTACTAACCCTACCTCTCTAAAACCCGATAAAGTGGGGGCATCATAATGTGATGGTCAATCCCACTATTCGTTGGTAAAAGAGTGGCCCAAGAGTTGGCGGTGGGTAGTGATGACTAGCTGCCTTCCCTCTAGTCTTACCCTGCTAAATTAGGGACGGCTAGTACGGATAGCTCTCGAGTAGTTTTGAGCGAAATTCAAACCAAACCAAAGACTGTTAAAAATGCTCAATCGTTTTAAAATTAAAAACTCTCCGTAAAAAAGTCAAGCTTAGCACTCTAAGAAAAGTAAAACTTTCCATGAGCATTTTTAGTATTCTGCATTTAAGAGAAAACGCGTAACAAGTGTGGGAGAAATTCCACTCACAAAACATAATGAAAAAAAAAGAGCCGGGCGAGGAATTGTCTTCAGTTTGCTTCTTCCCTGTGACGATTAACGACCAAGTAACCACCTATGAATGAGCTCCCCCTTGATTGATGTAGACCAAGTAACCACCTATGAATGATCTCCCTCCTCCCACCATGTTACCCGCAGTCTACCGTCCCTGTAAGTTATACTGAATGAATGGGAATACCCCCCCCACACACACACACATTTTCCCGCATATTTTAATAACAGTAACACAGAGTCAAATGGGGATTAGAAATCTCATTTCCCCACTCTTTATTAACCAAAAATTTGTCCTTGGTTAAGGAGTCGATTAGTCAATTAATTATTTCACTCTATTTTTCTTTTTAAGTTTTATCATGCGCTACTTTTTAATTGTAAACCATTTCTCGCACTACAAACTTCACATTGACCACTGAAGGAAATAGTTATGTTGAAGTGTCTGAGTAAAACAGTAACTTCTCACTGGAAACAATTAATCTGACTTACAAGTGTCAAGGAAACAACAAACAAGGTGAATTACAGTGTTGCTACATTTTGCCAGTATCTAAAAAACAAGAGTACTCGCTTCATGAAACTCCGCATTCTGTTACACATTCCAAAAACGTCACCCCTAACCCCAAGGAACTAGGTCAGTAGAAGATTGATTATCAGTATTTCATTCTTGTTATATTCTATGTTGAATTGTTTGTTTGTTTTAAATTTTGCCCCCCAGTGGCTCAGCGGTATGTCTGTGGACTTACACGCTAAAAACCGGGTTTCGATACCCGTGGTGGGCAGAGCACAGATAGCCCAGTGTGTAGCTTTGTGCTTAATTCAAAACAACAACAACAAAAAAAAAAGTTTTAAATTTTCCGCAAAGCTACACGAGGGCTATCTACGCCAATTGTCCCTAATTTAGCAGTGTAAGATTAGCAGCTAGTCATCACTACCCACCGCCAACTCTCGAGCTACTCTCCTACCAAAGAATAGTGGGATTGACCGTTAAATTATAATGTCTCCACGACTGAAAGGGTGAGCATGTCTGGTGTCACGGGGATTCGACTCACAACCATCAGATTTCGAGTCGAGCACCCTAACTACCTGGCCATGCCGGGCCTCTGTGTTGGATATAAAGTAACAACAATATCCGACTTCATGTTAGGCCTAAAAACTGCGTTTAAAATTACTTAAGATGTTTGAAATTATCAGCTAAGGTTTGAAAGACAATGATGTGTTTGTTCCCACAGTGAAACAATACAATTTCTTTAATTAAATAGTAACACCTTCTATACCTCGAAAATTATTCCGTTGAATAGGAATCGTTTTGTATCAAAAACCTGTATTTAGGCTTAGCAATACGCTTCATTAACCAAGTAGGCCTACTGCTATACTTATAAACAACAAATCCAAGTTAAGAACTTGAAAGCAGTGCATAAGTTACGTACATGTGTTATGAATGCTTAGCTTTCCCTCCCCCCCTTTTTACGTTTTCTAAATAAGAATTTCTTACTATGTTTCCCCCTTGATTTTTTTTTGCGGGAATATAAAAATCAGGTTTCGCGCACTTTTATTTCACGAACATTATCACTTATGAAAAGTTTAATTCGTACAGCACACACATTACGTAATTGTATATTCATGAATATGAAACTGAATAAATTACTTTAGTTGTGTCAGGATATATTTACGTTGTTTAGAATTAATTGTTATAAGGCGTATAAAGCTGAAATCGAATTGGCAGAGAACAGATAGTTAACTATGTAGCTTTGCGAATAACAGCAAACAAACCTTTGTTATTATATTGAGAATACTAGTAATAAAACTAACAGCAAAAAATAATTACGAAACACAGTTAATCCTAAATTTAGTGTTTTGTGTTTAATTATCCTATTGGTACAAAACGGACTTAAAATTACTAAAAACGATATTTGGTAATTTATATTTATATACATTAATTAACAATCCTATTAGTACAAATCGGATTTCGACTGCCTTATTAAAAACGACACTTGGTGAACCTTTCTTTCTTCACTAATCACAACCTGTTTTAACCCTTTGATTTAAAATATCACAGTTTTGTTTTACTCTTAGGTACCACTGAGAAATTTTTCTGCATGTAACAAAGATATTTCTTAAACCACTGAAGAATACATAAATTGTTTTTATCTTATACGTCTGTCTGATATCATGACGAAGTAAGGGTTAGAGTCTACAACAACAGTAAAGCATGTTCCACTTATAAAATTCCAGGGTCTGAAGTCGTGAATTGAAATGTTCTCTTTTTTTTTTTTTTTGTAATAAATCATATTCCGTTTATAAAACGTGCGGACAATTTCCAGGTGAACTTACGTGGCACCAAAATTACTCGCATCTCACAAAATTACGCATCTTTCAATTCCTATAAACATTTGTTTTATATTTGAAATTCGAAATAAACGATTTTCATTTCAAATTGCAACGAATTTATCGAAAGCATAGCATTTTGACAACAGAAAAATCTTTATTACGATCAGGTTACTGACTTTACAGCATAAGGAACTCGTTATGATCAAATTACTGACTTTAGAGCATAAAGAACTCGTTATGATCAGATTACTGACTTTAGAACATAAAGAACTCGTTATGATCAGATTACTGACTTTAGAACATAAAGAACTCGTTATGATCAGATTACCGACTTAATAGTCTTTATTGTTTCTCTCACAACGTATGAAATAAACTTTGTAATTGCTGACCATTCTGACGATTAACGCATGCGCTTGAGTCTAAAACTGAGGGAGGTAAACTAAAACCAGCTTGGAATGTTAAAAGTGAAACACTCATAATGTCCGGTCTATCATAATGACCTCCTCACCAAAACTTTGAGGCAACCAAGAACCGTTTACCTTCCAAAGAACGACGTTTTTCTTTCTTTCATGTAATATGGTTACAAGCTAAGGTCAAACAAGCTTGCCGAATGGAACAAAGCAACAAGACATCATGATAAAACTATTTAGGTCTGTCAGCCCTCCTTCGGTAGAAAACGCCCAGAACATGTACATGATTTCAAGGAGTTAACCCTCATATATCTACAAGGACTTATCTTAGTCTTAGAATAAAACTCGACAATAGGTTAACTGCACTCTGAACACCGTAGAGAATCGAACCCTGAATTTTGCCGTTATAAATCTATAAAGTTACGACTAACCCAGTGGGATGAAATGAAACATAAAACCTCCAATTCTAACAGAATCTTGTCATGAAGTGTTTTATGACAAGAACCTCTGCACTTAAAGCTGTGCAAACACTTCGATGTGATTTAAAACTACACAACATTCTTTGAAACGTAAAACTAAATATAGCCTTTCCCAAAACGTAAAACCGTATACAAATTTCCAAGTGACTTAAAACTATATACCACCATCCACGTAACATAAAACTAAATATAATCCTCCATATAACTTAAAACCATACATCACTTTCCATGTGACTTAAACCAGTATACAATATTCCATATAAGTGAACACTATTATGTAAAACTAAATTTAAAAAAAAAACTTTCGCGTGTATTAAAACTATACACAAAATTCCATGCAATTTAAAATTATATGCAACATTCCGTCTAACTTAAAACCGCATAAAACCATTCATGTAATAGAATACATGACATAACCTACATGTAACTGAAAACAATACATAGCCTTCCTTGTAATTTAAAACCGTATATAATCTTCCACATAACTTAAAAAGACACACATAACCTATCACGTAGCATAAAACTATATACATAACATTTTCATTTACAACTATGATATCTACATAAACAGTATATTTATTACTTATATTTCGTCTGGTCTTCATTACTAAATAATATCAAAACAGTCTTTATTTACGGCCTTCCCCTTTCTATTATAGCTTTAAATATTTAATCACACAGAAAAAAAATGACTTTATAAACTAATCAACCTACGAACGCTGACAAATCAGTTAATTCTGATCCTGCTGTGGATAACGAACAGTCTGGCCGGCAAACACTGAAACGCGTACCCCCCTCCCCAACTACAATTACCTCTCATGATCACACATCACGTCGAGATACTGTTTAACTTATCACGTAATTACAGGACGTATTCCACGCTTGAATGAAAATCATATGATTACACATTAGGTCATTGTCCGACGGTTAGACAATAAGGGGAGCCACAAAGTTTCTCATGATATGAAAAACTTTAAGTACACTTACATATGTGTGTGTACAAAATATAGATAGACATAAAGATGTACATATATCTTCAAGTATAAATGTCCACAGCTGTGACAAGATCAGGTATTTATTATTTCATGTAAGGATAGTGTACAATGTAAAACTGAGATGTCACTCACTCTATCAATGTCACTCTTTCTTCTCGAGACAAGAGTATCTATGTAAATACAAACTTTTGTAATTACTGATGACTATGTTGTTTAATAACCTTAATGACCTGTTCCCACGACTGCCAAATATTGTTTTATAATATTCATACCTTGTTCTTATGACTACCATATATTGTTTAATAACATTGATGTCCTGTTCCCATGAAAACTAAATATTACTCACTAATTTATATACCGATCCCATGACTACTGATTGCTACTTATTAACCTTCATGTTCTGTTACCATGACTACCAAATATTGTTCAATAGTCTTCATGTCCTCTTCTCATGGCTACTACTGTAACCTTCATGTCATGTTTCCATAACTACCGAATACTTTGTAATAATATTTGTCCTATACTTGCACAACACATCCAAATACAACCTTTAAAATTCCTACCTTTGTCTGACTGAAATATTCGCTTGAGTTTTCCTAACGATTCTTTAAAACTACGAATGTGATACGTGAGAGCAGTAAGGTCCTCCTTCACCACTGTAGGCTCCTCATTGTTGACGTCATTCAGTGAGGAAGAAAGTAACGAAGTAGATTCACTCAGTGAAGGAATGTTAGTAACACTACTACTACGCGTGTGTGTTTTAAAGACGGACAAGGTCTTCATAGTTGACAGTGTACTTTCATCCGTAGACTTGTCGGAGGCGTCGCACTGAATATGGAAAATAAAAAAATATACACTAAACATTTGGACACGTGAAAAAGAAATGTGACAGTATCCTTCTATATCTGGAATGAAATGAAAAGTAGTCATCCACAGGAGCTATACGACCTCTGGTGGTAGCCAAAGGCATTACATTTTTAAAGTCTTTGTTCGGTTACAAGTTTCAGATCAACTCAACTAAGGGATTTGCTTGACGTCATGATATTAATCTTCAAATTTTCCAAATATTAATAATTTATCTACACATTAATTATCACCCACCCACCCCATTTTCAGGCGGTGTAATTATTAAGACCTGTTTAATAACTTAAGAGAACTAAAAATACTAAAACTAAAATTAGAACGAACAGAAGGCTGAAAATCGCAAGATGGGTATTTTTGCAATGAACAACATTTTCGGTCATAATCCTGTCTGTAACTTACTAAGTTCGGCCAAAATATCTGATTCCAGTTACTCTTAAAATTATTAAGATAACAAGCAAAATAATCTTAACAAATATAAAATTAATTCAAAAAGTTATTCTTGATTACGCTAAACAGCGATATTTAGAGAAAATATCTAAAACGAAATACGTCGTAGATTTTGTATTACAGACACGTGGCCGTAACAAAACTTACCAAACAAAAGCAGAGTTGCCATCTATCGGGAGAGTTACACACTTGTATTGGTGAATGAATACAATCTAATTGAAGTTCTCTAGGTCCTATCAACAAACTCCACCTACAGATCGATATTTATTTGGGCGCCTTAGTTTCATGTATTTGTCACAAACTAGTTTGTCTTTATAAAGCAGACTACTTTGTAACGACACTGGTGCTACACCGCTTGTAATTATATCGGACCCTTTTTGGGGGTCTGTAACAAAATCCGCACGACAGCGACTGGGTTCTCGAAGATGCAAAAAGTTTCATTTCCACATTCAACTCCAGGTGGGTGCAGCATGATAAATGGCAGCTTTACACAGTTCCGTGGTTACTGGTTCAACATATATACAGAGGAAACGGAGTTGCAATATTATAAGCAGATGTGAATGAACAAAATGTCTCCACACGTTCAAACACACACACACAGACATGTGTGTGTTCTAAATGATAGAACGCTGTATACAATAGGAAACAACGTTTACTTGCACTACGTTGCTTTTATGTATAACCTGTACCCAACTAAACCTCGGTACAGAATCTTCAATGTGGTAGCTACACATTTCTGTAGAATGTACTCGTCGCACAGTTTACATTACAAGGACACGGGTAAAACTACACATCAACGTTACTAATGTGTACATAATCAAACAACGTACTTCATAAGGAACAGGGTAAGGCTACACTTCAACATTACCAGCGTGTACATAGACAACGTATATCATAAGGAACAGGGTAAGGCCACACCGTCAACGTCACTAGTGTGTTCGTATTTTGTTGTTGTCGTTTTGAATTAAGCACAAAGCTATACAATGGACTATCTGTGATTTATCCACCACGGGTATCGAATCCCAGATTCTAGGGTTGCAAGTCTATAGACAGGCCGCTATACCACTTGGGTACCAGAGACAAAACAATACTTAAAAACTGAAAATTATAATATTATACGGCAGCTGGAATACCCGCCTTCGAGACGAAAGTTGTCTACGTTCGCGATTAATGCAAGGTTATCTTAGGGCGTGAAAAGTTGCTTTCTTTATATGTAATTATAAAAAAAACTCAGAAAAAATCAAAAATTTAAAATTTGTGTCCTACTTGTGAACCTCCATACTACATTTGGAGAGATCCAGCTACAGGGGGTGAAGTAATGGTGAAAAATAAAAAAAAAACGCCCACTAAAACTATAAAATGCAAACCTGAAGATTCATGTGTACGCCTGTATGAACCTAATAAATCTCTAATCAAATTTTGGTAAAGAGCCATCTACACCCTTATGTGGGCATACAACAGACAGTATTTTATACAAATGTGTATTTTCAACATTCACATTGTAGGTAGAGACAATGAGGGAAATAAACTGTATTTAACAAAAATAAAACAACTAGTTTTGTTAAAATAAGATATCAAGTTGACGTTTTGTATCGAGGGTAGCCATAATGGGAATTAAGATCCGTCATGCACGTTCCGTTTCCGCAAACATTTGCACCCCTTGCTTTGCGTTCGTTGGCAACGTTCAAATCCCACTTTTCTACTAGAGTAGCCCAATAATTGGCGGTGGATGCTGTTAGCAACGTACCCTCACTGTAATGTATCAGTTTCAAATTAGGAATGGATAAAAGGTATTGTCCCTGTGCAATTTTGAGCAAAAATTCGAAGCAAACATTTCGGTAACCAGTCATTTAAATAATCGCCGTCGGTTTTCAATATTAAAAATATATTATAAAAATCAGATGGTATCGATGTAGTAGAAGTAACCAATACGGGTCCTCCTTCCGATAACGTCATCAAACTGAGATTAAAATAGAAAGAGATAGAAAAAAAAAAAACAGTAACAGTGATTTATTTAGGCCCCTGATGCTACATATATCTTTCATGTCACCATAGGGAATAAATATTCTTCCTAATATGTTTTCGGAAAATACGGGAATATTTCCAAACTCTTAAGAAAGAAAAAAAGAGAAAAACCGGGAAGGAAAATGAGCAAAAAGTGGAAAATATAAAGGGAAAATAAAGAAGCGATTTTGTTTTTACAGCCACTCCTTTATGGTGCTGCTATTGAAAAGTCAAACACAGTGGGAAGTCAGGGTTAGATTTGGTTTTTGAATTATGCGCAAGCCTACACGAGGGCTATCTGCGCTAGCCGTCCCCAATTTAGCATTGTAAGACTAGAAGGAAGGCAACTAGTCATCACCACTCACCGCTAACTCCTGGGCTACTCTTTTTATCAACGAATAATGGGATTGACCGTCAAATTGCAACGCCCCCACAGCTGGATGAGCATGTTTGGTGAGACGGGGATTCAAATCCGCAGCCCTCGAGTGCCTTAACCACCTGGCCATACCGGGCCAGGAAGTCAGTCGGGAAAGAACGTTGGAATATTTCGTAGAAGGTTCGGGTAAAACTTACATTTTGTTTTGAAGAGTATTTGCCAGGATGTTAACACTTTCGTTTAGAGATCGACAGCTTACAGTAAAGAGGTTCCTCATTAAACTGAAACGTATGACGTAATGAGTCTGATAACTGTAACCACATCCTCCTTCACTGATACGTCAACATTTAAACCACAGACGAGGCCTTTCCTTCAATTCCAGTGCTTTCAATGTCAACCTGGGTTTACAAAGGTTTTCAGTTGAAATATATACAGATCGTTAATAAAAGCATGCTGGATGAAACTTTCTTCCCCTTCATTTTATAATAAAACTTACTAACCACAAACTTGTAGTGGGACGACTAAGAGTAAAGTGCTTAGAAAAATTCGTATAGTCATTGTTAACTTTCTTTACAATTATTATATTAACCCTATAATTCCTGGAGTCCTGGAACCTCAATAATATTTTGAACACATTCTCTCAAACCACGAGAATATTGCACTTGGGTCCACACTTTTTTTTTTTAGTAACATGGTCCCTAATAGGATACTCACTAGACACTCCAATGAAACGAAAATATCACTAATATTATAGTTTTATTACTACATGAGTAGTAATGTACTTTACATTTTGTTTGTTTTTGGATATTCAGATAGTAGTATCTGCACTAATTGTGATTGTTGTTGTTTTTTAATTTCTCGCAAAGCTGCACAAGGGCTATCTGTTAGTAATCATCACCCACCACCAACTGTTGGGCTGCCCTTTTACCAATAATTAGTGTGATTGATCGTGAATTATAACGCCCCTACGGCTGAAAGGACGAGCATGTTTAATGTGAGGAGATTCAGATTCCAAGTCATGCCAGATCTCCTTAATTGCAAACCGATAGATTAAAGGAAAGGCAGCTAATCAGCAGTACCCACCGCCAACACTAACACTGGGATTTGAGCGTCATAGTTGGCACACAAACTATTAACTCTCAAATCGACAACCTACCCATTACATGGGAAATGCTTTCTTGTCAGTTCTTTACAGTGAGTGTTACAAAAGACGAAAAAAAAAATTAAACCTTATATTGTGGCATAGTGGACCTCCAGAGGGAGTGAACGGTATAAAAACAATTCAGTGATTCGAGGGTTAAAGTTAATCCCGTTAGGCTAGCTCTGACGTTCCAACACTGCAGTGACGTCATTGTTTGAACAACAGCACGAAAATTCGATTCACAACAGTGGTGACAGTAAACAATGAACCATCAGAGTCAAAGAGTGGTTTAAAAACAGATTCCATATGTTGGGTTTACAAAATAAAAGGAATTTGCAAACAAATTCTTTTTTAAAGGAATATTGATTGCGAGATAAAAATAATAATTTTGTAGTAATGGTAGGTAGATAAGAATAGGGGTGTAACAGAAGTTTACACACTGTAAGTAAAGTGTGATACAATAAACCGACAATTTTGTTGTTCTGTGTTACGCTTTACGGATTGGTGAGTGCACTCGTACACAGTTTCAAGAACAATGGTGTATGGCTAACAGAAGTGAACCAAAGCACTCACAAAAATGACACAACACTCGGTACAAGTTGTCAGATGAACACTAGGTTATATGGTTCGAAGTTAACCTTAGGGTATTTTGGACATAAAAATTACTAAATCAAGATATGTAACAGCTTTACACATCATGTCAACATCCACAGAGGTATTACATACATCACGTAGCACCATGTTTGTTAAATCTATAGAGTTGCTAAGTTTCAGGTTTGTATATAAATTTGAGCTTAGGATTCTTCCACAGTTGGTGTCTGAGACTTATTGCTTTCTCCTTAAAGAACAGTGACACGCCAGTTCAGCACGTACTCACGAATTATTAGATCTGCTAGTCCCTGAAAACAATTTTCACACTTGGCCTTATCAGTCCACCTAGTAAAATATCACTATAGATGTGCCACAAACAGAAATACGATTCCTCCAGCGTCAGGTTTAGCTCCTTAGAACTTCTGACAGAAACCTTCTTCTGTGAGCTGATATCGCTTCAGTAAAGCCACTTTTATCTTGCCATAGTTCATAGCATCTTCTGACGTCGTGCCTGCATATACTTGTAGGCCTTTTTCTATGAGAAGTAACCCAAGACAAATTGCTCAGCCACTTTTGTCCCAGTTCTGACGTTGGACAAATCTTTCATATCTCATCTTTATTTCTGTTCATCAAGTTTGGACAACTTGAGTCAGATGACCCTGACATTCTTGTCATTCTTAGTTTCTCTCTTTCTGCTGGGTGAGCTTAGTGATGTATATTCTTATTCTCTCTATTTCCAGTTTTCCTTTTCTCTTGGTTTCATCTCTCCCCGTTCCTTCTTTCAGTTTTTATCCTCTCTTTTCTGTCTCTCCTCCTATCTCTTCTCTTGCCACTTTTCTCTCTCTCTACTTCTTGTTTAACATATTCTCGCAGTTTACTGTCTTCCATCTCTTTCTATTTATTTATCAAAACTTGTTGATACTGTTATGTAGAGTAATTGTAATTTCTACACTATTTTATCCACCACTATCGTTGTGTGTATGTCGACTTATTTCCGTTGTCGTACGCATATCCTACCACTGCACAATCCTGACTAGCTCGCTAAATGCGAGGGTTTTACGTATATGTGAACTAAAGATTCTTCTACAGTATCTGTCTGAAACTTGTTAGCGATAAATTCAACAACAAACTGACAGTACACGCTCCACTTGTTTTAAAGCAATATATGCAAAACAAGACAAACTATGCACAAAAATATTTGCGTTACAATGTATCACACTTATATCTCAAACTCTCTTTTGTCAAAAGTCCACTTAGGCTGATTCAGTTATTTTAGAATGAAATTGACAAGACGAATTATTTTATTATACACTTATCACAATACTATAAGTGAATAATTCACTTACGTTACGCCGTTACAATTGTGTTCTGAACCTTAATTAACTGTCTACTTTCAATCGAAGTCCACATAAGCGGGTAATTTTAATTTAGAACACCCTTTGACAAGACAAATTATTCTCCTTGTCTCAATTAAACTGTGAAACTCACATCAAAAATATCGCCTGTTATGGTTATTCACTCCTTGGCCTGGCATGGCCAAGCGTGTTAAGGCGTGCGACTCGTAATATGTGGATCGCTGGTTCGCATCCCTGTCGCGCCAAACATGCTCGCCCTTTCAGCAGGGGGGGCGTTATAATGTGACGATCAATCCCACTATTCGTTGGTAAAAGAGTAGCCCAAGAGTTGGCGGTGGGTGGTGATGACTTAGTGCCTTCCCTCTAGTTTTACACTGCTAAATTAGGGACGGCTAGCACAGATAGCCCTCGAATATCTTTGTGCGAAGTTAAAAAAAAACAAAAACAAATAGAATTATTTAGAGTTACGTAACACACTTTGTCACAAGTAACACTTTTAAAACAACCAATCTTCGCAACATTCCTGTCATGAAAACTAAACAATTATTAACTACTAAGTCACAAAATAAACTAAATAATAACACACTAAACAATCTTGTATGTCCAACAATAATTTAGAGTAAGTTTTTAACCAGCTTCAGAATGTGTTGCTAAGCCCTGCTAGTAAGTCTTTTCAACAATCTTTCGAATGTGTAATAAACTACAACCAAACCTCTCACCCATCTTGTCATCTGTGATGCTTATAGTAACCATCCGAGTGTAAATATTGTGCGAAGGAAAATATACGAAAAATTAGAATAATCGACCAGTAAACAGTGGTTGATGACTGTAACTCAAACACATATGTATGGTTAACCTATATAATATGATCAGTGTCTGTTTGGACGTCTGTGTCACGTAACTCCTCATTAACTTCCAAACGAATCGTTTTGACCTCAAGGTTTGCACAGAGATAGAACTTTTTATCAATTTCCTTAGGGAATCCTTATATTTCGCGAAAATACTTTGTTGATTTAAATTAGGGCACGTACATAAGTAGGGCTACGAATTACCGTTCACAACTTAAATTCAAATTAAATATACGTCATAGCAGCCCTATAAATGTGGGACATTAGCTCACGGGTTCCCTAGCCTTTATAATAAGACATTACTATAAATGTAGGTCATTAGCTCACATTAGCCTTTACAATAAGACATTATTTTAAATGTAGGTCATTAGCTCACGGGTTCCCTAGCCTTTACAATAAGACATTACTATAAATGTAGGTCATTAGCTCGCGGGTTCTCTAGCCTTTACAATAAGACATCACAGCAGGAAAATATCTGTTACCTTTATGTGACATTAAGGCGAGATTTTCACACATTTCTTTGTTAACTACGTGACAAAAGAGAGAAATCATGTGAACATTTCGTTAACTCAGTATGTTAACAGAAAGGGATAGCAAGGCGAGATTTTCACACATTTCGTTGTTAAACTCAATATTGTAACGTGAAGAGATTCCATATATTTAGTAGTTACCTCTAACTGATAGTAGACAGAAGGATTTTCGACAGATTTCCCATAATAATAGTTTTTGAATTAGAAAGATATTACTGTGGCACCAATAGTCCAGCTTCAGAAATATTTCATTGTGTGTTATAGCGTTATATGCAAAGAAACTGATTTTGGAACTACGTAAGAATAAGGCAGAGATACACCGATTATGATAACGTTATAATTACCATAAAATGTATTGTCTGTTATTAAATTTCTCTATAGCTCCACCGATAGTAAGATTTCTAAAAGTAAAAAAAAAAAAAAAATCTTTGTTTCTAACACCTCTGAAAACTTCCTCACCTCTCCCTCCTACGAAACATCCAACATTTAAAAAAATGTACATTTTTATTTTATGCCCTGTGGTGGTACATTTGTAAACGATAGCAGAGAGTGACAACATGGCGTGTGAGGCTTACAAAAACCTCGTACATGTTTGTGCGACTGCTAGTGTCACAAGTTGAACACAATGCTGTGATATATGTATATGTTTCATAGTCACTTCTAGCAAATACTTAACTAGCATGTCTATTTATTATCTGTGATATAACGTATCAGAAACGTGGTGCATGCTTTACCAGCCCCTACACGACCTCTCTTAAGAACAGAAATAGTAGAAACATCGACAAATTTAGCTCATTCGAAGATGTACAGGAATGTACAGCTAACTTAATTCTTCAGGAAAATTAAATAGTATTAAGTATTACATAATGACACGCTTGTAACAATGTGTTACATACAGTACTCTGTAAAAGTGTTGGAACAAAGTCAAAAATTAGATTTCAGACTACTTTCAAAGACCAATGGAAGGTAAATCACGGATGGAACATCGAAATTGTTATTTATCTAGTATATCATATTTAGTACAACAGAAACTCAGTGGAAGTTCCTGAACTCAGTAAAAGTTAATACGTTGTGTGTTCCTCTTCTGTTGTAATTACTACACATAAATCTTTTAGGCTTTGTTGTAACAAATTTAATCAAAGTGTCCTTTGGGATTTTACTCCAAATGTCTGTAATACACTCTCATAAGGTTTCTTTGGAAGTAACTTTTGATTTGTAAGGTTTTGATCTATCAAATCTGAAATCTGCTCAATTATGTTGAAATCTGGACTCTGTGGGAACCATTGCATCATTTGAATGACTCAAGTAGCTTCTCTCTTGGCTAAGTAATTTCTGAATAGATTGGATAAGTGTTTGGAGTCATTATCTTCTTGGTAGTAGAATCCTTTACTAATAATAAACAAACTACCGGGTTTACCATGATGGATCAGTATATGATGGTACTTGCTCTGGTCATTTATTCCATCTGTCTTACAAATATCTCCTGTCACCTCAGCAGAAAAACTCCTCCAAACCATCACATTGCCTCCCCCAAGCTTCATGGTAGATGCTATACATTGAGGAATCTTTCATATTTCTTCCACTGGACAGACAACCTATGCTTTGAACCAAATATTTCACACTTGGACTCATCCTTTCTCAAATCACCAACAGTTCAGTTTTTGTACTTTTTAGCAAATTACAGTCATAACAATATTTGAAGATAGAAGTAAATGTTTCTTTAACTGTTATACAACCAAATATTATCATTGAATCTTCTCGATACTGTAGACTGAACACTTCTGTCATTTGGTTCATGGTTGTTTATCTTATACTTAAGATCAGTGACAGACTTCCTTCTGTCCTGAAGGCTACATAAACAAAGATACTTGACATCAGTATAATCTAGTTTAGGTATTCTGCCTCTTACTCTCCTATTTTCTACTTTACCTGTCTTGGTCTCCTGATCTAAGGTGTACTTGACAGTGTTTGGGGACCATTTCAAATCTACAGAAATTTGTTGGAGAATCCAACCAGCATCACGTACAACTTTTATGTGAATGTTCTGATTTACTGACAGTTCTCTACATTTTTTGGGACATGACATGACAACAAAATTTAACATATAATATTAAACTCTTTTTTTTTTAAATCAAGGCATAATTGTGGAGTACCATTAAATATATTTATTCTAATATATACCGGTACCATATGCTAGCTTCTTCATACAGGAAAAACTGTCTGAACCGGAAACTGCATAAGGCGGAAATCTGTACAAACCGGAAATATCAAAATTTTGCAGCATTATCTCAATATTTCTCTTATAAAAGGCCCTCTACATGATGGAACCTGCTTAACGCAGATGGAAAACTATCATTAACCTACCTCATCTATCAACAAGTAGGATTAGAACCTGAGTAAGGCGGGAAAATGTTTTTGGTTAATTGTTAATTTCTTATTTAATTATTAATTTATTTAAATATTAATAAATTATCGTTTAATTTATAATTTGTTTAAATATTTATAAATTCTCAGACATTTTGTAACAGTAAATATTCGTTAAATATATTCTGTTCATTTTTTTTGCCATCATTATTCCAAAGGTATTTAAATAAATGATTGACTGTACTTTTAGTTGTATTTGCCGATAGAAAACTAGAGTACCCATGGGTAACAAGTAAAAGTGAAAATCTGCACTGTTTCAAAATCGTAAGGAATAATCAACTTCCTGTGTAATGGAAAACGAATAATAAAGCGTGGATGACAAGTGCTATATTTTAATAATATTTGAACAAATTAAACAAAAGAATGGAACAAGAAAATAGGAATATTCTACTTTTCCTAGATAATGCAACTTGTCACCCAAAAATTCAACTCTCAAATGTTTGTTTGGTCTTTCTTCCTCTATGTTCAACATCAGTTCTATAGCCACTGCATAATGGAACTATACAGTGTAGAAAACTGAAATAAAGTACATTGATGCTTCAGCATATTATTACAAACATGGACGACTGTGAGAGCATCTGAAATGACCATGAAAATTTAACGTGTTATTTGATGTGTAAAAGATGAATGTGTAATAAAGTGATTTCAAAACTGTGGATTTATTCTTGATAATGGCGGAGATTGTGGAGTTGTTTGTTATGATGATTCTTGTGTGAATCAAACTCTGATCGAGAAGATTAATGCAGATAATTCTATGAACCCGGAATGTTTGGTGAATGTTGACAAGAATGTTTTAATAGAAACTGATGAAATTGATTTAAAATCTATAATAGAATCACAAAATGATAACTGTGCGAGAGATTCAGAAGATGAACAAAATGGAAAAGATAGTGAGGAAATAGAAATTCCTACTTCATCCCAAGTGTTAAGTTATATTAACGCTATCAAATTGTATGAGAATATGAAGGGGGAAAATGAACTTCATGAAAAGACCAAAGAATTGCCATTCTGTTTTAACCGCATCAGAAAGCCCATTAAAGAAAAGGAACAGTTGAAATTGGACACATTCTTAAAATAAATATAATTAAGATTTTATGTATTTATGTCTATTTTGAATGTCCATTTTATTTTTATTTTAATAAATATAGCATAAACAGAATAATAACATTATTCACAAACATCTTACTTCTCTCGAGTCAAGCATGTATAACGTTGGCCTCAAAAATTATATAAAATTAAGGAAATGCACGTTCACTGTCTAAGCCGGAAAACTTACTTAAGCCGGAAATTTTACTTGGTCCCGTGCGATTCCGCCTTAGACAGGTTTAACTGTATATAGTTTAGACACTGTACTACGACAGTTATTTGGTTCTAAATTTGGTCACTATGTTCATTCAAGATGAACTCTTATGGCATGCCCTTGGTAGAAATACATTGGAATTCTAACACTTGTCAATAGGGATCAGTGAACCATTACCACAGTGCTGAAACACATTACATTTTGTAATGGTATGGAAGAATTAACCATCATAATATGGAAATAATGACAAAAATATTCTCTTCTTCTAACAGTTTTTGCATTGTACGGGTTCTTAATATATCTATATATTATTAAGTAGTATATTGAAGTACGCAACAGTACACGTGCCTAGTACGGGTACTTAATACAATTATACAGTGTTAACAAGTGTATAAAGTACACGACGGCACACATGCACCATGTATTTATAGGTTACATTAGGACAGGGACAGAACAGTGGTAAGAGCATGCGCGTAACACATCACTTACAGATGTGTTAAATTAATCTGATACAATTTATCAACCACCTGTCTGTATTCGAAGCAGTCTAGTTTTTAAAATGTGTAACATTAAGATGTGATAAGCGCATATGTTACATATGGTTTCTTGCAACCCATTTATCTATTTCCATCACCTTCCAAGGGAAGCTATTTCCATAGCTACTAAATATAAAAACAAAACTAAAGAGCTTAGACAACCATTACTTACCCGAACTGAAAGCCACACGAGCCAAGAGATTTCACGAGACTCATCTTGTCCCTTTATGGGCTTTTGAAAGTTACTTACCACATGCAGTCAGTTTGTTGTCGTCACTATATATCAACCGTTACATTTCAAAGTTCGTATGAACAGGGTCTTAACTGCCCTTAGGACTATTTTCTGGAGCCATAAGGAAGGTTGATCTTCGCTACTCGAGTCGTAAAAGTTTATGAACCGGAGACAGTTTAATAATGGGTAAAATCTAATCACTACATCACCTAGAGAAATCGCCGAGACAGTGAGCAGACATGGCCCACCCCTAGGGGGTGCAAGGTGTCTTATCACTACACGTGTTTATACCTTGAACTAGTTTTCGCAAGGAAATTTTAGGGCAATATTCTCGTCTTTTTTTTTTTTTTTTTTGCTTCCACACCAAGGGTACTTCGTTTCTTCATTTAAATCGAGGCTGAGGTTCTTATGTACGGTTTCTTTTTGTTCCCCTTTCCTAATTATAACACAAGTCAGTTAAGAAACAAAATCTACATTAAAACAATAGATAGTTAAGAAAAATATCCCTCCGCTGAAACACAAGTTAGCTAGGAAAAAATCCTATCGTTAAAACATTAGTTCAGAAAATACCCCATCGTTAATATACGAATTAGTCAATATTAAAAGTACAGCTAAAGTATCCTTTCGCTAAAACACAAGCTAATTAAAAAATAACCCATTTGTAAAGCATGTCTTAATAAAGAACCTTTTCCTATCTGTAGACTTTGGTACATAGTCACTACTAATAACCTAGCACACTTCAATCGTAATTTCTTTCTTCACTGAAATTACATATTTTGGTGAAGAAATGAAAAATTCATTAGTAAATTACTATCCAGTCCCTTTAGTTATAACAAATAATTGACTGCAACGATTCATATATTATTCAAAGACTTAATTCCTAAGGTATTTTAGGAGTGAGTAGAGGGACTATATATCAACGACTACATATCCTGAACACTCCACCAAAACGTAAGAAATAATTAATATTTTCGTTTGCTTCGTTCCTACAGTCGAAACTGACGAGCAGAGAATTCAGCGGAACTAGTCTACTGCAGACAAATATATCTTGTCGTGAAAACGTAAACTAATGAAGAAGATAGTTTGAGGGCACGAGGTGGTCTAGAAAATATCCATATGTTAAGATTCAAGCTATTTAATTAGAATATAATGTTGCCGAAATACGAGAGAATCGTGAAAAATATTGCATAAAACCTTACACGTTTTCGAAATTCGCTTGAATACAAAGACGAGCTTCCAGCCCCGTCTTTCAAATCATCAACTGTAAAACCAGAAACGACGAAGTCGTACTTACACGAAATAAATTAAAATAACAAAAAGTATTCCCTAAAATTATAACGGAACATTATACTCGAGACTTTGGACACAAGCGAAAAGAAGAAGTTACGAATATTTCTAATATTCGGGTCAACGTATTTACAGTTTTAAGGACCGGACGTAACTTGACCTCTAAAAGTAAGCAGTGACAATTCAGTTCTTGTCTCTGAAACAATTGCATCCTAGGTCATCACATTCACAATCCTAAGCCTAAATGTACACAGAGACAAGAGTATCACCTGTGATATTCCCTATGATGGATATCGTGTAAAACTTCCAACTGTACAACATCATGCAGGCAGTATTTATAATTTAAATTAGATTAACAATTCTGGGGAGATGTCACCTCGCGCTGTTTACTAGTAAATGTTGCTTTTTGTTATTACAAACAAAGCTGCCATTTCATATTCTGATTCGTACTGTTTAAAATCTCACCATTGCACATTACCATTAAAAGTCTCCATGATACACACACAATTTAGGATGGATTGTAAACAAAAAGAGAAATCGTAACCCTAACCACTACAGGAAAGAAAAAAATAATAATAACCTGTTATTAATTTATTTTAGACTGAAACATACCTGAATATAAAAACATATTTTACTTGGCTTTAAACTAAAAAGTACCTGAATATAAAAACATATTTTACTTGGCTTTAGACTGAAAAGTACCTGAATATAAAAAAGCTTTTGCTTGCAATTTAGATTAAAATATTACTGATATGCTGCATATAAGAATAGTTTTTACTTAGATTAACATTAAACATACCTGAATATAAAAACAGCTTTTCCTTTGATTCCCTTTTTGTTTATTTTTACAGGCGATGCATAATGCTTTTGCAATTTCCAACACATTGGTCATACTTGAACTACGCCGTCTTAGACTCTCATTAGCGGAGACCCACCCGTCCAGGTGTTCCAGCATATCCCCTTATAATTAGGAACTACGTACGCGTCCTTTCACCAGTCATTGTTAAAATGCAACAAATCTGCATCAAAAGCGACCAAATCTAAGAAGAACACCCAATGTGCTTTACTGGTGGTTTTTGTTTCTCTTTACAAATCTATTGTAAGAGAAATAATAAACTAAATTTAACAATAAACTCCCCATACCTCAATAAACCAGCTTATAAATATATAATAATTATTTTTTTCCTTTTTCTTCTTTTTTCCTAACAGTCTCTGCGTGATCACAATATCGAAGTTTTTGGTTTACAACTGCTGCATAACTTTATGGTTCGTACACTTCCTTAGGCTTACTATAACCATGGTTACCGAAACAACATAAAATGTTAGAGTGTAGATAGGTACTTGTTTTACTTAAGGTAGTACTTTTCGGAAGATCCTTTAATTATTCTCGCGATAAATTAACCTCGTAGTAAACATTCCAAATAAAATTAACTGCAGACGAAACTACTAAAACTACAAGGCGACACCTCTTAGCAAAATAACACCTTGTTATTAAATTAATGATTTTAATATTTTCTCAAATTACTTTACTATATCAATGTAGCACCTTCCAATACTGATCTAGCTTCGTTACGAAATCACGCCATTCTGTCATGGTTAGTGTTAACGGTAGTACCGTTACCTGGAACGACCAAGTCTAGTTATGAGAGATGTTTGTTCAGGACAGGTGGTTACCATATCAAATAAGACTCCGCCCCTTCCCAGCACACTGTTTAATTCCGGAACGGTTTCCGGACGACCATGCTGCTACGACATACTGTAATACAACACACATGTATAAAAGCCAAACTTGTTTTTCTGACGGTGTAATTTAGTCTGCTTTTACGAGAAGCAGTTTTATTAGTTCGAATATCTAAATTTGCGAATTAGCAACTGAACTCGATTATAAACAGCCAAGTTTAGTTTCCTTTTTGTCTCAGACTTACAGTTGGTAGAGCCCACGATAGTACTAGAATATTCTAACGACTCTTTCCCCATTATTTTTTTTGAACAAAATTATATTGGAAAATCAAATCAAACCCAGAATTTTAAGGTTAAGAGCCCGTGAACTTACCACTTCCTTATCAGCGGATTTTTTTCCACCTTATCAGTAATGTATTATGGTGGGTCTGCAATAAGTTTACGAACTTCAAATCCTATCCTGCAATCCAGGATTCAATTCCCCACGATGGACTAAGATAGAACACTGTTTGTTGTAGGCTTATAACAAAACACAAGGTCACAAAGAATGCTTGTTAACACTCCTACGAAAATTCGGGCCTAATAGGCTCCAGAGAAACTTGAAAGGCTATTAATATTAGGCTAATAATTTTGTATTTAAATGAAATTGCCATTAACTGACCCTATCCCTTTATATTTTGAGGAGCAATAATATTTTGACTTTTCAGACATTTGCGAAATAACATTTAAAAAAAAAATTAGAACATCCACTAAGGGTATTTGGGGGCCTATTAGGCCCCAGATCAAAAAACATAAAAATGACTTTACTTATTTCCTGAATAATTCTAGAACAGGCCTGGGCAACCGAAAGAAAGCAAATTATAGTAAAAATATATTAATTTTACAACTTCTTTTCAAAAGATGGATATTTAGGATAATAACTCTACGCCCCCAGTGGCTCAGCGGTATGTCTGCGGACTAAAATCCGGGTTTCGATACCCGTGGTGGGCAGAGCACAGATATCCCATTGTGTAGCTTTGTGCTTAATTCAAAACAACAACAACTAATAACTCTACTCCAACAATGGCCTGGCATGGCCGAGCGCGTTAAGGCGTGCACTCGTAATCCGAGGGTCGCGGGTTCGCGCCCGCGTCGCGCTAAACATGTTCGCCCTCCCAGCCGTGGGGGTGTATAATGTGACGGTCAATCCCACTATTCGTTGGTAAAAGAGTAGCCCAAGAGTTGGCGGTGGGTGGTGATGACTAGCTGCCTTCCCTCTAGTCTTACACTGCAAAATTAGGGACGGCTAGCACAGATAGCCCTCGAGTAGCTTTGTGCGAAATTCCAAAACAAACAAACAAACAATACTCCAACAATAATTTTAGACGGTCCTGATTATTGCTTAGTTTGCCCACGCCTGTTCTAGAACATTCTAGAAACTTTACAGAAGTATTTAGAATAATCTAGAATATTCTAGAAGCTTCAAGAATATTCTAGAAGAATCCACAAATCCTATATATATAGGAGCTGAAATCTTCAAACCGTGTCAAAAATGATATCTCTTGATGAAGCTGTAAATTTACTGACAAAACCATCCGACGATGAAAGTGAACATGATAATGTCGAAGACAACTCTGAAAGTTGTGATGATGATCCTTCTGAAACTGAAAATGATAAACAACTCGCGCCGTACCCTTCTGAAAGTGAAGAAAGTAATTAAGAAGATCTTACTACGATACCAGTGAACGAACTTTTGTCCACAGATAAGAATTTTAGTTATTCAAAAATACCTTCAAGAATCAACAGGAGAACTGCAGCTCTCAATGGGAACCCAGGCATTACAAGGCAAGCTGCTCCAAGAGTCTCTACACCATTCGAAACATTCAAAATTTTCATTTCTTATAATATGATGGAACAGATCATTCACTCAACAAACACCGTCATGAAAGAACCAATTTTTGAAGAAGACCTCTGGAAATGGATCGCAGCTAATCTTTTCCTTGGAATAAGCAAATCCAAAAATGCATTGATAGACGAAATGTTTTCAACAGAATTTGGTCTGCCATTTTTTCGAAAACTGATTACACAAGACAAATTCAAAAAGATGTGCTCAAAAATCAGATTTGACATCCACTCTCAAAGAAATAGAGAAATCAAAGATGCCGCCATCTCTGGAGTCTGGAATTTTTTCATTGAAAATTGCAAAAACAGTTACAACCCAAGGGAATACCTGACAGTGGATGAACAACTATGTAACTTCAAAGGAATAGTTGGCTTCAGAACATACATTCCGACAAAGCCAGGCAAATACGGAATAAAGATTTGGTGCCTGACAGATGCAAAGACAAGTTACCTCCTCAACGCTCAAATTTATACTGGAAAGGTTGGAAATACGATAGAAACAAATCAAGGAGAAAGAATAGTCAGAGAACCGAGTCAGCCATTTCTTGGAAAAGGAAGGACGATAACGACAGATAATTTCTTCACAACAATGACACTTGGCAAGTACCTACGAACAAAAAGAACAGGAATTGTTGGAACCATACGGAATTTTATGAACCTTCCTGCCTCCTGAAATAAATGCAAAATCTAGAGAGTTATCACCAAAGTTTTTCTACCACGACGACATCACTCTTCTCAGGCACTCAGACAAACCAGGAAAATATGTGCTACTACTGAGTTCTCAGCATCAATCTGGTGAAGTAGAAGAGAATGGAAAGCCCGAAATCGTCAATCTTTACAATGCAACTAAGGCAGGTGTCGACACTCTCGATCAACTGGTGAGATATTATACAACAAAGAGGCGATCGAAGCGCTGGTCAGTCTGCATATTCTATAACATTCTAGATCTTGCTGTGTACAATGCTTTCGTTCTATACTCGACAAAACATCCAGAATTTCTTTGTTAACATAAATCAAGAGTCAGAAGAGAATTTATATGGCAGTTGGTGCTTGAAATCAAAGAAATTTACTGCAAAGATAATGACAAAACAACCTCATATGAACTGCCTGCAAAGAGGGCAAAAAGAGGACTATGCCATTTGTGCGGCAGATCGAAAGATAGACAGTCGAAAATTGTTTGCTCAAATTGTAAAAAAAATGTTTGTCAGAGCCATTTTAAAGTTGTTTGTAATGAATGTTGCTAAATCACTGTGTTTCTATTGGAAAAATATCAAAATCACTTTAGTGGATGTAAATATTTTTTTCGTAAGAGTGTTAAACGATTCGGAACAAACAAGGTTTTTACCATCAACAAACTATAAAAATAGAAACAAATATCGTTAAAGCAACAGATAAAGACAGTTAAATAACAAAAACATCAGATTTAAAGGGGTTCTAAGTCGCGTAAAAATTGAGTGTTGTTAAGAGGGGGGGACATTCACATGCCAAACTTTCTTTTATCAAAATCAAATTTTTAGATGTATTAACAGGGATAATTCATATTTTGACCGAATGTTCCGCATGTTTAAAGTGCAGAATTATCATGATTATATAACTTTCGGAGTATAAAATGGTTGCAGGGATCTGAACTGGATTTTTTTCTGTTTTATTTGAATGAGAAAAACATGATTAAGCCTACGGTTGGTAAACTGTGTTGTTCTTTAGACGTTTTAATCAAAAACGTATCAAGAATGTCGGTTTATGAGAGAACTGACAGAGCTAGAAGGGAGGGTATGGTGAGTGAGAAATTTGTTTCGGATATTCGATACTGGCAATAACCTTGGAGAAAACGAGAGATAATCTCAAAATGTAAATGACAAAATCAGGTGACACCTACAGCCACAAACTGAGGGAAATTAAATGTTCAACTACGATTATCCATCCACTGAATTAGGGTTAAGAAACAAAGGTAACAAGAACATTTCCCGAAAATTGTCAGTTGGCCGCCAAGTGAAACCACTCGAAAATATCATTCATCCTTTAAAGATCTAGTCAATATAATGGAGGTAAATCACGCATAAAACAATTAATCATTTGAAAGGAAGACACGTCAACACCGAGCTGCAAATCACCCTAAAGACCAAAATAAACATTTAATAACGAACGACCTTTATATCTCATGACACTGTCCAGATAAGAAGTTCTGAAGCAGCTTTAATATATAAACGTATATTTACGGAGATTAATATTCTCAAAATTCAGTCCACCTTCGCGAACTGGTTAGAACAATACTTCGTGTGTCCTCCAACCAACAAAAAGGTCATACACTCCTTTCGTAATTAAACTAAAATTTCCGCTTCCACATTAGGAACTTGAAGAGGATACTTTAGTAGTGAGGAAATCTAAGTAACAATAATCAAAAATCAATAGGTATAAATCTCTATGTGGTTGAGATGTTAAAATACGAGTGACTCGTCGAAAGTTATTATGTCAATACATCTCAACACTACCAGGAACCGTTAAACCTTATGGAGAGACAGTAATACCTTTAAACACCACCACTCCCCGAGAAATCGAACGTCCTAGCTACAGATCCCTGTTTTTATTATAATTAACATGCCTACCGACGTACATCTATAAATTAAAAAAAATTCTCGTAATAGGAGTTATAGAAGAGACGTCGCTAAGTGTTAAAGTAATATTATCAATGTGTTGAAACATAATATTAGTAGGAGAAAACGTGACACCGGAAATACCATTATGACTAACAATCGCGTTACGTAAAGGTTCTGCACACAGGATGTAGAATATCGCCGATAGAGGACACCCCTGACGTAGCCCTCGGGTAATGTTTGTATTGTGAGTAGCATGAACATTATATTTAATAATACAAGAAATACCAGAATAACAAAGGTTTATCCATCGAAAGAAACTGACACCAAAACCACACAGCTAAAGTAAAGAAAACAAACAACCAAATTCAAGACGGTCAAAAGCTTTCATTTGATCAATACTGAACCTCTCTATGTTAGATCTAAATAGTTAGTTATCAACTTAGAAAGGAGAGACACTTCCCTACCTGGGACAAAACCAGTCTGGTCAAGTGATACGAGTCCAGAAATGACCCACAACAATCGATTAGCTAATATTCTAGTATGTAGGCGTTATAATTATCAATTGAATGTAATGTCTTGAAATTCCTCAACAGGAGAAGTACGTTGCGATTGGAAGATTACATAATATCGAAAGGTAAAATCTACGTACTCATTGGTGGTTTTTAAACTGATTCTCCAATTGTTAACAATTTATCGTTTACTACCACTGGGGTACAAATATATTTATTATCTTGCTTGGTAGTGGTGTTTGTTTCAATACTCAGTGTAAAGCAACGAAAGGCTAACAAAACAAATTGGATAAAAACACTAATGATTCTTTCCAAACTTCAGGAACAATAACTAACTATTGTAAACAGGTTGTGGTTTTACTTATATCTTCTGTTTTTGTGGACCAACAAGGTATATCTATTAGTGGACCTCACCTTTAACGTAAGTGTGATAAGGAAATTTAGGGTTAGGGATGACGTTGTTAATAAATACAATAACGTAATCAAAACACAGTGTTATAATAACACAATACTTTAAGAATGTTATTGGTCAAGATGCCAATATAAATGTCACGTGGTGACCCAGCGAAAGGGCTCACAGAGGTGTTCGCGAGGAAAGACTCCTCTTAAGCATTGTGGTGTGTAGGTAAAAGGGTGGGGATTACTGTATCACCGGTAGTGTCGTTTTACTCTCCCTCTGCTTCTCTTCTTCACGAATAGCACTGCTGATTTCATTGGAAATAAATAAATAAGTAATGACTAATAACTCGTACACCCTTGTGCAAATAAACTGAAACAAATGGTCATTTTACAATGTTTTCAGCATGGCAGCCGGTGTAGGCTCGCTGGGCCCACTGATTTCCTTTAATAATCATTTTATCACACAGACGGCGTCATTAGCTGTGTTTTGCAGTACGGCCGATCTGTTGTTGGGATGTATGACGAAATTTTGAGGAATATTAATTACGTCATTTGAAATTGCATCAAAAGGGCAAGGATCAGTCGAAAAAACAACTTCTTACCAACAAAATAAAGACAAAACGGTATCAATGGGGTCTGAAATACAAGAACTGGACGCAAGAACAATGGAGGAAGGTGTTATTCAGTGACGAGACTCATTTCTTCGTACAGGGTCGAAGAAGTCTGCATGTTCGCAGACCTCCAGGTGAGAAACTTCGAAAATCTCACATCAATCAGTTCGTAAAACATCCTTTAAAGAAGATTTTTGGAGCTTTTTCAGCTACTATGCCGTCAGAGGCTTACATATCGTAGAAGGTATGATGCGAGGACCACAATACATCGAAGTTTTGCAGAGAAGAGTCGTTCCAGAATTGAAAAAAGAGATTTCCAGATGGATCTGGCATTTTTCCGCAAGATCTCGCTCCATACCACACATTGAAACTTGTGAAGAATTTTATGACTACAACGCGAATAAAGGTGCTGGACTGGCCTGGGAACTCTCCGAACTTAAATCCTATTGAAAATCTTTGGGCGATTTGTAAAGAAAGACTTTGGGAAAAAGACTGTACTACAGAAGATAAGCTAATTGAGGCCATAATTGAGGTGTGGTACCGCGATCCAAAAATTAATAAAGATTGCAATCAATTCATGGACTAGATGCCAAAGCGGATTAATGATCTTCTGAAAAATAAAGGCGGTTATATCATGTATTAATTTATGAGTAATTTTTCGATTCTCAGAAAGAAAACGCAAAAAATCGAAAAACTCATAATTTTCCGTTTTGTTTCAATTAATTTGCACAAGAGTGTAAGTAATATTAAGATCTTATAGGTTGATAGATATGTCCTACATGACTTCACTTTCCAGATTTGATCGCCACACGCTACAATCGAATGATAGTTTGTTCGCAGTTAAGCGCAAAACTGCACAAGGGGCTATCTTGTGATTTGCTCACCACGGATATCGACCCCTAGTTTCTAGCGTTGTAACTCCGCAAACATGCTGCTGTGCCAGTTGGAGAATCGAACATAAGAACATTGTAACAATAAAACATTCAACACCGGTAGTGTTACCAACCACTGTTAAAGTGTGTATATCTCCAGTTTCTTCCGCGTCATCCTCCATTTTTACTAACCAGTAGATGAGTGTACTTTTGTAACTTGTTCAACTGTAGAACAACGTAAAGAGAAAAACAGAACACGAACTGTGATTACTGAATACGAGGTGGATTTTTTAAAATATCTTATCTCGTACATATTTACCTCTTGTAATAAAATAGCTAATTAGATCAAAAACAAAGCTAACTAAATGTACTTTTATTATGCTCTTACTTATAACGATCAGAATACACTTCTTCATCACTTGGATACCTTCTCTGTTAACGATATTTTCGGCCGTAAACCCACTAATATCTGATAAGATTCGGCCATCTTAGGAAATTTAGATTAATCCTACGTCAGTTCATTGAGCTAATGGCCTGCACCATTTATTAAACTTCAACGTATAGTTGTTTTAAGTAAATGCTTTTTGATCTAAAATCATAACTCAAGTTTTCATCCATTTGCTGCCGAAGTTATCGTCACGTGACGTGTATCCAGTAAACACACCACTTTATAAATCTTGCATCCAAAACTGATGTTTCTAATACTCTAAATAATAAAATGGTTGTCTCGCTTCTCGATGAGTCTCGTGACATTATGAGAACAATAAAACAATAATATTTCCCCTTTTCTCTTTTTCTATGTTTGTTTCCCGAATTTTGTTAAATAAAACTTCTTTACGCTTAGAGCCAACGAAGTACAGCCGACGTCATAAAATTTAGCCAGTGAAGGTGTGGTTACACTTATAACTCTTTGGTCACGCGAAAAAACGTTAATTAGTTGATTCAGAAGGCGTGAAAAACGGTCAACTGTGGAGAAAGAATGCAAGAACAACGGGACACAAAAACGCCCTTTTTACAAGGGACCAAATAACACAAACACTGCGTATTTAGCTCTGTTACTGAATACTGTTTCTAAGAGATACTCTGACTGCATTGCTTCACGAATTTTTACAAAGTTATAACAGTTCACTGTATAATATGCATACTTTGGAACATCACAAGGTACTGCTAAGCCTAGCTATGGTGTTATCAAAATGCTGTTTCGTCACGCACGATTAGTTGATAACACCATATAAGCTAACCAAAATTAGTTAAAACTATAGTCCTCTGTTAGCCATGTTTATGGAACTTAAGCTGACCTACAACTGAATGAAATTACAGTTCTCAATTAACTATGCTTGCTTAATGTCAAACGACTATAACTGGACAAAGTCCTGTCCTCAATTAGATTCCTTTGCTTGTTTTAAACTGACTTGTGGTTGGACATTGGTTGCCATATTCCTGATAGAATGAATCAACCAACAAGTTGAAATACCATAAAAACATTTCTTAGTAACTTTCATGGTTCATAATAGTAAGCATGCTAATAATAAAACGAAATGAATTGAGTTTAGTTATTTTGAATAAGTGACATTTGCGCTAGCCGTCTCTAATTTTGAACTAATAGACAAAGTTGTCGGTTTGGTTATTTAATATTAAACACAAGGCGACACAATAGGGTATCTGTGCTCTGCCCACCATGAGTATCGAAACCCGGTTTAAAGTGGTGTGAGTCAGCAGACATATTGCTGTGCCACTGGGGACGCTAATCTCAGACATAGACATTCATAACAAAGTAGAAAAACTGTTACATTGTTGAGCTCAGTACTGAGAGATGAATGTAAGCCATTAGGCCTGCAATCCGTGATAAAACAAACTGCGCTGGCCTGAAGACGACGTTTTTATATTCTCCTTAATCTGATTTAATGAGCCTGGATCACTCAACATTTTGGATCTTTTGTCTGCCAGAAAGTCTTCTGTTCAATACCGTTCTCCTGGTCTGGACGCACGACAAACTAAAATGTTATATGAAATGCTGTTTCGAAATATTTCGTTGCATTTGTTTGCTTGTGGATAGGCACGGAGCTATACAATGGACTATTTGTGCTGTGATCGCACCGGATATAGAAACCCGATGTTTTGCATTATGAAACATCAGAATTACCGTTACGCCACTGAGAGGCTGGTGGAGGCATTACGTTGTAAATCACCGAATGTTTGCAAAGAAATTGATGTCATTAGGCCTAGGATTTATGATTACTTTACAGCCCACACGGCTGAAAGGGCGAGCATGTTTGGTGCGACAGGGATGCGAACCCGCGACCCTCAGATTACGACTCACACACCTTAACACGCTTGGTCATGTCGAGCCCACTTAATACTTACCGTAAACAACCACGATATTATAACCAAGAAATGTACAGGGTTTTCAACAAACCACGTAAACAAGTTTACTTAATTACTTCTCTTAGCATTTTTTGCTACTGCTGGTAAATTTATTATTCATTAGGAAATAAGTTTTAGAAAGTACAAATTATTTTGTAGTCACAAACCTAATCCGTACTTGAGAAACTCAAATGTATTGAGCGCCATTTTGTGGGCTATCCAGAATATATAAAAACGCGTTTTATGTATTAATATCATTTTTATTTACTTTCCTAAATCCACCAACTTTCACATTTGCATAACTGAAGCCACATAAAAAAACTTTTGACTTTATGTTGTTCAAACTGCGCTAGATATTACTGGTTACACATCTCCTAGCCTTTTATAGATAATACTGGCATAAGGCATTATATACATATATGTATGTATGTGTTCATAATTTATATACACACTTTTCTTTACCATTATTATTAACTTCTAATAACAACTTACCTAAACTTATCTCAGTTATGCATATAGCTTATTAATATACCGTCCTCACATATAATGATTGACATACAGTGATTCATCAGTTGGGTACCATCGCTGTTAGCGATTTTTTCGGCCGTAATCCCAATAACAACACAAGGTTTATCAAAGTTAAAAGGTTTAAGTCTATTTGTTTGTTTTGTAGGGAAGTCCAAAGCTATGTAAAGGGCTATCTGTGCTCTGTCTACCATGGGTATCGAAACCTGGTTTTTAGCGTTCTAGGTCCGCAGACATATCGCTGTGCTAATGAGAGGCGAAAGGTTTAGATTAGTATTAAATCCGTACTTAGCTAACAGTACAAAATAATCAGCATATGTACCGCTGGTACAGCGGTAAGACTCTGGATTTACAACGCTAAAATGAGGGGTTCGATTTCCCTCGGTGGATTCAGCAGATAGCTTAAAGTAACCTTGCTATAAGAAAACACACACACATATACATATCACATTTTAATCAGTACTTTTAATGAAACCAATATTTACAAATAGCACTTGTAAAACAGTTTGCTTTATATACTATCATAGATTCCCTCCAGTTCCTTGTAAAAACAACCAATTCTCTATTTTATCATCATTATTATTACAATACAAAAGGACTAAAATAACAATTACATCTGGATAAACAGATAATTAGTACAAAAAGGCCAATTTGATAGAATAAGCTACAACAGCTGTGTGAGGAAGTATCTTTCGATGAATGATAGATGACGCTAATCATTTCCGACCACAAACATACAAACTGGCAAGTGTTTTTGAACAAGGAAGAAACTCGTACTGTTCGTACTGTATAGGTACTGCAATGTGAAACATGGTAGCTGAAATACCAGTCGATATTTTAAAGTTACAAAGACCGATGCATTAAGATAGCAGAATTCGCAAACAGTACCATGCTAGTTACACATTTATTACTCAATATTTGATTAGATTAGTTTTAGATATCATTTGAAGAACTGAATGCCCGTCATATGACGAGAATTTTTTTTCTCAAAATAATATTTAAATAAATGTTTTATGAACACTAAAAATTAGTTGTAACCTAGTAACAATATATGCATTATCCAACTTGTATCTTCGAGAGAAATATTTGTTTATGTACATTTGGCCATCTCATTTAAGTATTGATTGCTTAGAATTAAGATCTTTGTATTTTTATGTTCAAGTGTTATTTTTGATAAATCCTAATACATTGAAACATGCGGGGAAAATGGATTCTTAAAGACAAATTCCTACTTGGTCAACTGTGTGACCTTGCAAATTATTAAATATATAAAGGCAGTGAATATTGTGGTCACCCCGTTTGACTGTCACCCTGCTAATCTGAAAGAGTTTACTTTAATTTGGACATTTTCAAAACTGAAACGTGCTGCAGGTAAAACATACGGATTGTTATAAACTTTTAACTGTGTTTTCCGATTAAACAAAATTTAGTGATGTTGTATTAATATATCTCCTTGACGACAAACCAAACGTAATGGGGAATTTCATTCAATGATTGTGATTTTTGTTTTGTTTGTTCTTGAATTTCACACAAAGCTACACGAGGGCTATCTGCGCTAGCCGTTCCTAATTCAGCAGTGTAAGAGTCGAGGAAAGGCAGCTAGTCATCACCACCCACCGTCAACTCTTTTACCAACGAATAGTGGGATTGACCATAACTTTATAACGCCCCCACGGCTGAAAGGGCGAGGATATTTGGTGTGACGTGGATTACTTTAACCACCTATCTATAGCGGGCCTATGATTTTTGTGCGCCAACAACACCCGACTTTATATTATTATTCCTTAGTTTCTACCAACCGACCTTCGAACCTAGTTATATGCCCAAAGTAGCGCATCATCCACTTGATGTATATATACACACACACACACACACAAGGGTGGACAAAACAAAAATTGCGTCTCCCTTGAAAATGTTGTTGATTTGTTATTTCTTTTATTAGTTAACAGACAACTATATAAAACGACGAGATTTGTTCATACATCATCTGAAATTCTAATTTTAACACTGGTTTTTATAAATATCAGAACTTTCATGATTTTAGTTACATTTTATTATAAAGTGTTGTACACCTGCTGTAGTTTCTTAGCCTATTTGATCAAAATTTTCATAGTGGGGCCACTTTTTTGTTCACCCTCTGTATGGCTAGAGCAATTTTAAAAACACAAACTTATTTGTTACGTCAGAAAGCGCCTCTGTGTGGTGCAGCTTTAGTGTCGATTGATACGGCAACGGGCGAGGATATTCGAGTGATAGACATAGGTCATAGGGCTTTGTTGTCTTTAAATAGTAAATAACGTTTTGCAAGAACAGCATTGCCATCTATTGTCCAAATAGTTACCAACGTTTTACTAGTTTTTAAGAGTTTAATATATTGGTAGTTTAGGTCTTGCCGATTAGTTAATTTGTAACTTGTAGTATAAAAACACGATTTTCGTGGAATAGCCTATAGTCTAAGATATATTTCATCTGATATTTCAACTTTGTGGCTGTATTAGGTTAAGTGATCGACCGTCATTTGATGTACCATAATCCAGCATACCACTGTACAGAGACGCTGCTAGGCACTGACGCACGGGGCCAATGCCTAGATTCCTCAGTTGGTGTATTGAAAACTCAGAATATAAAACTATGATCGAAATGATCCTGAAAAAATTCCCCGCCTCTGGGTTAGAACCTGGAATATTTTAAAAAACCAGCAACAGTTCTGCAATTGTATTATAATTACTTCAGTATTTTTAGTATATCAGTTTAAGAGACTTCATGAACCTGTTGTTATCGTTTATTAAAGAGAAGAATTACTTAAGTTAGTAATTAGCACAAGATAAACAAGGCAACAATCCTTATCCTCGGATAAGAATTTGGATAATTATTTATAACTGTATCTTAATTTGTATACTCAACTCTGCTTCTTTTCGCTCGGCAGAGTTGAATAAAATAAATAATATTCTATTATTGATCTTTATCCTAAAAGTCAGAAAACAACATCTAAATATCGTAATGAAAATCAATAATAATTACACTACACTTACTTAACATAGTTCACGCTATGACATTAACAGTCATTGTTTGTGCACCTTTATAATATAAAAAGAGCTTAAACCACAAATACGCTCATGGTATTTGAAGAAAAACTCATCAACGACTAATAAGGTAGGTATAGTGTGGTTAATATATCACATTTTCTTTTACTTTCTTTCCCTCAAAAGATTTTTAGGAATTGGTCAACCTTCACTTATTGCCTCACTCCACATACTTTAGCAAACAGACGTGTGCACTATTTAATTTATAAAACACTAAGAGATAAACTAACAGAAATAACCTCTCTGAATTTACGTTAGGAAAAAAAAAATATTTACATTTGTACTTACCCTCTGTTGTCCAAAATCTGACGTAAAGATGGCGAGTAGCTGGTCGCAAAGGTACGGCAATTTTAAATGTGTGCCAGACGGCTTTTAACTACGTTTTTCAA
Organism: Carcinoscorpius rotundicauda; assembly: GCA_011833715.1. Classification (NCBI taxonomy): domain Eukaryota; kingdom Metazoa; phylum Arthropoda; class Merostomata; order Xiphosura; family Limulidae; genus Carcinoscorpius; species Carcinoscorpius rotundicauda. The sequence continues at coordinate 16,506,513 of CM022391.1, forward strand.
ACTGAAAGTTTTATCAACTCTGGTACACTTCGTCCCGTGAGAAGGTTACAGATAACTACTGTAGTTGTTTCATGGTATTATTCTACAAACACTAGTCTAAATTTCTTTGTTATCTTCAAGTACACATGGTTTGTCGTGTAAGTTAACAAAATCTTTTATCCGTTTGTAAAGCTTTTTTTCTTCAGCAAAACGTTAACTTCAGCGATAAAATGTAACGTAAAGGCCTGTTATATTATTGAATTCCTTGCTTTCAAAAACCTAAACTATTTTAGTTTATTACTGGTCATTAAAGGGCTACGCATAATAAAAATAAAAATAAGTTAAACACGGAAAATACACATTTATGCTTCAACACAATGATACCGCTTTTTTTGTATTATTGAAGTAGGAACTTTTCAAATCGTATTTTCTTGTGCTAAGTGGTGAACTATTAATTATTCAAATTAATTCATTTTAAGATGAAAGCATATTATGCATATGTTGCCATTTATGTATCAATATTTGTAAAAATATTATATCCGGTTAATGAACAAAAAAGTTAGGGCTAAAACATAACAGTTGAAACCAGTTCTGTAACTGAACCGAAACGTTGGGAATGGATTACACTGGTAATGAAAAGTGTGTGAAAAATAACTTTTTTGTATTATCAAAAATTTACCATAAAAAATTATTTAAAAAAAACCCAAACGCAAAATTAACCTAGTAAATACTGTAACTAATTTATTACAATGGTCTAACAAAATATATTCAAAGTCGTAAAATAAAAACTAATAATTATTAAGATGTGTAGATTTATCAGTTGGATCCCCTTGCTATTATAGATATTTTCCGCGATAATCCGAAAAATATTTCACACATTGTAGGCTTGTCTTAAATCCGTATACTGAATTACGATCCAATAATAAATAAATGATGTATTGTAAACGACAACTAAAAAAAAAGGATTATCGAAAACAAACATTAACGAAATTAATAAATCTCATCTTCCTCATGAGTCGTTGAAATCTTGTTAGTAAAGATGAGGTAAATAAAAAATTACGAAACTAATTTTTAAATCAAGCACAGACTACAATGTTGAAAGGTTTAATAAATTTTAACGTTTTCTGTCGCAAGTGAGTCTAATAGAATGCTTATTTCAGTTTCTCACTTCACACCAGGTTTCTTATTTCAAAATTGTATGTTCAATTAAAGTATGGTATATTGCTCTTGAAATTCTAGAACAATAATTGATAATTGTTAATGGTGAAATTGTGAACGGCCCTTTAGATATACTTGTTGTTCCATTTGTTTGTTTCAGAGCAAAACCGCATTAGGCTATGCTGTGTTGTGACTCAAGAGGACTTTATCTTTCGGCTAATATTTCTTTAAATATATTTGATATTATAACCGACAGATGGTAGCACATCAAATATGAGAATGTTCATATCTTGATTATTTTTTAATTGGTTAATTTGTTTCAAATTGTGATTTCTTGTTAAATTGTTATCACCAGTAAAAATCAAAATCGTTTCTACATTGTATATAAGATTTTAAACCGGGCTTGCAAGCTTTCGTTTATACAACACGATCGCTTCAGAAAATACCTTTGTCTTCAAAAAATGTTACATTTTTCCTGAAAAGGGGTCGATGGAACCCTGTAAGAATCACCTGTTTTAACAACTCGCAGTGTGTTGTCTGTCACTCATTCAGTCGACCCTAAAATGGTGTCATATAAGGGATGCTTAACGTTGTAATTTGTACTGTCATTACATAAGTAAAACGCGCACATGGCGTGAATCATGAGAATAATTATGCACTCTGTAGATTATAACACAGCATGACATATACATTTTAAAAGCAAGAAGTAAAAATATTTGTTACTTTTAATTTATGTTTTATTTACTCTTGAAACATAGCACCACTATCATCATCTGCCATTCAATTCCAAGAAGGAACATAGGGCCACAATCACTTGCGGTGTCAGTAACGTGTTTAAGTGAGTAGGTTGTTAGCCCACTACACCGACCGTCACATTATAATGCTCCCACGAGCATGTTTAGCGCGATGCGGACGCGAACCCGCGCCCCTCAGATTACGCGTCGCATGCCTTAACGCGCTCGGCCATGCCAGGCCATATAACAGCCCTATGTTATGGCGTATTATCTGTAAAACTAATAAACTTGAGTCTATCTATCTAAAACTTTTCTCGCAAATCTCTTGAATAAACACTAAAAATCTCATGTCGTTTAAAAAGATTTTTGTCCGAGGAGTCCGGATTGCATATTAGCATTTAAATTCATAATCACTTTACCTGTTTTTGCTCAGTCAAACCTTTTACTGCAAGGAATATGGTACACGATAGTACAATGACGTTGACATCACTTGACGACTGCATTCGATTTCAACTTTACTTTTTATATTTGCAAAATATTCCACACAACATTTAATTCGCATGTAATTTGCTAAACAACAACACACATTCAGACGTTTCTACACATCAGTTAACTCTGCCTTTATTTAAACTTACCATAAAATAACGTAACTATAAACTATAGACTGCTATAAACACTTTTTTACTGCGAGTTTTATTCTTCATTTTTGTGAGTTTCTTTGTTTCACTTCATAAAACAATGTCGTATAACGAACGCTTGTAACTGTTTCATATTCTGTACACTGTTACTGTTAACTTATATACATATTTTTGTTACATAGAACTACGTCTACGTGAGTTTGTTGGTCTATCAGCATATTTTTTGTTTATTTATTCTCAAATAGAATCTATCGAGTTAAAACATAACGCTTGCAATAACGTATAGATTAAATGGCGTGCATGAAAATGACAGAATGAGGAAAATTCAAACAAAGGGCGTGAAAACTACGGTAGTGGAAATGTTTTTCAGCCCGTGAATAGAATCATATGAATAAATTAAGGAGCGTCTGGCTCACGTGGTTAAGCTGCAATATTTTGTATTTTCAATTACTGTAATTAAAAATATTATTATTATTATTACTTTATTATATAAATTCTAATTAATTTCGAGTCATTTTGATAATTGAATAATTAATTTTCATTTACTTACTTAGTTTGTGCAAATATATACCAGATATTTGATGCTAAACTAGGCTTACAATACTGTTTACAATACGCGGTTCAAGCCCGCGTCGCGCTAAACGTGCTCGCCCTCACAGCCGTGGGAGTGTATACATGTGACGGTCAATCCCACTATTCGTTGGTAAAAGTGTAGACCAAGAGTTGGCGGTGGGTGGTGATGACTAGCTGCCTTCCCTCTAGTCTTACACTGCTAAATTAGGGACGGCTAGTACAGATAGCCCTCGAGTAGCTTTGTGCGAAATTCCAAAACAAACATAATTGTGAATTTAAACAGTTGGTCTTCCTTCTCTCCTCCACATCTTCGGTGGTGCAGCGGTACACTTGAGGGCTTATAATTCAAAATTCGAGATTCAATCCATGCGATGAACATACCACAGATTGCCTACTGCCCACATCATGAATGTTTACGGAAATTTCTCGGCGGGGAAGACAAAGTCTAAATTAATGATATATATGAATAAATAATGTTTTTCATTGTTCAGGAGGCAATTCCCCTTGCTTCCCCTGGGACATCCATGTCCAGTACTGTCAAACTTACAAACACCTTGAGCTTCTCCTGGGACATCCATGTCCAGTACTGTCAAACTTACAAACACCGTGAAATATTTAAAACTTGAGTGTTCATAACGCAAGCCGAACAGTTTCCCATGTTCAGATAATTAAAGATGAATATATTTCAAGAAATAAAACTTACTTTAGCCTCAACGTTTCGTTCTCACGACTTAATAAACTGGCCATGCCGGGCACAAGACTCGTAATCTGAGGGTCGCAAGTTCGAATCCCCGTCACACCAAAGATGCTCGCCCTTTTAGCCGTGGAGACGTTATAATTTCACGATCATTCGTTGGTAAAAGAGTAGCCCAAAAGTTGGCGGTGAGTAGTGATGACTAGTTACCTTCTCTCTAGTCTTATACTGGTAAATTAGGAACGGGTATCTGTTCATGACGAGTATTAAAACCAGATCTTTGGCGTTATATGTCTGTAGGTTTACCCCTGAGCTACTATGGGGCCCTTACTGACAGGTTTGTAATCTTATTTGTTTGTTGACTTTCACACGAAGTTAAATAGAGGGCTCTGTTGGTCGCTCCTAATTTAAAAGTAACAGACTAGACAGAAAGCAGATAGTCAACACCACCTTCAGCCAATTACTGGGTTATTTTAAACAAATAGTGGGATTGTCCAAACACTATAACGTTTCCATGACTAAAATTCTAGCAGGCAGACGACAAGTCGAGCACCCTAACTGCCAGGTTTATAACCTGGTATTATTTCCTGTGGATTTTTAAAATGTACATCTTAGTACCTAAAACTATGAATTATTTTAACTCCTATCTGCTTTTATACTAAAATATGAAAACAATTAAATTTACTGGTATAGAAATAGGTTATTTCAGGTAAAAACAGAAATATCAGGTCATCCCTTAAGTAATGTCCGATTTTAGGTTCAGGAAAAAAGAAAGGATTTCAAACGCTTTTGATGTTACTTATATTTAATCAATAATGCATTAACTACTTCCTTCCAACGATTCACAAGCTTCTGAATACCACTTCTATAAAATTCTTGGGGTTTGGGTGAAAAGAATGTAGAGAAGATAGTTTTGACATCAAGATAGTTCTGCAAACTTCATAATAAATGATAATTTGATGGGGCAAGGTCTGTAGCTTTGCGCAAAATTCAAACAAACCACAAAGCTACACAGTTGGCTATCTATTTCCAATCTAGCTCTTCAATTTTTGTAGATGTGATCCTTGTTGTATGGGGCCGTGCATTATCTTGGTGTAACACAACATCTCTGTGATTGATCAAAGCAGGCTTCTTTTCTTTCAGTGCAACATTGAAATGTTCTAACTGTTGACAATATAAGTCTGATGTAATTGTTACATTGAGTGGCAGCAACTCAAAGTGAATCACACCAACATTATCCCACCATGCTTAACAAGACTTGTTAAGTCCTAGGGTGGAGGTCCATTTTGGGCTGTGCTTTAGCCAGTTTACCTGCAGTGAACCATTGTCTGCGGCGCTTAACATTTTTATAAAATATCAATTTTTCATCACCAGTCACCAACCCATCCAAAAAAGATGAGTTACGTTCACAAGAATGCAGAGAATTGGAAATATCCACTCTTGCTCTTAGGTTGGCTTCTGTGAAATCATCAGGGACCCATTTTCCAAGTTTTAACACCTTTCCAAGCTGTTGCGGATGACGGCGAACTGTTGAATGGGTTGAATTAAGCTTCTGTGTTAGTTCTTCAACTATTACAACACAATCTTCATCAAGTGCAGCCAGCAGTAAGTCGTCATTAAATTCAACAGGATGACCTAAACGTGACGAATAACTTTAGCTGTAGTTATCTTATCTAAACTTCTGAAACCACCTTCAACATTTTCTTTCATTGAGAGACTTCACACCATAAACAACTTGAATGATTCGTGTAGTTTCTACTACACTATTGCCTTTTTCAAACTCATAAAGAATTATATGCCTAATGTACTCCTCAGACACATCCATCTTCTTTAGGGTTTATTTGATTAATGATCTGAAAAAGTGAAGTTGGGTTAGTTTGTATCTAAACATTTTTATACATGTCCCACTGTATATTTTAGTCATTAAAGTCTTCTACAAAGACAGAAATGATGATGTACTTTCTGGATTAAATTTTCGGACATTATTTATGAAATCACCTGATACATACACAACAATATTAAAACATTTTTCGTTAAAATATTTGGTTAGTAAATATTTGCCCTTATCCTTATACACCACATGGTTAAAAGTATGTGGACACCCGACCATCACACCCATATGTGCTTGTTGAATACCTCATTCCAAAACCATGGGCATTAATACGGAATTGGTCCCTCCTTTGCTGCTATAACAGCCCCCACTCTTCTAGGAAGGCTTTTCGCTAGATTTTGGAACATGGCTGCGGGGATTCGCTCCTATTCAGCCACAAGAGTATTAGTAAGTACAGAAACTGATGTTTTGCGAGAAGGCCTGACTCGCAATAAGCGTTCCAATTAATCCCAATGGTGTTAGATGGGATTGAGGTCTGAGCTCTGTGCGGGCCAGTCGAGTTCTTCCACACCAACCTCGGCAAACCTGAGCTCTTCAGGATGATCCATTATATTGCCAATATTTGTTTATGGAGATTGCATGGCTATATGCTTGAGTTTATGTACCTGTTAGCAATGGGTGTGGTTGAAATAGTCGAACCCACTAATTAGAAGGGGTGTCCACATACTTTTGGCCATGTGGTGTATATAGTGACCAGTGAAATCGGTTAAATTAATTATATTACACTAATTTAAATACAGCTCACAATTGTTGTAAGCCATTTTTTAATATTGTAATTTGTTTATTTGCTTGAGGGAGCCGCGAGTGGCAATGATGAAAATACCGAAAAGATTAATTATGTAGGCCTAGAACACGTAAACAGTTCTAAGACATTTCGCGTCAGAATTACTGAAAAAACTTCAAGAGTAGATTATAAATACTGGTTTCAGTGAAAAATAAGAGAGATAACTGAACACTGTGTTATTCAAGATGGCAGAGTAGTTACTAGTTACGGTAGAACAAGTCAATTTTGTTATGATATTCTTTTAGTTTCAGCCCTGAAGTGGTACAGTTCAGTTAGCATCATTTATAAACGTGGCCTACAAGTTCCATAGTATTCAAGTATGTAAAAACTTTACAAAAGAGTTAAACGCATTTGTCGTTGTTTGCATGGACTAAACTTCAGTTTATTGTTACCAGATAATTTAAAATAACTCGCAAACAAAAGGACGACGTTACAAGAAATATAGAATTCTGGTACATATCTAAAGACCTCATTGGCATTGGTTAGAGCAAATACGGTGTAACTGAAATAGTATCAGCCAATCTTCTTTACTTTCATTCATAAGTTTTTCTAACATCTTTGAAAAGAAATATCAGAAGATTGATGGTATGTTTTCAAATTTATACTAAACACTGCATTTTTACTGAAACTTTTATACCATCCAGCTAAATGTTATATATTCTGAAATGAATCGGACATTATTATTCAATCAAGTTCGATCTTATCCACATATTAGGTGATACAATATGTTCTAAATAAGTAAAAAATTAAACTAGAATAAAAAATTGAAAAAAAGTGTTTATATACAGAGCAGAAAGAAGTATTAACAATTAAAAAAAGAAAATGCATGAAGGAATTACAGAATTAATAGAACGTCTTTGAAACACACCATGTTTTTAAATGGTTCATTCTTCTTGTATTAGTGAGTACAGAATTCCAATAACCTCATTTATCATTTAATATTATGAACGTATGAAATAAATGATACAAAAAAAACATAAACCTTTTTTCGGAAAAAAACAGATGATTTATTTTTGATTATCAAGAACCTCCCTAAAAATAAACACATATTAATTCGGTTAAATAAATCTATAAAATTATTAAATATTTTCTATTTATTAATATATATATATTTAATTTTATTATATTTACGTAGGTTTCACCCATTTTACTAACACTAACAGTTCTTATTGGATCAGACGAATGTGATTTATCGTCCGTTATAATACCCCAAAACTTTGCTGATTGACATACTTTAAGCAATTCTTTACTCACATATAAAACTTATTTCTTTGTTATTAGCATTTTCATTGTGAGAAAAAAAATATACTTAGTATTTCGAAACTACAAATAAACCACTATCACTAAGCCTATCAAATATTAATCAGTTCGGCTAAAGACTCCGTACTTATTTTGGGCTAAAACTTTATGAATTATTTTTCAAACAAGACATAACAAACAAACAGAACCAACAAGTTGATAACTCAAGCTGATATAACAGAGTTGTTTTTCCAGAGAGTGTTTTAAATAGCTTTTGCCATAAGTGATATAGTTTCGTCATATTTACGCTGTCCTAGCGTCCTTGTAAACGTTGTTTCCGTGAGGTATCGGATCACAATTTTCTGAAGGCAGAAAGCACGTGCAAGCCTCGGAAGTTGAAAAGTGATTGGCTGTTCTAAACTGCGCTCGTCATGTGAATCATCATCAATAACCGTGTCCTTTAATTCGTCCTTTTGTCCACGGGTAAAAGGAGATCGTTTTAATAACACACAAAAAAGAAAAACAAACTTACCTTGACCCTGTACCCCAGTGTTTTAATGGTTAAAGTGTTAAATGTACACTTTACTATCAACCTCTGTGGACTCCCATAATAGCATGCGTTATGACTAACACTAATTAACTTTTATATATTAGGCCAAACTGTACTATTAGCAAACTCCAATCAATTTTAACCACATTTATTAAACTATTTTAGCGCCATATTACATGTGGGTTCATAGCTTTGTTTCTGCAGATTTCCTAATGTGTACATCACATATACACGTAACATAAACAGAAAAAAGCAATTAATTCGACTATTTTCTTCTCAAATCTTTACGTATGTTACATTATAAATAAGTTATTCCACCAAATTTCTGTTTGGTTAGTTCTTTACTCTGCGTGTTGAATCATCTAAAATTACTCAATTTAATTCAACATATGAAACCAGTATACAGTAAACAATATACAAATATGACGTTAATTTGAAATGTAAAAAATAATAATAAAACACTTCGCTTCAACGGAATATTTTTATTCTGATATTAGAATGTGAAAATTGGAAAATCCTGAGAAAAATTTCCTTGTTTTCGTCAGTAAATCAAGATATCTTAAACATCATTATTTTTAATCAATAATACAAACACGTTAAATAGTTTATTCTAAATCTAGTCTGTTAGTAAGGATAGAATATATATATATATATAACAAAAATATCACTCATCAGTAAACATAGAAAGTTCGTAACGCAATTTTGTTTGACTCATTTGGTTACTTTTATCTGTTCTTTTATGTATATATACATAATTGTTATCTGAAAGTTGCAGCTTAGTCATTTAATAATTTAGTTAAAACAATTGTTTCGGTGTATATGCCTTTTAGATTTATAAGCTGAAGAAACACGACCACAGAACTTGTAATAAGACCCCAGTATTAGGCCTATTATTATATAAAACAATACATTATTCAACAAGTCTCATCGAGAATTACTAAAGTAATAATTATAGTACTCAAACCACACATTCATTGCCGACGTCTTGAAACTCCCAAAAGGATTAATCACTGAATGTAATTAAAAGATGTAAAAGGCATAATATCAATGTATATGTTTGATTGTCCCTTTCACTATTTAAATTCCTACTTGTTCTAAATAAAGTTGGATAGGTAATTTTCGATTTCAGATTTTTATATTTTTATCTCTATAATAAATATAATAATAACAAGTTATAGTTGAAGACTCATATCGCAGGTAAACTACTTGACTTCTTCATTTTATAACTAAGATTATTCTATATAGCATTCATTCATTGTTTACATTGTTTCATGGCCTATTTATTACAGAACTAACTACCGTATTTACTTGTTTTATAGCCCGGGCCCTTATTTTTTTCAACCCAACTCAATACCAGGCCCTTATTCAAACGGGCTCTTATTCAATCACGGGCGCTTGTTATTTTCAAAGTAAAATTAGGTATGCACAAAAGTTATCGTTGAAGACAAATATTTCACGACATTAATATTTTTCAATTGGGAAGTATATGGCCTTTGATCGCAAATTTTTCCATGGCGAATTATTAATAAATATGTCTATATATGTCTATCTGTACCCAGTCTTTATGTTATTCACGTCTTAAGAGTAATTCCCATATAAATATCACAGACAACAAATACCAATGTAATATCAGTAATAACAAGAATGTGTATTAAATTATGTTTTATAATTTCCATATAACAAATCAAAATTTATATTTACCGTATTCAGCAAGTGGTATGTTGTCCTTCTCATCAAAGCCATCATCCTCATCAACACCAAGCTCGTTTCCTGCTGTAGCCTCAACGTCTTCTTCCTCAGTGGGTACAGTCTCAGTAATGCTGGACAAGTCACCTTTAGCCTCTGTGAGCTTTTGTAATTTGGAAAGAATATCGTCACGTGAATCATACAAAATCCCATCTGGTTTCAACACATTGATATCTTTATCCTCACTATTGTCTATTGCATTGGATACACCACAAACAAGAAAGGACTTTTTGATGAGTTCTGTGGGGACCTTATCCCATGCTGCCTTTACCCAAGTCGCAAGCTGAACACGAGTAGGAGGTTTCATGTTGCCGCCCTTTGTTGTTGCCTTTTCACCATCATTCAACCAGTCCTCGTAGATTTCACGGTAGTACGTTTTAAATGGTTTATTCCACGCCACATCAGCGGCTTGCAGAAGGCTTGTGCAGCCACCGGGGATGACAGCAGCATCTGTCTTCAGTTTGGATAAAAGTTGCTTGGTTGAGTCTTGGATATGACATCGGTACGCATCCCAGCACAATAGGCGGCGAGAAAATGCCAAGGTACCTCAAACTTTGTTAAGCCATGTGTGTGTCAAGTCCTCGTTCATCCAACCATTCTCACTGTAAGCACACACAACACCGGTTACTTTCTCAAGGCCTTTATCCACACGTTTACCCTTGAATACTATGAAAGGTGGGAGCTTACTACCATTGGCCTTGGCAGCTAGTACAACAGTCACTCTTGATTTCTCATGGCCAGTGGTCTTGATAGGGACTGATTTGTTGCCAACAGTTTGCTTCTGGCAAACAGTCGTCTTTTGTCTTAGGGTGATCCTGTGACGATTGAAGAAATTTCTCAACCAGCCATTGCTGGCAACGAACTCGGGGTTGCTATCATAGTCTTGACCACCTTCATTGGAGAAAATCTTCAGTGCTTCTCTTTTCACCATTTTCCTGGTCACACGCAGCCTTCTGGAACGCATGCTCTCTATCCATTCATACACTCTCTCTTCCAGTGTGTCTAACAATGGTCTGCGACCTCCGCCATCAAGTCTTTTGCGTTGACTTTGACTGGAATGGGATGCCATGGCCTTCAGCTTCTCTTCTTGCTTGTACCATTCCCGAATTCTTTTTGGAGCAACACCAAATTTTCTAGCAGTTGCCTCTTTTGATTTGCCTTTTTTTACTTCACTGATAGCATTCAATTTGAATTCAAGTGTGTAACTGTGCAGTTTGCGCCTTTTGTTATCGTCATTAACTGGTGATAGGTCACGCTTTCTTCTTCTGTCATCTGCCATCATGTGGGGTTCAATATTCTGAATGAATGATCAGTAGACAAATATCAGTTCTTTGCTTTTGGTGGGAAAGTCTGCTGTCATTGGCTATGAACAATGCTATCTGCTATGCAATTGGACGCCTAAGGCGTGAGTGTTATCGACCAGCGCATAAAATTCGATAGCGTGCAATTGTCAGGTGATACGAGGGTTTCGTCACCGGATGTGTGGCCAAGTGCAAGCGGGTGTAGCCAAATGAGTCAACAATTAAACTGTTACAGCGATGATAGGCGAAAATAATGGGAAAATTTCGGGCTGTCGTTCTCAGCTTCCCCAAATTGGATTTTAACGAGCCATGTGTCAAATGAAAGCTAAGAAGATATGCTTTAATATCGTGTGTGATTCATTATCATAAATTGACATCTTCATACTGAAAAACAAAGTTTCCTAAAAGTTATGATTAGGGCCCGGGTGGGTATTCAAGCACGGGCCCTTATTTATTTTTATGTTCTGTTCACACGGGCGGCTATTCAAACGGGCCTTTAATCAAGATCGGGCGGTAAAACGAGTATATACGGTATATTCTCTTTGACATTCATTGTTTATTTTGTTACATGGCTTGTTGAAGACTCATAACGCAGGTAAACTAATACGGAAAATTTTACATGGTAAACCAGAATTGCCAATAAGAGGGTTGAAAGCTCACAAATAAAAATGTATTAACGTTCATGTATAATTCTACAATCTATTATCCTTGAGCGTTCTTATGTAAGGCATTTTCTTATTTGTCATGAAAGCACTCCTTAAACACATAATAGTGTTTATTTGTTTTGGCGCTAAGATTCACATTGGGCTGTTGGAGATCTGTTCACCAAGCCTAAACGAACCTTGTATTTCAGAACTGTAAGTCAGTGAATTTACCAGGAAAGAACATAAGTGCGTAGCTATAACTTAAGTCTACAAGTACAAAGTTTCAACTTGGCACCTCAATAAACCGGTTTTTATTTCATCTGTTCACTCATACCAACTTTTTATTTTTTAATGTCGTTTATATTGACAGCCTTTCTACACTTGTTTGTAACCGTTGGTTGTACTTATTCTTAGGTGGTTTAGTTTGTTTTGAATTTTGCACAAAGCTATACGAGGGCTATCTGTGCTGTCCGTCCTTGATTTAGTAGTATAAGACTGGAGGGAAGGCAGCTAGTCATCACCACCCACCGTCAACTACTGGGCTACTCTTTCACCAACAAATAGTGGGATTGACCGTAAATATATAACGTCCCCACGTTTATCCGATTTTTGATATCTAATATTATGTAAAACTATTATTGTAATTTGTTTTGTTTTGAATTTCAAGCAAAGCTACACGAGGGCTATCTGCGCTAGCCGTCCCTAATTTAGTAGTGTGAGACGAGAGAGTAATCACCAACCACCAACAACCCTTTTGCCAACGAATAGTGGAATCGACCGTTACATTATAACACTTCCACAGCTGAAAGGGCAAACATGTTTGTATAAGAAGCCTTATTTATAAAACGCAAACACAAGCGTTGTAACAAATAAATGTTTTAAAACAGAATGTAGACAGATATAGTTTTCATGTTTTTTTCTGGTTATGTATTAAATTTCGAAAACTAATTCTTATATTATGTTTTAGGGTCCAGCATGACCAGTTGAGTTAAGGCGTTCGACTCGTAATCTGAGGATCACGGTTTCGAATCGCGATTGCACCAAACATGCTCGCCCTTTCAGCCATGGGGGCGTTATAATGTTACGATCAATCCCACTATTCTCTGGTAAAAGAATAGCCCAAGAGTTGGCGATGACTATCTACCTTCCCTCTAGTTTTACACTACTAAATTAGGGACGACTAGCGCAGATTGCCCTAGAGTAGCTTTGCGCGGAATTAAAAACAAACAAACTAAAACACAAATATGAAATCTAATCTATCATTCAGTTTATAAGTTATCACTGAGTTATACGTAATTAAGGGATAAGTTGAACAATCGTCAAGTGATTTTTTATATATTTATTTTAATAAGGATGACGTTACGACTTAGCACCCTACGTCAGATCGTAAATTTTACAAAGGCGCATGCGCAAAATTAAAAGAAATTGCTTGCGCAGTACTTGGAATGTTGAAGGTGAAATTTCATGTGAAAAATTACATGTTTTGCATAAATTACAACTACTGAAAATTAAACCAGATGATTGTAGATGTTTTCTCTCCTGAACTTCTGTTGGACCACTGAAAGTCCAAGAATCGTAAATTCCTAAGTTCGTCAACTGTGTGGCTGCTGACGGTGAAATGTTTACCTATAGATATATCCTGGTTCCAGAGTCTAATATGGTTTAGATGTTCTCCTGTTCGATTACTGACCGACTCGGTGGTCTATTTGTCCAATATGTAAACTATTGTATCTTTTCTACGTTATACAGTAAATGACACATCCAGTGGTACATATAAAGAATTGTTTCATGTGAAAAGTTGTGTTCTTTCTCGTATGTATTCTGTTTATATGTGGGAAGGTGACATATCTTTCTTATTTACATGTACAAATGTCTGTAGTATCATTTTGTTTTTGCACCAGAATTTCTTTTAGGTTTTGTCATGTTTATAACGAATAATGGTTGGGTTCTTGAAAAGAGATTTAGCGCTAGGATCTTCACTAAGTATTATGTTTAGTATAACACCTCTGATCTTCTCGTTAGTGCAAGTGAAGTACGATCAGCGGTTCTTTCTTAGTATTTAGTGGGTTTGCCCCTGGTTATATGAACTAGGTTTGATTGTTGTATCCTAGATGAGAGAACCAGGGTAGTGTATTTTAGAAAAGAAAGTTTCATATATGTAGATCTAGTTTTATAATCGTTGTCATCACTGTATAGTTTGAGTGGCCATAGAAATTGTAAGGATTGACTTTTTGTTGCTGTTCAGGTGGGAAGATTCAAAATGTAGGTACGTGTGTGACTGTGTTTCTTTATAATGTATGCTAGTGATAAGGTGGTTGGCTTGTATGTATATGTTAATGTAGGTATGTATGTGAATATTTATTTGTAATGTTTAAAAGTGGTCAGATGGCTGTCTTCAGTGACAGACTTCAGGTTGTGTGGGCCCTACATCCCGTGTAATTTTACATATAATAAAATTATCAATGGGCCCTGGGGCTGAGCCTTCTCTAGTCCCTACCTAAGAAAGGCCACCAGTTGTCTTGTATGTAACTGTAGAGAAAGGGGAGTCTGACGTCGGATACTTCCCAAGTAAATTCTAAAGAAGGGTGTAAATAAGAAACAAAGCGTAGAAAAAGTTTCTAAATCAGATAGGTATGGATGTAATCCATAGTATGTCGTCAGTATAGAGACGACACGTCATTGGTACTGGTCCACTGTATTGTTTAAATATAAGATTTTCGGCGTGTCCAACACACAACTTAGCAAAGGGAGGGGTTCATTTGAGTCCCCACAACTCTTTTTGTAGTAGTGGAGGTGCTGAGTGTGAGTACAAGCTTGTCTAAATGTAGAAATGACTATGTTGGATGTCCAGTACCAGTCTTTGTTTTAAGAAATGTTTTACTGCAAATAAACCGCGTCCGGCATGGCCAAGCGTGTTAAGGCGCGCGACTCGTAATCTGAGGGTCGCGGGTTCGCATCACCGTCGCGCCAAACATGCTTGCCCTATCAGCCATATGGGCGTTATAATGTGACGGTTAATCCCACTATTCGATGGTAAAAGTTGGCGGTGAGTGCCTCCCCTCTAGTCTTACACTGCTAAATTAGGGACGGCACAAATAGCCGTCCAGTAGCTTTGTGCGAAATTCAAAAACAAACAAAGCAAATAAACCCTCATTATATGAAATAAATGTGTACAGGATATACAAGACTGTTTAGTGTGAGTTATTATTTAGTAATCTTACATTTAACTAATATTTAGTTTTCATAACATGAATGTTAAAAGTTAATTATTTTAAAAGTAATATTTATGACAAATTTTATTACATAACTCTAGAGTCGTGTGCAGTTCAATTGTTATACTATTGTTGATTTCATCTTTCTTAAAACCTCTAACTTTTCTTGTCATGTGAGTATTGTTATATCATAGTGTCTCGTAGTGTGTTGAAAGTTCAAGCCCTCAACAGAGCATCTATATATATGGATGACCAAGCAAGCGCAAGTCAGAAAACGTTAGTTAGTGGAGGTGAAGTCATAGTGTGTGATTATTAGTATAGCCGTAACAAGCAATATTTTAAAGTGAGTTTCGCACTTTAACAAAGACGAGTAGAATAATTCGTCTTGACAGAGGGTGTTCTAAAATCATTGAACCTGTTTGTGTAGACTTTGAGGAAAAAGAGAGAACTATTTAAATTTCGAGATACAACTGTGGTAGTTCACGTAGCAATGTAAATGAATTTATTTGTACAATATGAAGTAGAATAAAGAAAAGTAGTTTGTCTTGTCTGCTGGATTTTAAAGTAATTGAACTAGCCTATGTGGACTTTTGACAAGGAAGATAATTATTTAGAGTTGTATATACAACTGTGATATCTTGTAATGTTAAAAAAAATTTGTAAATACGTTTGGCCTTTTTTTGATATATTATTTTAAAACAAGTATATTGTGTACTGTCTGTTTACTATTTCAATATATCGCCAACAAATCACAGACACCAACAGTAGAAGAGTCCCTACCCACACACACACATATATATATAACCCTGACAAACGAATTTATATCCGTGATTAATATGTAGTTTCTTTCCAGTTAATTGTGTGCTCTTGATTAAAGTAATGATGTAAGTGGTATCCTTTATATATGTTTAGGGAGAATAGAGAAAGCGGAAGTGCCAGGAAGAGACATGTAGAAAGTGCCGTTGTTGTCTAGAAACCTCAATTATATATAAATACTTGCAACAGACTACTGTGGCTCCACCTATGTCTGTTACGTTTATAACAATGTTGTATTTTGTTGCAAACTATTTAAAATTTATTGTTTATCGTAAGATATATTTTAACATTTAGTCTTCTGGCTTAAATACAAATTCACTGATTTAATTCTACACTTAACAAATCATGTAATCAAGTGTGATGACTCACCAGAAGGTGGCGTCCATGAGGAAAGTTTTGAAGAAAATTTAGATAAAAGAACACGGGGAGGAGTGATTTTAGAAGAATGGGATTTAGAAATTTTGGAAAAATATTTTTAGTCTTGGTTTGCAAAAAACAACAATAATTAAAATAAGTTCGATATCTTCCATCGTACCAAAAGCGTTGACATTACTTTAGAATATTTGTATAATTGAGCAATTGGGCGAGAGTTCCAAATCACTAGGAACTGGTAACCCTGGACAAGATCAAATCGAAAGAATGCAAGTATATAAAATGGGAACAAATATTATTTTGATTTGAGGCATTCCGAAAAGTGCGTGCGTGTGTGTGTGTGTGTGTTTTCTTATAACAGGTCACATGGAGCTATCTGTTGAGCCCACCACCGGAAAGTGTGGAAACTGCTTCTCGCATTTCATTGGTGACGACATCGAAGGCTTATATTTTGAGGTTGTAAATAATGAAATAAAATATTAGGAACACGATAATTATAACAATAAAAAACACTTTTAGTTATGGATGTCCGTAATTAAATATTTTTTTTGTATTACTGGGTTTTTAATATTCATTACAATTAAATCAAAGGGCAAAGACAAATAGTAAATCAATATCCATTACACGTTACCACTTATAAATAAAGTAAAAACAACAACGAAAAACTGTTATAACTACATCCTATACCGTTTAGCAACCATATGGATATATTATAACTATATCCTATACTGTTAGCAACCATATGGATATATTCTTTCAGCTGTTAGCAACTTTTCTTACGCAATATTCACTGCTGTTTCGTTTTTATCTAAATTTGAACACACCTACGAGACTGCGACTTTGATTTGCCAGATAGCAAAAGGCTCGGTTTTTCGACCAATCAGAGAGCGCTAGCCTATAGTAAACCCTTAACTACAAACAGCTTTAACCTTGCCCTAGTCTTGTGTGGAGTTAGTATTTACACTGGAGGGAGAGAAGAAGTTGGAAGTAAGTAATATTATCTTTTCTTATCATTATTTGGCTGAAAAATATAAGGTGGCTGAGATATTTCTGAACTAATTATTTTACTTGCAAATGCAGTTATTGTGCTTTACCGACATTATTTTAAAACCGTATAAATTTTAATTATAGGTTTCATAAGTTGATACACTTACAATACCAGGATGGATGGGGAGGGTG
Organism: Carcinoscorpius rotundicauda; assembly: GCA_011833715.1. Taxonomy (NCBI): domain Eukaryota; kingdom Metazoa; phylum Arthropoda; class Merostomata; order Xiphosura; family Limulidae; genus Carcinoscorpius; species Carcinoscorpius rotundicauda. The sequence goes on from CM022391.1 coordinate 16,524,023, forward strand.
GTGTTAAAAACAACAATTTTCACTACAAAAACAAGTTACACCAAAGTTATTTCAGTAAGGATACTATTGAAATCTTATCCGTATTAATGACATATTGTGGTGAAATTCGTACAAGTAGATTTCAAAATATGGAACAAAAGAATAAAAATAAAATTATAAACAAAAGCTGAACAAAGGATTATCGTTTTTAATGTAGGTGTTTGTGTTTTGTTATCGAACTATCTGCTGAGCCCATGAGGGAATCGAACCCCTGATTTTAGCGTTGTAAATCCGGAGACATACCACTGTGGGGACCTGATATAGGTATAGGCTGTGGTAAGTTAAAGGTTAAGAGAAAGAAATAACCTGCCATTGTACAGATATTTTTGGAAAACGTGTCTTAAGAAAAACTCAAAATAGCCCTCTAACGTTAAGTCACGTAATGTTACTTTAAATTCCTCCTCCACTGTATTTTTAGCTTTTAAGCTCTGATATGAAAAAAATATAAAAATAAATTTCTGTTGATTAGTGTTGGAAACTTTTCTTTGTCGTATAGATATTTCATGCGTTATTTTTTGTGTTGATTTTGAACTTATTATAAGTTTTTTCACAACGCGTTCAGACGAACTCCAAATTTTATTGACTGGTTCAAGGTGAAGAGCTGTTTTTCTTCTCTGAACATGAATTATATATATGCGCACTGCTTTTGTTATCAAGATTTTTATGTTAGTGTGTTGTAAATTTAACAACACACTTACATCATAACATAATTTTTGGAAGAAATATATATCTAATATGCATTTATATAAATTAACTCTCAGCACCTTTTGTTTATGTAATTTGCTATCAACATATTTTGATTAGGATTTTGGTGTGATTTTAGAATTACATCATTAAATAGAAATGTTAGTTCTAATTTTTTACAGTACAATAAAGACAGCCTGAGGAAAATCGCGATGCCTGCTGAGGAGGTAAACTTCGTTTGTCCCTACATTGGGAATGATAAATCTTCAAGTCCTTCACCTACACCCATGAGTAATGGGAATGGAGGTTATTTGGACCCAATGTGTGATCCAAGTAACCCTATTCGAATCAAATTTCAAGATATTTGTTCAGCAGCATACACAATTAAAGGAGGAATAATAACTACACCATGTATGGTATGTTTACTCTCACATTTTTCAAGCAAACCATTTTTTCTGAAGGTATCCTACAAAAACAGTGTAATTTTAAATTTTCAGTTTGCAAGTTGTGGTAATTATGAGTGTGTGTGTGTGTGTGTGTGTTGTAACAGTCACAATGATGGTTGGTGTTTGTGGGACTGCAGTCATGGTAGCTCCTTTGGTAAAGTACCAGCCTCAGAGCACGAGCCGAGAGTCACAAGTTTTAGCTGGAGATCTGGCCAGATTTCTCTTCTCTAATCATCAACTTGTTTTTACACCCTTCACTACCAGTTGTGTCCATATTGAATAAAAATTTTGTTATCAAATGACAAAGAAGTTGAAAGAAGTCACTCATTCTTTATGAAAAATAAATAAGGAATCAAAGTTGTAGTTGTTGTTGATATTCCATATATTTTTGTGTGTGACTCACACAGAGAAAGGACCATCTAGTCCATATAGTGGGGGTTAAACATGGTGTCGTATTGATATATGTTCAAATAAGATGGAAAAATGATGAACACGTGGTTAACACCATAATGTGCTATAAAAGGGGAACAGAATGTTAACATTTGGGTGTTCATTCTACTCTAAACAATCTGCTCCTGGCCTCCCATGGATTCTAGAACCAACAAACTGGTTGACATACAAGAAATTTAGTGCCCAAATATTTTTTAAAAGATGAGCTTAAAAAGTCAGTGAGGCCAATATGGCCTCTCATAGTAATTCATACAATGTATGGAAGTAGTTATGTTTATAAACAAGTACAAATAACCTGGTTAATTCTAGATTGGGTAGAACATGTTGGTAATGGATATTACATGTGTGTGTGTGTGTGTGTATATGTATTTAGGAATTGTCATACTATTACTATACACTTTATAATACTTGAAAAACCCTAAGAGACTCACAAAAAATTAGTGTTCAAAAGTATGAATAGGCCGCATACAGAACAATGTTGTTAGGAAAAGTAAGAACTGAATAGAAAGTAACAAAAGTTGTTTCTTGTAGAAGTTAATTATCATGATGGTAATTTTTATATATTTCTTTACACAGAGGTCGCACATGTCATCCACTTTGGGCTGTAATGTGTATTTCAAGAAAGATTTTCTTCAATATACTGGAAGGTTAGGATATAAATATATATATATACAACAAACTTATGTATTTTACTGTTTCCTCTTTGAAACCAAAATAAGTATTTTATTCTAATGTTAAACCAAAGGAAATTGGATAAATTCATTAGAATATATGTTGTTACCATTAGATCCTATAAAACAAAGCAAAATATAAATCAAAGTTATTAGTAATTTATCAGTTCATGAAAGAAGTGGTTACAGTTTATGACACATTTTGTGAAAGTTTAAATAAAAGAAAATTATTTTTACCTGGTTTGCCATTTATATGTGTAACTTAGAAGGAGCCAGCAATGGGCAGGAATTTTCATAATGATGTTCAAACATGTGTTTGTGTATATATTTTCTCAACTGATTTGTATGTTTATTTAGAAAGTTACTATGTATTTTTTTCCTTCTGTTTACAATGAATTGTGAGAAGAATTTGAAAAAACCTTATCTTTGAGTAATAATGTTTTATGATTTCTTATAACCTGATTACAAAAACTGTTTCAGCTTCAAGGAAAGAGGAGCACGGTACATGCTAATGATGATGTCACTAGTAAGTGTACTCATACTTACGTCTAAAGAATATTCTGGAAGTTTAAAACGAATTTCCTACATCTTTTATTTTTCAGTCCTAGAAAAAAAGTAATTAAATCTTTATGTTGCTAAGGCACCATTTAATTTAACTATAAAGATAAATAAATGATAAAGTCTAACTTTGTTCTCACAATAATTTTTACTTATTCTATTTCTCTTATTGGTTAAAAAAAAATTATTTTATGTTAGTTATAGCTGCAATTATTGGTAAATAACAGTTGATATTTATAGAGCATTGCACTGTATAGTTAGTCCCCATGAAGACAATTCGCTTAGTTTTCAAATGCTCTAACTTTGTTTAAAAAACAGCTTTTGCTCTGTTAGTGATACATAAGTAATCCCAATAACGTTATTAGTATTCATGATGCATTTTTACTCGAGAAACTGCACAGCTGGATTTGTACTCTGGTCTATAGAAAGATTCTGAAACAAACAAACAAACTTTTCAGTGAGTATAAACTTTATTTCCCACAGGAACACAAACATAAAGGAGTTATTGCTGCATCAGCTGGGAACCATGCACTGGCTCTGAGTTACCATGGACAGAAACTGGGTATTCCAGTGACGGTCGTGATGCCCATCATTGCACCAATCATGAAGATTACCATGTGTGAGCAGTTTGGTGCTAACATCATTATTAAGGGAACTGACATTGGAGAGGTAATTTTATTCAGTCTCTTATTTAAAAATTTCTTTACAAAATAAATTCATAATGAAATATTACAGGCATTTACTTCTATGGTTTAAATGTGTTTTTGTTTTTTTTAAGTCAAGTCTATGAAAGTAAGTAGTGATTCAGTAAAGACATATGATGGTTTGTTACCATTTATTTAAGACTGGTGAAAGTATCTGGCTTTACTTGGGATATTAGGTTGATATATGCTAGATGACTATGTCAGTGTGTGTATTCTGAACCTATTGTAGCATAGAAGAACAGTAAAAATACTTGAAACGTTTTTATTTCCGAAAAACATAAAAAAGCCACAAAGAAAACAGAGTAAATTTAGAGTTATTTATTGTCGAAGAACTTACCATTGAATTAAATATTTCACGTTTATATTTGATATCACAAATTGTTATTAAAATCCATTAACTTTTTATTGTTGCAGTGCTACATGTTAAACAATATTGGTTCTTAAAGAAACCACAGATATCACACGTACACACTCTTTAATAGTAATGTAATTAAAGAAGTGGTTCCTTATATTACAATTTTTTTAAATATAAATAAATCAGACAGACAGACATACACAGGTGCATCTTTGTAAAGAGGCAATCTGGCAAAAAATCATGTAGAAAAGAAGTAATACCTTATATGACATCTTCTAATATGTAGAAAAGTTAGTGCATTTTGGTAACTGCATTCCAAAAATAGCTTTAATATCATGCTATTTAGCAATAAAAATATAGTCTAATGTTGTTAAGAGTCTATGTGCTGAAAGTATAAAATAAAATGTATAAATTACAAATTGAAAAAAATGTTTTCTTGACCTATGGCAGGCACACTGACACACATGCATGTGTGTTTTACTCTCTGATTTCTATCTGTAATATAAGGAACTCCTTCTTTTTATGTGGTTTTTGTTGGCTTGCCTCTTTAAAAAGATGACACACATGGAAAAGTAATAAAACCCAGCTGCACACCCTCAGGGTTTATTTAGTATGCCAACTTCAGGTGGCTGATGGTGGTTTATATACTACCTGTTAGTCTTCCTGGTGGGTTATGATCATCCCCATTCTGCTACAGGTTGTCCTTTACAACTTTGTTGACTGGATGTCGTCAGTGGTTTTTGCACCATTTCCTGTTTTAATTGCCATTTTGCTTTTATCTTCAATTACCTTTACACATTTTACTCCATTTACTTGACTTTTATCTTTTTACTGGACATTTGGCTACTCTTTATTACGATTTTGCTGAGTGTCTTTTAAAACTTTTATTCCATTACATTTTGATAATAGCTACTATGACACATAACCCGGAACCAGGACTGGAAAGGCCAACTTCAGGTGACTGACGGTGGTTCTTGAACTTATTCGTTAGTCTTCCTGGCGGGTTATGATCATTATTATTATGCTATGAGTAAATAGTTTGTAACTTTGAAGACTGAATGTCACCATTGGTTTTTACACCATTTTCTGTTTTAATTGCTGTTTTGTTATTACCTTCATTTTCTTTTACAAATTTTACTCCATTTACGTGACTTTTCTCTTTTTACTGAACATTTGGCTACTCATTGTTGTGATTTTACTGTGTGTCTTATAATACTTCTATTATTTTACATTTTGATACTGGTTGCTATGACACATAACCCAGAACCAGGACTGGAAAGACCAACTTCAGGTGACTGACGGTGGGTCTTGTACCTGCCTGTTAGTCTTCCTGGCGGGTTATGATTATACCTTTTTGATAGAGTAAATACCTTACAACTTTTTACACTTTGCCTTCTATCTTAACCTTGTAGACTAGGTGTCAACATTGGTTTTATACTTTTTTGTTTTACCTTCATTTCCATTTATGTCTTACTACATTTACTACATTTTTACCGGTTGTTTGGCGCAGATAGCCTCGTTGCTTTGTGCCATAAAACACTAAATCAATCAATCATTTAGTATGAGTGCAAAGTTTCAAGTTCATTCCTGCTCACAATGGTGGTCACAGACACATACACTTTTTTGTTATCATAAATACAGTAGTAGTTGTTTTTGTGATGAAATTTTGTTTTTCATTAATTATGATACATAGGAGCTGGGTTACTTTAATAATGTATTTTGTTTTAACTTGAATATTAAATTTTATGAGATAAAGCTGAACCAATAAATGTGATTTAAAACATAATAAAAACTTTATTCCAGTCAAAGGAACATGCATTACAGCTTGCTGAGGAAAATGAATTAGTGTATGTGAATGGGTAAGTGTTTTGTCAGTAATCTTAATACGGTGTTTCTGTTCATATAACAACAAAGTTAAAGCCAGTTATTCTTTCAAATAGAAGATTTATAATTTAGTTATCATAGAAGACTATATTATGTTTCATTAGATTGTGTTTCTACCAGTAGAGTTTCTGGTTATGTATTATTTTGAGGAAATCATATTTTCCACCTGAAATATTCCATTTTATTAAACTTAACCGTAGAATTAGGATCCATATCAGCTTTATATACAATCTTTCTAGACTGTGACAGATTTCCAACAGGTCTATGGCAGAAACAAAAAAAATTCTCAATCTGATGCAGTGTCTGGACTCCAACCATCAACAATGAATGTTATAAAAATATGTTAGTAACTTGGGGAGTGGTGTTGTATAACAGAGTTAATATGTTGAAGAACTGTTAGTAACTTGGGGAGTGGTGTTGTATAACAGAGTTAATATGTTGAAGAACTGTTAGTAACTTGGGGAGTGGTGTTGTATAACAGAGTTAATATGTTGAAGAACTGTTAGTAACTTGGGGAGTGGTGTTGTATAACAGAGTTAATATGTTGAAGAACTTTATGGGCACATTTAAATATTACCTAAGCTGGCAGAAGCACCAGTTTAAACATGACAATATTTAATCGATTGAAACCAGAATCTGTGTTATCAGATTTGATGAAAAATATAATTTGCTTCTTTAGATGCTGAAGTTTTAATGTGACTCTAGCTTAAGTTTTGTGCATATTCTATGCCGAACGTGGCAACATTTCATGGCTCTTGTCAAGATTTCTGGTCATCAGATAAAAGACAACCAGATGAAACAAAATGGATTAAAATAACATGACGAGACTCCAAATACATTTCAATATAATATACTCAACCTATGGAATTAAACACTAAGATCTTAATTGGCCCAATACTGGTTTTGAGCAGGGATAACATTTGAAATACATAACCTTAGTGTTCAAAATATTAGTAGTCTTAATGTGGTGTTTTGTTGTATGTTTTAATTACATTTTTCACCACTGCATTTTACTGATTTGTTTTAACTAAATTTGGCAGTATATATAGTAAGTAATTTGTTAAGAATATATTTTCATGTTATAGTTATGACCATCCTCACATCATAGCAGGACAAGGAACTATGGGTTTGGAAATCATCGACCAAGTACCCGATTTAGATGCTGTGATAGTACCAGTTGGAGGTGGGGGGTTAATAGCAGGGTTAGCATTGGCTGTGAAAAGCTTGAAACCTGAAGTCAAAGTTATTGTAAGTTTTTGTAATGAGTCTATACTGATTTATCTCAAATTTAGCAGCTTTCGTTATTGGCTGAATGGTTATTTCATCAATACAAAGCACATTTTTATTTTCTTGTTGTTTTATGAACACCTGTGGTTGAAAAAATTGTTTCAAAGCAAGAATTAACACTGCTTATGAAACAGAATTTTGTTTTACTTGAAATAAGGAATTCACTTGATTATAAACCAATATTTTGTCAGGAACAAATACTGTGTTTTGTACAACCTCACGGTCTAACTTTTTTGTTTCTACAAATGTCATGAAACTTGTAAACAAATAAATATGAAGAAAGTGTTCACTAGCTTTGTAAGATAAGTAACTTGGTACAGAGTTCAAAATATTGCCACGAAATATGGGCAGAAGGCACAAGTACTTCTTATGTTACTATTCATCATGTCTACACATTATTTATAATTAACTTTGTTGATATTTTAATTATGAACACAACAAGCACAGTGTTTCTGTTTGGTTTTGTTTTCATATAATTAAAATAAACTATTTCTTGTACTAATTATTGTTTAGGATGTTTGATTTCAGATGAAGTAACTTCATATAAATCTACTTAAATACATCTGTGTAAAGATGTGACAGTAAATGTACAAATATTTCTACACTCAACTTTAAATGTGACTGACTGTGAAGATATGTGACAGTGAATGTTTTGTTTCTACACTCAACTTTAAACGTGACTATCTGTGTAAAGATGTGACAGTAAATGTACAACTGTGTTTTTACACTCAACTTCAAACATGACTGTTTTTGTAGAGATGTGAGAGTAAACTAAATGCTTCAAGTGGCTTTGAAACTGTCCCATTACCTTTTAGTGGATGTGAACCTGTTCTGGAACTTTTACAGTTGCCTAAGGTTACAAAAAACATAATACCTTCTTTATCTTCTCCCTTTCACACTTTCATTGGTGACAAAATATCACACAAAGTGATAAGGAAACAAATTTATTCAATACACTATCAAAATTTGGGATGGCTATTACAAACTGATACATGTTGGACTGATGTAAAATTAAACTTAAACCAGTTAACTATCTTTCGCTTTACAAATTCAAGATCTTCACAAACTATCTTGATTCCTGTTTTTCCTCATTTCAAGCACTGATTAAATGTTTGTTTGTTTGTTTGTTTATACTTTCAAACATGTCTGTCTGTTCAGAGATGTGGTGGTAAACATACAACCATTTGTCAATACACAAGTCAACCAGAAGAGTAAACATACAAACATTTGTCAATACATAAGTCAACCAGAAGATTTTAAAGGCTGACCTTTTATTAAATAGGGGGTGGAGTCTGAGAGATGTCCAAGTTTTACTTCTGCCATGAATGCTGGACATCCAGTACAAGTGAGAGCAGGCTCAACTCTGGCAGATGGTAAGCTTTTGAGCTTGTGTTGTAACTTTCGACAGTTTGTCAGGATTAGAAACTTTCCATATTAGTGAATATTTTGTTTACAATAAATACAGTTTTTATACTTTAATTTATGTAGTAGAAAATAAAGCTCTCCCTCTTTTTCAGGTTAATGAGGAGATTAGAATTACTTGTATATCAAAACAGAGTTAGAAGCAAAATATTTATTTTTTTGGATACCTCACTGAAACTGCTCCTCCAGTAACACAGGGGTTGTTGACTTAAGTATAAGAAACTGAGTGTCTCTACCCGTAGTGGGAAGAAAATAGATAGCTCATAATGTAGCTTTGTGTTTAACTTCAAAAGGAAAAAAGTTGCTGAAATTAAAAAAATGTGTGATCAGTTGATGCATGTGTTTTATCAGCATAGGGTTTTTTGAATCAGGTAAAACTAATGTCTGTTCTGATCTCTTTGTTATAATATTGATGGTGGGTCCAACCATTTGGTTTAGACTCGCACACTGCCATTGTGGTGGTGACTGTTATTAACTGATTGCCTTCTGTCCAATTAGAGACTGCTATACCCTAACCTGAGAATTACCATATGTGGCTGTTTAGCTTATGTTTGCATAAGATTAGATTCAGGACGAAGATTCTTTTTTTTCCTTTGAGCTTTTAACTAGTAATTAAGAAAATGAATTAAACTATCAACAATATTACTTTAAACATTTTTCAATTTTGTCTTAGGATTGGCTGTTCCAAAGGTAGGTGTCAATGCTTTCCACACTGCTTCTCACTTGGTGGACAAGGTTTTAGTTGTCAAGTAAGTTTTCCTATGACATCAACATAATAAAAAAAGTGTTTTTAAATTCTTTAATATTTTTGTAAAAAACACTGACAAAGTTAAATCATATAAAAATTTAATTTCTCTTAAAATTTTAACAAATCTGGTCTTAAAGTTAGATCTTTACAATAAAAGAATATTTGCAGAAGATTTTTACTTCTATATATATTTCTAACATAGAGAATTAATTTAGTACTCTGTCTTTTTGTTTTAACTTCTTTTAAAATATATTGAAATTTATCAGGATTCTTTCAACAAAAAAATTATGTTTCAAAATCGTATGTTTTATGAACATAAGTCACTAACTGTGAAAGATTTTTTAAACGAAATTTATTAAAGTTTTTAAAACATTTCCAACAAACTAATAGGTTTATTATATATTAAAGCTGGTTTTTTTGGTATGTGGCTAGTTTATGATCCAGTATGTAGCAGTACGTTGACCACTGTTTTATTACAGAAATATTGAAACACATTTACTACTTGCAAGACTGACAAAAAGATATTTGATTTCACTAATAAAATAATATTTGACTGCAAATTCTCTATTATCTAAAATTTTACTTTGTTATTTTCTTCCTTTTGTCCCACAGAGAATCCTTTATAGCTCTATCTATTTTACGGTTGGTTGAAATGGACAAATCGGTGGTAGAGGGAGCTGGAGCTTGTGGCCTTGCTGCGTTGATAGCAGGACTGTTACCTGAACTAAAGGGGAAGAAGTAAGTCGTTTTAAAATCTACAACTTGTACTCTGGTGAGAAGCATGAAAGGTAATTAATTTCCAATCAGGGAAAGCTGAGTGCTTAGTGAAATGAAAGACCAACCTGCCAATCACTGTAACAAATTATATGTATTTATTTCTACCTTCTTGCTCACCAAGATTAGAATTCATCATGAGGGTACTATTATTGTATTAAATATAATTGGTGAGTCAAACTTATAGCATCTTTTGGTTGTTATTAGTTTGGAGATGTTTCAATTTTTGTATTCTGTTTCCAGTGTTGTGCTACCACTTTGTGGTGGCAACATTGATACAACAGTTCTTGGCCGATGTTTGGAGAGGGGTTTAGCAGTTGATGGTCGTCTTATCAAATTCACTGTGACTGTGAGTGACCGGCCAGGCGGAATCTCCGAGCTTGTTAAAATAATCTCAATGGTTGGAGTGAGGTAAGAGGAAATGCAAATATTGTCTCTTTATTGGTCTTTATTTTGTTTTCAGAAAGTTTCCAGAGCTTTCCACGAATAAGGCTTATGATTTTGTACCTTCTGACACCTTTGTTGCTGTGAGTTATCCAAAGCTAAGATAAGAAAACACAGTTTAACCTTCCCATAGATTACAAAAGTTACCTTATTATATTTAACTCCCCCTTTTTTTTGGAGGTGGGTATTTTTCTACCAAGTTTTGTTTTTTCAAATTCCTAAACCTTTCATTAAAAAAAGCATCTCACTCACAGAGATTAGTTTTATATAAATGAAGATTTAGAAAATCCTTTGAAGAACATATAATGTTTTTTATCACATACTAACAAGCAATAATTTTTTTACAAGATAGCTTCCCATGACAACTAATTGTTTAGAAATCTAATGATTTCCATTATTGTCTATTCTGACCAACAGAACGTTAACTTCAGTGTCACATTAAAGAAAATCTTTACTTTATATTACTAGCATTAAGGACATCATCCACGAGCGTGCCTGGTTGACTAGAGACATATTTTCTGTACAGGTAAGCTTTTTCTTTAATTTTTTTTCTCTAAGCTTATTGACTGGAGACGTGTTTTCAGTATAGATAAGGTTTTCTTCACTATTTCTTTCTATCACTAAGAAATAAATTTTTACATATCTATTATATAAGATGAAAAGCAGTCCATTTGTGATGTTGATATATATTGCAGTAACAATCAACACAAAACTTGGATGAAGCAAAGATTTCTGGTGTAACAAGAACATCTGGTTTCTTAAAATCCTTCCAGTTATGTGTGTGTGTCTATATTATATACATATATATTATGTTGATTATTACACACACACACACACACACACACACACACACACACACACACACACACACACACACACACACACACACACACACTGTGCTACTTTGGGCACATAATTAAATTTGAGGGTAGGTTGGTAGAGATCACAATAAGTAATAAAATCAAATTGGTTATATGCGTGCCACGTGCTTTGCATTGTTGGTGCTCAAGAATCATAACATTGGCTGAAATTTCCCAGTATGTTTGGTTGGTTGTCAAGAAATACACTGATACAGCATCACAAAATTCTGTCCAATCAGGACTCTCGGAGACACCTGCTGCAGGTAAGACATTCATGTATATTTAACTCAGCAGAGCAACAAAAGCTAAAATCAGGAGGGAAAGTCCAAAGAGAAGACCCAAAAATTCATAATAAATGTTACTACATTTGTAGGGTCACACAGTTGACAAGTAAGAATGTGTCTCTGAAAATCAGTTTTGTGCATTTTTCAGTCTATAAGCATTTATCAAAAAGAACATTTGAATATAACTCAAGATATAAATCAACCATTATTTCACATCATATGACAGGCATTCAGCTTATATATCTTTATAAAATAATTTTACTCGTTTTACCCATTTTTATCATTATTTTGAATTTACAGTAAAAGCATTTTTCAACGTGAATTACACTGCCTCAGTTTTAAGGCTTAGCAATTACTCCTACATGAACAACTTTCCAGGTGTTGAATTAGTCCCATGGTATTTGAGAGTTGTACAGAGAGCTAGTAAATGGTACAAAACCTTGTTCTTATCAGCAGTTGCAGATTTAAGGTTGTATGGGCCCTATACCCCACATAATTTTACATGGAATAAAATTATTAATGTGCCCCCATTAAGACCATGAGCCCTGTGGCTGAGCCTCCTCCAGCCCATACCTAAGTACATCACTGCTTATCAGTTGAAATAATTCTATCATTAAATGTGTATTATATAATATATCAAGTACAGAGATGTAAATGGGTTTTGGGGATTAGAGGTGTGCTCTAAAAACCAGGGTTAGGTTGGGGGGATGGGGTGGAGACTGGGATTTGGATATGAACATAATATTTTAGACGTTCTGGAACTAGATATATGGCATACTGTCATATTTCCATTCCTGATAAAGTGCTATGATAAATGGAATTTTGTTTCACAGTGGTCAGATTAGTTAACTGCTGTTTTCAAGAGGTCAGAATGATCTACTGATTCAAATGTCTTTCTTTTTTTTTCTTTTCAAAAGAGAAGTAATTTCTTTAAAAAGAACAAAAAACAAAATTTCTGGTAAGGTTTCAAGTTTATTCCAATTAATGTTACAGGCCTAAACTGTTCTTCTAAAAACAATAACCCTTTTATGAAGAAGTTAAATAGATCAACAAAACAAGACATTTTATTGTTAATGATATTATTGGTACTTCTGATGAAACTGAGAATTACACAAAAGTAAACTTATGCCATTAACACCATAACTTCTCATATAATAAGGGTAAATTTAAAGACTTGCTTATCGTTAACTGTTATCCTTTTTTGTCAGTTCTTATTCATCGTTTTAAGTTATGAAATGTGGATGATGAACTAATTACAACTGAAGACAAACTTGTTGATTATGTCCATTCATTTCTTTCAGGTAAAGGTTGTGGGAGAAACCAGAGATCGTGCCCATGCCCAGGAACTGGAGAATACTTTACGTTCTAACTATAATGAAGTGCACTTTGTTTCCACAGGAGACACATCATGATGTTGCAGAGGGATGTGTCATTCTGGGAAATTAATCATATTTTTTTGTAATATGTTACCTTGGAAGACAGATTTTAATACCACCATCTAGACCATGTCTAGTTGATTAAAACTTCGTGTCCAGTTTTATATTCACAAAAACAGATTTTTAAGTTTGATCCCTGTATGTTTTTAATTGTGGGTTAATGTGGTTTAGTTCGTCATGAAACCATTTTAAATTTTTTAATAGATCAGTCTTTTGTTTAAAAGTGTGTAATAAATATGCCATAACTGAGTTAATTATTTTGTAACATTTTCAGTCAAACTTGAGTCTAGGTCCTCCACTTTTGTCTTTTCTAATTCAGTACTGTGTTGAATAGCCATTAAATCAGTATAGGCATTAGTCCTTTTCTACATTTCAGCAGTTTGAACAATATAATTAAACCTGTTAAGAAATCTATGTAGGATTAAACGTATCTATAGGCAGTAGGATTAGTTCAGTCTTTAATATATTGTTGTCAAATATACTTCATGTACATATTAATACAAGTACAATTAATAGTGAATAAAATAGCTGTAATTTTCAATGAAATATCTGTTGTTGCTGTTTCTAGTCGTACATCAATGGGAGTGTTTTTTATAAATATAGATTAAAACATTATTTGTCATCTTGGTCGCATCAGTGTGGCCCGGCATGGCCAGGTGGTTAAGGAGCTCAACTCATAATCTGAGGGTAATGGATTGAAATCCCAAATGCACCTAACATGTTTGCCCTTTCAGCCATTATAATGTAATGATCAATTCCATTATTTGTTGGTAAAAAAGTAGCCCCATGTTACGTTTTTTTATATATGTTTTACGTAGACTGAACGCAACAGAAAGACACAGATAACAGCTTGTATAATTTATTACAGTAAACTATTGTATATGTAACAGATATAACATAAATTATATGATAACAATGACAGACATTCAGTTTCAACCTTCAAAATTAATTTCAATACGAAATGGTACTGGTTTCAAACTTCAAAGTTAATTACAATACAAAATGGTACTGGCCTGTGTCCAATATAATGATCTAGAATGAAAGTCCAAAAGTTCAGATCAGGTTATGAATTTGGTCCCACGAAGAAATTCCGAAGTTTGAATGGAGAAGTTCAGAAACAATTCACAGTTCAATAAATTTGACGAAGTTCTTTTCACGATGCCTCCGATAAACGTCTCAAACTTATCGCCTTCCAATTTTCCCGGTCTCCCCTAAACAGTTCTACACGTGTTGACTTTCAGTACAACCAGTAATTCAAATGAATCGTAAAGAATGACGAAATAAATCACAGCTTCTGTAGATCTAACTCTAGTCACAAATCCAAGTTGAATAAACACACAGCAAAAGTTGAAAATTTCTCGAACAAAGACAATATCTCTTGAATCGAAATAAAAACTAATGACTGACTCTTACTTTCTTCCATCTTCGTCTGTTTATATATTAGTAGGCCTACTTTTCTCGAACAATCGCGTAACTTCCACAGAACTCCAGAGCAATCCGCGCATGTCCGTTCTTGCACGAGACTCGACGTCTAGACACTAGGCCGCCATACATTCCATTTACAGTCAAATGATCGATATACTTAATTCTAGAAATTTCTAAATGTTATTTTAAATGAATAACAACATATTTTATTGGTTTCAACTTTGAAATAATAATATAAACAACAACATGGCATTCAAACGCTTTATACATAACACCCCAGAGTTGAGGGTAGGTGGCAATTACTAGCTGCTTTCCCTGTAGTTTTACACTGTTAAATTAGGCACCAAGTGCAAATAGCCCTCTTGTAGCTATGTGTAAAATTCAGAAACAAACAAACACATCAGTGCAAATTAATGCAAGTCATGGGCTTTTTTAATCCCTATCATTAATTTAAGACAAAAAAATATTTGTTTGGTTCATGAACTTAATTATTAAATATATCTTAAAGTTTTTGCTTGAAAAAGAACTTACTGATTTTAAATAGCATAGTAGCTTTTGTTGTTCCTTTTAATTAGCACAAAAATATACAACGAGCTATCTGAGATGCCTGTGCCTATCAAAGATATCTACGCCAGTTTGAAATTACAGAGGTTCAGAGATTTACTGTTAAACCACTGGGTGGCAGCACATTCATTTCCCATGGGAAATAGGAATTTTCTAAACGCTCAGAAGATATTAAAAATGTTAATAACTGTAGTTGACATTACAAATATTTCATTTTGTTTAACTTGTAATAAGCTATAATTTTTTTTAACTTACAAGCTTCGCACAGAGACCAGAACTGAAAATTAACCCGGTATTTAGTATAACTGATTCAATATATTCTTTTTTTTTCGGCCATAATTCGATGATGATGAGTCCAAATATTAAGTTAATTATCCAAAGCAATCCACATGATCGAAAATTCAAGATAATAAATATATTATTTGGTCAATAATGTTTATGAAACTGATTATGATTAATAGAAGACGAGAATAAAACTTAAAAAAACATGTATCAGAAGAGTTTATGTTGTATTTTACCCTCGTGCAATGTCAACAGTTGTTTCTATTCCTTTAAACTTTGCGACCATAATATGCAAAAAATAACACAATCCTCTCTAACTACGCATAACGAATAACAAATCTACCTAACTTAACGGGAGATAAATTGTTACGCCACGGAGAGTCGATTGGCAGATTGTGAGGATAAGACAAAAGAAACTTGTTTATTAAAAGTGATAAATGAGTTAAAGAATCTTGTGAAAAATAATTAAAGATGTTCATACCATAATTAAAACAACGAAGTTAAGTGTGATACAAAGAAAATAATTTACTAAAGATCTCTCAAACAGACGAGTAAGCAAGAATTAATTTTAAGCTTGTTTGTTGTTAGCGACGTAAATATGCTATTTGTACTTTTCAATCCCTGGCTATTGATACCTGAATTTAAGAGTTATAAGCTCTGAGATTTGTCGGAGAAGCAAGATTTAATAAGCCCTAATAACTAGCAAAAAGTAAATAAACGATAATAAAATACGAAGAAGGTCATAATAATGTTAAGACATAAAGAAAAAAATATATAATGGATACAAAGTAACTTTCAGAAAGTAAACTACTGGGTATGTGGCGCCGTGAAAGGTACAGTTATATAGATTGTATTGATTACAGTTTTAATTTTGACGGAATGTGAGACTAATGGTTGTTAGTCGCCTAAAGTGATTGATTAGTAGCTCAAAAACAATTAGCTGTGGTACCTGTATCCTGGACGGAAGCTACGTAAATTAATGATTAATGAAAGATTACCTTAGGACATGAAAGTTGTTTCTTTTACATGTTATTAAAACAGCAACTAAAACGCCCAAAAAACAAAAAATGTGAAACCGTAACTTTGAATGTATCTCCTCATGGGCCCAACAAACCTTCATGCCAAACTTGGCGAAGATTTACCGATAAGGGCGAAATAAGTAGTTAAAAACACTAAAAAAACCGCAAAAGGTAAAACTGAACATTTCTGCGTATTTCCTCATGGGCCAAACGAGCTGTATATCAAGTCTGTGAAGTATTTACATTTTATTATACTTAGATCCACGTGGTCGAAAATAAAGTTCTCCGAGACGGAAAAAGGAGGCGAAACGGACGTTTGTTTGGAGATGTTGATGGCAATATAAAATAAAACGTAAAAGAATATTCTCCATATTAACTTATTGATAGCAGCCAACAGATGGCACTATACTAGCAAATCAAGCTCTTAGATGGAAATTCTATAACAACGAAGAACACCAAACAATATTGTAAAATATTGTAAAGAAATAACTACTGGTTTGGTAAGTAATCTCGTATTATTTATTTATTTAATAAAATTACCTTTTATCCCTTACACTTAAATACTAAGACTGAAATGGACGTCTTACTTGTGTTAATTGTTTCATTCCTTACATATTCTTAACTTGCATGTTACGTATTTATCTTTTGGGCCCGGCATGGCTAAGCGTGTTAAGGTGTTCGACTCGTAATATGAGAGTTGCGGGTTTGAATCCCGGTTACACCAAACATGCTCGCCCTTTCAGCCGTTGGGGCACTATAATGTGATGGTCAATCCAAACTCACCATTCATTGGTAAAAGAGTAGCCCAAGAGTTGGCAGTGGGTGGTGATGACTAGCTGCCTTCCCTCCAGTCTTACACTGCTAACTTAGGGACGGCTAGCGCAGATAGCCCTCGAGTAGCTTTGCGGGAAATTAAAAAACAAACGATTTATCTTTTATAAAGTTACATTGTTTAACATCAAGCAATTGTTCAAGAAGTAGCCCAAAGATGGCTCTGGGTTTGCATTTTGAAAAACATAATCTAAAACTAAAAAAGAGCTTCAACCCTCAAGGTGGATGTCGTGAGGAAGAATAGAGTAAACACTGCCACAAGAAAATGTCTATTAGCGAAGGTTAATTAAGCAGCAATATCGATCAAAAGTAATCCAACGACAATACAACAATCAGAAACACGATCAGATGAGACAATTTGGTAACAAATATGTTAATATAATTTTAAATTCAGTAGCTCTGATCAACGGATAAGCAGATTTGCTAACTACTGGATAATACTTTAATCAATTGAATGAAAGACTACTGAGTAATCTTAATCAGTGGATAAATAGACTTATTAAAGAATACTGGGTAATCATAATCAGTAGATAATCGTTTGTTTGTTTTTGAATTTCGCGCTAGCCATCCGTAATTTAGCAGTGTAAGGCAGTTAGACATCACAACCCACCGCCAACTCTTGGTCTACTCCTTTACCAACGAATAATAGGATTGACTGTAATATTATAACGCCCCTACAGCTGGTGCGACGAGGATTCGAACCCGTGACCCTTGAAATACGAGTCGAACGCCATCCTGGCCATGCCGGGCCAATTTGGTTATGTAGGAAATGTGTTAACCCTAACTCTTTAGCCTAAAACAATGATCTAACAACGTTGCCCTCTAAAAACTTTACTTTTTCGTGGTTTTTCATGTCTTTAGCTTTTTTTTTTCTGTGACACAAAAATATGCAATTGGATTATTTTTCGATCTTCTATATCTTTAATACCTGGATGTAAACAATATTGTTTTGTCTTTACCAGAAAATAGCTTGAAAAAATGTAATATATGAAACCTGTTCAAACAAACACTTCTTTTTCAGTCTGAATAGAATCTACATTTTCAGCCACGGCATAGCGGCTCAAAGAAACGTTCTGAGCTATTTTTTCGTTGTTGTTAGTTCATAGCTCTGCCATCGTTTGACCAATGTGAGGTTTAATTACAGTTTTAGACTAAGAAGATTATTGTTACGTTTTTTTTATATTTTATGTAGACTGAACGCAACAGAAAGACACAGATAACAGCTTGTATAATTTATTACAATAAACTAAATATATGTAACAGATATAACGTAAATTATATATTAACAATGACAGATATTCAGTTTCAACATTCAAAATTAATTACAATACAAAATGGTACTGGCCTGTGTCCAATATAATGATTTAGACTGAAAGTCCAAAAGTTTAGATCAGAAATCCAAAATTCTAGTCCAGGAGGTGAATTTGGTCCCACGAAGAAATTCCGAAGTTTGAATGGAGAAGTTCAGAAACAATTCACAGTTCGATAAATTTGATGAAGTTCCTTTTACGATGTTTTCGACGAATGTTTCAGATTTATTGTTTTCCAATTTGCCTCTGTTTTTCTTAAACAGTCCCGTACGTGCCGACCCTCAGCACAACCAGTAATTCGAATGAATCGCAAAGATTGACGAAACAAAATCACAGCTTCTGTAGATCTAGCTCTAGTCACAAATTCAAGTTGAATAAACACACAGCAAACGTTGAAGGCTTCTCGAACAAAGACAATATCTCTTGAATCGAAATAAAACTAATGACTGACTCTTTTTTTCTCTCACATTTTCGTCTGTTTATATATTAGTAGGCCTACATTTCTCGAACCATCGCGTAAATTCCCAACATTCCAGAGAAATCTGCGCATGTCTGTCTTTTTGCACGAGACTTCTCGTCTAGACATCAGGCCGCCAAACATTTTATTTACATAAATTTATAAACATATGATTGATCTACCTAATTCTAGAAATTTCTAAATGTTATTTTAAATGAATAACAACATATTTTATTGGTTTAAACTTTGAAACAATAATATAAATAACAACATGGCATTCAAACGCTTTATACATAACAATTATACCCTTTCGACTGATACATTTGCCACGCTCAAGGTCTCATAGATTACTCTAATACTGCCTAAAATAATTTACGTGCAGCGGCTATTGAGTATTCTTTCTTGTTGGACACAATATTATTTTTAAAGCATTATATTCTACACAAAATTTCAAGTTTAAAACGTCTTTTTCAATTCCTCTCAGCAACAGTTTTGCTTTTATGACAAAGGAGAGTTAAAAAAATGGACTTCGAGTTGAACGATTAATTTAACTTACTATTAGTTTGTTTGTTTGTTTTTGGAATTTCGCACAAAGCTACTCGAGGGCTATCTGTGCTAGCCGTCCCTAATTTAGCAGTGTAAGACTAGAGGGAAGGCAGCTAGTCATCACCACCCACCGCCAACTCTTGGGCTACTCTTTTACCAACGAATAGTGGGATTGACCGTAATATTATAACGTCTTCACGGCTGTAAGGGCGAGCATGTTTGGCGCGACCGCGATGCGAACCCGCGACCCTCGGATTACGAGCGCGCGCCTTAAAGCGCTCGGCCATGCCAGGCCTCCTACTACTAGTTATAAACTGCATTTAAAAAAAGGTCCTATTCTTTTTGAATCACAACGACAAAGTCTCAGGGTCGATTCTTTGCTGTGGAAAGAGTACAAACATTGCAATGTGTAGTTTTATGCTAACGAAACAGCAAAATGTCTCTCAGTAACAAGAATTAGCAAAGTACAAGTGACCTCTTTATTTTCTCTTATTGACACTACATGTTCTGCTAATAGCCACGAGACGAACCTATAGACTCCTTCGTGATTCGTGGTAACGAGAAACGCACTTGAAGTAAAAATGTATCTCGGGACGGCTAGTATGGGTAATAACACTTTTACTAATAAAGCAGAGAACAACGTTACAACCTTCTTAGGACATCTTTATAATGTAAAGTTTCTTTATTAGTAAAACTGTTAATACCCATACTAGCCGTCCTGAGATACATCTTTAGTTCCCCAGTAACACAGCAGCATATCTGCGAACTCATACTGATCGAAACCAGGTTTTGAAACACAGAGAGTCCATTATGTAGCTTTGTGTTTAACTACGAACAATCAGAAAACAGTTATTATTATTCTGACTAACCAAAAAACATGAGAAGGTGATTAGTAAAGTTACTATTGTCTGGAAAAGTTGGTATGTTCCCCAATTACAAGAAGATATCTCGACAATGTGAGTGTCACACCTACTTATCCACCTTTTTGTTGTTAGTGCTGGCCCGACATGGCCAAGCGTGTTAAGGCGTGCGAGTCGTAATCTGAGGGTCGCGGGTTCGCATCGCGGTCGCGCCAAACATGCTCGCCCTTACAGCCGTGAAGACGTTATAATATTACGGTCAATCCCACTATTCGTTGGTAAAAGAGTAGCCCAAGAGTTGGCGGTGGGTGGTGATGACTAGCTGCCTTCCCTCTAGTCTTACACTGCTAAATTAGGGACGGCTAGCACAGATAGCCCTCCAGTAGCTTTGTGCGAAATTCCAAAACAAACAAACAAACTTGTTCTTAGTCCAAAAGGTAGATGGTAACTATAGTAACACGTGTTTGTTTGTTTACTTTCGCACAAAGCTATTGAAGGTTAATTTATATGCATTAGAGCTAAGGGAGCTTGAATTAGTTGGTAAAATTAATGCAAAATCCAGTTGATGTGCCATTAATAAATTAATGTAGTTTTCCTGAACATTTGTTAGAGGCTTCTTTTACCTGTACTTGTAGGCCTAAATGCACAAACAACGTTTCACCAGAGATTCCGAAACTAATGCCAAGTACGCCTAACTCACAAATAAATTCACGTATATAATTTTCTCGCTAATGATTCGAGTAACTGAATAAATATTTGACGAAACTTCTCAATTAGTTCTTCATCGTTAAAGCCCCTCTAGCAAACAAAATATAACACTGATAATATATTCTACAATAATTTATTACAAGAAGGCATGATTTAAAAAGAAACTAAGTACCCGTTTTACCAAGAAGTTTCTCAGTGTGTTAATCTGTTTCAGAATAACATGTTTTTCATTGTTTTATATTAACGAGAAATAAGTCTTACAAAGCAAAAATTTACATACGTTAGGCTTAACGGGTTGTTAATTTGCGGACTGTAAGCGATCGATTATTAGTGGTCAATCAGTTCAAAATTAGGTATAGCTAGTGCAGATAACTGTTATGTATCTTTGCACAGATATCGGAACCGAACAAAGAAAAACAAGGTTATGCCAGGTAGAGAGAAAATATGGCTTACCTTGAAAATGAGAAATAAAATCCATCAATAATAAAGATTTATAGTTGATAAAAAACAATGATAGATAGTTGCGGCTTTTTATTGCAAGAAATGTCAAGAATGCCGCTTTTATGCAGTCAGTAAAAATGAATTACATCTGTAATAAATGTATCATATGATATATATGTATAAATTTCAACGACGGAAAGCACTTAATAGTAATTAACTAACGCAAATTATGAACAGCGACCTAGGCCAAGAAAAAAGATACAATAAAAAATATATAAAGTAATAACAGGAATATAAATTAACACTACTGACTAATAGTACCATCCATACAAAATCAAATATTCTGTTAAATTACAACAAGATAGAAAATGACTGGCAATTACAGTTTTATAATGATAACTTTTTATAAAACTGTTGCGGGTTATGACTTTTTTATTTCTTCGACGGTAATTGATGGATCAATGGTATCTGGGTATTTTGCCCTGGAGGGTCAGGTTCTCTTTGACCTCTTCCTCCTTCCTGAACTTATTTTCCCTAACTGTTTGTATGTTAGGTCCTTCTCAGGGCAATGTCCATTTATAGTCTATTATTCACAGTAATTAAAGATGTGTGTCCTGCGCCGGGCAGGGAGCCCAGGTTTCCTGGGTTTGTGCCAAGGTCTACTAGCCAACTAGACGACGACGGGACATCATCGTTACGATGGATCAATGGTATCTGGGTATTTTGCCCTGGAGGGTCAGGTTCTCTTTGACCTCTTCCTCCTTCCTGAACTTATTTTCCCTAACTGTTTGTATGTTAGGTCCTTCTCAGGGCAATGTCCATGTATAGTCTATTATTCACAGTAGGTCAAGTTAGCTGGTGGCAATTTATTTATTTTATTTTATTATTATTATTTTTTTTAAATACATAAATATGTAAACTATAAATATAAGATTTAAAGTTTATATACATACATATTTTACTTTAATTTATTTTTCTTTATATTTAAAATATATGTTAATTGGGAAGAGGTTTTTAGGATTTTCTTCATCATGTATGAGGTACCTGTCTACAACGGTTATTCCTTGGTCGATGGTATTTGGGTATTTTGCCCTGGAGGGTCAGGTTCACTTTGACCTCTTCCTCCTTCCTGAACATATTTTCCCTAACTGTTCGTATGTTAGGTCCTTTTCAGGGCAATGTCCATTTATAGTCTCTTATTCACAGTAGTCAAGCTTGCTGGTGGCAATTTTTTTTTTATTTTTTTTTAACTTATTATTATTTTAAAATACATAAATATGTAAACTATAAATACAGGATTTAAAGTTCATATACATACATATTTTACTTTAATTTATTTTTCTTTATGTTTAATATATATGTTAATTGGGGAGAGGTATTTAGGATTTTCTTCATCATGTATAAGGTACCTATCTAGTTCGCATAACAAATAATTTTTCATCCAATTTTTATTAAAATACCTAATTGTAATATTTAGGAGTCTATCTGATATTGTTGGTATATTCGCTTAATTGTGGATGAATTTAGATGATGTTGCTCTCGGAACTCTGTATGCTGTTGTCAGAAGTGTGTTTTGTATTGTTTGTAGTTTGGTTTTGATTGTTTCATTACATACAGTTACCCATGCTGGAGCTGCATAGTCTATTACTGGTCTAATATAAGTTTTGTATATTTTCAAAATGTTATCTGTAGATGCTCCACTGTGTTTACCAGTTAGACTCCTAACATAGTTTGTTCTTCGCCAAATTTTATTTTTAATTTCGTTCACATGATTGATCCATGTTAATTTTGAATCATAAGTCAGACCTAAAAATTTCGCTGATTGGGCAATCTGGAGCAGCGTGCCATTCATATATATTTCTAACTGTTGTTTTCTGTGTTTTGGCGATTTCGTAAAGAGTACGAGCTGAGTTTTTGCTGTGTTTATTTTAATTCTATATTTTTCACAGTATTCACTAATTCTATTTAATTGTGGTTGTATGTTTGTAGCTGCTATCGTGGGTGTTGCAGCACTTTTCCAGATTGCCACATCATCTGCGAACTGTGATGAGAATCCATGATTTGGATCCTTCAATGGCATATTGTTAACATACATGATGAAGAGTATAGGGCTAACCACCCCTCCCTGTGGGACACCAGCTAGTGGAGTAAAGTATTCGGAAAAAGTTCCTTCTACGTTTACTCTACATTTTCTGTTTTCCAGAAAGTTAGATAACCAGCGAATAATTCCTCGCGGTAGTTCCATTTCATTCATTCGGAACCTTAGACCATCGTGCCAAACGGTGTCGAATGCTTTCTCGATATCGAGGAAACAAGCGACTGTACATTCTTTTTTGTTGAAACTATCTATAATGGTTTCGGTTAATCTTATTAAATGATCTGTCGTTTGTCTAAATTTTCTGAATCCATTCTGTTCTTCTGGTAATTTTGATGTTACCTCCAAGAATGTGGAGAGTCTATTACTTATTATTCTTTCGAGAATTTTGCCTACACAGCTGGTCAGACTGATTGGTCGATAGCTATTTGGTTTATTCGCTGTTTTTCCTTCCTTATGGAACATTAAAATATTTGCTAGCTTCCAAGAAACTGGGATATATCCTGAGGATAGCGATAAGTTAAATAGAGAATTTAGGTGGTCAAACAATTTCGGAGTGCCGTTTTTTAGGAGAATAGCTTGTATTTCGTCTTCTCCTGGCGCTTTGTTTTTGGTGTTTTTTATTGCTTCTAGTATTTCATGTAGGGATATTTCCTTTGTTAGTAATGTGCTTTCAAAATCAGTGTTAGAACTTGTATTTGTATCAGTTATGTTTACTGGAAATATTGGTTCATATTGATGTTTATTGTTTGCTATGTGATTAGTGACTTTATTGTAGAAGTTTGTATTCATTTCTGGATCTGTGTGAGTTTTAAATGTATTTTGGAGTTGATCCTTAAAAGCTTCGGCTATTTCTTTATTTGTATGTGCAATGGTGTTATTATGTTCAAGTGGAGGATATTTCTTTGTATTTGTGTTTTCACTTGTGAATCTTTTAAGATGTGACTAGAATTTTTTCGGGTCAGTTATGTCGTTTAGTTTATTACAGTAATTGTCCCATTTATTTTGTTTTTGTTGTTTTATTTGAGTTCTGATGTGATTTCTAATGTTGTTTATTTGTGTTTTAGTTTCTCTGTTTCTTGTAATCATGTACTGTCTTCTTAGTTGTCTGCGCTTTTTTATTAGGTTGATTATTTCTGTGGTGGGTTACAACGGTTATTGTTAACGTCGTTTGGTTTGTTTTGAATTCCGCGCAAAGCTACACGAGAGCTAACTGCGCTAGTCGTCCCTAATTTAGTAGTGTAAGACTAGAAGAAAGGCAGTTAGACGTCACTACCGCCAACTCTTGGGCTACACTTTGACTAACAAATAGTGGAATTAACCGTGACTTTATAGCGCTCCCACGACTGATAGGATGAGTATGTTTGGTGCAACCAGGACTTGAACCCGCGACCCTCCAATTAGGAGTCAGTGCCTTAACCACTTGACTATGCCGAGCCTGTTAACGTCACATCTGAGCGCTTTTCTTAACGTTTTCTTGAAAGTTTAGGAAAATATTTCAAAGCATAAAAACATGATTTAGATGTGAGTGACTTGTTGAGATTATTTATTAATTCAATAATGTAAGCAAGCACCGAACATACCAGAAAACTAGTAAGTGGGATCAAAACTGATGATTTATTTATTTGCAGAGTTTGGCCTATCATCAGATCAGTACTGCAAGTTGAAGTTAAACGATTTACAAATTAGAGTCACAAAAGTACAAAAACGCTTTTTTTGTAATTACTTCGGGTTAAATATTGCATTTTTGTTTTTTAATCATTCAATGAAAAACAATTTGCGCAATAACTTACACTATTTTTAAAACAGTCGTTAGTGTTAACAATCTGTTTATTGTATGTATTTTAAAAATATGGAAGGTAAAAATGTTTCATTCAATTGTTTCAAAGTTTTCTTTGCTGACTGAAAAATAAAAAACGAAACCATGAAGAGGTCAAACAACTTTAGTTTGCTTCTTTGTTTGCAGTTAAGTAGAAAGCTACACAATGGGCTATACATAATCTGTCTACCACGAATATCAAACTTCTATTTCCAATGTTGTAAGTTCATAGACATACCGTTGTGTCACTATGGGCCCAACATTAGATAAATGATTTTTTTTATTCTACCCGACGTTTTGGCTTGCGTCTTTTTCAAGGGTCTATTAATCTCACAGATCATAAAACTTTAAATTTCTTACTTAAATAAACCTATATTGATTGCCTGGAATGGCCAGATGAGCAATCCGCTCAAGTCGCAATCTGAGGGTGGCGGGTTCAAATCCCCGTCCCATCAAACATGTTCGTCCTTTCAGCTGTAGAAGCGTTATAATGTGGCAGTCAATCCCCCTATTCGTTGGTAAAAGAGCAGCTCAAGAGTTGGTGGTGGGTGGTGATGACTAGCTGCCTTCCCTCTAGTCTTACACTGCTAAATTAGGGGCGACTAGCGCAGATAGCCCTCGTGTAGCTTTGTGTGAAATTTAAAACAAACCAAACCTATATTACACAAAACATGCTTTTGTGAAATATATGTTAATATGTTTGATAGGATGCTTTACTTAAAAGTAACAACATTCAGTTGAGAGAGAAACGAAACAATTTCATGTAATTCGTTATTTACTGGATATTTTGTGTTTCACTTTACAGCTTATTCAGGTGGCTA
The DNA here is from genome assembly GCA_011833715.1 of Carcinoscorpius rotundicauda. Taxonomy (NCBI): domain Eukaryota; kingdom Metazoa; phylum Arthropoda; class Merostomata; order Xiphosura; family Limulidae; genus Carcinoscorpius; species Carcinoscorpius rotundicauda. The sequence goes on from CM022391.1 coordinate 16,550,247, forward strand.
AGGTGCTCAACTCGCAATCTGAGAGTCGCGGGTTAGAATCTCCGTCCCATCACACATGTTCGCCCTTTCACCCGTAGGGGCGTTATAATTTGATGGTGGATGGAGCCTTCCCTCTAATTTTACACTGCTTAATTAGGGGCGGTTAGCGCAAATAGTCTTCGTGTAGCTTTCCTCAAAATGAAAACAAACAAACAAATAATTGTGAAAGGTTTACTATTATATATTTACTTTCATATCATTGTTTGCTTATGTTCAATTTATATTTAGAAATGTATATAACTTATGCGGTTAAATCTATACTGAAAAATTCCCGCCTATTCATCAAAGTTGTAGAAAATTATCTAACATTAGAACCAACAATATGTGTGTAAACACACATTGGTGTTTCGCTGATATTGTTGCCTAAACTGAAATTTCGAGAAATTCTCCTAACGCCAATAAAAATAATCAACGTAACGCGCCAAGGGACAGTACATATTAATGGTTTGCTATAAATGGAGTGCTATAAACTCCGAAAGCTATAACTACAGTTGATATAACGGTTATTAATCGGGATCTTGAGATATTTGACAAGGAATGGTTATAAGTTTCGAACCTTACAAACCATTTAACTTCAGAGGATAGACATGGGACATTAATATTTTTAAAGACATTATGTAACTTCAACGGTAAAAAAAATCGACGTATGATAAGCGAGGGGCCAGCTGTTAAATAAATTGTCTCTGCATCAACTCGCTCATCGTAAACCCTCGATTAGATATCAAGTTCCAGACCAGAAAGAAGACTTGATATTTTCTATAAGTTTGTAAAACGTTTGTACATAGATCATTATTTGTAATAATCATAATTTTAAATTACATTACTATTTGTATTAGAAAACAAAACTGCGTGTATAAACTTTGTTGGCAACTGTTATAAACTGGCTACTTATCTACATTTAATTCTAAATCTAAATTATAGTTTAACTCAGTTTTAGGCTATTTAAAATTGTAATATGGAACAAAATGTATTAACACAGATAAATATACATTGATTTTACCGTTATCACTTGCGATGGCCAAGCGTGTTAAGGCGTGCGACTTGTAATCTGAGAGTCGCGGGTTCGCATCCCCATCGAGCTAAACATGCTCGCCCTTTCAGCTGTGGGGGCGTTATAATGTGATGGTCAATCCCACTATTCGTTGGTAAAAGAGTAGCCCAAGAGTTGGCGGTGGGTGGTGATGACTAGCTGCTTTCCCTCTTGTCTTACACTGCTAAATTAGGAACGGCTAGCACAGATAGCCCTCGAGTAGCTTTGTGCGAAATTCAAAAACAAACAAACAAAAATACCACTTGTGAAACTTATATCAACGTGAAGGGAGAGAGCGGGCACATCGGAAGGTTTGCTGATTTAGGGTTGTCACTATTTAAAGTTTCAAATCACCGTCTTGCAAAATATTTATAGGATTTTGAAACTCTTTCTGACCCACCACACAGTAACCTAAATTAATTTAGGTGTACGGATAATTGTGCCTAATTTATTGTTTCATATTATGCGGGGAGACAAATTGTTTGACGTCTTTTCTTTACACTCAATTGAAAATATACTCTATGACGCAGAAACCTCAGGCATTCTGTAATTCTCTTCCTCTGCAGTTTTGCATTTTCAAGACTCATCAGCACAGCTTAAATCAGCAAACCAAAGAAATATGTTTGGGCCCCTTCTAACAGTAATGTGTATATTATATTTGTGGGTTTTTTTGAGTCGTTGTTAGCATAAAATTGAGGTAGCCTAAATGGTTGTAGCAGAGATAAGATTTATAGTATGAACGGACCAATATTTTAGTACTTACCGAGACATTAGCAGATTTTCATTGGTGAATTTATGTTGTATGCAATTTTGTTCATTTTAAATCTCCCAAGTTTCCCCTCCACCAGGAGGTCTGAGGTGAATTTACTGACTTACAATGCTAAAACCAGGATTCAATTCTCAGCAGTAGATAGACCACATGTAGCCCGTTATATAGGCTTTGTACTAAAACGCACATAAATCTTTCTAACTGTTGTCTATCATTTTAAAGTTATATGTCTCTGTTATATGTAGAAAGGATAATAATGCTAAAGTGTTAAGTAAAATAAAACGTCTCTCTGTATGTATGTGATATATACAAATAAAGACGATTGCATACATTCAAAAAATCAATAAATAACTAATAACTAAGGTCAATTTTTTGTGACTCTTTTATACAGGTTGTTCGGAAAATCACTGTGTACTTATATGTGTATATGATTACAAAAGTGCACAGTGACTTTCCGAACACCCTCTACAGTGGCCTGGTGGCAACATGTTTAAATAGTCTTCAACAATATAACTGATATCAGTGCTTAAAACAAACTTTATCGACGCATTTGGTAAAATTCTACAATATGTAAAACCGTCTATTACTAAAGTGTGCAAAAAAACATTATACTTTCCTCGACAAAATAATTTTTATTTTTACTAGGTGACCTAGCAGTATTACTTGCTGATATTTATAAAGGCCAAATGTCCATTTACAGAAATCTTGCGACGTATGACGTCACCGTTTTTGGTGGAGTTAATAAACCTTTTACACTTTATAAACTCTATGAAATTTCAATGTATAAAAATAAATCATAAACTATATAAATAAAAAATTATGCCATTACTCAGTGGTTGGCGTAACGGACTACGGGTCTGAAGTTCCATGATTCGAGACGTGTTACCACAACGTATTTCGTGTTGAAAAGTTTGGGGCCGTGGGTATGCTATACAAATAATGGTGAAATCCTTCCGCTTCATCTGACAGAACTAACCCAAGAGTTGTCGGTGAGTGGTTTGATCAGTTTGTTTTGAATTTCACTTAAAGCTACACGGGGGTATCTGTGCTAGCCGTTCCTAATTTAAAAGTGTAAGACTAGAGGGAAGGCAGATAGTCATCACCACCCACCGCCAACTCTTGGGCTACTCTTTTACCAACAAATAGTGAGATTTATCGTAACATTATAACGCCCCCACGGCTGAAAGGGCGAGTATATTTGGTCTAACGGGGATTCGAACCCGCGACCCTGAGTCAAGTGTCTTAACCACCTGGCCATTCCGAGCCTGGCGGTGAGTGATGTTGATAAACTACCTTCTTGCTGAACTGTCAGTTCAAAGTTTTCCAAAGGAATGAAAAACGCACATATTTATTTAAGTTTATAACCTGCAATGTGTGCCAATTGTAAACATTGTATAATTCAAGGTGCTTTCGCGTCTTTTAAAACAAGGATGACTTTATGGCCACACCATTTCAGCCCTGACCTAAAATAGTCAAGCATGAATTGTGAATTTTGTTAGTTTAAGATATTTTATAACATCATCTAGTGTACACCGTTAGCACGTTGTTGTTTAAACGTCGACAGAAAGAAAAACTGAAACATTCACAAAATAAACAGGGTTGAAATGGACAGCAAATGCCTAGTTTGGAATGATACACGTGGATGAAAATCTTGGAAGATTTAAATAGAGAGAAAAAGAAATTATTTCCCAAACGTTGTCCTTTCCACACGAGTTTCTCAGGTAGGTTAGTCGTGACAGACTTTCTACACGAGTGTCGTCTGAACTGAATTTTTTCAGGTAGGTTAATCGTGACAGACTTTCTACACAAGTGTCGTCTGAACTGGTTCTTTGCTACCAATTATGACTTTTTTTTTCGTCATGAAAATTTCATCTCTTATCTTCTCCAGCATAATTTGAGTAAGTTAAGGGGATTCCTACTAACAGAAAGACAGAGGAGAAATTTTTTCGCACTGTGATATTCATGTTTTTCGTCAGCGGACTAGAAAACGGCGAAGTTAAAAAAATTCACACAATTACAGATATGTTGCTTATCAGCAAACTCTCCACTAGTAAACACAGAGTGAAAATTAAAACGTTGCGTGTTAGTGGATCACGTACTGAACAACAGGAGTACACATGTTCACACATTGACAGACCTTGTACTAGAACACGGGAAGATTTAAAACTTTCACACATTTACAGATACGTTGTTTATTAGCAAACTATGTACTAGTTAACAGAGAAGTGAACATTTTCACAATTTTTCGTTCCTTGTAGCTCTAGAAAGCTGCTTGAATGTTAGAAGGATTTGATATTTGAGTAGTTAAGGAAGATTGTAAGAGTTTAAAAAATCCATGGTTTTACCGTTGTGTTTGTTTTTGAATTTTGCACAAAGCTACACGACGGTTATCTGCGCTAGTCGTCCCTAATTTAGCAGTGTAACACTAGAGGGAAGGCAGCTAGTCATCACTACCCATCGCCAATTCGTGGGCTACTCTTTTACCAACGAATGGCGGAATTTAATATCATATTATAACGCTCCCGCAGCTGAAAGGACGAACACGTTTCATGCGACGGGGATTTGAACCCGTGACCGTCAGACTACGAGTCGAGCGCCTTAACCAGCTGGCTATGCCGGGCTTGACCGTTGTCAAAGGAGAGAACTGTTTGTTTTATCGTCAGCATAAGCTAGACGATGGGCTACCTCTTCTGTGCCTACCACGGGTATGGAAAACCCCATTTTGGCGCTAAGCCGCTGGGAAGTGAAAGAAGAGGAAATAAAATATTCAGTATATATGTAAAGAAAATTGTTGCTGAAATTATGAAAATAAAACTGAAATAACTTTTAAATAAAATATTTGCTGTCATATATAATGTTACAGTAACACTTTATTAAAATCGTACACTACTGAACTATTAGTTTTGATAAGAATTACCATATTATCAAATATTTAATTCTTTGATTAGAACTCTGGTCATGGAGAGCCAGAAATAGCTAGAAAAAAAAACTGTCTTAATCAAGGGGCAAGGATGGAAAAAGAGGTGAGGTGGTTAGATGCGCTCGACTCATAATCTGAGGGTTGCGGGTTCGAGTCCCTGTCACACCAAACATGCACGCCCTTTCAGTCATGGAGGCGTCGTACTGGACGACCAATCCCACTATTCGTTGGTAAAACAGTAGCCCAAGAGTTTGTGGATGGCAATGACGAGCTGCCTTCCATCTAGTCTTACGCTGCTAAATTAGGGACGGCTAACGCAGATAGCCCTTGTGTTGTTTTGCGAGAATTTAAAAAAACAAACAAACGGGACATGGAAGTGTATAAATCGACCGAAAAATTAACATTTATTTAACCTTTTAAATCAATTTTTAAACTTACTTTAGCGGCTACTGTGTTTTAAATTTTAAAACGTTTAAAGATGAAAATTTAACTATATTTGTTTTTGAATTTTGCACTAGCCGTTCCTAATTTAGCAGTATACGATCAGAAGGAAGGCAGTTAGTCATTACCACCCACCGCCAACTCTTTGGCTACTCTTTTACCAATGAATAGTGGAATTGATCTTGACATTATAATGCTCCCACGACTGAAAGTACGAGGATTCGAACCCGCGATCCTCAGCTTACGAGTCGAACGCCTTTACACACCGGCCATTCCGGACCCTTATTATGTCTTTTTTTTTTTTAAATTAGTTAATGAAGAGAATTAAGCAAAGCTCCCCCTTTTATGAAACTTTGTAGTCATTACAATATAGTGAAAATAAATTTTAATTTTTTTATATATACGCTTTCACTTAAATAAACCTATACAAGCTGTGTTAGTTTATCAGTCTTGCTGTTTTATCTACAAGTTTTCATTCAGTTAAACCTAAACAAACTGTTTAACTGTATTTTGATAAATATTGCTCTTTTTATTTATTCATTTTTATTCTTTCAAGCCTAAAAAGTAGTTTCTATTAATTTTGCCTTTTCTTTATTTCTTCAGGAATATCTGTTAAAAAAAATCTGTGATTTTCAAATGGTGTGCGATCTTGTAACTGTTGACTCATAAATAAAACTACAAAAAGTTATACGTTCGCATAACTGATATTTTCTGTGTTTATGACTCATTTCTAGAAAACATCGAGTGTATACAGTTCCTATGCATAGAAACACAGTACTTATAATGTAAATTGGACAATGATTCATAGTTTTTATTTAGGCATTTCTATAATATCTACAGAAAAATACAACAAAACGAGCGAAAGGCATATTTGAGAGGAAATACGTGGCACTTACAATAATATGTTAACAAAACGTAAGAACATTTGTCCTTGGTTTACATCACGTAACCGATTCCTAAAAACATATTACCGCTTTGTCACTATACAGTCCATTTCGTGCTACGTTACTATGTGCGAGTGTGTATATATGTGTTTCATTATGGTATAACTGTTTTGTTGAAACAGCTTAGACGTTTCGCTGATTTCTGCGTGATAACACTTCCAAAGTTCCATGGCTGTCCGGTACCATGAAAAATATTGAATTAGCAAAGTAAAGGGAAATAATTGATAGTTTCAGTTTAACGTAACGCGTACGTTACGCGAAACGTATTTATATGAATTATTAGTATGTCGCAGAGATCTATAAACAGGCTAGTAACAAATTCTACCTCGCGGGTTTTATAGCACATGTGAAACAAGTTCGAATTACAAATATTGTATCACGAGAGCTGATAAAATTCATTGTCATCTTATAAAGAGTGATTCTTTGAAACATAATGTGCTATCTATGTTGTGCCAAAACACGGATATCAAAACCCAATTTCTATCTTATGAGTAGCTTTTTGCCTAATAGCAAAACAACGCTACCTGAGATGTACAAGTTTTTACATATAGACTTACAAAATGAAGTAAGTAGTTAACTAGATGACAGAGTGATTACATTATGTAACAAAATTTTTTACTTTTTCTTGTTCCTGGGCAGAAAGTGTTATTTCCCATCTGCTTACACCTAAAGTAAATGGAAAATACTTATTTTTCTCTTCAAACTTTGCTTTTGTGACCTGGGCAATGACGTTTTCAAATTTAGTCATTTTCCAGAACATTCCAGGTGGATTCAGAGCTGAGTAGCTTGTAAAATTTTTTCTCAAACTTACAATAATTTTCAAGAACTTTCTAAAATGTTGAAGAACTTGCGAGAATTTTCAAGAGCCTTTTAGAATTTTCTGGTACTTTCCATAGTAATATATATATACAGGGGTTCACTACTCACCACCTCAGTTTAGTTCTAGGTGCCTAAGTGAACACAAAGACCTATCTGATTTATCAGAGATGGCATCAAGAAGCTGCAAGCATTCTCCAAACACATTTTGCTATGTATATGACTAATTTATCAAGACAAGAGCAAAAAAGTACTCTGTGACATCATCTGCTAAAATGTGTGAAGCATACAAGGCATATTTCGGCATGCCTGTCATGGATCCAGACAAACCCTGGGCACTTCATTTTACTTGCGAGTCCTGCAAAAATAAACTCCAGAAGGTAAGACGGGCAATTTTTGCTTGCTTGAATAGTAAGATTTTATGTTATACAAATTTTAGACCTTTTAAACTTCGGTGCACCTCAAAGAGGAATACAACAACGGCAAGACCTTGCTAGAAGTCTTGAAGTATGATGAGTATGGCTTGGAGGTTACGAAGACTTCAAAATGGTGGCGTTCCTGATGAGTCTCCAACAAGGCTTTACCAAGTTTCCCTGTTATCTTTGCCTTTGGGACAGCAGGGACACTGCAGCGCACTACAACAGGAAGCACTGGCTGAGTTCTCTGTAGCTACTCAAGGACTATCTGTGCTACCCCTCTCTAATTTAGCAGTGTAAGACTAGATGGAAAGCAGCTAGTCATCACCACCCACCGCCAACTCTTGGACTACTCTTTTACCAACATTATAGTAGGATTGACCCTCACATTATAACGTCCTCACGGCTGAAAGAGCGAGCATGTTTGGCGCAACGGGGATGTAAACCCGCGACCGTCAGATTACGAGTCGCGCTAAACATGCTCGCCCTCCCAGCCGTAGGGGTGTATATAATGTGACAGTCGATCCCACTATTCGTTGGAAAAAGAGTAGCCCAAGAGTTGGAGGTGGGTGGTGATGACTAGCTGCCTTCCCTCTGGTCTTACACTGTTAAATTAGGGACGGCTAGCGCAGATAGCTCTCGAGTAGCTTTGCACGATATTCAAAACAAACAAACAAATAAACAAACCTTTCGCTCAGTGGGAAATTGTAATTAAAAACAAAAACAAAACATATATTATCAGTACCTCATTGGAAGTTAGAGAAAGATGACAAGACGATCGAATATATTTACATGATAAATTAACGGTTAGCCGTAGGATATATTTCAAACTATTAATTATCTGCTTGATGCTACTTGCTTTTAAATTTATGGCTTCATTTCGGTAGCCATTCAGAAGATTGTGTACGCTGTGTTTCGCTGCGGGATTGTCGTTTATTACAGAAAATGAGTCTTTCTCGACTTTACAGTCGCTAACGGAATTAATCCAGGCATCTGGATACGCGTAGAGACGCAGTATTGTTGAATAAATTATGCATCGTGAAAGAAAAGAAAAAAATTAAACATATCTTTAGCGGAGTATAACAACACAACTAAATGTTTTTTACGCTAATCACGTATATTAGACGATGATAAATGATTTAAAATCCCTGTGTTTCTGGTCATTATGCACAATCTTAATTACCATCTGAAATGGCTTTCCATAAAAGCTGTGATGGGTTAAAGTGGCTATGGAAAGTTATAAAAGAGAACAGAGGAAGGCGCTGTAGTTATGACATAAAAAAACAAATAAATTGGAATTCTCTCCAAGTTTTTACAATAAATATGTAATGGTTCGTGAACAAGATCACGTGTCAGCAAATGATGTTCTTTTGTTAAACGGAATTAGCTCGTGCACGTGTTTCACTTAAAGTCAACCGACCAATCCGCTGTGTTCATCATGGGGAATCGAAACCCAGATTTTAACGTTGTTAAGTCCGCAGGCTTACCTCTGTCACACCAGGGAATTATTCATAATTTTGATTGTTTGAAAGCACAGCCATATCGTTTTATCTACAGGGTGGTCACTAGAAAAGCGGAAAATTTGTCAAACAGCTATTTATTTTTACAAAGTTTTTTAAAGGCATATGTTATATTACACTCATAGATGCTCAAAATGCATTTTATGATATTAAAATCATGCATTTTATTCATGATGTAAAGAAATCAAAATAGAAATGAGTAAGCACGCATTTTATTCATGATCTCATCTGACCCTCAAATTTTCCGCTTTTCTAGCGACCACCCTGTACTATGCAGATTGCAAGGAAATCGAGCCCTGGATTTGTTCGTTGAAAGTCCATAAACTTGCCGCCGTTTCACCAGGGGAATTACGCAAGATTGAATTAAAATTAATTATCAGTGGACGTAAATACAGTTGCTAAGAGCTGTTGGTATTCGCTATATTTCTCTATTTTCGCCCCAAACGTTTGAAAATAATTTTTGTTACATATTTGTGTAAATTTTTTTATTCATAAATAATCTGTTCTGAAGGCTGACTTTCGAATGAGCCATTTTCTTATCGAAAAGGCCCGGCATAGCCAGGTGGTTAAGGCCCTCGATTTGTAATCCGAGGGTCCCGGGTTCGAATCCACATCACACCAAACATGCTTGCCCTTTCATCCGTGGGGGAGTTATAATGTGACGGTCAATCCCGCTATTCGTTAGTAAAAGAGTCGCCCAAGAGTTGGTGGTGGGTGGCGATGACTAGCTGCCTTCCCTCTAGTCTTACACTGCTAAATTAGGAATGGCTAGTGCAGATAGCCCTCATGTAGCTTTGCGCGAAATTCAAAACAAACTTAACTGAATACAATTGTAATGTTGGTAATATTTGATAAAGTTCATTATACTCGTAATGAAATATTACCGTTAAACCTATTATATTTTTAACACTGCTAAATTTGGGACGCTAGCGTGTAGCTTTGCGCGAAATTCAAAAACAAAACAAACTTCTCGAGGAATATCGCGGTGGCCCTGAGGCGGGCACGGCTCAAACAATCTATTGTATTGTGCTAACATTACAAGCTAAGTTACGTTTATGATTTCTCATGCGCCCTCTTCTAAGCAGTAAAAGATTACCAATAAACTATTAAACGATAAACAATATTCGATTATCACGTTTAGCTATTGACTGACACCTGAATTCGTGTGTCGTATCTCTTAATTAAAACGCCGTAATCAATGGTGACAGTTTTTCTTTGCGTGTATATTTTCACAAAATAATATAAATAAATCCAGCGCTTAGAAAGTCAGAAATAAAAAGGGTGACTTTTTCAAGTCTGAGCTGCATTGCCTTCTACTGGTCAAATTCTGCATCCGTTACCCTCTGTGAGTTTATAAAACTTGTGATGTTAAAATAAAAAAACTCAGAGCTTTTCCACTATTCAAACTTAGACGATTACACAAGCACTATATACAGATGTTTCACTGATGTCGCTGTTAGGGGTGAAATGTCCTTCTGTATATTTGAAAATTTTAACTAACGATAGCCTTCTATGAATATGTTTAAAACTGGTGTGTGTGTTCTACTAATTAAAAAATGTTATTTGTTAACCGCAAAGCTACACTGCGGATATTGAAAGCCAGTTTCTAAGGGTGTAAATTCGCAGACATACCATTGTGCTACTGAAGGGGGACAGAAGTACATTTGAAGTAATGTTTTTTTTTTCTGATATAAAGCCAGTTAACATGCAAAATATTTAAATGAAGGGTCAACGATCTGATATAAAAATGTTACTTACATAGAAATGGCTCAACAAGCATAACATTTACAGGATTAATGTAAAATTTTAACTTATCGAGACGTCTTTTAAACATTTGGCATAAAAAGGTATTTACTGATAGCTGTCCCTAATTTAGCAGTATAAGACTAGAGGGTGTGTGTTTATGCGTATGTATGTTTCTTTATAGCAAAGCCACATCGGACTATCTGTTGAGTCCATCGAGGGAAATCGAACCCCTGATTTTAGTGTTATAAATCCGTAATTTACCGCTTTACTGGCGGGGGACAAGGCTAGAGGGAAGGCAGATAGTCATCATCAATAACCGCCAACTTTCGGGCTTCTCTTTCACTAACAAATAGTGGAATTGGCCGTAACATCATAACTCCCCACGACTGAAAGGGCAAGCATGTTTGGTGGGAAGGGGATTCAAACCCGCAACACACAGATTACGAGCCGAGTGCCCTAACCACCTGGCCATGCCAGGCCTCCAGCCGTCTTGACGAATTCTCTTGGCAATAAACGAAAGGCTTCGTCGGCACCAGATACGATGAATGTAGCGTAGTCGACGAATTATAATATATTCTACTTTGCTTCCACGTACAAGAGTCACTAAGATTTAATATTAAGTGGAGAGCTTGTAAATAACGAGTTACCTCTGACTACCTTGTTATTCTATATTCTGACGTTTGATCCTTTGATAGTCCTTGCTTATCATATTTCTTCTTCATCCTCAGTCCTATTTCATTCTACCGACACAGTTTGATAGAAATTCACCAGTTCTTAGGACTACAGAAGAACAATAGCAATCAACGTTCTTACAACTTCATGATAACGAGAAACATTTGAAATAAAAATATATCTCAGAACGGTTGTTATGAGTATTAACACTTTTACTGATAAGAACAATGTTTCGACCGTCCTTGGTCATTGCGACCTTCCAATTCCACTTGGTTCGCTGTCAACGGCCAACCACGGCAGCCAGTTTTATCTCCATTTTGACCTTCTTAAGGTCAGTATTTACATTTCAATGGAGTAGCTCGTAAAGAGGTCTGTTCTTGGTAAGTGCGACTTAGTGGTTCACAGATATTCCCATTTATTTTATTATTACCATCACTTTAGTTTCATCTTTAAAAACTAATTTAAATTCTTTACTTAATTGAATTTGTTCGTAATTTAGTGTTTTTATTATACCAAACAAGATAAATCAAATTAAACATTATCTTCGTAAAAAAAATAATAAACATAATTACTCTCACCAGGTGGCATCATCACCTTATTTATTCAAACTGCCATTAGTTATATTCCCAACCAGAATACGTCTAGTTAGCATGTACGTTATGCAATGAACTTTCTGAGTTCTCCCACTGCTGTTATCGTAACCCGAATTTTAGCGTAACAAGCCCTCAGACTGGCCGCTGAGATACGGGGGAGAGGGGACAGATAGATTATAGACAATTCTAATAAGCATGAAGGTTATTAAGAAAAAGAATGTGGCGACAAAATCTCTGTACAAACTGGATGACGCGTAATTTCGCGCATTTATTTAGATATTTTCATCTTCTTGTTAACAGTGTTTGTTGTCAGGTTCGGAAGACAAGTTGTTCACCCTGGATAGCTGAAATCTAAACTAACCGATCATACAGACGCGTGGAATTATCCCTCACCTGCCACCGTAATCGCATTTTATGAGAATCGAACCCCAGATGTCACGATTAACATCCCAAATACACGAGAAAACAAAGTCCCCGCCCAATTCCTACTGTCTTAAACGCTCGAGACGTCACGAGAGGGCAAGTGAATTCAACAGAACTCAACGAAAAATAAATTGTTTTCAAGTATTTTGTGGCAAGAGTATTAACAACAACACAGGTGACCTCTAACGACGTGTGTGATCACTAAACATTTTCACCTTCAGACGACCAGAAACAAGGCCATTAATTGTGCACCATACGAACGATAGGTGGGGTAAGTGAAGTTAATATTCCAACCATACGACCATGTATCTGCACGTTGACTCGGGGCGGTCGTTACTTTCATATATATTAAAGTAGGCTTAAGTTTTTCAGACCAAGATGCTGTGTTTAAACCAGGCCTTGTTTTTCACTAAGTAGTTTGCTACCATTGTAAATGTTTAGAAGGAAGCTACGTACATCACAAACTGTAACATGTCCTACAGTCATCTTATTCACTTATAACACTAAAAATGAGATTTCAATACCCGCGAAGGATTTTTTTGTTTGTTATTAAGTGCACCTCTACACAATGGCCTGTCTATGCTTTTCTCATCGCAGGTCTCGGAACCCGTCATTTGGTGTTATAAACCTTCATACATACTGTTGAGCCGAGTTGGGCAGTGCACAGATAGCCCATAATATAGCGTTAGACTTAACAATAAACACACATGATAAAAACGATCCTATTTTGACTAAGCATGGTTTAAAATAACGGGTGGATTATGATACTCTTTGGTAAAATGTTAGATTGTTTATTTAAATAGACAGTTTTAGTTGCTCACAAAGTTTATGAACAACTTGTACAACCAAGCACAGATTCAGTTGAGTCGTCTATCTTAGTCTCGAAGTAATCTTGTATCAAAAATAACTTGTCAACAGCGGGCGTAATGCATACAAAATAGCGCTTAATTGTCTTTTTTTTTTCGGATTCCTAACCATCCATTTAATCTGTCAACCAAGAGACGAGAAGACAAATGCACAACAGATATAGACTTAGGTCTCTTGACAATACCGCTAATTTTAAGGCAATACTTACATGGTACTAGATAGCAAAGATTATTATAAAAAGTAAATTTTCAGCAACAACTGACGACATGGACAAAATTACGGTGTAAACGTCATTACTAAGCGGGCGTAGCACACTTATTACTAATTATCCATCCCGTTAAACACTGTTATTGCCTCTATTATATTTTTAACATTACATTTTCTATTCAGCTCCTTAGGGTTTCATAAGAAGAAGAAGTGCATGATATAATACCATTTTAACCACGCCACGTTTGCCATGTCCATTGCCGACGACGCATTTCATTCAATACAGAACTCATCAGGCCTAGTGAGACACAACAATCACGGAATGCGGTGTTGGAAACATAATAATCCTAACTAATGTCTTACGACAAGTATACTTAAACTCTCTTTCTCTCTAAATCATTACAAACACAGACTTGAGCTTCCATTTTTAATTTCATAACATCGGTACCCGCCGCCGAATATACTCGCCCTCTGAGACATGAAGGTATTATAATGTCACATTCCATCTTATTGTTCGTAGGTAAAAAATAGCCAGGAGCTGATGATGGGGTACCTTGATTAACTGCTTTTTCTCTATTTTTTTTACTTCAAAACTGAGAACGGCTAGTGTAGACAAAGCAAAAACAAACAAAAGGTTTAAAAGATATTGTTTGTTGTTCGTAATTACAAAACCGAGAAAATAATAGCCTCGTAGGTCAGGTCACACATGGCCTAGAGGTTACTATTAACAGACTGTGAAGGAACACTAGCTTCATAGACATGTCACACATGGTCTACATGCTAGTATAAACATACTATAAAGGAATAATAGCCTCGTAAGCAGGCCACACATGGTCTAAAGGTTAGTATACAAACACCATAAAGGAAAAATAGCCTCGTAGGCAGGTCACACATGGCCTTAAGGTTAGCATACAAAAAACTATGAAGGAATAATACCCTGGATGGAAATTCACATATGGCCTAGTGTGTAGTGTAAACACTCTGAATCTGAGAGTTCGTGGTTTGCGTTCGGTTGCTGTAAACATTAGTTATTAATTTAAGTCTGGGACACTGTAGAGGGATGAACAAATTATCTATTCCGTCAGATAAGAATATCTGTTGGAAGGTACTAATAAATGAGTACCATAATATCTGTTGGTAGGTGCTAATAGATGAGTACCCTAATATCTGTTGATAGGTGCTAATAGATGAGTACCATAATATCTGTTGGTAGGTGCTAATAGATGAGTACCCTAATATCTGTTGGTAGGTGCTAATAGATGAGTTCCCTTATATCTGTTGGTAGGTGCTAATAGATGAGTACCATAATATCTGTTGGTAGGTGCTAATAGATGAGTACCCTAATATCTGTTGGTAGGTGCTAATAGATGAGTACCCTTATATCTGTTGGTAGGTGCTAATAGATGAGTACCCTAATATCTGTTGGTAGGTGCTAATAGATGAGTTCCCTTATATCTGTTGGTAGGTGCTAATAGATGAGTACCCTAATATCTGTTGGTAGGTGCTAATAGATGAGTACCCTAATATCTGTTGGTAGGTGCTAATAGATGAGTACCCTTATATCTGTTGGTAGGTGCTAATAGATGAGTACCCTAATATCTGTTGGTAGGTGCTTTGAGGTAAGAGTAGCCTAATAACTGTTTGTAGCTGTTTTTAGGTGTGTACCCTTGTAGCTGTTGGTAAGTACTTCTAGGTAAAAGTAGCCCAATATCTGTTCGTAGGTGCTTTTGTCTTGCCTAACGGTTTGAAACAAGGAACGGATATTGTCTTATAGTTCTTATGTAACCGTACAGAAAAAAAACTGAAAACAAACTCGCAGATCTTCTTAGAATGACCTTCCAAAAAGTAACATATCACTAAGGTGTATTTTTTGTTAACTTTATTGCTCAACAGTTGGCGCTTTAGGAGCTATTTCAGATCTGATAATACACAGTGCATGTCGACAATAAAATTTGAACACATATTGGTCAGGTAATTACAAAGAAAAGAAGTTTTTATTTTAGCCAACGTTTCACCGTTGTAGGTTCACAATGAAATAGTGTTTGTATAATAACACAAAAACATCATTATTTATTAACTTAATGTACTTAATAATAATTTGTAACTTGTGAAACAATTTTCTTCAGGTTCATTTTGTTTATAAATTCATTCACCTCAGGAGCCTCCAGTGATACAACTGCGGAATTACAACGCTAGTAACAGGGTTTCGATAGCTTACAATATTAAAAACTAGGTTTGGTTACTTGTAGTGGGCAGAGTGCACATTATCTATTGTGTACCTTTCCGTTCAACAAACAAGTTAAAGGAAAAACAACTGACAATTAATAGAACAATATTCCTTTTTTACTTTATAAACTAAATCAATTACTCTTCTGTTAGTTCGTTGTAAGACACCATTCAGTTAAGGAATTGAAATTATAAGTTTACCAGCTTCAAGAAAGCAAAGTGCGAAATCGTGTAGAAATGTTAGTTCAGTGTTCCTCATCTGGATTTATCAGACGACCCCCTAACCCGGGTTTTGGTCTTCGTGACCCTCCACCTCACACATTATCTTTACAGGGATGAAAACTAACAGTTTCTCAAATGGTGGTCACTAACAGGTTTCCAGGGGGAGGTCGCGAGCTGTCTGTGCTGAATCAACACGTTTTTGTTTGTTTTTAAGTCCTCGAGGTGTCTGAGAGGTGCACATATCATATTTGGTATGAATGTAAAGAACTCCGTCAAGAAACCCATTATTACATGACACAGAGCCATCTAACAACTTTACATAACAATCATATCAATAGAACCGATGGTTGTATCATCCTGTCTTTCTGTTTACTGTTAGCTGGTTCTACGTTATGTGTGTATCTGTTTACTGTTAGCTGGCTCTGTGTTATGTTTCTGTTTAATATTAGTTGGTTCTATGTTATGTGTGCATTTGTTTAATGCTAGTTGGTTCCATGTTACGAGTGCTTCTGTTTAATGCTAGTTGGCTTTATTTTTGTGTGTATATGTTTAATGTGAGTTGGTTCTATATTACGTGTGTGCTTTGGAATTTTTTATTCTAATAAAGAAATGTGTTCTCTGAAATATTCAAAGTCGTAGCTATGGAAACTCGTCAGTGTCGTCATGTGATTTGTTTATTTTGAAGTTAGACACAAATCTACACAATGGGTGCACTGCCCACAATAGGTATCGAAATCCGGTTGCTAGCGTTGTAAATTTACAGATATATCGCTGTGCCACTGAGGGGTCGTCACGTGACGCGCAATATTAATATTAATAATGACTGAATGTTTATTTCTAATACATCCCTACTGCAAGCTTCATTATAAATACAACAAAGGAAATTTAAAGAATATTTTGACGTAATTTTTTCAACTCAGATATTTTTCTCCCGATGACAATATCAGTCAGGAACGTATGGTCACGTTATTTTACGCGTTATCTGTAAATCTGGATGTCAGAACGAACTTGGACCTAACTGAGATGCTAAACCAATGACGGATTGGGTTTTTAAACTAGAGGCCTAACAACCCTAAACACATCATCTTTTTATTTTTTCTTGCAGGTTTTAAACTTTTACGATGTTCTGTAAAATTTGTTAAAAACCTTTCAAGAAACTCCTAAAATGAGTATGACATTTGTTTGGATGCAGGATCCAAACTTTGTTCATCTGTGAGATCTCAGGCTTGAGTGTCGTCGGGAAGAGTCCAAAGTTACTCACTGGCTCAAGTAAAGATGTTCCAAACATTTTAATTACAGCGCGAATACTTCCCACCCACATTTTGTTTTAAGGTGGAAACTGAGCAACAGAGTGATATCTGTCCACAAATGGTTACAAAACACAGATGTTAGTGTTGGATCCCTGATCCATAGGATGACTCGATATTCTATTCCTTCTAGCCATTGTTTACCATTCTCACTTATTAAACTTCACACACATAGTTTGTAGTTTATGGCTTATATATTTACAATATCCTAACCATTTTTTTAATACGTTAAAAGAAGTTTAAGACACGCCTCTCCTCCTTAACAAATGAAGCAAAACAACATCACTGATCACTAACAGAAAGATCATTTCTCTCAAGTTTCAATGAAATAAAAAGCTAAAACGATGAAACAAATGCGGCTATTAAATAGCCCAAGGTCTGGTCGTTCTGAATAGACACATTGTCGAAGCTTCTTATGATAATATATAGATGGCAACAAAAGCATTCCGACCACTCTTCGCGTGCACTGGTGGCCCGAGGCTCGAACCTAATCACGCACCGTAGAGTTATTAAATCTTATTTGTGGGAACGGCTTAACAAACAAGTTGTTTGTTTGTCTGTTATTAAAGCTACACAATATGGCATAACGCTGTTGTAATGACCATTAAATGATGTAACTTTATACACCAGTTTGAAAATAATATGACACTGCGCCATAATAATGACAGTAAGTTACACAGCATTATATGTGTATGTGTTTTCTTATAGCAAAGCTGTGTCCACCGAGAGAAATCGAACCGCTGATTTTAGGGTTTTAAATCCAAAGAGTTACTACTGTCTCAGCGAGGGAATATACAGACTACACTATAATAATTATCAGTACCGAATCGATGAATCCCAGAATAAAGATGTTAAATCGTACATTGCTTCTCGATCTCAATAAATCAGATTTTTTTAAAACGAGTTAATATGTTGTTGTTGTTGTTACTATTATATTTCAGTTCACCTTTTCACCAACTTTTGATGTTGTGCATATCATGAAATAAGTAGGTATTATTGTTTTGAATAACGTAAGAAGTATATGCTTGGTAAAAATATGGTTTTAATTACAACGATATCCCTAACCCTAATCATTTTTTGTCTTATTCCATTAGAAGTTACAGTTTTTACAAAAAGTAAGATTATTTTTCAGAACAGGTAAGACGTTTCGATCACTAATACGATTATTCTCAAGGACACAAGTATTACTGGTAACTAAAGTTGACGCATTTGGTTCAATAATCTAACAATTTAATTAGATGATCGAATGTGATTACTTTGGCATGTTCACATTAATCCACGTAAATTGGAAGATTATTGATTTATGGACGAACAGAAGAAAAAAAATAACCAAAAAGTGAATAAATATTAAGCTGTGGGATATATTACACAAAAGATGTTCATAACATTAGGAATGTGTGATGAAAAAAACGACCAAACACGTGCAATTCGTTAACTATAGGATTGTTTGATTTCACTAATAAAGCTTTATTGATGTTTCTTCTGTCAGTAACAAGTTCATATTTTAGTGTGGTGATAATTTGTTCAGCAAAACACTTGTTGGTTTTTAATTTCGTAAAAAGATACACGAGGGCTATCTGCGCTAACCGTCCCTGCTTTAGCGGTGTAAAACTAGATGGCAGGCAGCTAACTCTCGGACTACTCTTTTACCAACGAATAGTGGGACTGACCGTTACTTTATAACGCCCCCACGGCTGAAAGAGCAAGCATGTTTGGTGTAACTGGGATTCGAACCCATAACCCTCCGCTTTCGAGTCGAGTGCCTTAACCACTTGGCTATGCCGAGCCATGAAAAACAAAACCAAAAACCCTGAGAGTGTTTTTGTTAGTACGTTCATGGACTTGGGAAGAAGATTCTTTTAATCTGGTGTTTAAATTACGTCCTATTTCACCTATGTGAAATATTGGACAACTGTCACATTTGATACAGGTTACCCGGTTGGGTGGGTTGTTATATAATTTTATTAAAGTTTAATTTTCATTCCAGGTGTGAAAATTAATCTAGTCGTTATGTTAAGGTTATATTTATATGCTAATATTTTCCTTATTTCTGATACAGGTATGTTAATATTTCATGTGCATGGGATAGTGCATGTGATTACCTTTCCTTACTATTATGGAGTGTTTGTATACTTCGTTAAAAGCCTGTTGTTAGTAGTAATCTGGTTAACATCAATAAAGCATCGAGTTAAGTGATGACGATTTTCATTGGTGTTTTCCACGGTACACACAGTGTGTCCTAAATTTTGGAAGCTTTTACATGCATACTGCCTAGCTTCTGGTGGATTATATAATTAGAGTTTATTTAAGTTCTCCTGCATGTGTTTGTTTCTATAAATTTCATTGGTGAAGCCTTGAGAGGGGGTGTTAATATTTTTAAAAAAATCGCATACTTGTTTTCATTTTCTACTGTTAATGTTGACAGTTTACGTGTTAAAGAAATTCTCTACACGTCTAAGAAAAATGCACGTTTATACATTGAGGCTACCTTAGTACTCTCTTCTACGTGATGCAAGAAAATCAGTGGTCAAATTATTTGATAAAGGATTTCCATGCGTGTCGGTATTGGGATATAGATCTCTGCAGACCTTGGAGGGTCAAGTTCGTCTGGACCTCCCCCTCACCCCCTACACTTGTTATCTTACATCTGAATATTATTTTAATTATAACATGACTATCAAAGGTTATAGTGTTACGTTTACCTCCATCTCTTTCAAGGTCATGCCCATGTATGGTAACCAAGAGCATAGTCTGTACGAGCAACACACTTTCTCTTTGTTCGTTATTGTATGAAAATCACTCACATCACGAACATTTCCAGTTGTGTTTCACTTATTTTTTCATGAGTTTGATTATTGTAAGAACTTCATAAATATACACCTTTCTCAACACACCCAAAGTTAACTAAACTAAGAATATTATAGTTTTAAGTTAGGCAGGCTTTAATTAATATTTCATTTTTAATATCGAAACTAATTGATGAAAGGTGTTTAGGGCTAGCATCTTCTTGTATGCAAAAACGGTATTTTGTATTCCAACGTTTTCAAAAATAACTGCGTGTAAGTCTACAAGACAATTTGTTTGTATGTTCGTGCTGGGCTGCTGTTGTTTATAAAACAGTGGATTATGCTTGTCATTCACGCGTGTTTCGTTTTCTTTTGGTTTTACCCCTACCCCCCGATGGTATGTCGATAAGATTACAGACTTGCTCCGTTAAATTCCGACGGAGTTCAATTCCCTGTTTTGGGCATGGTAGACAACACAATGTGGCTTTGTTCTAAAACAGCGGTGGGCAACTTATTTTTCACAGTGGCCACAACTGTGGCTAATAAAAACGACGTTGGACACTAATAAAAAATGTTAGTTTAATAAAAATAACTGAATCTCAGTTAACCTTCAATGTGAAAATTAATGGTGGTTTTCATCAACAAGTTTCGTAAAATTTGACTTAATATCTGTGCTCAATGAGCATTTTAACTTTGCCTCTAAATTTATGTTATTAAGCCGAGATTTGCATCTGAACTTGAAAATAATCTAGCGTAGATTATATTGACTCGCACACCCATGTGGATCCAAACATGGAAAATAATTTTGAAATTGCTACATTTAGACTTGGAAGGCTCTCACTTATCAGAATAGTGTGCCACATCTCACTAATAGAACATTTTTGTTTACCTTTTATGTGTTCGTGTACACTCTGCAGAGCAAGCATTTCGTCTTCAAATCCACACTAATTCAAAGACAAAAAGATGCAATTTCCTTACTGAAATCTCCTAAGTCAAAGTGAAATGAATCATAACTCTAGTATTCTGCAGACGATTGTTCTTCGACTTAATTGCAAATTATTTACCTTTTGAATAATATCATTTGTTATTTTCGAATCGTAATTCTCCAACAGAGTTTGAATGATCACAATCAATATCAGAACATCAGAAAATGATTTCTTTTATGGAGCTAGAATTCAAGTTACTTTATAGCTAGCTAACATAACTAGTTCTATCAATGATAAAAAAAATTTTAGGCTTCCCTTTGTTCATGAAGTTGTGCTTTCAGACGGCTAATTTCATTAAAAGGATTTTAGCTATTGACTGGAAATTTTACATCAAATTCGTTGTGAAAATTGTTGAAGTGTTGCTTAAGGTTGTATACTTTATTATTACTAAAAACTTTGTTACACAAAAGACACACTGGCTTATTATTTACTTCAATCACTGCAAATTTCAGTTCCCAACTTTCATTAAATTCTTGTTTCATGTTTTTCCAGTGATGTAACATTCTCTTTTCAGCAGTAATGCCAGAATCAATTACACTGTCTTTATTTTCTGAGTGTTCATCAATATCTGAATTCTTTCGTTTTCCATACTATGAGATTAAAAACAAAATATATTTAAACACTTGAAAATTGCACAACAAAAATATGTTTTCAAGCGCATGCGAAACAACGCACTCAATAATAAACATCTAAGCCAGACTGACGTTAGAAGACGGGCAAAGTCTGTGACAGTGATGAAGCGCGCGACATTAGCGATGACATGAGGCTAATTACCAAATTTGCGATACAAAAATAAATGATGGAAAAAATTTATTTCTGAACCCGAGCTGGCCACAATTGTGCTATCCACTGGTCACATGTGCCAGTGACCATAGAGTTACCCACCCCTGTTCTAAAATGATCGACCGATTAACTTTTGGCAATAACGAACGACTGAACAAGAATATACTGTTGGACAAACGTACAAAAACTTATGCATCACCAAAATAAATAAAAAATAATTTTTCAAAGTGCACACTTTAGAATGCATAACTTATCTACACATTAGGCTTAGCGCAATCTTAGGCATTAAAAAAGTCACCTTCTAGCTTTTACTATTCATTTATAACATTTCGAGCTTCTTATTCGTTAGTTTTATGTTTTTAAAATGTACGTTTTCCGACATGTTAGGGTTAGTTCAATCTTAGTACCTTGAACTATCAAGCTTCTTTACTTCCTTGTTTAATAGTTTTATTCGCCTTATTTAAAGAAGTTTGAGGTGTGTACTAATTCTAAAACTGTATATATCTACTTCTCTAGATCCCTCCCTTCTTTGTTGAGTCTGTAGTCACTTTTTCTATCTTGCTTTATTTTATTAGTTACGTGTCACACTTAGTGGTGGACAATTACAACTTTGTGTGCGTAGTAAAGTGTTAAACGGGAGTGTGTCTTTGAGCTGTATTTCTTTGGATGTTTTAATTCATTAAATGGATTATATTCACTCTTCTGTAACACTGCGTTAGATTACAACCATAAATAAATCATTAGTCTCTGAAGCGCAGGGGGTGGTAGGGTGAGGAGTTCGTCCAATGCGCATGATTAGAGATTTAACTTCGTTAAATGGCACGGCATGGCCTGGGGGTTAAGGCACTCGCCTCTCTCGCTATAGGTGTTTGGATATATATATTCTTCAAAAAAGAAAAGCAAAAGGGGATATTTTTGTTATTTGAAAGAGAAATATATGTAATAACGTTACAAGATCAGAGTATGTGATGTTACACGTGTTAAGGCACTGATTGTCAGACCAAAATCACAATAAAAGTTGTGCACATTGAAAACGCAGGAAAACGTCGGATTTTTCGCCAAAACGTTTTCGTGTCCAACAAATTTGTTTGAGAGATCTGCATGTGCTGCAAGTGCAACATGTGCAAAATCCCTATGAAAGTGACGGGTTCTCGGTTTCCATAGCTCAGTGTTAAGTTACCGACACGCAATACAGTTACGCCAAGACTGACTGAAGCACAACGCAACAGCGCCATTGGTCGTGGGAAGCAGGCGAATCTCGATCAGATGTTGCCAGAGTTGTGAATGTTCACCCAAGCACTATCACAAGGGAATGGAATCGTCACCAACAACATGGATCAACTAGTGACCGTCCACAATCTGGCAGACCTCGTGTGACCACGCCCGCACAAGATCGCTACATCCGGTTACGTCACCTTTGGGATAGGACCACCACTGTGACGTCTACTGCCTCAACCACACCAGGGCTGCGTAGGATTTCCGATCAGACCATACGCAATCGTCAACGAGATTCTTAGGCTACATGTGCAACCAATCATGGTGAACGTCAACGATGTTTTTTAACATGATAACGCCCGTCCTCACAGAGCCCGACTCACCACTGTATTCTTGAGACACCACAACATCAACGTTCTTCCCTGGCTCTCCAGATCACCAGATTTAAACCCCATCGAACATCTTTGGGACGAGTTGGACCGACATCTGCGACGGCGACAACCTCAACCGCAGAGTCTACCTCAGTTTTCAGCAGCTTTGCAGGCTGAGTGGACAGCCATTCCACAGGATGTGATTCGTTATCTCATTGCTTCCATGGGCAGGAGATGCCAAGCAGTTATTGATGCTCACGGGGAGCATACTCATTATTGACGTTGAGTGACGTTAAACGTCAACTAGTGAGCGTGAACTTCGCCTTTGCAGACTTTGGATGTTCAGCAGTGAATGTGCAAAGTTTCACACATGTCATACAGAACTACCCGGAATAAACTTGTTAACAATATGTCTCAAATTTTGCCTTTTGCGTTTCTTTTTTTGAAGAGTATATATATATATATGTGTGTGTGTGTGTGTGTGTGTGTGTATATATATCCAGGAGAAACTCGACTCATAATCCAAGGGTCGCGGCTTCGAATTCCCATCACATCAATCATCCTCGCCCTTTCAGCCGTGAGGGCGTTATAATGTCACCGTCAATTCCTATATTTGTTCGTAAAAGAGTAGTCCAAAAGTTGGCTGTGGGTGGTGATGACTAGTTGCCTTCCCTCTAATCTTGCAATGCTAGATTAGGGACGGCTAACGCAGATAGCCCTCGTGTAGCTGTGCCTTAAATTCAAAAACAAACAATACTGCACATATCAAACGTAAGTTTTGTGACTCCATTGTTCGACCTATGTTGAATCAACTTATAAACACATCTTTATGCTACAGTCATGTACGAGTATATGTTCGAATGATGCAGGTATACCTTGTGTAGCTTTGCACAAAATTCAAACCAAACCAAATCGTTGAAAACACTTTTAATCCTGAAGATCTGAACACATCAGAATTATTAAACGCTGTGATAATATCATTATATCTTATGTTGTAGTTATATTATAAAGATTTTAATCAAATTAATTCAAATGGATCTTTACCAGATTTAATATGTAGGTTTATTATGTCCATGTTGGGGGTACACACAAATTTTCAATTTTGCGCAGAGCAGTCTTTGTAGGTGCATTTCTTACCACCACTTTACTCCATATAGATTGGCTTTTACCAAATTTACTATGGTGGTTCGTTAGATCCATGTGGAGATTGTTTGTTAGATTAGAATTTAGTGTAAACCTACACGATGGCTATCTGCGCTAGCGTCCCTGATTTAGTAGTGTAAGAACGAATAATGGGATTGACCGCACATTATTAATCCTCCACATTTTTGTGGATGGAACTTCATCAAATTTTTATGGGTGATTGAGTCCATGGTGAAATAGATACCTACAGCTAACTACAAAGTTGTCAAAGTTGGAATTCATTTTTATAAATTTGTGATGTTGGTTTTAATTCTTTTTTCAGTACTTTTTATAGCATTATAATTACTTCATTTTAAAGTTCCTTTAGATGCTCTTGTTTCTTTATGTTTTACGTTATACCTGCATAAACTATATACTTAACTGTCCCTTGTCTTTCTATCGATACAGCCCCCCAGTGGCTCAGCGGTATGTCTGCGGACTTACACGCTAAAATCCGGGTTTCGATACCCGTGGTGGGCAGAGCACAGATAGCCCATTGTGTAGCTTTGTGCTTAATTAAAAAAACAAAACAAATTCTATCGATACGTACTGCCATCTGTTGTGTTTAAAATATATTTAAGTACGTGCATTGTAAGTTTACCATTTACGTATAGCAAAATAAATATCAAAAGACGATTCCCACATACTAGTCAAGTGAGCTGGAGAAATCTTAAAGCGTTAGACCGTTCCGACTAGATGTCTGACGTGATCAACGAAGTAGGCAGAAGAGGAAAAAAGTTGATGTTTTAAAATTTTTCGAATTATTATACCGGAAATGTTAATAACCTTTTCAGCGTAATATATTGTAACGAGTACTTTTAATGGTCAGTTTTTCGCATAAGAATCCGAGGAGATGAGTATTTGGAATCCTTGTGGATCCCTACTATTAAGTAATGCCGATCTTAAAATAACTGTAAAGGGTGAAACTTGATGTAGTTGTCAGAATATCTCTAGTATGGATTCATATTTTGAGTCTCTTTGCAAAAAACAACTAAAGTTCGCACTGCACTTTGAGATAGCGAGTTCTTTATCAGCGTGACGGACAAATCCCACTGTTCGTTTAGACAACAAAAACCAAACAGTTGAAAGGGGGGACCAGTTATCATTCCTTTAGCCTATAATTACAATATCAGAAAAAGGCTACGTGCAGAAAGCCCTTTCTGTAACTTTGAGTGAAATTCTAAAACAAACCAAATAAATAATGGAAAATATATATCTTATAACGTCCTGTTTGTTCCTAGAAGGTGGAACCTGCATGGCCAGGTGGGTTGAGGCGTTCAACTCGTAATCTGAGGGTCGTGGATTCGAATCCCCGTTGCACCAAACATGTTTACCCTTTTAGCTGGGAGGCGTTATAATGTAACGGTCAATCGCACTATTTGTGGGTAAAAGAATAGCCCAAGAGTTGGCGGCGGGTGGTGATGACTAGCTGCCTTCCCTCTATTCTTACACTGCAAAATTAGGGACGGCTAGCGCAGATAGCCCTCGAGCAGCTTTGCGCGAAATTTCAAAACGAACAAACAAACAACCAAATCGTAGAAAATAAAGTTTCAATTTTGACGTCAGCTTGTGGTTAACACATACGGGGATCTTTCTTTAAATTAGAATACTGAATTTGAAAGATTCAAGGCTGTTTGGTGAACACAAATTACAATACCAGTTTTAAAAAATTTCAGACGAGCAAACATTTTCTTTATTACAGTCAACTAAGTAAAGACACTTATAAATTAATGGACAAACAAACCAGTTAGCTAATCCACCATCTTGAGTAATTATTTCTAATCGCGACTAACAAGTATGCCCTTTGGTTATAGATTGTTTGTATCTTATTAATAAAAAAGACAACAAACATTAATAAAAAATTCGATCACCTAAAATGTATTCCAGAATCAGAAAGAAGTGAATTTTATTAATTGTTAACTGATTTATTGTTTCAATTTGTTAAAAAAAATATCCTATTGGGTGTATTCAAGGTAGAGAAAAACATGAAATATGAACATAACTTTCTCGACCTGGTTGAAGAAGCGTTTAACGGAGCCCTAAAGAAAATAAATTAAGTCAATAAGTTGCCATATCAGTATATAAACACATGAAATATATTCTGTTACACAATGGTTTCTTTTCATCGTTTTACTCTATCATAGTTATTTTATGGAATGAATATACGGCCCTCGTTGCGATTAACTAAAGTTGTACGTGCGCAATTTTGTTTAAAAACGAGACAGAATGGACGCGAGGGTAGAACAAACTGAACAATTAAACACTTGTTCCCGTTAATACCCGTCTGTCTGTGAGGTTATGCCCTCTCTCCTCGCACCCCATCCAATCCCTTCTGGTCAGTAATAAACGTATATTAAGCCTTGCTTCCTTAAATCCCTTCCCCTTGACCTTTTAACTTTTGTTTATTAACACTTCGTTCTTGAAGAGAGATATGTAGTGAGTTTATAAAGTCAACAGCGGCGTCACGCTGATCTTACTGCGCACGTGCTTGACACTAGTCAATGTTTAGGTTCACGTAGTTTGTTGTGCGTGGGAGAGGCAACTATTCCAGGACAGTAACCAGGTCGTTTGTTGCATATTTTCATAAAGCGTAACACCCGCGAGCGGTGCAGATAAGTCTCCGCACAAAGGGAGGCGTGTTGAGTTTATTACCGCTTACAAGTATGTAGGTAAACAAATATTTAACACGCCCACGTTTTTGTGAAGGTTTAATATATTATCCTTTTTTATTGCAAAAAGTTTGTTTGTTTGTTTTGGAATTTCGCACAAAGCTACTCGAGGGCTATCTGTGCTAGCCGTCCCTAATTTAGCAGTGTAAGACTAGAGGGAAGGCAGCTAGTCATCACCACCCACCACCAACTCTTGGGCTACTCTTTTACCAACGAATAGTGGGATTGACCGTCACATTATACACCCCCACGGCTGGGAGGGCGAGCATGTTTAGCGCGACCCTCGGATTACGAGTCGCACGCCTTACGTGCTTGGCCATGCCAGGCTGCATTGCAAAAAGAAACAATTCATTCGTGTTTATTCCACTGTTAGATTAATGTATCGTAATTTTTGTTTTGTTTTAAGAGCAATGCTGTATAATCGACTATCTATACCGTGCCCATTGAGAAATCTGACCCCAGAATTCAAGGGTTATTGAGCTTTGAAGATTACTACTAATCCACCAGGTGGCTTATATCGTAACGTTAATAAACAACTGAAATATCAGTACATGACGTACTTGTTTTCAATAACGGCCATTTTTGACGAAGTGTGATCATAATGAAATCTTACGTTTCATTAGAAAATAGTACTAGGCTTACCAAATCTTACACTATGGTCTTATGATAGGTTTAACTTACTGTTTTATGATACTGTTTCACATTATTATCTATATACAGAATATGTACAATTGTTGTTTCGCATTATTTTCAACATAAAGAGTGCGTGTTTTTGTTTCACATTACCAATATAAACAGAGCGAGTTGTTGTTGTTTCACATTATCAGTATAATCGGTGCGTGTTGTTGTTGTTTTAAATTATCAATATAAACAGTGCGTGTTGTTGTTGAAGGTTTTCTTTAGTTGTTTCAAGTTTTACACAAAACTACACAATCGCCATCTACGTATAGCTGCCATTATTTTAAACCAACAAACTAGAGGGAAGGTAGCTATTTAAAAACACCCACCATAAACCCTTGGGTTACCATTATCTAATTGAGTAATGTTATTTGACTTTCAAACTTACAGTACACACACGACACCAAGTTGCCTTGTATTCATTCACATTTGGAGCTCACCAATGTTAGGCTATACCCGCCTCAAGGACGAAATACACACTAAGTATCCTAAGAAAAGACAGTCACATTACAAAAAAACGTTAGCCAGCATCACAAGAACAGATGGAGTCATAGGGGAAAAAAGGTAACTGGTGAATTCTAGTGGAAATATTCGCGAAACGTGCCTGGATATTCCCAAATTTAGCAATGTAAGACAAGAGGCAGCTAGTCATCACCATCCACTGCGAACTCTTGGGCTACTCTTTTGCCAACGAATAGTGGGATTGCCCGTGACATAATAACTCCCCCACGGCTGAAAGGGCGCGCATGTTTTATATGATGGGGATTCGAACCCGCGACCCTCAAATTACGAGTCAAGCGCCTCAATTACGTGGCCATAAGAAAAGAGTTTTAAACACACGGCCTGGATCGGAGAGACGTGAAATAGAAACAGGTGTTTTTTGTGCTTACTAGAGAAAAAACTAATATAGGTGTGTTCTTTTTCTATTACATCCTGAACCAGACACGTTGTATCCTGTCCCTTTCTGTCCGAACATATTTATCGTTCAACCTTGCTCCGAGTTTAACTTTAAACCGCGCCACCTGCCGATCTACTCACGTGGTTATTTCTCGGCCACGTGGCTACGTGACCTGCACATTAAAAACAATCGAGAGGCGGCAGTGAAAAGAATGGCAGTTTTTGTTTTTGTTTTCATTATTACAATTACTTTGCAATTTAAAAAATGCTCACACGCACACGTCAGCTCTAAGCAGGTGAAGGAAAACGGTAGGCTATGACGCATAAGTTGTACATAGCATTACAAAATTTACCATGACATTTTCGGAGAAATATAATAATTATAGAAATTAAGTTACTAATTTAACAGATAGCATGGCTAAAATACAAAAATGTTTTCTTTCATAAATGTAGGTCGCTTGTTCGCTGGTCCGGGTGTGACCTTGGGCAGTGTGCTCGCACCGTGATTCCGTATAAAAATACGTGCTCTGCGTTTTGGAGCCATGAGTGCGCAATAAAAGTAATAGTCAAATCCCATTATCCAAAGAGTTGACGTAGATTGCTTTTTACTAGTTGACTTACTTAAGTCCACCTGTTCTCGATTTGTGGTCCGCGTGCTGCGGTGCGAGATAAGGAAAATAAAAAAAAATCACAGTCCACGAAAAAAAACACAAAAAACTTCTTATAACAGCTGTATGAGTGTGTAGAGACGACTCTGTAAGAATGCTTAAAATGATAATTGCTCAACAATACATAAACACTGTCAAAAACAAATCAAATAGCAATAATTTGGACCATTTTGTGAGCATTATAACGTTGCTATGACGACTGCTGGCGTGGAAAAACATTTCCAAAAGTAATGAGCAGATTTCGGTGAGACACAACATCTACTGCAGATGAGTTGAGCTGTAAGCTAGTGCATGACGTCACGGTCTTCACTTCTTAAGAAAACGGTTCCTGCAGATCACACCAAACATGATCGCCCTTTTAGCTGTGGGGGCGTTCAAATGCGACGGTCAATCCCACTAGTCGTTGGTAAAAAAGTAGTCTTAGAGTTGGTGGTGGGTGGTGATGACTAGCTACCTTCCCTATAGTCTGCTAGCGCAGATAGCCCTTGTGTAGTTTTGAGCAAAATTAAAAAAAAATCCTGCACGTCTCATTTGTTCCACTTTTTAAATACGTTTTAAGGCCTTTAATTGCACTGTTTAATTGCACATTAGAACCACCTCCGTGTTATAGTCTTCATCATCAAACATCACCTCACAACAACAAACCTTTACTTAGTCTCGCTTCACTTTTTTCTCCATTTTACATCATATTTTCTCTTTCTCTCACTCTAACCCACCTTCCATCCAACTTGCACCACGTTCTTATCTACTTCACACCCCATACGTCACACCTCCATTCATGACTTCACACCATTTGTCAACGTCACTCCACTCTTTGATCCATGTTACACAAATAAAGACCAGAATTACAAGTTACTTGAGAGGAATGTTGATATTTATAGTTCGTGCTAAATATGGTTAAACAGCGGTAAGTCTACAAACTTATATCGCCACAATCCAGAGTTCGGTTCTCTGCGGTGGACACAAAACCACAACATGGTTTTCGTCTAAATCAATCAATTTTTATTTTATTTTTTACATGCGATTCTTTAACCCTGTTGTAATTTAACGAATTAGATCAAACTATTTTGGTCTCAATAGCTTTCAGAAACCTGAATCATAATTCTCTTCCTAGAATTGTTCTTATAATACTCCCAGGTGGAGCCATTTTGGAAGTAAAATAAGAGAAATCGAGATGAAACGATGAATTACAACTTGCTTTTCATATAACGTTCCTCGCCCCCAACAAGACAGCATGAAACACGGACTCTAGAGTTTCAACCATAACTTGACCTACTCAAAGTCCCTAAACAAAAGAAGAAGAAAAAAACACGTTTTGTATAAGCTTAATTTTTAAAATATTAGGGAAACAATATCCACCAGAACCACTAGTTGGTTTGGTGTTTTATGGCGCAAAGCAACTAGGCTATCTGTGCCAAACATTCAGTAAAAAGTTAAAATTAAAGTAAAATTAGTAAAACTCAGAAAAGGAAATTAAGGTAAACAAAAAGTTTATTTTTTTAATAAAAAAAAACATAAATAGCACTGGAACCAATATTTACATCTAGTCACCAGTGATAAAAGTAAAACTAGAGTAATTCAAGTTGTAAAGGACTTTCTGTAGCATAATTGAATTATCATAACTCGCAAGGAAGACTAACAGGTAAGTTCAAAACCACCGTTAGTCACCTGAAGTTGTCCTTTCCAGTCTTGGTTCCGAGTTATTTGACGTTACGGCCATTTTCTAACTTCAAATCGAACTGGATGTACTTTGATTCTTAAAAGGGAATTACATTAAAAAAAGGTTTAATGTGTAAAAAACTTAAATAGCATTAAAATGATTAATGGTCTTTAAAAAAACTAAAATTATTTCTAAGATGGACAGCATCACCATCGCCAATAACACTATCTAATGTTATGGACAAACCTTGGAACAGAACATGCTCAAAATGGTGCCTTCGATGAGAGTCATAATGACATCAAGACAGTAAAATGTGGCTTACTGTGATCTCAGTGTTACACAAACTACACATTGGTGCATCTGATACAGATAAAGGAAAACGATGAGCTAAAAAACTGTGACCAATGCGTAGTCCAGTTAGAACAACTTTCTCTTTCTGATCCTTACGGAAGCTAGACGGCCAAAGTCCAATATAGGGTTTTACTTGAAAAAACTTGTTGTCACGTTGCTCACTCCAAGTCGAATGCCAACTGGCATAAAGACGAGCATTCAATAGAGGACTATAGTCTGTGTATGGAATAGGCGCAGTGGTGATAGTGCCAAAGCAGATAGATTTAGTTGACGTATCTGCAAACTCGTTCCCGTGAATACCAACGATAGAAGTAGATGTCAATGAGAAATGAGCCTGTCGGTTTTGAATATCAACGAAAAGAGGGTGTGAACCAATATGAAGTGATTCCAGGGCCAGTGGAGAACTAAGCGAGTCAGTATAAATAGTGCAGTTTGAGTACTACTTAGCTTCTACGTGATTCAGGGTAAGAGAAATGGCGTACAGTTCAGCAGTGAACACAGAAGCTGTAGAGGAGATTCTGTGTGCAACTAATGAACCACAACAAACCATGGCAGAGCCCACAGTGTCACCTGATTTGGAACCATCTGTATACATAGAAATGGAAGGATGGTTCGAAAGATGTTCAGCAAATAGCAGACAGTATTTCCAATCAGGAGTGTCTGCTTTTCTCAGATGACTTAACGATAGGTCACTTTTGGGGACAGTAAAAAGTCATGGTGGGATGGGCTGACCAGTAAATAGAGCAATGTTTTCCAAGAATAGACCCAACTCATCTAAATGCACCTGGATATGAAGTCCAAAATGAGCAGTGGCAGATAATCCATTCTGAAAAAGCAAGGCCCACAGAGGAAGGAAAACACAATCCCAGGTAGGATGCTTTGGTAGGGAATGAAGTTCAAAAGCATATAGCAAAGATAGTTGCAAACGGCAGAGGTGCAAAAAAATTTCATGAGTCTCTGTGTATAAGCTCTGAACTGGGGAAGTGCAGAAAGCCCCAGTGTAGAGTCGAAGTTCTTGATGATGAATAAGGTCTACCATCTTTAAGGGTGAGCTACTGGCAAAGCCATAGACCAGTGATCCATAATTGAGTTTCGATCGATTGAAAGCACGATATATCTTCAGCATAGAACATTGATCTGCTCCCCAAGTGGTGGAAGAGAGGACACAGAAGATGTTTAATGCTCTTGTACATTTGACACGTAGCTGCTTGATATGTGGTATAAAAGTCAGCTTGCAATCAAAGATAAGCCCCAAGAACTTTGCCTCAGGGACCACAGGCAGAACAACTTCACGAATACGGAGTTCAGCATCAGGGTGAATACCTCGTTGGCGGTAAAAGTGCACGCAAACGGTTTTATAGAGAGAGAAGTTAAAGCTGTTTGCTGTGGTCCACTTCAGTAAACGATTGAGAGCAGTCTGTAGCTGCTGTTCAATATACCTCATGTTTCACGACTGGCATGAGATGTGAAAGTCGTCAACATAGAGCCCGTTTGCAACAGTGAGAGGGAGTTG
This sequence comes from Carcinoscorpius rotundicauda, assembly GCA_011833715.1. Classification (NCBI taxonomy): domain Eukaryota; kingdom Metazoa; phylum Arthropoda; class Merostomata; order Xiphosura; family Limulidae; genus Carcinoscorpius; species Carcinoscorpius rotundicauda. Next base: position 16,583,164 of record CM022391.1, read on the forward strand.
TTCAGTGATAGCAATTATCTTTAAATTGAAAAGTGTAACACTCAGAACACAGCCCTGAGGGACTCCAACAATTTAGAAAAGAGTGGGAAAGTGTCGAGCCCACACAAACTTGGAATTATCTGTCCATTAATTTTTTAAAAATAAAAATGGGCAAATGGCCACGCAACCCATATATATGGAAGTCTCGCAAAATGCCATACCTCCATGTTATATCATGAGCCTTATCAATGTCAAAGAAATTTGATACAAAATGCTATCGTTGGAGAAAGGCTTCTCTGAATGACGTTTCAAGTCGAATCAGGTGGTTCACAGTGGAGCACTGTCATTGGAACCCACACTTGGTAGGCGAGAGGAGATTGTTTGATTCGAGGAACCAAACAAGACGAGTATTAACCATCCTATTTAAGGTCTTACAGAGACAGCTCGTTAAAGCAATTGGACGATAGTTTGAAGGAATCTCTAGATCCTTACCAGGTTTAGAAAAAGGCAGGACAATAGCCTGGCGCCAGGCATCAGAAAACACATTCTCCTGCCAGATTAGCTTAAAAACAATCCAAAAATAGCAAGAGAAGTAAAAAATAGTTGGCGCAGCATTTCGTAGTGTACATCAGGGGTCCCCAAACTTTTTTCACAGGGGGTCAGATTACTTGGGGAATGAGAAGCATGGGCCACATGATCATTATGTTCAATACTCATAAGCTAGAACGAAAGCTCTCTGTAAAAGACTTAACACTAAGTTTAGGATGCCACATTAGCCATATGGGAGTAGCATGCAATACACACATATAATAAAAAACGAACAGAAATACAACCAACATTTTTATTTACCAAAAGGTTATCAAAGAAAGTGACATAAGCAAAAACAGTTGTCGCATCGCACATAGTGAATACATGTCTGAATTTCACTAAGCCGCAAAAAATTTTAGTGAGATTTATGAAATTGGCATGTGGCTTTCAAAATATCTTCAATGTTTGGTTTTGAATTGCTGCATCCAATCAATAGAATTGCTTTCAACTGTTCATCAGTTGTCATCGATGTACCGACTTCACATACTTTATTTTTGAAAATGCTTGTTCACAGACATAAGTTGTTCCGAACACTGATGTCATACTAGATTCGAACTGCTTTAGCTTTGGAAAATTATCTTCAGGTATGCAGCTGTAAAATTCAACAAGTTTTCCCTCTCTGTGTTTTACTTTCAACAAGTCATTTCCTTGCAAATCGATGACCTCCAGCTGAAGTTCCACTGGCACGTCATCAATGACACAATCAAAAGGATTTTGAAAAAGGAGAATGTCACTTTAGATTCTGTCGAGATCCGAAAATATCTCTAAAAATGCTTATTTAAATCACCAATAATCTTTTTCTCAAACTCCAGGTTGACATCTTCTGTGATTCCAGCATGAAAATCATTAAAACACTGAAAATGAGAGAGGTTTTTTCCTTCCAAATGTGCTTCAAATAATGACAGCTTTCTTCAAAATCCTTTAATGATTCTACAGAGATCACAGACAAGGTTACTCTTCTCTTGAAGTTTCAAGTTCAATTGATTCATGTGGGATGTGACGTCAATCAAAATTGACAACCAAGTTGGATCCGAAAAAAGTGTATCGGCTCTATATTTCTCGATAAAAATATATATATATTACTCTTCTCAGCTTATAAAAACGAGACAAAACTTTACCACAGCTGAGTCACCTCATCACCGTGTGTTAAGGTAAGTCACAGAAATCCGAATAAATTTCTTCAAGAAACACCTTGAACTGGCAATGATAAAGTGCATGACCCCGAATGAAGTTCACTGCAGAAATGACTTGTTTCAATACGCAAAAAATATCTCAGTCTTTTCCACAGAGTGCTTGCTGATGTAGATGCAGTGTATGAACAGAGCACTTGGGAGTTGAAGATCTTCCAACTGTTTCCTCATCAGCCCCACCAGATCCTTCTTTACTCCAGCCATGTTTTATCCTCCATCAACTGTTACACCTCCAAGCTGATTCCACTGATGCTGCAAACTGAAGCCAACTCTTCCGTGATCTGAAAGTCCAAATTAACTCCACGAATGAACACGAGAAGTTATGACGTACTCGAGAGATCAGTAGACTCATCTAGTGCCATCGAATACCATTGGAAGTTTCTAGCTTTTTGGCGTATCTGTAATGCGAAGTTCTCTCCAAGTTCTTCTGTTCTCCGTACAATTGAAGTTGCTGAAAGGCTGATACTTTCAAAGAAATCGTCTTTTTCAGGACACAGCTCATTTACTGCTTCCATCACACACTTTTGATGAATTTGCCATCAGTAAAAGGTTTTCCTCGTTCTGCCATCCTATGCACTATTTTGTAACATGTACGAGTGACACATTCATTTTCAGCAAACTTTCTCGTAAAGAGATTCTTTTGAGATTCAAAAACACGTTTCATGGATTCAAATTTCTCAGAACGAAACTTTCCTGAAAATTTCAAATATGTTGATAGAAGTTTTGTTTCATAGTGACGCCGAAGATTGTTCTCTTTCAAAACGGCAACACTTTCTGTGCATATCACACAAGTAGCTTTCTGTTTTTTGTTTCCACAAAGAAATGCTTTTCTCTCCATTCTTCATTGAAAGCACGACACTCAGAGTCCGGGCCTGGCATGGCCAAGCGCGTAAGGCGTGCGACTCGTAAACCGAGGGTCGCGGGTTCGCGCCAAACATGCTCGCCGTCTTAGCCGCGGGTGCGTTATAATGTGACGGTCAATCCCACTATTCGTTGGTAAAAGAGTAGCCCAAGAGTTGGCGGTGGGTGGTGATGGCTGGCTCCCTTCCCTCTAGTCTTACACTGCTAAATTAGGGACGGCTAGCACAGATAGCCCTCGAGTAGCTTTGTGCGAAATTCCAAAACAAACAAACACTCAGAGTCCACTTTTCTTCTTTTAAAAGCAGTCATAACGATGGATAAAAAAAACAGGATCTGAAAATGAAAAACACAGAACGCTGTGAGAAAAGTATTGTAGTGGTCTAAGAACGCACAAACAAATATATTGAAACGTGCGTTTGCCATGACACTTACCTAAGAACGAGTTACGAAGAGCGCATAACCCGACTACTAAGAGAAATGAGATTGCCGAAGCGGTAACCCTCTGCCGGTGAATTTAATTGTACTTGTTTTCGAAATCCTAATACTTTCATAGATATCTGCCTCGATATGAATAAACGGGCAGCAAGGACGAAAGAAGAATTTTCCTATTGGTTAAAAATACGCGTGACATAACGTAACGTTATGATATCATAACGTCTTGTGTTTGCCAGCTTAAAGCGATCACCGGTATGATTTAGTTTGTTATGACAGTCGGACATTTGACGAATATCGCTTTTTATTTCCAAGCGGCTAGCTGTTGACCGGCCGGTCGAAATGACCTCGAGGGCCGTATCTGGCCCGCGGGCCGCAGGTTGGTGTTCCCTGACCTAAACTTTAGCCTACTTAATACTACAAGTAAATAAACGTATAATGTTATTCTACGACCCAACGTTAGACCTTTACAAACATACTGATAAACTTTTAATATATCGCAGGGCCCGGCATGGCCTAGCGCGTTAAGGCGTGCGCTTCGTAATCTGAGGGTCGCGCCAAACATGCTCGCCCTCCCAGCCGTGGGGGCGTTATAAAGTTACGGTCAATCCCACTTTTCGTTGGTAAAAGAGTAGCCCAAGAGTTGGCGGTGGGTGGTGATGACTAGCTGCCTGCCTTCCCTCTAGTCTTACACTGCTAAATTAGGGACGGCTAGCACAGATAGCCCTTGAGTAGCTTTGTGCGAAATTCCAAAACAAACCAAAACAAATTAACATATCGTTGTACAAAATGTCAACTAAAGTATATTTACATCCACTGAAATACAGTGCACACGTATGCGCAACTTAGTTGTAAGAGGAGTGTATTTTCAGGACAAAGAAAACCTTAGTATTATAAGAATAAATGATGTCAGTTTTAAAGAAATGAAATCCCAAAACTATATTTTTGTACATACATTGCACATTTGTTGTTTTTTTAAACATAGATTAAATAGATATTCGTGTCTTAGCTGAACACTGTGGTTACTTAAAACGATGCGGTTTCATCATACCTGAAAGACCGGATTTAAAACTGTTAAAGTTCGTTATTTTATTGGTAAGCGCAACGATACACGGTTGGCTATCTGCACTGTGTCTATCTCATATTTTAATGTTCTGAGCACCGCTGAGTCACTGGGAAGGGGCGGTTTTAAATTACAAATGAGAATCTAGTTAACTTGGTCATTATATTAGTTCGAGCATTTTAGTAAGCGACATCACAAAGTACGGTAGTGTTTAGTATTTATGGATAGGTCAAGAATAAAATAGCCGTCCTACATTATAAAAACCTAAGTGACTTTTATAAATAACTAACGTAGCTTTTCGAGGTTTTTAAAAGCTGTTGAGACCTTCAGTTTATCCAAAAAAGCATCGCTCAAGTAGAGAATAGGCGAGTAGTGTAACGGTCAAATGTTCAACTGATTATTCTAATTCTGACGTCAGAAAGGTTAGCTCTCCAATGATTAAAGTTGTGATGGCTTGTTTGATTTTGAATTTCGCGCAAAGCCATACGAGGACTATCTACGCTAGCCATCCATAATTTAGCAGTGTAAAACTAAAGGGAAGGCAGCTAGTCATCACCATCCAACGCCAACTCTTGGTTTGCTCTTGTACCAACGAATAGTGGGATTAACTATAATATTATAACACCCCCACGGCTGAAAGGGCGAGTATAGTTGGTGTACGAGGATTTTAATCCGCGACCCTCAGATTACGGGCCGGGCGCCTTAACCACCTGGCCATACGGTACCTGCAATGACATACACACCAGAAAGTTTCGTTTCAACTTAGGGAGTGTAGCGTTTCACTAAGTTGAACACATGATGTCCATCAGGACAACTCATCACACCAGACTTAAAGTGCTGCATCCATAGCGACTGTCATGCATTATAAAATAGTCACTGGTATTGTTTAAAACAACAAGTATTATGTGGGGATGACAATACTAAAAGAAGGGAAGAGGTGAATACACATAACCATACAAAAACCACTACATTAGCAGCCACTGAGTCAATGACACAAGGTCACAGGAATTTGACACTGTAAGACCATGTTATGGCATTATTCAGTTTAAACGATTTTAGTCAAACTTGAATTCAACATTTTGTTGTAGATACAAGGTTTTCTTGAAAAGATGTGGGTAATTACGTAGTGATTTCTGTATGGTTTTGTGTATCAATCTCTAGCTTGTTTCTGTGGTCTTATTATTTGTGCATATACAGAAAAAGTAAAGATTGTATTCACTCATAACGTGTCACACAAATCAAAGTGGACAAATTAAACGGAATGTGGAAAGAACGTGACCAATGTAAGTAATAGTTTCACCACCAATGTTAGCAGTGTTACGTGGTACTTTCCTTACCAATAGTAGGTTTATTACATGGTAGTTCGAGAACCAATGTTACGAGTATTCCATGGTAGATTTATTAGCAATGTTGAGAAGGTTACGTGGTAGTTCCACCATTACTCCTACGAATATTACGTGAAAGGGTCAGCATTTTTAGGGGGATGGACGGGGATTCGAACCACCTGGCTGTGGCAAGGCCCGTAACTCTAAGAAATACGCGTCTTAACCCTGGAATTACCGATGATGTTCATCCCAATGGCTGCGTAGACACGTGTTTTTAAGTTATTTTTCTTGCGAGTTCATAACTTTCTTCACTACATTGTCCATTATAACATAGGGGTAATACAAAATAGAAATACTAGACGAAAACTATAACTAATTACAAAGCCAATCCTATCAATCGATTCATCACTCGTCAGTGAACCATACCAGTTTCAGATATGCACGACAAAACAGATGAGATATGTGTGTAATTACAAAGTTATTGTAACAATGAATGGAGTTACACAGTAAAGTCCGCACTTGACGGATAAGTGTAACAACCTAGTCCGTTTTTTAAAGAGTTTTTTAAAGAATTAGAAGAGTATATAATAATAGTATTTCAACCACACAATGTTCGCCTCATCCATTACCGACGACGCATTTCGTTCAGTCCAGAGCTCATCAGGTCAGCTGGGAAACAATAAACAGAGTGAAAGACGGAACACTATCTGTACAAGTCATTTACGAAAACAACTGCTCAGTGTAAGATCATTTTGTAAGAAAATGTGGTACGAGATACACTAACAAGTTTGTTTTTTAACTTTGCGCAAAGCTACACGAGGGTTCTCCACGCTAGCCGTCCCTAATTTAGCACTGTAAGACTAGAAAGAAGGCAGCTAGTCATCACCACCTACTGCCAATTCTTGGGCTACTCTTTTACCAACAAATAGTGGAACTAACTGTCACATTATAACGCCCCAACGGCTGAAAGGGTGAGCACGTTTAGTGGGACGGGGGAATTAACAAGACACTGTGTTTTTAACCCAGTTTTTAACGTTTAAGTCCGCAGACACTGAGGGAAGAACAATATATTTGTATGTGATCAATACATGAATTAGTCTAAATGATTTATAGCTGTGCTTCTTGCCTTTGGATGAAAATAAAACTTTATTTATAACCAAGTTACTCTGTGTTCTTCATTTTTATAAAAGAAAATAAAACACAAATAACGCATGAATAACGTAACCCAAATACAGAAAAAATAACAAGAAAAGGCTCAAGATAACGTTAGAACTCTATATCCGAGACCCTAACTCAACTATAGACATTCCCAGTAACCAGTTAGCAACCCTCATAGAATTCACCACAATAAAGACAAACTTCATGTTCAACAACCAAAACTATATACAAACAAATGGCCTAAGCATGGGCAACCCTGTATCACCAGTTCTAGCCAATATTTTTATGACACAAGTTGAAAAACAAGCAATTAACACAGCATTACATCCACCACTATACTGGTACAGATATGTAGATGATACGGTTGCGGGATTCAAATCTACAAAACACATACTTAATTTTTTCAATCACATTAACGCTACACATCCCAACATTAACTTCACATGTGAACAGGAAGAAAGCAATCAAATATCATTTCTTAACCTCAAAATTATAAGAACCGATACACGATTCAAAACAGAAATCCACCGAAAAATCACCCATACTGGATTATACATTCCTTGGGACTCAACACATGAAACAAAACAAAAACTCAACATACTAAGAAACCAGATAAACACAGCCATAAAACTATGCTCATTAGATAAAATTAACGATGAATTAGACAAAATAAAACAATACTTCATCAACATCAATAAGTTTCCTCCACAAACCGTATAAAACATTATACGCACACACCTAGACAGAAAGCAAAATCAACCAACAAAAGTAAATATATCTCACGAATCAAAAAATCACGAAAACATATATTGCTGTATACCATATATTCCTGACATCAGCAAACAAATAACCAACATTTGGCAAAAACTAGTAACAAAATATGACATTCCAGTTAATACTAAATTTATTCAAAAACCAGGCTCAAAACTAGGGTCTATGTAAGAACTACATTGACAAACACCACACCAATATTATTTATAAAATACAATGTGATAACTGCCACGACTTCTATATTGGAGAAACAAGTAGAAAAATGGAAACCAGATTCAAAGAACATAAAAAGTCACCTTCACACGTTTTCGAACACTGTAAGTCAAATAAACACAACATAACCATAGAAAACACTCAAATACTAAATAAAGAAACAAACATAAACAAACGCAAAATTAAAAAAGCCTTACTTATACAACAACTTAAACCCAAAATAAACCAATATAAAGGAACGCCATTATACCTATATTAATATTACAGATAAAATTATATATTCAAACATCTAACCTCGCCCTCTACATTGCGACACTCAGTTACACAACCCCTTCCAAACATGTGGTCAGCTTCCGGTCAGTTACATCTTTCTTTGTGAACCTGACGATGACCGAAGAAGGTCGAAACGTTGTTCGCTCTTCTATGTAAAATATTTTATCAACCCAAACGAGCCGTTTTTGCATATAAAAGGCCTCATTACGTCACTGTCATAAAAGTTTCGCTCGTGTGTAGTTTTCGCGACGTTTGATATGAATGTAACATGATCGAAATTCCCAAGAAAATATTCTTTGGTCACTCTCTTTAAACAATATTTTAAAAAAGGAGGAATAGAAATTTTCAAGTATTTAACAAATGTTCATTCATTTATGACCATCAGCAAAAAAAAAAAAAAGTAAGACTTAGGAAAGACAGTTTCAAATTTCTCTATGGGCCTGAAAGGAGAATATCAAATATATAGGTAATACAACGGCATCAATAAAAGATGACAGAGATGGGCCGATAAAATTCTGAAACTTCAAACCAATCACTTCGCGTTCTTCATGTAAGGATTATTGTAGTTTTACAACAGCCATCTTTCAGAAGGGTCGTGGCGCCTCGACATGGTTTGGAAACCTTTAAAAACATTAATCGTTATTGAGAACGGTAAGATATACGGTATATACGGTAATACATTGCACCAATACGACTTATTTAGTCTTCTTGCGTTTTGTTTGTCCAGGGTAGATGTATTTTCGCCCAAATTACGTCAGTTTGTTTTATCATATTGAATTATTTTATTGATTGAGTGGATATTTACTGTCTCGACATCTCACTTCCTATTAACGAATAGTTGTTGTTGTTTTGAATTAAGCACAAAGCTATACAATGGGCTATCTGAGCTCTGCCCACCACAAGTATCGAAACCAGGTTTTTAGCGTTGTAAATCCGTAGACATACCGCTGAGCCACTAGGAAGCGTACTTTAAGTAAGGGTCTGTTATGGCCCGGTGGTAAGAACACTCAACTAGCAACCTTCTGATCGCAGGTTCAAATCCAGTTTCCCAAACATACCCGCCCTTTCAACCACGAAAGCGTTATAATGTGACAGACTATCCCAATTTTCAATGGTAGAGAGTAGTCTACAAAAATGTGAAATAAAATAATAACATTCTGCTGTTATATTACTTAAAAAAACAAAAAAAATCGATAATTTAAGTGAAGAAATTACAAAATCTTCCTTATAGAAAAATCTGGAATATTAGTTATGCCATTACACAAGACCCGGCATGCAAAGCGTGTTAAGGCGTGCGACTCGTAATCTGAAGGTCGGGGGTTCGCATCCACGTCCCACGAAACATGTTCGCCCTTTCATTCGTGGGGGCGTTATAATGTTACGGTCAATCCCACTATTCGTTGGTAAAAGAGTAGCTCAAGAGTTGGCAGTGGGTGGTTTTGACTAGCTTCCTTTCCTCTAGTCTTACACTGCTAAATTAGGGTCGGCTAGCGCAGATAGCCCTCGTGTAGCTTTGCGCGAAATAGTCAGCTGGTTATACAATCGCGCAAAATGCAATTATAATTATACAAACGAAAATATCGTTAACAACAATTGAATCTAACTGATAAAATAGTGCATTACACTTTTTATAGATGAAAAGGTAAAACAAGTATATTTATATGTAAAATCGGCTCGTTTGGGTTGAGTAAATATTTTACGTAAAAGAGCGAACAACGTGTCGACCTTCTCCGGTCATCGTCAGCCGATTTTACATATAAATTTCTCTACAAAAATTTCTCTACAAGTGGGTTTTCTCGATATTATTGATTAAAAAAGTGTATTTAATTAGCTACATTCATTATCATAATGATTTTTAGTTCCGCTCACACCTGACTCTGATCAAAATAATATCGCCACTACACAAAATCTATAACTATACCCTCGAACAAAATATCCTAATTATAATTGTATCCTCATGCAAAATCCTCAAATTATAATTCCATCATCGCGCAAAATCTACAGTCATGTGTACACATATATATTAGTAAAAACTGATACGTTTTGATAAAAGTAAACAAAATCATTATTTTAGAAACTAGTCATGTTCCTACAGGCAGTAAAATATGATATAGATGTGGGACGTTGTGGGCTGTAGGACCTATATCTCGCTCACCTAATTTCTATATCTATTACTATTCTTTTACTTCTTATGTGAGACTGACGAATTTAAGTTAACACTGATAGATGGTGTATCTCCACTGCAGTGTGGGTCCTATTTTACAATCACCTTCAAACCTACGGTACACTTTATAATATCAGATTATAGTTTCTACCCTGGGATCTTTTTAATTGGTGCAGCATGTTTTGTTTAATTTAATTTTGTTTTGACTTGTTTTTTTAAGTTATAACAAATTTATATATATACATACATACATACACACAAAATCACCAAGTTATGATTATACCCTAGCGCAAAATACTCAATTATAATAAAATCCTCTCGTGAAATCTCCTATTCCCATTATAGTCTTGCGCAAAATCTCCAATTATTGATTGAAGTTTTAAAATAGAAACCACAAGAATATTTTACATCGACTGTATGGAAGAAAAACTGGAGATTGATTAGTTTAAAACTATTAGTTCTTTAAAGAGGAAAAAGTAACATTTGTATAAATAGAAGGTTTGCACAGTTGTGGAACCTTAATGTTAACCTATTATCTCACAGATTAGCGCGCTCTTAGTGGCGCAGCGGAATGTCTGAGTGTTTGTAGTGCTAAAAATTTGGTTTCAATACATTTACGCTCAACGACAAAAAACAACAACAGAATTCCACGAATTTATTTTCGGATTATAGACAAACGTAAGTGGCCCGACATGGCCAGGTGGTTAAGGCACTCGACTCGTAATCCGAGGGTCGCGGGTTCGAATCCCCGTTACATCAAAAATACTTGCCCTTTCAGCCGTGGGAGGCGTTATAATGTGCGGTCAATCCCACTATTCGTTGGTAAAAGAGTAGCCCAAGAGTTGGCGGTGAGCGGTGATGACTAGCTGCCTTCCCTCTAGTCTTACATTGTTAAATTAGGGTCTGCTAGCGCAGATAGCCCTCATGTAGCTTTGCGCGAAATTCAAAACAAATCAAACGTAGGTTTTCTTACAGCAAAGCCACATCGGGCTATCCGCTGTGTCCACCGAGGAGAATCGAACCCCTGATTTTAGCGTTGTAATTCCGAAGACTTGCCGCTGTCCCAACGGGTGACATAGGCAAACGAAATTAATACAATTTTCAATTAAGATGATGGTCACCTGGAAATAATGATTGTTTTCATCCTACCCAACGTTTCGGTTTATGTCGTTTTTAAGGGTCTATTAGCCTCGCAGCTAATGAAATAGAATTCAAACTAGATGGACTACCCGTCCCCTAGACGGAAATTGTGTAAACTGGCAATTAATAAACTGTTATTTCAAGGCATAAAAAGTTGCTTTCCTTATATATGGATTGTAAAAAATACAAAACATGCCATAGAAAACGAACAAAACACAAAATGTGTATCTTCTGCTGGTACAGCGGTAAGTCTTCGTATTTACAACGCTAAAATTGGGGGTTTGATTCCTCTCGGTGGACTCATGTCGCTTTGCTATAAGAAAACATATAAAACGTGAAAATACTGCAAGTCTCTATGGGTTTCGTATGGACCCATCAAAACTTTATGCCAAATTTGGTAAACATCTACCAACAGGAGACGAAACAGCGCTAAAACAAAGCCCACAGAAACTGCAAAACGCAAAATCAAAAACTAAAAGTTTGTATGTATTTCCCTATGTACCAAATGAAGCGGTTTTCCAAATCTAGTGGAGATCCATCCACATGAGGTGGTAAAAGAGGTTTGCGGTTTTTATGGCTTTTTTGTTGTTGTTGCGTCTCTTACCACAGTTGACACGAAGGTTTGTCAAGTCCATGGAGAGATACATACAAACCTTCACTTTTTAATTTTGTTTTGCAGTTTTTATGGACGTATTTTACAAATACGTATAAGGGAAGTTAGTTTTATATCCTAATGTAACCTTTCATCAACCGTGAATTTACATACATCCGTCTAAGGGCGTGTACTTCAGCCAGTATAGATTACAGCAACATAAATTAATTTAAAATTATAACAATGTATTAAACTGTACGGTGCACAATGAAGTGTGCTAAATAAAATATTGTTGAACATGTTATTGTTGCAAGTTAGAAAAATACATATTCTAAAAAAAAAAATGGTATTGCTGTGGCTAGGCGTCGTTTCGATCTTCCAGCAAGCACTAAAAGTTTTACAAATTAGATATTATTATTTAATCTTGCCGATAGGTGGTGCTGGTACCAACATGTGGTTATCAGTACACATCTCATTACACGTTTTTATTTCTTGTTTTTTTCAATAATTTAAACTTTTACGTTTATAATAGTTTGTATTTGTTCTTTTATCTCCAGTTCAAAGCACACGCGTGTTTTTACTGTCTTTCGCTCTCTAGTCTAGAGTCTAAATTATTGTAAATAGTCTTATCATCTACAGACATGTTGGACTTGTTTGTTGTATATAATGCACAGTAACAGTCTGTTTGTAAACACAATGACTTGCGAAGGACAAAATAGATTTTCTCCCTTTTAACGATTGTTCTGTAAACATGGTCCTAGGAGTCCAAATGGGTATTTTCAAAACTGTTACTTAGAGCTTGGAGATCTTATCAGCCTTGCGACTCTCTTCAAAATTTCCATCCTCTAAGAACTGACTTTATCAGCATGGCCTCCAGCGTTTAGCAATTATCAGATTAAAACTCGAGTCAACATTCAAAAGAGTAACGAAAAGAGAAACAAACAAACAGCATTTTCAAATAATAACCAGAAAGCAGAGCTAACAACAGTAAAATTCGAATGCAGAAAATGTAGTAAAGTTCAGTTTTAATTGATTAATTGACTGGAATTAAGCACAAAGTTATACAATGGGCTAACTGTGTTCTGCCCACCACGAGTATCAGACACGTCACTGTGGACAATATTACCAAAAAAAATCACGGAATTCTGCTAAGAGTTCTGTTTTCGTTAAACACACACAATTCACGACAGATAATTAGCTTCCCCCAGGTGTCACTGCGGTAAATATAAGGGCTTATAACACTAAAAATTGGTTTCAATACCCTCTGTGTGGGGACACAGACATCCCACTGTAGCAGGCAGTATAAAAGATATAACTACTCTACATTGCACGCTTATCTAATGTAGGCAGCATAATTTTCTGCATAAATTATTTGTGCGTATCTATATGTAGCTAAAATTTGTCTGCATCCAGGTGTCCATCAGTTGTTTTTGAACCTTATGCTTTCTGTTATTGCAATTTTAAAATTATTAACGAGTATTTTTCTATTCTTTTATTATCATTCACGCAGAGCTACTCGAGGGTCATCTGCACTGGCCGTCTCTAGTTTTGAACTCATACATTACAGTGAAGGCCGCTAGTTATCACCTCCCACCGCCAACTCTTGGGCTGCTCTTTACCAATTAATGGAAAGAGTGACTACCACATTTCCTTCATCAGTAAAAGAGTAATCCACGAGTTGACGGTGGGTGGTGATGATTAGCTGCCATCACTGTAGAATTTTACTACTAAGTTAGGGACGGATAGCGCAGATAGCCTTTGGGTAGTTTTGCACGAAATTCAAAACAAGTCGTCGCATTACAACGATTAAAAAACAAGCATGTTTCGTGGGAGTGAAAACCAGCCACTCTCATTTTGGGAGTCGAACACTATGAGTATTAGGCCATGCAAAGTCCTTTTCTTATCTTGTTAGGTTCCCCAGAAGGATGCCTTCGGATGTACAACACTTAAATTCGGAGTTCGATTCCTTTCGGTGGACTCAGCATATAACTCGATATAGCTTTGCTATAAGAAAACACAATTACACGCCCTCCTGGTAAATGGGCCTGGCATGGTAAAGCGCATGAGGCGTGTGACTCGAAATCCGAGGGTCGCGCTAAACATGCTCACCCTCCCAGCCGTGAGGGCGTATAATGTGACGGTCAATCCCACTATTCGTTGGTAAAAGAGTAGCCCAAGAGTTGGCGGTGGGTGGTGATGACTAGCTGCCTTCTCTCTAGTCTTACACCACTAAATTAGGGACGAATTGAGCAGATAGCCCTCATGTAGCTTTGCATGAAATAAAAAAAACAAATAAGTTTGTTTGTTTGTTTGAAATTAGGCACAAAGCTACACAATGAGCTATTTCCACATGTTATTATATTTACAATTTTAAGTTTCCGACGCTTCGGATAACCTTACAGCTCGAAGGATATTTAAATGCCCTTTCTAAAGGTTAATATTTGTAAATCGAGATTGGTAAATGATTTAGGTCCAAAAGGCACAGTATTGAAATAAGGGCACCTTAACTGTACTCGATCGAAGGGGGTAAATTCGCACACATTAGTGTGTTTGGGATTCAAACAGACTCTCATGTCAAGCTAATCGGAAGCAACGCCCACCCTCATTCGCAAAATATTGGTTATAGTTACGAAAAAGAACCCTCCGACCCATAAAGTAATTATAAGTAAACTGGGCATGTCTCTTGACACTTTTCACAATAAAATAAACAAGGAAGGGCTCAGAAGCTTCTCGTCGAACCTAGAATTCACAACTGTTCTTATTCGAAAAATAAAATTACTGAAGAAAGTTGAACCACAATATTTATGTATAATCAAATACCTGTTTGACCCCGAAATGCAACTCGTATAATTTTTTGACTCTGGTTTATTTAAAAGGCCTTAAAAGCCAACATCTGGATGTTATGGAAAGTTTATCAAGATATGTTGTCCCAGGTTGACATCACCTTTCTTCTCACCAGCTAATTTTAATGAAAATTGCAGTTTTTGACAATAGTGTGACAATATAGCAAAGCTACATCGGGCTATCTGCTGAGTTTACCGAGGGGAATTGAATCTTTGATTTTAGTGCTGTAAACTCAAAGACTTACCGCTGTATCAGCGGGGGACCCGACAATAGTGTGTAATCACAGCCATCAGACTCAACATGGTAAACAAGTGTTTCCAAATATATCATCAGAGTATAAAACATCGTTTTCATCAAGATGTTTGGTATTTATAATCTGAACAATTGCTTATTAAGTGGCTTAAACCTTGGCTCCTCCACCTAGAACAGCGGTACGTTCATGAATTTACAGTGCTAAAATCCGGGGTTCAGTTACCCGTAGTTTTCACATC
This sequence comes from Carcinoscorpius rotundicauda, assembly GCA_011833715.1. Classification (NCBI taxonomy): domain Eukaryota; kingdom Metazoa; phylum Arthropoda; class Merostomata; order Xiphosura; family Limulidae; genus Carcinoscorpius; species Carcinoscorpius rotundicauda. The sequence continues at coordinate 16,598,248 of CM022391.1, forward strand.
AAATAACATTGTGTGACTTTTTCTCTAAAAGTCACAAATGTGATACACGCTCTTTTGCACTTCACATCTTAGAGTCAAAAATGTCGCACCAAATATGATGAACCGGAAGTACAAAATCTAAACTAGCATCAATAAACAAATTGTTTGTTCTGTGTATAATAACAATAGAAGATTAGATTTTTTATTTAGGGTCTCTCTCTTTACCTAGAAGCACTCATTTATAACTAACATTTATATACATTAAAGATAGTTAAATAGAAAAGACGAAAGGCTTGCCTGATTTGCTTGAACTGCGTTGCCTTTGAAGTCGTTAGATCTATTCGTGAATTTTCAATTATTGGAGTCTTTCTCGTTTGAATGCGTTTTTATGATTTGAAGAACGTATACTGTTGTCGTAATACCATGATATTTCGTGCATCAAGAGGTTATGGCTCCCAAAAACGCCCTCTATTTTTCCCAGATAAATAACTATTTTATTACATTCTTCAAATAACACAAACTAAAAAACATTCCAGAGTAACGTTGTCTTGCTGTTTAATGCGTTTTATTAATAAAACACTCAACAAGTACAACTACCAACCCTTGAATATGATAAAGATATATAAAATCATAATGGATTTAGAGAGGACGTCTTTAGCGAAGGGCTCCACTCACACTTACTCTTTCTTTCCCTTTGAGTCTGCCCCCCAGTGGCTCAGCGGTATGTCTGCAAACTTACAACGCTAAAAACCGGGTTTTGATACCCGTGGTGGGCAGACCACAGATAGCCCGTTGTGTAGCTTTGTGCTTAATTCCAAACAACAACAATAAATCTTTGAGTCTTGCGATGGATCAAGGTTTGTATACTGGTTAGTGTGGTTTAAAAACCAGTGAACAAGATCAAGGTTTGTATACAGGTCAGTGTGGTTTAAAAACCAGTGAACAAGATCAAGGTTTGTATACTGGTCAGTGTGGTTTAAAAAAACTGAACAAGATCAAGGTTTGTATACTGGTTAGTGTGGTTTAAAAACCAGTGAACAAGATCAAGGTTTGTATACAGGTCAGTGTGGTTTAAAAACCAGTGAACAAGATCAAGGTTTGTATACTGGTCAGTGTGGTTTAAAAAAACTGAACAAGATCAAGGTTTGTATACTGGTCAGTGTGGTTTAAAAAAACTGAACAAGATCAAGGTTTGTATACTGGTCAGTGTGGTTTAAAAACCAGTGAATAAGATCAAGGTTTGTATACTGGTCAGTGTGGTTTAAAAACCAGTGAATAAGATCAAGGTTTGTATAATGGTCAGTGTGGTTTAAAAACCAGTGAACAAGATCAAGGTTTGTATACTGGTCAGTGTGGTTTAAAAACCAGTGAATAAGATCAAGGTTTGTATACTGGTCAGTGTGGTTTAAAAAAACAGTGAATAAGATCAAGGTTTGTATACTGGTCAGTGTGGTTTAAAAAAATTGAATAAGATCAAGGTTTGTATAATGGTCAGTGTGGTTTAAAAACCAGTGAATAAGATTAAGGTTTGTATACTGGTCAGTGTGGTTTAAAAAACAGTGAATAAGATCAAGGTTTGTATACTGGTCAGTGTGGTTTAAAAAAATTGAACAAGATCAAGGTTTGTATACAGGTCAGTGTGGTTTAAAAAAACAGTGAATAAGATCAAGGTTTGTATACTGGTCAGTGTGGTTTAAAAAAACTGAACAAGATCAAGGTTTGTATACTGGTCAGTGTGGTTTAAAAAAATTGAATAAGATCAAGGTTTGTATAATGGTCAGTATGATTTTAAAAAACAATGAATAAGATCAAAGTTTGTTTACTGGTCAGTGTGATTTAAAAAAACAGCGAATAAGAACAAGGTTTGTAAAGTGGTCAGTGTGGTTTAAAAAAATTGAATAAGATCAAGGTTTGTATAATGGTCAGTATGATTTTAAAAAACAATGAATAAGATCAAAGTTTGTTTACTGGTCAGTGTGATTTAAAAAAACAGCGAATAAGAACAAGGTTTGTAAAGTGGTCACTGTGGTTTAAAAAAACAATGAATATGAACAAGGTTTGGATACTGGTCAATGTAGTTTTAAAAAAACAGTGAATGAGATCAAGGTTTGTATACTGGTCAATGTGGTTAAAAAAACAGTGAATAAAAACAAGGTTTGTATACTGATCAGTGTGGTTTAAAAAACAGTGAATAAGAACAAGGTTTGTATACTGGTCAATGTGGTTTAAAATAAACAGTGAATAAGATCAAGGTTTGTATACTGGTCAGTGTGGTTTAAGAACAGTGAATAATCATAATGTGTGTTGTGTGTGTGTTTTTTTCATAGCGAAGCTACATCAGGCTATCTGCTAAGCCCACCGAGAGGAATCGAACTCCTGATTTTAGCGTTGTAGGTCCGTAGACTTACCGCTGTAGTAGCGGGGGGCAAATCATAATGTAATAAAGTGAAGGAGGCAAGAAGACTGTTGGAGAAAATGAGAAATTCTAAATACGATGTTATGTGATTGGTAGTTAGCGTCGTGACGTCACTATACGATTGTGGCGTCACATCGAGGTAACGGCAGGGGGATTGGACCACAAAACCTGAACGTTCCAACAATTGCAACCACACGAGCTTAGATTCGAGAAAGAGTTGTGACTACTGTGGAACGAAAGTATTTTAAACAAGAAAGAATCGAAACTGCTGAAAAGCAGGTGTTACTTAATCGTGATCCTTGTTAACATAACCTTTCCAAAGTTACTTACAACTTTCGAAGCAGACTCTTGGTGCTTCTCGTCTTCGAAAGTCAACAGAAGCCAATAAGTCGTCGTGATAAAACTGACCGCTTCGGAGGCATTGACCCTCTCGTTAATCAAGATCGGGTAAGGTAGAAAACAAGTCGTTCTAACCAACAATATTGTTCGACAGGTGAATAAATCGAATAAATTTACTTTGAAGTTTTTTGTTACCTGACTGGTCAAAATAATCAGTGATGTCGAGAAAACCCACTTGTAGAGAAATATATATGCAAAATCGGCTCGTTTGGGTTGAGAAAATATTTTACATAGAAGAGCGAACAACGTTTCGAGCTTCTATGTAAAATATTTTCTCTACCCAAACGAGTCGTTTTTGTATATATATATGATTGGTAAAAAGTTCTGTCACTCTTACTCCTAGAATCATACAGTAGGATTTTTTTTTTTTTTCAGAAATGTGAGCGAAATTTTGAACCAAAACGTGGAGGGGAAAGAGAATAATGGGAATAAGAAACAAAAATGTTTGACTTATTTTAATTTCGGTGTTTAGATCAGAAAAATATAACTGACGGATTTATTGCTCTCTCTTATCCCCACCGCATAATTGAAGAGGGTCGACTGTGTTTATTTGTTGTTGTTTTTTAATTTAGTTTGTCGGTTCTTGTGTTTGGGTCCATCAATTGTTGGAGAATCAAAAAGATGTGTCCAAACAACTGAAAGTCTTTAACCACTGTGTCCATCACCTGATTCATCAAAATGCTGTTGCTTTATAAACTTTTGTTTCTTTCACTTTAATAAATTTAGTCAGGAAACATGACCCCTGATATCACTTTTATTCCACGTATTTCATCCTCTGAGTTTATTAGCATCGAGAGAATAATTTGTGGTATTTCGTCCAAACCCACAGTAGTGTTCCGCTATAGCTCTCAACAAAACACGATGTTTAACGATTTATAAATTACGAAGTAACTGTTTGTTTTACGTCTTCAAATGTCAGTTCGTAATCAGTTAATGTTGTTTCGTCATGTAATTTAACATAATTTCTTTGAGAAAAAAGTCTGTGTGCATGTGTGTATCTAAGTGCACGTACGTTTTTTTTGTTGATTTTTTAACTTCAGTTTTTCAATCAAAGCGATAACATTTATCTCTGTTTCTGTCCCTGACGTAATAGTTCGAATGTCGAGTTAATTAGCATCTGCGCCTGCGTACAGAACATTGAATTTTGGTGGTGCGACAGAATTTCATTGGGAGATTATCTAAACGATTTAATTAATCGGTTTGTTTGTTGAATTCCGCCCAAAGCTACACGAAGGCTATTTGAGCTAGCCGTCCCTAATTTAGAAGTGAGACTAGAGGGAAGGTAGCTAGTCAGCACCGCCCACCGTCAACTTTTAGGCTACTCTTCTCATACCGAATAACGGAATTTGATTGCCATATTTTTAACGCCGCTTCAAATCCACACTTGTTTTGCTAAATACTGTTCCCTCATCGACATCATCAAAAGGGAGTAAATAAGCAACTGGTTGCTTTAGTTCTGTGCCAGAATCGTGATGGTCAGTTGAACTTGGAATCCCACCTTATTCCATTCAGTTTGTCACAACAATGCACTTTAAGAAACTCACAACTGATGGTACGTTTTTAATATTTAGAGGGGGTCCGACCAAATAACACATATTGAGGGAAGGAGTATAATATCCTGAAACTAATTTGTAGTGGTAGGACTACTCAAGGGGAAATGAGTTGGATTTTCAGGGTTTAAAGGTCAGATCTGAGTTCCTGAAACAGGTTACGCCTCTTTATTTATTTCAAACACAAATTGTCATAACCGTTTGTTTGTTTTTCTGTAAACCTTCAAATTATACTGCTCTTAAAAAAGGCTACAAAAATCTCGTTCGATTTATATTATTTGAAGATTACTATTGGAAAATTTGGTGCTGGACATTTGAAACCTATAAAATGTTTAACTTAGGTTTTTTATGGTTCATAGGTAAATGAGTAGTAACTCTGATTTCACGACATCTTAACTGAGAATATATCGTATCCTGAAAAAAAAATCCGCATTCTGACTTGCATGGAAATAATGGGTCTTTTTCCGTTTCGTGCCTCCAACGGATAGTTTTGAAAATATCACCAGTAATGCAGGAAATTAAGATAAATTAATAACAGAATATTATATTTATTTAGTGAATTCTGCGACTAGAGGGACGATAGCTATTCATCAATCATCACCCACCGCCAACTCTTCGGCGACTCTTTTACCAACGAATAGTGGGATTGACCGTCACACGGCTGAAAGGGCGAGCATGTTTGGTGTGACGAGGATTCGAACTCGCGACCCTCAGATTACGAGTCGAGCGCCCTAACCACCAGGGCAAGCCGGGCTACTCCTGCTGAGGAGTTTAGTCTTTTAAATAATACGATGAGGTGGAGCAGAGGTATGGAGGCTGCTTTCAGGTCTTCAGTTAGTACATATTAAATGTTGTGCACGCGACACAAGCCCACGTACTTTTATAAGAGATCGTTGGACTATATTTCTTCTAGATTTCTATACCGTTCCTGAATTGGTCAGTAATGTACGTCTGTTTGTGAATGAGGGTTAGTTCTGGAAAACGTTCTCGTTATCCTCAAGAAACACAGATCGAATTGAGTGTTTAGTCTGACTTCCGAACTTTTGAAAGGCAACCAGTCAGCGGCACCCGCCGCCACAAAGGTTTGTTTGGACCTCTCTACCGAACAATGGTATTAACTAATGTCCCTTTCACTTATCTATAGCTGAATGCCGTAACGAAAACTTTGGACCTTCTGATATGGTCATCAGTTGGCTACTCCTGGTCTAAAGATATGCTGTAATTCCACACACTGTACAGCAATGTACTTGTATATATTATTACATATATACTTTTATACTTCTCGCATAATCAAAAACAAATTATTGATGAAAAAAATATGCTTGTTCTATTATACTCAAACATAGCTTTACACATTCTAAATCTTTCATCTCTTCCTTTACAGGGTCATCCCATTAGCCCAAAGCAGTGTAAAACGACATACCAAACGCTGAGACTCTGGCCCGAAAGTCATCAAGTGATTAGCGTATCAGATTGCGGCGTTCATATGTCTCGAGTTCGAGACGTGATACGATTAAGACATATATGTATTTCACATTTTCACTTGTAGAGGGTTTTATACGAAATAACTAATCCCCCTGTTTAATTATTAGAGTGTTGCCAACTGGTTGCTTTCCCTCTGTTACACGTGAACTCTTAAGGGTCTTTGACATGATCGTTTATTTCATTGTTTCCACAAGGGGTCGGGGTTCAGGTGAGCAAAGAATCTTTAAGATACAATACTTTTTTGCTCTCGCACTTCCAGTTTGTTTTTAAAATAACTGTCCCTGTTTATGCAAGTAGAAACAGCAGTATAGACAATTACATCCATTAAGTCAGTGGGGTTTATGAATTTTCTATATACCTCCTTGGACACTTTCTGGTTTAAGTATCTCGAAAACTTCATGTTCGTGACCCGTTGTTGCAACAAAATGATTCCACACACTGTGGACGAAGATAGTCTATAGCAGGTATGGTGAAATCCCACTATTCGATCAGAAAGGTGTGGTCCAAGACCTGGCTGCTGGTATTACTGACATGGTAGCTACATTCCCTCTGGTCCATTAGTTTATTACATGCAGACAGCTGATGTTGTTTTCTACTTGTACTGTACAATCTCTATTGTTCATGAATATTTTTATCTGTCTCCTCATTTATTTTATGTCTTGTCGTATCCAGGTTCCTCTTTTCAAGAGAAATGAGAGATAAAGGTGTTTTTTGCGAAGAACCCGGAAAGTTGGCGGTTTTTGGATCGGTTGCTAGTACGAACGTAAAATACAGGACATTTTTAAAAAGACGACGACTTATTCAGAAACGAAGAACCAGAAGAAAGCAACAGAGAGTTCAAGAATACCGTCGTCTCAGGTCCATGGTTCCTTCACTTTCCAAAAAGCCCCAAGTATCCAAGGTAAAAACAAATTAAGATCCTCTGCTAGGAAAAGTCGTTGTTTAGAAGTATATTTACCCAATTAGAACTTGTGTTTTTCCCACGTGACTAACCTGTGTGTGTATGTGTGTGTCAATTCTGAAATAAATATCTCCTGGAAATAATAACTAAATAAAAACAATAACTTATAAATAAGAAAACAATGAACACTGAACATTTCATGACTCTTATTTTGCGTTTTTAAAACTACCAGATTTCCATTTATTGCTTTATTTATTCCATGTACGTGATCTAAAATGGTATGCCTGGCAGACAATAATTTTATTTTTTAAAAAGCGGTCAAACAGCGACATCTGAATAACATTAATTAAAAAGTAAATAAAATAAAATAAAGCAATAACTTATATGTTAATCCAAGCGTACAAAACAACTATATTAATTAAACATGTACCTAACCACGCGGTTCTTCTGAAAAGCATCCTATTTTTTGTATCTCTGTGGACGATATCAGCTTATTTTTATTTCTACTGTTCCGTAATTTAAAACAAAGTACATTTTAACGGAACTGACGTATCCAAACTGACCTGAATTTTGTAAGAACGAAATCTTTATAAAATCATTGTTGGTAAAGCTGTTGTCATCTAGTAACCAACCGTACAGCTGCTCATAAATTCCTTAAGCCTATAACTTGATAGTTTAATCTAACAAAAACAAAACTGAAACCTTTGTAAACAGCATATAATCCGAGCAGCTTGTAGTAGCCTAGCCTTGAATAGTTTTTTATTTTCATGTTATTAGTTTAAAAGTAGCTTTTCAAGTGTTTTTAAAACACGTAAATAAAATGCTCACGATTCTTTGTTGTTTAGCAAAGTTTACAGGACACGTGTGTGAAAAGTGAGTTTTTATTTTTGGCAACTATGTTCACAATGGTTTTGTTCTAAGTTCTTCGTTCATAGTCATTATCATATTTGTGTGTGGGTGCGTGTTATATCACACATGTGAATTTCTTTGAGTTGTTTTTTTATATAAACTTGCCTTGTATATATATCTCTATATATATTTCTCCTCGGTTCGACGTTTACGTAAAAATAATTCCCACTTTGTGTTCTCTACAGCTGACAGTTATAGAAGAAGTCATCAGTTACATAGATCAGTTACACAAGGCTCTGTTAGAGAGATTAAAAACTCGTGGGCTGCCAGAGTGTATGAAAGGTGATGCATTTTGATACGTTTTTGTTTCTTAAATACGTACGTGTCTTTAATTCAGAAATATTGTAACTGTAAAATGATGGCCAACAACAATAATGAAAAGGTAGTGATTTATTATCAAGATTACGTCCGCAACTGACTATGGCCAGTATATTAATAATTCGATTCAGACTAGAACAAGTAGCTTCCAGTTGTGGTTTGATGGAAAATTAAGAGACATAGCGATGTATCATTCACTATAAAAAACTGTCAGAAGCTACAACCTCTGATATCCTTTTCCATCGATGTAGCTTTCGTGTAGTTCAAACAAATATTACAATTTCAACGAGTTTAATTTGTGTTTGTATAAATTATTTTATTTTGTGCGCCCTCTACCTATATATAATTAATATTAATTAATTAATAACAATAATGTGTTTTAACAAAGAACTGCTATTGTATTTTATATTTAATTCCTACCCTCTAATGGGTCAACGATAAGTTTTCGGAATTTCAACACTAAAATTAAGGACCCAATTTCTCGTAAACCTTATCTACTCGAATTCTCAATAATGAATCAAATAAGGACCATCTCTAACAGGACCGCGTTATGATTACGTCTCATTTTCTACTTTCCCTTAGAATCCTTTAAATTATCTACTTTTTAAGACAGTATTACAGATATTCACGCCATGATAGATTAGGTACATGTTAAACTTTTGGGAATATAACAATTTGTAATATATATTAACATTTTAGGTTAATTCCTTTAAAATATCAGATGTTACATTCATACGACATTCACATGTACACACAAATCTCCATTTTATTCAGTTCACAAAATAAACATCTTGTTATAACTCGGTCCTGTTACGCATATTCCGGTAAGGAAAATTTCGCGGTACCTTTTCATCCAAGCTTCTCTTTTAACTCGCTGTCTGGTATTTACCACTAACAACAGTAGTTATAATAACAGGTCACGAGATCTGCACATCCCACTGTTCGGTTCAGGTTCACGTCATTTTGTTTCTGAATGGGGTAGTGTCGATATATATATATTTTTAAGTGCTTGAATCCTTGTATTTTCAATACAGGCACGCTATCACTTAGCTACACCCGACCCCTTTCGATCAATATATTTAAAGTACTTTGCCATTAAGACGTTGTCATCTTGATAAAATGTACAGACAAACTGGGCCGCTAACTACTTACCTTTCTGGCCGGTAGCGGACGGTACGATTTCAGAACATAGTAAGGAACCGAGTAAAGTTATCTTAAAAGCGAAATGAAAGTCAGTTGCTTAACAACCAAAGATATAGAAGTTTTTTTTTTTAACAATAAATTAAATGCAAGGAGAATAAATAAAGTGAAACGCAAGATAAGTACAATAGCACAAGGTATGTTAGGAAAAGAGGTGCAAAGCGGAGATTAGTCAATGACATATGTGATGTCACCAGGCAACCTCTACCAGTCATAATAGAGATGTAAAAAATTTTAAGTTCTACAAATATACATGACCCAGCAGGGTCAGGTGGTTAAGGCATTCGACTCGTAATCTGAGGATCGCGGGTTTGAATCCCAGTCATACCAAACTTGTTCACCCTTTCAGCCGTGGGAGCGCTATATTGTTACGATCAATCCCATCATTCGTTGGTAAAAGAGTAGCCTAAGAGTTGTCGGTGGGTGGTGATGAACAGTTGTCTTCCCTTTTATTTTGCAATGCCAAAATAGGGACGTGTAGCGCAGATAGCCCTCGTGTAGCTTTGCGCGAAATTAGAAAAAAAAGAAAGAAAAAAACCCGAACACTGATAAGGCTTAGAAATTATGGTGGTTACCATAGAGTATGCAGTTTTCATTTTATACCTTATTAATACACCTTGTACATGCAATATACCTTGTCACAAGTTATTGTTGTTTTGAATTAACCACAAAGCTACACGATGGGCTATCTGTGCTCTGCCCACCACGGGTATCGAAACACAGTTTTTAGTGTTGTAAGTCCGCAGATATACCGCTGAGCTACTGGGGGGCTTGTCACAAGTAGAACGCACAAATTTTGATAAAATAACCTAAATACTATGATTAAGCCCATACAAATAACGTAAAGTCGAATGAGTCAGAAGGGGATAATAAAGTTGTATTAAAAATGTTGTTTGTCAAGACAGGTAGGTGGTCTTAAAATCCAGGGTTTGCTTTGTGGAGATAATATGTGATAATGTGCACTAAAAAAAGGACTGTATTTCAAGACACGTTGAGTTTAAATATAATACAATACGATATAGTATACCTACATTGTAAACATACCACTGATGCAACAAATACAATAGGCCTAGTCACTAAAACAACTGAAACTTACCCTCGACGTTACCTACGTAGTTGGACGTTTGTACACTTTCCACAGTCTGATATTGTACACCCAGCCAGCCACAAAATACTTGTGAAGATCAAGGGTTTTGTATGCTTTCTGCTTGACGATGCAAAGAGAGTTGTTAAAACTAAATAATTTACGGTATCTGTACTCTCAAACTATGGGACTTTAACGTTGTTTTGTAAGCCTAAATAGGCTTCTCTGTTTGCAATATCGACTAATTTATTGGCATCTATCGCGATTGTCATTACAGACGGCCTAGAATAAGGATCTGTCATGTTACATCTGACTTTTCCTCATATCTTGACTTGCATATATTACCTAATTTTTTGGTCAATTCGTGAAAAATTATCGGGTAACTAGGTTAAGTTATTATGTAGTGGAGACCAACTTTTCACGAATAATATTTATAACTAACATGACCGTAAACTGTGGCAGTGTTTACTTTGGTCAAGTGATTGCATGTGATTTTTTTTTTTTTTAATTAAAGGGGAAATACAACCTCAATGATATTGTATCATTCTAAAAGTGCTACTTACACGGCTTTTATGCAGTAATACACTGTGATTATTGAGTGTTAAATAAAACATAATTTGTAGAGACAAAATTGCCGTTTTTTCTTTGTCTCGATAGGGGTTACCATTTTTTTTTTCAAATTTAATGCTGGCAGGTCCAATTATTTACCGGAATAACCCAGATCTCAAAGCAAGGCTAACAGTATGACCGTTGTTACATGCGTCTCTCTCCATGACCTATTTTTCACAATTTTTAGAAATGGTTGTGCTGATGAAGGGAATAAGGTTTCTTGATAACGAGTAACGTTTATCTAACCGCGCGAAACGAGAAAATGTGCGTAATAGGCGCATCCATTACGGCGAGAGTCCAGATTTTTTTTAGAGTAATTTTCCAAATTTTGATGTATTTTTACTAGTGTGGCGGGTGATCCAACCTCTTGCGCTACTGTAAAACTAGAATCAGTTAATATGAGTGTTTATATTTTAGTGGTCGTTGTTTACTTTCTTTCGATAATTATGGAAATAAGGGAAATGCATTTGACGCATAGGATATGTTAACAAATAAAGAACAAATGCCTTATGTAACACTTAAAATTTGATTATTATACTTTTAATCCGATCATAAATCAGTCCAAAGTGTTACTTTAGTACCCTGGGTTCGAATCCGGGACAGTCACAGATTTTGTTTTCAGTAGTTTATTCATATACCTTTTGACAACACTGAGTGCGGAGCGTGTTTCTGTTGGCCATTCAGCCACCAGTCGTCCCAGCCCAAGATTTATAAATTACTGCACACACCAACCCAGCATGATCAGGCGGTTAAGGCGCTCGACTCGTTATCTGAGAATCGCAGGTTCGAATCCCCGTAATACCAAACATGCTCACCCTTTCAGCCTTGGATGCTTTATAATGTGACGGTCAATTCCTATATTCGTTGGTAAAATATTAGCCCAAGAGTTGGCGGTGGGTGGTGATGAGTAGTTGCCTTCCTTTTAGTATTACACTGCTAAATTAGGGACGTGTAGCTTTGCCTGAAATTCAAATAACAAACAAACAATATTGCACACATCGAACGCAGCTACTTGTGGTTCCTTTGTTCGACCAATGTCGAATCAACTTATAAACACGTCTTCACGCTACCGTCATACATTTGTCAGAATGACGCTAAGTTCACATTTCTGTCTTTCTTTGTTATTTTGACTAAAGTGAATTGTCAGAGTTTTTAACATATAATAAACTTTTTTGTTTGTTCATTTTTTATGTGATTTGTTGTTAACAGGCATGAACATCAACATGGACAGTTTAAATCTTGGCAAGGTCAAGGGTCTTGTGTGTCAGATGATGTCCATAGCCTCTCTCTCACCGCTAACATCACAAGGATCAGCATCCCTCACAGAAAGCATTCGGGAGAGAGACAGAGTAGTTCCATCTTATTTGATGAGGAAACGGAAGTGACGCCAAAACCATCTATTCAGCCATAAAAGTGGTTAGTTTTTTATAAGAATATTTTTGACTTCGAAGAAATTTTTTATTTGCCACATTCATGTTAATTTATCAGTTCTTTTTTTTAAAAAATCTGAAATATAAATAACATTTGTAGATTGAAAAAAAAACGTATTGTGATGGTTGGTATGGATTTCCAACAACACCTTTATCATTTTACTTTCTGTCATGAATCGAGTGTTAAACATTTTGTAAGAAGTAGAAAGAGTGGACGTTTTTCTAAGGACTTTACTCGGACCAAATGCCGAACATGTGACCGTTTTTGATAATTAAATTGGGTGATGGAAAGTTTGGACGTTTTTCTATGGACTTTACTTGGACCGAGTGCCAGAATGTGTATTCGTTTTTAATAACTGAATTGAGTGGTATAACATGATACTCTTTTCTAGACTATACCACAAACTAAACTTAGTTTCATTCACTTTTATGCATTAATGTTTTTATTATTTTCAGAAACATTGAAAGTCTTGGTCACTCACATCGATAAAGGGTGTACAGACGACGACCAACAAGTGTGACTTCGTGAGTGTGATGTTATGGCCTTTGTTCTTGAATTAAGACCTACAAAAATTTCATTCTCGTTTGCTACGACGTAACTTTGTGACAACTGACGTTGCCATGGCGATTATACCTGTTGAAACCAGAATGCTCACATTCTCGACAACTCTGACTTTTGTAACAAATGACAAACGAAAGCAGGAAATAAATAATTATGCAAAAGAGAACAAAACAAACTGGTGAGAGAGGTCATGCAAAAGTTTTGTAAAAGAAATTTGTCGCAGCGTTGGTGTTATATATATATAAATAAAAGACAAAGAAAGAACTCTAAATAGAGAGCATTTTGAAAAGCAATCTAGGTGCGAGAGTATTTTGAAAAAAACACACAAAAAACTATGGTACAAGTGTACTTTGAAGAATTCCTTCTCCATTAAATAAAAGTGAAGAATGCTTAAACACAATTCTAATGAGGGTACGTTATAATTTGGAACAAAAGGAAGCCACAGAATACGATGTATTTATTATTATTATTATTCAACTTATAATGGAGCTTCAGAATGGTAGTATTTTCGGTTTAAGCTAGAGCAGGGACTTGATTTCATTATTTTGTTGTTTCCACGAAGTATTAGTAAGTGATGATAAAGGAGAATAGGTCCAAGCACGTGTGTGCGTTCATTTGTGAAATTCTTTTGCAGGACAAATTCCATTTTTCTTGAAAACCACTCATTCATTGTATGTTAATCTCACTCGTCTAATCTCGTCTTTGCGCCTCCTATCTTATTCGCCAGTTCGCACATCCAATCAGTATACTTCAACAAGGTTATCAGGTTTTAAAATTTTGTAAGACCTCATACTGAAAACACTAAGTGGGCCGGGCGTGGCCCAGAAAATAGCGTAGTGGACTGTGATTTCAAGTGACCATCCGGTTTGAGTAGCCACTGGTTTGTCTGTAGGTGATGCTTCTTAGCTATATGTCTATCAAACAGGCTAGTTTTGGACGATAGATTAAAATATTTGCATAGCAACCTGAATTCCGCTCTTTACCGAGACTTATTAGAATCACTATTAATGAATATAAACAGTGTTTCAGAATTTGCATGCAATGCCACTCAAGGGCTATTTGCATATAGCCGTCTTTAATTTTAAACTGATGAACCAGACATAAGACAACTAGGCGAGGAAACCCATTGCCAACTCTTGAGCTCTCCTTGTTTAACCAAATCTTGGAATTTTTTAATGTTACAGTGCATCCGTGGTAACAAAAACTGGAGTAAGTTAATGTGACAGTGGGACACGAATCTTTGTCTTTACAGTGCGGGTAAGTTAACCGTTGGCTCACGCCCAGTCCAAATATAAAACAAGCACCACAAATATCCATATTTTCCAAAATTCTAAAGGAAAACACAGTAAAGTAGGCGTGAATGAAAATTTGTATTTCCCTATGAATATTGAAAAAAACAAAACATAAAATCAGACAACTTTTGTATTAATAGAAAGATTTCTTCACAGTGTATCACAATAAAGTATGAGAGGGTTTTATCCTTTCATACCCCAGGTTTATAAAATGTAAATTTATTTAGAGTATAACTTGCGGTCGGCTTGAATGGTTAGTGAACGAGAGCTACACATGTACGACGCTATGAAATAAGCGTGTCATAATTATAGTGGTTAATTTCTCAGACCTGCTTTGCCACAACAGCGTCAGGAGATAATTAAACAAAGTTGTTATCGTTAACTTGAGTTCAACATCGAATTATATAATCCAATATGTCTCATAAATACAAGAACGACGTTACAACAATATTGAATCGAACCGACCTGAACAATTTACATATCACATACACTCCAAGCCTATGTAAACAACGTTACCCTTAGCAAGAGGTCTATATTTGTATAATTCATACATGCTAACAACAAAAAGCTCCCTCTTCGGAAGTTTATCACACTTTTTGATAGAGGGGGGGGGTGTCAAAACCCAGATACATACCGTTAGGCACCTGGTGCACGAAAATAAAATAAGCAAAGCAAAGAGGAAAGCGTGATATTCGTTACATCAAAGATAATTTACACAACAATTCTACCGACTCTGAATAAAAGAGGCAGTTTCACGAGGCAAATCTCGAGGAGATTACGTGATGAAATCTCGTGCCATCATCTGAAACCCAACGGCGAATTTCCTTCCTTGATACATTGATTAACAAAATCAATAAATTCAGTTTTAAGCTGCTTACAATGCAACATCACGTCACAAGTTATTAGCGTGTGATAAGATAAGCTGAACTTGTTCTATTTCTTACAAGCATTGTGTGGTTAAGGGGGAGAATTGGGGGTTCTTCCTTTTTATTTTCCTTCTATTCTACAAAATGCGAAGACTTTTAAAAGTTCATTATACAAATTTAATTAAAACCGTGGTTCTTTGCAATGCATAATATTTAACCCTTTAACTACCAATGTATGTGTTTTAATAGAAATCACTTTATGGGCGAGTATGTTCGGTAATGGAATTCGATATATAAGGTATAATACTCATGAATGGTTCTTAAAGCAAGGACATTTGATCTTTAACAAACGTTGTGCAAATAGACTGTCCGTTATAAGCAGAATCGGTTTGTTTGTTTACTTGTTTTTGAATTTCGCGCAAAGCTACACGAGGGCTATCTGCGCTAGCTGTCCCTTATTTAGTAGTGTAAGACTAGAGGGAAGGCAGCTAGTCATCACTACCCTCTGCAGACTCTTGGACTACTCTTTTACCAACGAATAGTGGGATTAAACGTAACTTTATAACGCTCCCATGCCTGAAAGATCAAGCATGTTCGGTACGACAGGGATACAAACCTGAGACCCTCAGATTACGACTCAATTGCTTTGACAACCTGGCCATGCTGGGCCTGCAGAAACGGTTGTAGGTGTTATAGACAATATAAATTTCAAAGAAAAAGTGCAAAATGAATCAGTTGTGTATATCTTATTGTGTCATTGAAAAGTCTTAATATATGATCGAAAAACTACAATTACAAAATCGCCAAAAAAGTGTGAAGAGACTGCTGCAAAAAAGTGAGGGACCAAAGCTGTATGTATGTCTGTGTTTACTTTGTCTTTTACATCGAACAATAGCCCTCTTGGTGCAAGTTCCTCACTACTGTCCTGAAAGTATCATGTATTAGAGGGAGCCCGATCCCCAGAAATATTGTTGTTCCTTTAAGTTAATTTTAATTCATAAATCTTCTTTAGATTTTGCTCCATTTTATGTCTCATTGACTCCTCCCATCTTCAGTTAATAAGAATTGGTGCTGAAGATATCCGAAGAACACGTAGTGTCCAAAATGTTGCTACTATCTTTTGAGACATAAATTGTTGTTTTTGAATCAAGCACAAAGCTACACAATGAGCTATCTGTGCTCTACCGACCACGGGTATCGAAACCCGTATTTTAGCGTTGTAAGTCCGCAGACATACCGCCGAGCCACTGGAGGGCAGAGACATAAATACATTCAATGCTGGATGTTATTTCACTATTTACTGTTTTATTTAAAACCAAATGCAGCCTCATAAGCTATTATAAAATAACGTCTTAAGTGGAATGTACAGTGTGTCTCAAACATCTGAAACTTATCGTATGTTCTTGCTATATACGTAATTAGTGTCAGGAAGGGTCCACAAACATTTCATGTATCTTGAGGATTGCACTTGTACTTTCTATGGAAATAAATGGCTGGTTCTATATGAATAAAGCATAAACTCATCTGAAATATGCATAATGGCTTACAAAACAGGTGTAAATCGAATAATTTAGTCCCTTCAATCTTACTAACAAGCTTGTAATATTAAAATACATAGTTCTGGTCACAGTTTTACACCAATAATTTAAACAATTAATTCATGAAAATATCTGAGATTTACATTCATGTAAGGAAAAAAAAAAACAACAAAACACACGCCACTTGTTCTATGTAAGGTGTGGCCAATGAAAACAGTAGAATTGTAGATTTTTGTGCACATGATCTTGTGTCGACTTCCGGTAAAGTTGTTTATAAAATGGATACTGACGGATATATTCAGTATATGGAAAGGAAATATTAGTTTATTTTGAAAGCTAAGCAAGCCAAAACTTCAAGTTATGTCAAACATCAAATGTAATTTCGTGGTCGTACGAACAGGTTATGGAGAGACGAAAGTTTACGATCATTTGTCATTTTTCCCACAATGCATTGAGGCAATTTATTCCGGACTTTGTGTTCTTGCATTGGATATATACAAGTGTTAATGTACTGATCGAATTATTCGGGTTAAGGACAGAGCACCTAGCACGTAAACCTTTATTTCTAATGTGGATCTTAAATATAAGTGCGTTTAATCAGATGTACTGTAATTTTCCTTTCAGATATAAAATACTGAAGTCTTAAGCACTCGATTTAGGCTTACGCGTTTCTTCACGTCAAGTGCACAAGACTGACAACAAACACTGTTACAATTTCTCGTGTCGTGTTAGGGATCGTCCCTCCTCCTCGTCTTACATTTGTATGATACCGCTTAGTTTTCAGTTTTTGTTGTACGTTTTCTTATGTGTTTCGCGTGTTTTAATTTGTAGTGAACGTGTTGTCTCCTGAAATAAATTGCTTTGAATAGTCGGTCTTCAAATATCGTTTCGCAGCTGCGTTCACAACAAGATAGAAAAGTGTTGTACAACAAGAGAAACGAACAGTTTGTAGACAAGTTAGGGGATGTCAATTAATAGCTTACCGATTTGTTTTGTTATCAGTTATGTATCTGGTAGTTGAGGTAACCTTGAAAAGAACCACTAAAGTGAATGTTTAGATTTATCCACCATATTTCAGTTTTTAAAATCAACCATGATTTTTAACTCTTATGAATTAATCTCTTGCTAACAAATTAAATGTAAATGGTGTAAATGAAGGCTATACATTTATTTATTAAGACTTTTGTCTTTGTAATTATACCGTCTTGATCATTGACGAGGACTTACACGCTAAAATCCGGGTTTCGATACCCGTGGTAGGCAGAGCACAGATAGCTCATTGTGTAGCTTTGTGCTTAATTCAAAACAACAACGACGTGACTCCCGGGGTGAGACCACTGGTGGATAATTTCAGCAAAATTGTTGCGTATTTTATAAAGTTAAATTTTAACCACATATATGTGTAAAAATACTCTTTACAAAATTTTAAGCCTGAAAATTTATCATAAGTGTTTAGAATTTATTTGCATCATTAAGTAATGGGCTACCACAGACATTTTTAGGAATACAAGACCTTAGTGTCATCGCAATAAGTTAAAGGGCTTATAACGCAAAGAAGCAGGTATCGATACCCATGGTGAGTAGAAGTCTGAGCGATTTACAAAAGTTTTAAGTTCACCCTGAATTCATCTGATCCGAGGGTTTTTCGATTCTTGATTTTCTCTACACTTAACCTGACTCGGGCCTGAAGCTAAAATGAAATATTGCTCACAAAATGGGTTGACCGGGGGAAGGTCGGGATGGTCTTTCCTTATGTTCCAACTTGCCAAAATAGAGAGGAAAATGCTAATGATATAAATATTAATGTTTTTACTTATAAACATTATGGCTGCTATTTAATTTAACACGACAAGTTTAACACTTAGTTTAATTAAGAGGCCTAAGACAGTACTTATAAAACCGTGCAACACCTCTAGTAGTGGTAATCGTTTGTATAATTTTGCACTTAACGAGAAATAGAAAACGATATTTAAACTGGAAATCCTCTTGTCATTCACAACAAACAGCTCGTAATGTTAAAATACATAGTTCTAGTCACAGTTTTACACCAATAATTTAAACAATTAATGAATTAAAATATCTGAGATTTACATTCATTAAAGTGGCAACTCTGAAAAAAAATCAATGAAATCTAATTCAACATTCATAATACAAAAACCAGGAATAAAAATACAGAATGTTGTCGGAAGAAATAATCTTATACAAAAAGAACATCTAATTCAACATGAATAATACAAAATCCAAGAATGAAAATACAAAATATTGTTGGAAGAAATAATCCGATATAAAAAGAACATGTAATTCAACATTACTAATACAAAATCCAAGAATGAAAATACAAAATATTGTTGGAAGAAATAATCCGATACAAAAAGAACATCTAATTCAACATTACTAATACAAAAACTAGGAATAAAAATACAGAATATTTTTGGAAGAAATTTTCCGAACGAAAACAACATCTAAGCAACAATAAACCAGATCAGATACAAAACACGTGACGTGAGAGACCGCATTTAGCTGAAACTGGAAGAGACACGAACAAATGGATTAAAGATGGAGTTAACCTTCCTGTTTAGTCGCACACTAATTTTATCACTTATAAAAAAAAATAAAAAAAAATGTAACACTGATACTACAAATCCACAAGAATAAATTAGTGGCATTAATTTTGTGTAACATTCTTTTTTTGCAGTAAGTACAAATTTACACAATGAGGTATCTGCACTCTACCCATCATGGGCATAGAAAAACAGGTTTCTATCGTTGTAAGGCTGCAGACAAACCTTTGTACCACTTGTTGTGATTCTCATATATATATATATATATCTTTTAGTGGCTTAATAGTGAGTCTCATGGCTTACAACACTAAAATTCAGATTTCAGTACCTGCGGTGAGAATAGTTCATTTTGTAGCTTTGTGTTTATTAACAAACACTCAAACTGCTCGAGTATAGGCGACTCCTGCTTGCAAGCACCATATATTGTTTCTGACAAAAACCAAACACGACATTCGAAAGTAACATTAAAACCATACCATAAAGAGACAATGCTTAAGGTATTCAAAATATTAAAATAAAAACAAAAATAATTTAAATAAATGTCACGGAACTGCTGTTTCAACTCTAAATAATTCACGTAATTCCAGCTGCATTGTTCTTTCAAATATTTCGTGTTATATATATAGTAAATAATTATTATACGAACTCTTAGAGCGTGTGCGTTTTCTTTCATTTTGTTTTTAAGCTGGTGAGATATGATTATAGCATAAAACTTAGCATAAAACGATAGTTTACTGTATTTTTCTGGCCTGGCATGGCTTAGCGCGTTAAGGCGTGCGCTTCGTAATCTGAGGGTCGCAGGTTCGCGCCCGAGTCGCGCCAAACATACTCGCCCTCCCAGCCGTGGGGACGTTATGATGTTACGGTCAATCCCACTATTCGTTGGTAAAAGAGTAGCCCAAAAGTTCGCGGTGGGTGGTGATGACTAGCTGCCTTCCCTCTAGTCTTACACTGCTAAATTAGGGACGGCTAGCACAGATAGCCCTCGAGTAGCTTTGTGCGAAATTCCAAAAACAAACAAAGTGTATTTTTATACGGTCCCTTAGGGGTTTTTCCAGAGACTAAGAGTAGATAATAATTTTTCAACCATTACACCATCCTTCATCAATTTTTTGAAATGAAATTTAAAACAGGCATAATACAATAGTTTTATGACAGATATAACTTTTTTCACTTACGTAAGATACATAAGTTGAACGAATACACTGAAGACAATAACATTTAAACTTTGAATTTGTAATTTCTATTAACTCACATTTTGCTGGAGTGTGACCGTTGTTATGGGCTGAAACATCGTAATTTTAATTGCTTCAAAAAAAAATTAGAGGGCCACGCAGTAGAAGGTGTACCTCTGCCACACAGCATTCATGGTTTTCTGCTCTCAAAAAATAAGAAATTCTTCCGTCTATCTGTTGTTATCATCGAACACGTACCGTGTTTTGGCAGAACAATGAGATGTAATATTCTAAATAAGTCCGCCAAATTGAATCAAAATCCAATTACTTTTGATTGAGTTACAGACCAAAAAAATGTTGTGTGAAAATCTGTCTCTATGTTAACAGATAAGGATTTTTTAAACATTTCCATGACCTTGCTGTTGCTCTGATCTTCCAAAAACAGTCACTTTAAAATTGGGTTATAGTCTAAATGTACATCGACTTTCGTCTAAGCCCATTCAGCTGTTTTTGAGAAATTTTGCTGAGAAACATATACACAGAAGAGGGGAAAACACAACCTCTGTTCGGCCCCACATGGCTAGGCGGTTAAGGCACTCGACTCGTAATCCAGGGTCGCGGGTTCAAATCCTTATCATACCAAGCATGCTCGCCATTTCAGCCATGGGGGCGTTATAATTTGACGGTCAATCCCACTATTCGTTTGTAAAAAAGTAGCCCAAGAGTTTGCTGCCTTTCTTCTAGCCTTACACTGATAAATTAGGGACGGCTAGCCCTCGAGTAGCTTTGCGCGAAATTTCAAAACAAACAAACAAATTCAGTTAATAATATTAAAAATAAACTAAGAATTTACAGTACTTAGAAACAAAAGTAGTCTGTAATTAATGAAAAATTACAATTTGCAACTTTAATATTAGGCAAGTTGTGGTTTTGATAAGTACAATGTTTCCACCCACAGAGTTACATTCAAAACAAAAGTTGAATTACAGAGGAACATTATTGACTCGTAATGGTGAAAAGAAGTTTGTAGGTGGCGTTAAATTAGCTTTCTTAATGAAATGAAACTATTAATATAATTAAAGGGTGTTTTGGATATTTACTTAGCGTCGGCTATGATGGCTTCATTAGCATTGCGTCTTCTTCTGATGTCAGGTTCTCCTCTAATGATACTATCATTTTCATTTTTATTTTTTCACAGTGAAAAGATTGTACAGCTTCGTGATTGCTTCAGTTGAAGAAACAAGACTTGAGATCAAGGCATAACAAAAATATTGTTCGTGTATAAATAAAATCGAGTCACTTTTGTTTTGTGTTCTCCAAAATATCTCTGTTTATGGTCACTTTCCTTTTTCATTTCTAAGACTCAGCACCTACTTAAAAAAATTCAAAAACAAACATATTGTAATTTCGTATCGCGCATTAATAAAAATGCACAAAGTGTGGGTAATTACGTTTTACAGACACGGATTAATTTCGTTTGTCTTGAATTTCGTGCAAAGCTACACAAGGGTAATTTGCGTTAGCTGTCCCTATTTTAGCAGTGTAAAACAAGAGGGAAGGAAATTAGTCATCACCACACACCACCAACTACTGGGCTACTCATTAACCAATGAATAGTGGGATTGACTTTCACATTATAACGGCTGAAAGGACGAGCATGTTTCGTGTGATGGGGATTCGAACCCGTGACCATCGAATTGCGAGTCGATTATCTTAACCATCTGGCCATGCCATGCCCTCAGTCACAGGTAACATCTAAGTTGTTTTAGTACCATCTGAGAGTACATACATTATATCTTGACAATGATTTACACACCTGCAACGAATATTTCATCGTTTTAAGATTGTATAAAACTGGGGCCACCAAACTTTTTTCACAGGGGCCAGATTGCATGGGGAATGAGAAGCATGGGCCACATGATCATTATGTTCAATACTCATAAGCTAGAACGAAAGCTCTCTGTAAAAGACTTAACACTAAGTTTAGGATGCCACATTAGCCATGTGGGAGTAGCATGCAATATACACATATAATAAAAAACGAGCAGAAATACAACCAACATTTTTATTTACCAAAAGGTTATCAAAGAAGGTGAAATTAGCAAAAACAGTTGTCACATCGCACATAGTGAGTTCATATCTGAATTTCACTAAGCCGCAAAAAATTTTAGTGAGATTTATAAAATTGGCATTTGGCTTTCAAAATATCTTCAATGTTCGAATTTGAATTATTGCATCCAATCAATAGAATTGCTTCCAAATGTTCATCAGTTGTCATCGATGTACCGACTTCACATACTTTATTTTTGAAAATGCTTGTTCACAGACATAAGTTGTTCCGAACACTGATGTCATACTAGATTCGAACTGCTTTAGCTTTGGAAAATTATCTTCAGGTATGCAGCTATAAAATTCAATAAGTTGTCCCTCTCTGTGTTTTACTTTCAACAAGTCATTTCCTTGCAAATCGATGACCTCCAGCTGAAGTTCCACTGGCACGTCATCAATGACACAATCAAAAGGATTCTGAAAAAGCAGAATGTCACTTTAGATTCTGTCGAGATCCGAAAATCTCTCTAAAAATGCTTATTTAAATCACCAATAATTTTTTCTGAAACTCCAGGTTGACATCTTCTGTGATTCCAGCATGAAAATCATTAAAACACTGAAAATGAGAGAGGTTTTTTCCTTCCAAATGTGCTTCAAATAATGACAGCTTTCTTCAAAATCCTTTAATGATTCTACAGAGATCACAGACAAGGTTACTCTTCTCCTGAAGTTTCAAGTTCAATTCATTCATGTGGGATGTGATGTTAATCAAAATTGACAACCAGATTGGATCTGACAGAAATGGATCGGCTCTATATTTATATCTATTTCTCTTCTCAGCTTATAAAAACGAGACAAGACTTTATCACAGCTGAGCCACCTCACCGCCGTGGGATAAGGCAAGTCACAGAAATCCGAATCAATTTCTTCCAGAAACGCCTTGAACTGGCGATGATTTAGTGCATGACCCCGAATGAAGTTCACTGCAGAAACGACTTGTTTCAATACGCAAGAAATATCTAAGTCTTTTCCACAGAGTGCTTGCTGATGTAGATGAAGTGTATGAATTGAGCTCTTGAGAGTTGAAGATCTTCCAATTGTTCGCTCATCAGCCCCACCAGACTCTTCTTTACTCCAGTCATGTTTTATCCTCCATCAACTGTTACACCTCTAAGCTGATTCCACTGAATGCTATAGTCTTGCAAAGTTTTATGCACTTCATGAAAATGTCTTCTCCAGTTGTTCTTCCGTGTATGCTGCAAACTGATGCCAACTCCTCCGTGATCTGAAAGTCCAAATTAACTCCACGAATGAACACGAGAAGTTTTGACGTACTCGGGAGATCAGTAGACTTATCCAGTGCCAGAGAATAACATGAGAAGTTTCTAGTTTTTGGCGTATCTATAATGCGATGTTCTCTTCAAGTTCTTTTGTTCTCCGTACAACTGAAGTTGCTGAAAGGCTGATACTTTCAAAGAAATTGTCTTTTTCAGGACACAGCTCATTTGCTGCTTCCATCATACACTCTTTGATGAATTTGCCATCGGTAAATGGTTTTCCTCTTTCTGTCATCTTATGCATTATTTTGTAACTTGTACAAGTAACAGATTCATTTTCAGCAAACTTTCTCGTGAAGAGATTATTTTGAGATTCAAAAACACGTTTAATGGATTCAAATTTCTCAGAACGGAACTTTCCTGAAAATTTCAAATATGTTGATAAATGTTTTGATTCATAGTGACGCCGAAGATTGTTCTCTTTCAAAACGGCAACACTTTCTGTGCATATCACACAAGTAGCTTTCTGTTTTGTGTTTCCACAAAGAAGTACTTTTCTCCCCATTCTTCATTGAAAGCACGACACTCAGAGTCCGGGCCTGGCATGGCAAAGCGCGTAAGGCGTGTGACTCGTAATTCGAGGGTCACGGGTTCGCGCCAAACATGCTCGCCGTCTCAGCCGTGGGTGCGTTATAATGTGACGGTCAATCCCACTATTCGTTGGTAAAAGAGTAGCCCAAGAGTTGGCGGTGGGTGGTGATGGCTGGCTCCCTTCCCTCTAGTCTTAAACTGCTAAATTAGGGACGGCTAGCACAGATAGCCCTCGAGTAGCTTTGTGCGAAATTCCAAAACAAACAAACACTCAGAGTCCACTTTTCTTCTTTTAAAAGCAGTCATAATGATGATCATAACAGATCCTGTTTTTTTTCATCATCTGAAAATGAAAAACACAGAACGCTGTGAAAAAAGTATTGTACTGGTCCAAGAACGCACAAACAAAATATATTGAAACGTGCGTTTGCCACGACACTTATCTAAGAACGAGTTACAAAGAGCACATAACCCGACTACTAAGAGAAATGAGCTTGCTGAAACGGTAACCCTAAGCCGCTGAATATAATGCTTTCGTAGATACGTGTCTCGAAATGAAGAAGCGGGCAGCAAGGACAAAAGAAGAATTTTCCTATTGGTTAAAAATGCGCGTGACAGCCTTATATCTTGTTATCATAATGTTTTGTGTTTGCCAGCTTAAAGCGACCATCGGTGTGATTGATTTTGTTATGACAGTCGGAGATTTGATGAAATGTAACTTTTTATTTCCAAGCGGCTAGCTGCTGGCGGGCCAGACAAAATGACCTCGAGGGCCGTAGTTTGGTGACCCTGGTATAAAACAACGAAAATTTATTCCAAAATATTCCTCCTTCGCGTGAGGAACGTGACTAATTGCAGGATCTTTTTTATGTGAAGGTGTATATAACAGCGTGCCTGCACCAAGGCTGTGAAACCCTGCATACCGCTGTTATCTAATCTGAGGTTTGCCTCCACCAGGAGGCTAACCACTAACATTTTTTTGCTTTGTCTTTGCTGATTATATTGGATGCTCAAGAAACGTATTGGTGGTATAAACTTGTAAAAAAGTCTTTCCAATGTGAATATTCTAAACTTCTATTTACTTAATATTATATATTTAAAAAAACAATTTAACAAAGTTCAAGTGACATTTAAAATAAAACTCAAACCCAAGTATAACATTTTAGTTAGAGTGGACCTGTTTATGGAAATCTTTGATGATTTTTGTATATATGACAGTCCTTACTATGTTGTGCCTTAGTGGTTAGGGTTAAGCGAATCAGGTGAAATTTCTTTTACTGAGGAAGGATATTGTTTGTTTTAAGACATCTAGCTGACTTGGTGTTGCCCCCCAAGTTGCTCAGCGGTATGTCTGCGGACTTACACGCTAAAATCCGGGTTTCGATACCCGTGGTGGGCAGAGCACAGATAGCCCATTGTGTAGCTTTGTGCTTAATTCAAAACAACAACAACGACTTGGTGTTGTCTCTTATATCCCTGACATCTGGTGATAAATTCTCAAAAAATATATAAATATATGACACTATCTTAAATAAATAGTTTTAGAACATTTATCAGTCTAAAGTCTGATGTGGTTATCTGAAAGTTACGTACCAGTTTGATATTAAATAAACCTGATTTATTTTATCTTAATGGTGAATAACTTTCACGTTCACAAAAGTACATTTATTAATTATTATATATCTATTACAACTCAGCATGTAACCTACTATTTGGCCGCTAATATGTTCTTGGCTTCAGGGAAGCCCACAAGAGGATAATATGTGATGTTAGAGGATAGTATTCGCCCCTAGGATATCTAGTTAGAAAACTATCCTGCTTGAATTACCTAAGACGGGACAACTAACTGTGCTAACAACTGATATACGGTGGTGACAGTAATAATACTAAGTGTAATAACTGATATCTGATGATGATAGTAATGCTACTAACTGTAGTAATAACTGGTATCTGATGATGATAGTAATACTACTAACTGTAGTAACAACTGGTATCTGATGATGATAGTAATAATACTGACTGTAGTAATAACTGATATCTGATGATGATAGTAATACTACTAACTGTAGTAATAACTGATATCTGATGATGATAGTAATACTACTAACTGTAGTAATAACTGGTATCTGATGATGATAGTAATACTACTAACTGTAGTAACAACTGGTAGCTAATGGCTGCAGATTCTAGTGAACTACTTACTATGACAATAACTGACACTTGATTAGGTGGTTAAAGCACTCGATTCGTATTCTGAGGGTCGCAGGTTCGAATCCCTGTCACACCAAACATGCTCGCCTTTTCAGCAGTGGAAACGTTGTAATGCGACGGTCAATCCCACTATTCGTTGCTAAAAGAGTAGCCCAAGAGTTGGCGGTGGGTAGTGATGGTTAACTTCCTTCCCTCTAGTCTAACATTACTAAATTAGGGACGGCTAGCACAGATAGCCCACGAGTAGCTTTGCGCGAAAATTCAAGGCAAACAGCAACAAAAATTAAAAGTTTAGTTCGACAGGAAAAATAATTGAAGGCCTACCATCTAGGAGGGAAAGAAATAAAGATCCAAATCAAATACATACAGCCGTTGTTATTTTTCCGACTATATGATAAAAAATGATTATTAGAAAATATTTTTCAAATACTAAGTAGGTGATGTAAGGATTAGATTACAGCAAGAACTGAATATCGGGCGTAGCCGATCCTCAGACGTGTTAGGTTTTGTTGTTCTCTTCTCCCGCTGATTGTATTTCTAGTGACACCAAATCAATTGAGGGTTACAACAATGTGTCCCAAACGTTAGTGCTTAAAAAAAGAAAACAATGGTTTATCGAAAACAAGAAGATAAAATACATGAATTCCCAGCACGCTACGATTTTGATTAAAGATAAATGGGCGAATGTTTATGTCAAAATTAGGGGAAAGTCTTGTCAGCAACATTTTGTTTTCAATGTGAATAAAAAAAGTTTTCAAACAATAACACCAGCTAATAATAATAATTTAATTCAACTTATTAAAAGCGAAAAAGAATAATTTAACATAGATTAAAACCAAATAAGAAACTTATCATATCACTGATGATACAGGTTACACTGTACGGGATAAATTTCATAGTTTTTTGTTTTTTTTAATTTCGAACAAAGTTACACGAGGCTTATTTGCGCTAGCCTTCCCTACTTTAGCAGTGTAAGACTAGATGGAAGACAACTAATCATCACGACCCACCACCAACTCTTGGGCTACTCTTTTACCAATGATTGGTGGGATTGACCGTCACTTTATAATGCCCCCATGGCTGAAAGGGCGAGCATGTTTGGTGTGACTAGAATTCGAACCCGAAGTTTCAAAGATTCGCAGACTATAGTTAATCTTCTAACACAGACAAGAAACGTATTGTATTCTATCTTGTTGACATTTGAATCAAAATACGATACAGAACGTATTCAACATAAAACGTTTTACGCAATCCAAAGGCAAAAATAGTCTTATTAAACTTGAAAAAAGAGAAAATAAAAAAGATTTATTATAATAAGATTATAAAAAGTGTAATTAGAAAGGCAGATTATATTCTAATAATTGTTAAACGTGATTTTTAAGTGAAGGGCCTTAAAGAACTGTTCGTAACAGCCTAATAAACACTGTTTGTTCTTTATGCACATTGGAAGATGCACAGTTCGTTAGACAGATATTCCCACAATTCATTTCAAAGTCGGACAAAAATTATGGCGGCTGCTACTTAGTACCTTTCCTCTGGTTAGTATTTCAAAACTAGGAATGGATATACCTAAACTCTAGAGTCTCTGATCTGGCTGTTTAAGCCCATTCAGATTAAAAATTCCAGTACCAAAAGATAGGAGAAACTTAAAAAAAACAAAATGGAAAATTGAAATATTTTACGGGTAATTCTAAGTAAGCCAAATTCTTTTAAAGTCCTTTATAATATAAGTGTTTACAACAACCTTGACCTCTCAGCTTATTGGCAGTTTCGGGAATATGGATAAATAATGCCATTGATTGGTCTAATTTATGTCTTTAGTATGAATAACCTTAAATTAGCCCTAAAATTAAAAAAAAAAAGATTGATCCTAAAGTTGAACGTCCTAAGACTAGTTCTAAAGTTGAAAGTTAATAGACTAGATCTAAAGTTGAAGGTTAATAGAATAGCCCTGAAGTTAAAAGTTAATATACTAGTCCTAAAGTTGAAGGTCAAGAGACTAGTTTTACATTTGAACACCCTTAAACTCGGACTAAAGTTGAACGTCCTAAGACTAGGTCTAAAGTTGAAAGTTAATAGACTAGCCCTAAAGTTGAAAGTTAATAAACTAGGACTAAAGTAGAACACCCTTAGACTAAGGCTAAAGTTAAACATCCTTATACTAACACTAAAGCCATTCAACTAGCTAAAATGTAAGTATTCCCATACCTGTCTTAATGTTGAATACTCTTGAACTAGTCCTAAAGATAATGTGGATTTAACTTGTTGCTATCAAACTAGATTTTGTCATTATTAGTTACGGGTAGATCACACATTTCAGAAATCATTTAGGTTTCGATTCACTATATTTCCTGAATTATCGGGAAGTCGCTTACTGCCAAATAAATATTTACCTGCTATCATTTATTTCCTTAAGCGAATTTAGTATTTCTAAAGGTTTAAGGTCGACCTCCAAATACCAGTTCCTGAAATAGAAAATATTTCAGTGTTGTATGAAGGCGTTCTAAACCATAGAGCTTAGTACCCTACCGTAAAACGTTCCCAGGTATAGGTGTAAAAGTAGGTTTTTTTACTCTGAACCCGAATCTAGCATCAGACTTTGTGTTCTTAATTTTCCTTTCAGTCTCTGGGGCATCATGTTTGAAACTGTGTTCATATTTTCCTGTCCACAATTTACAGGGAGCAGACTTCACACATGGACTCAGGTGTCACAAGTAGGACCCATAACGTTATTTTTCAGGACACTGACCTTCCTGCACTGATCATAGAAATAACTGTTGATAACAGAGGATCTTGAATGATACATTAGGGTTTTTTTAAATCTTTAGTAAGTTTTTGAAGCCTGCAGTGGAGCACTGGTAAATTATTTTAGTTTTTATAATTATAAAGTTATTTTAATAACTCTTACATTAACATATACTATATGTGAATATTGTCTTAGAAGAACATATATAATATTTAGTTATTAGAATCACTTTAAGTTCTGATTACTAAGGGCCCTAGGTCATTATTAAATCAATACAACAGTTCTCAATTCTAGTAAAAAAAAACCTAAATATATTAATCTTTCTTCGTTGTTTTTGACGGTTCATAATAAACTAAGAACCTCAGCGAACACCATAAGCTTTATCAACAAAATAATTAGAATATTTATGTATTTTTATATTATTACTATTATAAAAGCCCACTAAAATGAGGGGAAACCATCGTTGAACGATTCATGAAATTATAGAATTTAATTAAAACTCTTATTTGTTTGTATCTCCTTATTTCATTGGCCTCGAAGTAATTCTTTTATCACATTTTTAGTGAAAACTACGCAGAAAAATGAAGTGTTATCGTGAACAAACGTATGTGTGCACTATGAAAGAGACTTAAGAAATATAATTCTTAAGCCTTTCCACTGTATTCTGTTTTCTTCATAACATATTTCGGACATCCCGACTCAGATTTTCAATTCTTTTGACTATATAAAGAATAAAAAATATTCGATAGTAATAAAAGTTTATTTTGCCTTATATTTTAAGGAAAAGAAGATAATATATTTGTTTAAATGCCAAAATAGTATTTATTAATTAATATTTATTTACCACTTAAATCTTTTTAAACACAGACTCTATAGCGTTTATATAGCAAGCCTATTTGTAATCTAATTTAAGCATTAGGCCTAATAAACGTAAGACTGAGCTAAAACACTACTTTATAAATTTTATTTTGCTTTTGGCTACAACTAAATGTAATAAATCTTCTGAGTCAAACTATTTAGCTGCTATTTCACCGAAGTTATCAAAAATAAATAAAGAAAATAAACATTGCTGACAGATCAACAAGAATATTTAGCATTCAACATAAACACCACGGTTGGCCTAAGAACAATCAGATGATAGATTTGTTGCTTAGCGACAATGTTTATTGTTGAGTGTTATATATAAAAAAAAAGCGTAAACGCGTTCTCGACAGAGTTGTTGTTTAGAATTAAGCACAAAGCTACACAATGGGCTATCTGTGCTCTGCCCACCACGGGTATCGAAACCCGCATTTTAGCGTGGAAGTCCGCAGACATACCGCTGAGCCACTGGGGGGCTTCTCGACAGAGAAAGGGAAGAAGCTTTTGGTAGTTAGAGATTGAACTGGCAATGGTTAATAATTCGTTTGTGTAGGTGTTTATCTGTGATAATTATATTATTAGTAATTATTCTTCATCTTCATTGGTCGAGAAGATAAAAATCCATCTATACCAAGTAAACTATGATTTGTTGTGGTTAAATCCAAGGCTTCAGTTACAACTTAATAAAAGTGAAAATGAACCTAAAAACAAAAACTACAACAGATTACTTTTAGTACATCTGGAATCTTCATGTGTTTGGTTCGGATGCGGCCCAGTGATTGATCTGCAATGATGCAGGTTCAAAATTTTCAAGGTTTAAGCTGTGATGTCAAATTGAATATACCCCTACCGTTTATCCCAAATGCCCCAAAATACTCTATTTAGGTTCAAAATACCAAACACCGAATTGATCACATCTTTAATACCATAATAAATAATTCAGCTTTAAGCGTTGTTTCGTCAGAACAGTAAATAAAGATATGATTTCCCACACATACAAGAACATCAGGTTATCTTTAGGAGTATTTAATCTTCCTGCTTATTACTGGGTTTCTCAACGATAATTATCCACAGATCGAAATGAATTGTTTGTTTTTTGGAATTTCGCACAAAGCTACTCGAGGGCTATCTGTGCTAGCCGTCCCTAATTTACTAGTGTAAGACTAGAGAGAAGGCAGCTAGTTATTATCACCCATCGCCAACTCTTGAGCTACTCTTTTACCAACAAATAGTGGGATCGACCGAGGGCTATCTCTGCTAGCCGTCCCTAATTTAGCAGTGTAAGATTAGAGGGAAGGCAGCTAGTCATCACCACCCACCGCCAACTCTTGGGCTACTCTTTTACCAACGAATAGTGGGATTGAACGTAACATTATAACGCCCCCACGGCTGGGAGGACGAGTATCTTTGGTGCGACCCTCGGATTACGAGGCGCACGCCTTACGCGCTTGGCCATGCCAGACCCGATCGAAAAGTAAAAAAACGTTATGGTGATGTTTTAAGTTTATACTTCATAGACAGACAGTCAGATTGAAAATGTTTAAATCAATCGCTTCTTACACTCATGAAGGTTGAAAAAGTAACGGAGGGGAAGCGTAAACGAAAGCAATCAGAAAGAACACAGAAATGTAGCAGTTACTATAACGATAGAAGCCTGCTATAATAATACACTGAAAAACAGAGTCCGTCCCTGAACTCTGGTTTTCTAAGATGATTGCCACTCGAGTCAGGTCCACTCACAATGTGGACATGAGTTTTTACATGTTAATTTGGAGCGTTACCATTGAGTGAAAGCCATTTGTTTAACTGAAACGTAAACATAAACTTTGTCATTCTTCCCCATCCACGCACCCCACCACTCATCTGTTGAATGTATGTATATTTGTGAACTATGTATATATATACGATTGCATGAATGTTTTTATTTTACTTTTGTTACTTTATTGCTTTTAAATAACGTAATAAGAAAACATTCGTTTAAACAAGTAATTAGTTCAGACACTGACGAAATATACATTCGTTCTTAGAAGACTGAATGGCATTTCCACATAATAAAAAATGTCAAACTATTTTTCAAATCTGTGTCTTGTTCCACAGATTGACGACCGTGACATACTAGTGGTGTTGCGTGATATAGATGTTGTTAACGCCCTCTGGTGATAAACTATATAAGTCATTCAGCAAATTTTTGATCAGTTTAATGAATAATGAGATGAAAATATAGTTTTAATTGTTATTGGGGTTCCTAATCGTAATACAGGTCAATGCTTCTTAACCTTTTCGACACCAGAGGGGCTGGTTCGCTGTTTCTCTGAATTCACTAAATTTCAAGCACAAAACAAAAAACAGAACAAAATAGACATTGCGATTTATATATTAATATTTAGTCAGTTTTTGTTTGTTTGCTTTTACTAAAAATTAACGATTCAATAAAAGAAGACAAGTATTGAATACTACATATTGTCTTAATTTATCAAAAACATTACATGTAAATTAACACAACCAATTAACAATTACAAAGGAGAGAGACGTATATTAACTATTAATATTAAAGGCCTGGCAAGGTTTAGCGCGTTAAGGCGTGCGCTTCGTAATCTGAGGGTCTTAGGTTGGCGCCCGAGTTGTGCCAAACATGTCGTTGGTGGTGGGTGGTGATAACTACCTGTCTTACCTTTAGTAAGACACTACTAAATTAAAGACGGCTAGCATAGATAGCCCTCGAGTAGCTTTGCGAGAAATTCCAAAACAAACAAACAATTAATATTAGTTTACTACACCTTCCAGCTGCCGTTTAGTTGATTAAACCTGAGAATATAAA
Source organism: Carcinoscorpius rotundicauda (assembly GCA_011833715.1). Classification (NCBI taxonomy): domain Eukaryota; kingdom Metazoa; phylum Arthropoda; class Merostomata; order Xiphosura; family Limulidae; genus Carcinoscorpius; species Carcinoscorpius rotundicauda. The sequence goes on from CM022391.1 coordinate 16,631,075, forward strand.
AAAGGCACAGTATAGAGCGAAGTTCTTGAGTAAGACAATGTTAGTCATACAGATAATAAATTACACACAGGACTGACAAACTCTGTAACAAACCATTGGTAAAACATTTGAATCTAGATACATATCGTATCGACTACTATAATTGGATACGCACCCCTAGTGCATATACTTATTATAAATGCTGTAAGTTTCTCTCATTTCCTAACCCTACTCCAGAACGTAACAATGGAATACTTAAAAGGCGTATGCTCTATTCATTATTATGATGTAATGATAATTTACACCGCAATCTGTTGACCCTAAGACAACTGAAATTTTCATGCTGATGAGCTAAAATAGGCAAAAAAGACCCCCAAAACAATGAAAAATGGCCCGTTGTTACTTTAATGACTTTATTCTATATTTTTTTTCACTCGTTCTTACATACTCTTACTGGCTTCTGCTTGTTTGTTTCGTGAAAAGTAATTTCGGAAAAACATAAAATGACATTTTAGGAGCTTTTACTTGAAATCTATGTTATTATCCGTCAGATGCCGTTAGCTACAGAAAAGATACGGAGGCTAGGCCAAAGGAACAGGTATCACCAAAGTTAATTAAAAAGACAGTTATGATGTACTATACTGTAGTTAGCGTAAAATTAAATAAAACACAATTACCTGTGGACCTGAAATTATCTCTTATTTTCTTTAACTGATCTGATGTTGAAGTAACTGGCTGATGTGTAGAAAAGCTGAACTTGTTGGCATACGTTTGAAGAGAATGGAGGTATCGAGGTCAAAGTTTCTATTTGTTTTTCAAGTGTGTTTGTTTATTTGTTTTTAATTTCGCGCAAAGGTACTCGAGAGCTATCTGTGCTAGCCGTCCCTAATTTAGCAGTGAAAGACTAGAGGGAAGGCAGCTAGTCATCACTAGCCAACTCTTGGGCTACTCTTTTACCAACAAATAGTGGGATTGACGATCACATAATAACGCCCCAACGGCTGAAAGGGCGAGCATGTTTGGTGTGAAGGCGATCGAACCCGCGACCCTCAGATTACGAGTCGAGTGCTTTGACCACCTGATCATACCGGGCGTTTTCAAGTGTGAAAAACACAATTCAACATTTTTCGTCAAATAATAACGGAGGCAAAAATGTAGTGGTAACACTAACCACTTTGTGATCCGATATGACATCCGGGTCTAACGATACCTAATCTGTGCTGAATTAAGTTTTGCAGCGTTTCTTCATTGTTTAAATATAGCTTGTCAGATTGAGAGTCAAAAACATTTTTGTTACCGTTAAAAAATTGTACTATATATATGTATTCTAATAATTCATTAAAATTTCTCTGATCCCATAATTAAACTACAAATATCTTAACTCTACTTTTACCCACCTTCTTTGTGCTAACACGAAGCCACGCCTTAAGCTAAGATATTTTTCTGTGTTAAAGTTGTAACCCGAAATTAGCTGAAAATCGTCCAATGCAGGTATTATATGTTCTGTTCTGTTATATATTCGTGTCCACTTTTAAGTCATTTCAAGCCTTTCTGAGAAAATATCTCGTTTTAACTGATAAAGAAATGGTTCATAAACCATGGTAAAAAAATGCTTGTTCCTTTCAAAAAAATCTGGCTGTGGTTAAGAGTGATTAATACGCGATATAAAATAGGTATTACTCTAAACTGCCTCGAAGGCTTGCAACATTAATCTGTACATTAACTACCTTTGGACATTTATGCTAGTTTATAGTATGTTATAAAGCCTCTCTTTCCCCTTCGCCACGTGGATTTGTGACGGAAGAAAACTGACAGACCTCAACTGTCTAGTAAAGAGATTGTGTTTTCTATCGTGACGTCTGCTACGACATTTGCTCGGGTGAAACAAGGATTTGAGCCCGCCCTTCTCAGCCTTCTTGACAGTAACAGGTTCATATGATGGTCACGAAATCCCGCCCATCTTAGAGTCCCCTACTCTCTAACCCTGACCTTAATACCACATGGATCACAGCTTGTCGAGTGCTACTTAATACAGCAGGTAAAGCAACCAAGCATAGCTAGGAACCTGTCGGAAGACGTACCGTAAATACGCTGATTTATAAAAAAAACAACAACAAAAAACTAAACAGAAATTACTTTTCTATTGCCTCTATCTTTCAGTCACTGATTGCGAGTCATTAAAATACAACAAAACTGAGAAAAGCTATGAGATACAAGCTCTAATATATGATAGATATCTCAGCTTAAGAGAGAATAATTTCCGTCCTGGAGTCGTGAGCAGTTTAATCTCAGAGGTCTTTACTTTTCTGCTACATGTATGGAATTAACTAAAGTCACTTGAGTCTTACTCCACAAGTAGCTTAAGTTATCACCTCTTTCCAAGTCCTTCGTTCTCTCCTGTTATCAGCAGATACGTAAACCAATGATAAGAGAAAGCGTGACTGACATTATTAAATTGTGTTCTTTTCTGATTAGCATCTCCGGTGGCTCATCCGTAAGATGGAGTGCTTATTTCGCTAAAATAAGGATTTGATACCCGCTGTTGGCAGAGTTAGTTCATTGTTGTGTTTCGGACTTAAACAAACTTCTAACATGACACGAATTCTTATGTACGAAGTTACGGGTCGCTAGAAGTTCGATGTGTCTCACTCTTTACTTTGATGGTAGCGATGACCATATGCAGTTCTTCAGTTTGCCCTCTTTGTGTTTGTAGGCCCTTTTCAGTGTTGATCCATGCTTTTCATCTGTTCAATTAATTTGTTTTGTTAGAAGTAGGGCAAAACTGCACAAGAATTGTTTGCTCCTAAGTTGGAAATGACAGACCAGAGGGAACATAATTAGTAAGCACCACCCACGACCAACTGCTATTATTAGTACTTAACTACACTCTTCTTGCGCCACCCAGGTGCTTAATACTTGTTGTTTTTCTTAATTTCTTTGAAGTAACGGGACACTAACAAAGAAACTTTAGTTTCACCAATCAATTGAGGAAGCTCGCTAACCCTAATCAAGCCTTTAAGATATGCATATTTACATACTTGTTGATATAAACTTTTGCATTCTTATTGATACAAATATTTACATATTTTTGATACAAACATTTTGTATCAGTGGTCTCACTGCGAAACAAGTAAGATGTTTAAAATGCTCTGTAAACATTACAAATTAGAACGATTCTAGGCTGGGCGTGGCCCAAACAGCTCGTGTGTGACTGTATGCGAGACTCTAAGTCAGCGCAACTATTTTTGGGGCTCGTTACATATTACAAAAACTTGAAATTGGGTTATATTGTAATTTAGATTTATAAGCTAGATAAATGTCTATATGTATCCAATTTGCCCCCCAGTGGCTCAGCGGTACGTCTGCGGACTTACACGCTAAAATGCGGGTTTCGATACCCGTGGTGGGCAGAGCACAGATAGCCCATTGTGTAGCTTTGTGCTTAATTCAAAACAACAACAAGTATCCAGTTTGTGAATTTTATATGCAAAAACGGCTTGTTTTGGGTTCAGAAAATATTTTAAATAGAAGAGCGAACAACGTTTCGACTTTCTTCGGTCATCGTCAGGTTCACGAAAAAAAAAAGTATCCAATTTACGATACTTTTTAACAAGACTGATACATACTGTTTCTTTTTGATACAAATATATTTTAATATACCAATAATAATATATAATTTACAATAAAAGTTCTTACAAATAATGATCTATATACAAAAGTTTTACAAACTTACAAACAATGTTAAGTCTTTTAACTGGTTTGGAACTTCCTTGATATCTTCTCGAGAATTCACGATATGCGAGTCAATTTCGAGTTGATTTAGGGTACAATTCACTTAACATGGAGCTGGATAGCTCTGCGTTCCTCGTTTTTTGCTGATCACACGTCAAGTGTTTCACCGCTGAAGTTATATAATGTATTTGTAAAAATATTAATCTTCGATTGTAATTCGTTGTAGTTAAATGGCTTGTAATATTTGAAATCCATAAATATTCCTGGTCATATATTTGAAGTTCCCGATTTATAAGCGTTCATCACAATTATATCATGATAGCTTTCGAAGTTTATAGTATATTAACTTCATCAAATCAATAATATACACTCATTCTCGGCGCGTGTTCTCGTAAACAGATATATTGTTAATTCTTACACTTGAGAATCTTCTACAACTTTAGTGAATAGGCGGAAATTTCACAATACAGATTGAACTGTATAAGTTATGTACATTCCTAAACATAAATTTAACTTAAACAAACATTGACATCAAGACATAATAGTAAAACCATCACAGAACGAAACTTTTTTAAGTACTAACCCGAAAACTAAATATTTCTCATGTAACTCTGTAATGAAATATTAATGCTTGGAGATAAATAAACCAGATTGAAAATGCAGTTAAAAAGTCTAAAGATGCCACAGGAAAAATAAAAACGTTTAGTGAGGGGAGATGGTGTTTAAATAACAAGTGTTGCGAAGAAACAAAAAAATAGTTGGAAAGAGAATAGAAACTAGGGTTAGTAATTGTACGAAAGGGAAATATGATCTTTATCGACCTCTACAAGCCCACGACGCGGCAAACGAAAGGGTGAAGGCAGAGGGAGGTTAAAGAGTGTAGGATTCAGATGGGTGGGAACTATGTGCTGAGTAGTTTGAGGTAAGGAAAAATTACTTAGGAACGAACAGAGTTAGAAGCTAGTGTATGAATATAAAAGTGCACATTGGATGAATAAGATCTACTTTTTCTTTGGAAATTATAGACTTATCACTCTTGTGGTTTAACCGCATAAACGAACGTCTTTTTATTGTCCAATAGAGGGTTATTAACAACACGGAATTTTGCTTGTTAGGGTTATTGAATGCCAAGTCCGACAGTTGATGAAGTAATAAAATACAGGGTCACTTTGAAATGCCTTGAAATATTCTGGTGTTGATGGCACTTAGTACAAAATTGATCGTTGGTGTATCTACTATTGAAAGTTTGTTTAGCGCAAAACTACATGGAGCTATCGGTTTTGTGAACCTTGAAGAGTTGAATTCTGGAGTTTAGGATTGTTACTTCATAAATGTATCGCTGATTCACTGGGGACGTTAATGAAAGACGTTTGCGATACGGATGGAACACGTTATTTGTTTGTTTTTTTTAAGAATTTTTCCACAAAGCTACACGATGGTCATATAACCATAGTCGTCTCTGATTTTGAAAGTAGAAAGAGAAAACATTTACTAGATAGACATGGTGTTGAAGTAAGAATCGTCAAGAACAAACAAAATTAATATAATGAAAAATATAAACTAGTTTTAAGAATTTTTTTCGTAGAGGGAAGGCAATCATTTTAATGATATTCATCGCTAACTCTTGAGCTACTCTTATCTGACCGAATAGTGGTATCTGACATTTACTCTTATAGTAACACTCACGGCCACAAAGCGCTCAGTGAAGTTTTGCTATAACAGGTTGCAAACCAGGAATCTTCGGATTAACAGCTTAGACCTGCTAACAGCTGTGCTACCGACGGCAAGTATAGTCTTTTGAAGTCTATTTGTTTGAAGTTAATCACAAAGCTACATAATGGACTATCTGTGCTCTGCCCACCACGGGAATCGAAACCCTGTTTCTTGCGGTGTGAGTCGCAGACATGCAGCTGTGCACCGGGAGCACTCCTTCAAAGTCATATGATTTGTAAATGCTGTCACTGAAGAAACTCAAAAAGGAATTTTTTTTTTCGATTTTCCAGTTTTGGTAAACTGGTTAGGTAATTACTGTATCCAGCATGAATTACTGACACGACGGTGAGATAGTTCAATTTTTTACCGGGGTAACTGTGATGTTTATGTTTCCAACTGGAGAGATATTATCCTTTACGAGTGCAAGTCTCGGGGCTCAGAGTTCCCTTCGTTGAAGACAACTAGTTAGTTCATTTTCACAACTATATTAGTTCCTGACTGTCTGTCTAACTCTTTTCATTTGTTAGCACATTTATTATGGCTTAAAACACAGAGTTTGATTCTCTACGGTGGGAAAGGTGCATATTGTCTTCTACTCTATTGTGTAGCTTTGCATTAAGAAATCAAACAATCTATATCTATGTATTGTCTGTTTATAACTTAATATTTAATTATCGTACATTTATGTTTAGTAAACATGTCTATTACTTTTGGATTATCATATATTACAGTTACTGGTTTAATACTCTAACTTACAATTATGGAAACAGATAACAGGCATACATGAGTAAGAAACGTGTATATACAGAACTGTTATTAGTACAATGCACTAGTGTGTGTATGTTTTCATACAGCAAAGCCACATTAGGCTATCTGCTGAATCCACCGAAAGTAATCGAACCCCTGATTTTAGTGTTGTAAATCCGTATACTTACCGCTGTACTAGCGGGGGACCGATGCACTAGTGCTTTGGATTTATTTTAAAACAGTACACCGCACTTTCTTTTTATTCCACACAAGCAAAAGTACCCGTCTCCGGTCACGGAAAAAAGTTTAAGTTAATCCAACAATACAAATTATTTCATGGACTTTATAAAGGTTAACTGTGTTACACTCTGGGTTTAATTTAATGGTCAAAACTCCAGACTACGTATGCCATCAGCTACAAATAGCAATTCTTGAACATTTCAGTTATGGTAGAAACCGCTGAACTATAATTTATACTCATATATACATTGTTATTGTATAATTTACGTCACGGTCCTGTATGATCAAGTGGTTGAGGCGTTCGACTCGTAATCTGAGGGTCACGGGTTCGAATTCTTGTCACACCAAACATGCTCGCCCTTTCAACCGTAGGAGCGTTTTAATATGACAATTAATCTCTTTATTTGTTAACAAAAGAGTACTCCAAAAGTTGACAGTGGGTAGTAATGACTAGCTGCCTTACCTTTCACACTACTAAATTAGGGACGGCTAGCGCAGATAGATTTCATGTAACTTTGCGCGAAATTAAAAAAAAAGGAATTTAACATTGGGAAAAAGTAAACTTTTGTTGTTATTTTTACATGTACACCGCTGGAAAGAGAACCTAGGATTTTGTGTTGTAAATTATGAAACATACCGGAAGAGGGTTGCGATTATTTTTTTTTTTAATATCTGGTTCAAATATGATAAAAGGAAATATAAGGCCAATGAACATAAAGAAAAAAAATATGCATTTTGCGTTATTAGACTCAACCACTTATTTGAGTAGAGTTTCGAAAGATGAAAATAAGAAAAGGGAAAATAAAAATAAAATACTTTTTAGCATTTAATAGGGAATATGTGAAGACTATGAAATTAGCCTAAGTGCTAGCTGGTCAAAAGTTTAAGACCATACTGAAACGAAGCGTTAATCGGTAAACACGTAATGAAATTTAGTCATTTGTGTTCAAGCATTCGTGTTGTCAATATCTCCCACTGACATCTCCTGTGTAACATTGGGTAAAAACATGGCAAAGGCTAAAATGTTGACAGAGTTTGAACGTGGCAAAATTTTCAAGCTGCAAAAGCAAGGCCTCTCTCAACGTGCCATCGCTGGTGAGATTGGGCGTAGTAAAACTGCTGTTGCAAATTTCTTAAAAGACCATGAGGGATATAGAACGAGAATTTCAAGTGGTCAGCCCAAGAAAATTTCGCCGGCATTGAGCAGGAGGATTCGACGGATTGTCCGGCAAGACACTAGCCGATTGTTGAACCAGATAAAGGCCCTTACGGACGCAGAATGCAGCTCAAGAACAATAAGACGGCATCTGCGAGAGAAAGGCTTTAAAAATCATAAATCTATCCAAAGACCACACTTCCTTTCACACCACGAAACAGCTCGGTTAATCTTTGCCGAGAAGCATCAAACATGAGACGTAGAAAAGTGAACGAATGTTTTGTTTTCTGATGATAAAAAAAAATTAACCTGGATAGTCCAGATGTTTTCCAACGTTACTGGCACGATAAGAATACCCACCGAAGACATTTTCTACACAACACAGTGGAGGAGGTTCCATCATGATCTGGAGTGCTTTCTTCTTCCATGGAACAATGGAGCTTCAGGTTATACAGGGGCGTCAAACAGCAGCTGGCTACACTGTCATGTTGGAGAGAGCATCCTTATTGATTGAAGGCCCTCGCTTGTGTAGAAATGACTGGATTTTTCAGCAGGACAACACTGCAATCCACAATGCCCGCAGGACAAAAGACTTTTTCATAGCGAATAACGGGATTGTTTTGGATCATCCAACGTGTTCGCCCGAACTGAACCCCATTGAAAATATTTAGAGGTGGATGACAAGGGATGTCTACAGAAATGGATGCCAATTCCAAATAATGCATGATCTTCGTTAAGCCATCTTCACCATTCGAATAACATTCCAGCCAGCCTTCTGTAAACGCTTGTATCGACCATGCCAAAGCGAATGTTTGTAGTTATTCGCAATGACAGCCGTGAAACTCACTATAGAGAACTCTTGTTGGGCATTTCCTATCCTATTTAAGACTTCTTTTTGATATGGTCTTAAACTTTTCACAAGCTAGTATTTAGGGTAATTTCACAGTGTTCACATTTTCACTATTAAATGTTAAAAAGTTTTTTATTTTTATTTTCCCTTTTCTAATTTCATCTTTCGAAGTTCTACTCAAATAAGTGGTTTAGTCTAATAACGCAAAATGCATATTTTTTTCTTTATGTTCATTGGCTTTAAGATTTTGGCCAGCAGTGTATGTATAATGTTCCACAGTCACCTGTATAAGCTGAGTGCCAAACACACACGATTTTAAAGAAGTTCGACAAACAAGGATCTGAAATTAACGAGAAGCATTCAAAGATTGACAGATACTTAATCTGTGACAATGAACAGACACAGGGGTAAAGCGAAGTCCCTCTGTTTGTGGTTGCGTGACTCAATTTTACCGAGAAAGTGGGCGTTGCCGGAATGTGGACTGTGGCTTGAACATGTTCTGTTTATATATATATTTTTTATTTACATTGAAATGATTCAGTTGGAAATTTCATCACTGTTTGTTGAATTCGATTTTGTCATTTTTGTTGTAAAACATTCGTTGTAAAATTATATATTTTATATATATATATAAATTTGATAATTTTCCCAGAAAAAACAGATAGGAATTTTGTGGACAGAATTCACACAAAATTGAATTTATCTTAGTAAATGGAATATTGAGATTTGGTTTGTCTGTTTGTTTAGAAGTTTGTGCAAAGTAACACAAGACCCATTTGCGCTAGCCGTCTCTAATTTAGCAGTAAGGGTCTAGAGGGCTTGTACCTAGTTATAACCACCCACTTCTAACTCTTGGGCTACTCTTTTACCAACGAATAGTGGAATTGACCGTCACATTATAATGCACCCAGGGCTGAAAGAGCAAGCATGGGAGACGTGAATTCGAACTAGCAGAGTGCGAGTCGAGTGTCCTAACCACCAGGCCATGCTCGGCTCAAATATTAAGGCAGACACACACCCATGCCCCTTCCTTGCGTCCCTGGCCACATATTGTGTCACTACCCTCCGCCAACTCTTGAGCTACTCTTTTAACAACAAATAATGGGATTGACAGCCACTTATACTCCCCCACAGCTGAAAGGGCGAGCATGTTTGGTACGACCGGGATTTGCACCCGCGACCCTTAGATTTCGAGTCGAACGCCTTAACCCGCATAGCCATGCCGGACTTCGGTTGTAAGAGAAAAACTATTGAAAGCAACATTTTGAATAAATTTGTATCTCAGAAGATGACCTAGGAAGGTCGAAACTTTGTTCTGTGCTTATCAATAAAATTATTAATACCCATACCAACTGTTCGGAGGTACATTTTTATTTCAAGTGGGATTCTCGTCATCAAGAATTTTGAATAAATTGTTTGTTTATATCGGAGTAGTGCCTGTAACGGAATTTACGACTTGCTTGTGCTGCCATCTGGTATATTTATGTATTAATACATTTGTGAATTTTATTTTTTTCATTTATGTGAATAAGAGTCGTCTTATGAAGACTTACTCGTTCTCTCAGTGTATTATAATTTCGTTATAAGAGCGTGTATTTCAAAAGAATGAAAATACAGAAATATAATCTCGTGTTAAGCTAATTATGAATCATGTGATAGATATATAATGCGCCACCTACGACTTATAGTAAACAATTACTTGTTTCTCAAGCGTAATAGGCTACCTGTAGTGTTCCCATTGCAGGAATCGAACCTATAAATAGTGATTTAATTTTTTGTTAGATGTGTGAGACTGTTGTATATGAGCAATAGAAACTAGTAAACACGTTAAAAGAAACAGACATTTTGGTCTAACATTTTCATGCCACTCGAAATGTTTATATTTCAATTCCCGTTAAAACGGTAAGCAAAATAAACCGCGTAAATAAGAGTGCAAGTTTTAAAAGCAGTGAGTGTATTGCGTTTGTACTAATTAATGGATCCGAGGATTCTTGTTCGAGTTCCGTGGCTGCAAAATTATATTTTTGTTGCCTGTGTGTTGTTTGTCTTCAAGCACAAAACTCTACAAAGAGTTACGAGTATCAAAAACCAGCTTTAACTTTAAAAGCCTTCAGGTTTACTTACCGATGAGCTACTAAAGAGCTATGCATATAAATTTATAAACGCCCTCCGCATTTTGGGGTCGTATGAGAGTGACTGTCAAATCCAATTTTTCAGTTAAATAAGAGTAACTGTCTGATCAAATATTTCAGTTTGAAATTAAGGAGAGCTATAAGCAGAAAGACCCTCGTGTGAATCTATCTATGCAAGTCTCTCATTGGGTTTCCCGTTAGTTCCACCGTAGCTGGCATTGCGCGAAGAATTATTAGTTCTACACCTGCACTAAAACAAAAAGGAAAACCTTTGAGCGAAAGTTCTGCAATAAAAACTGTGACTTCTTAAACTTGTGCTTCTTCCGACAGGTCTGGTGTTTAAGTATATATCAGTAAATAGTCTTGTGGCGATATTTTACCGACACGGGAAAGCCCTTAGTGGTAAAGTCGGCTGCTCGTTATGAATGTTTATGTGTTTGAAGAAAGTGTGTGTGTTTGTGATTTATAGTAAAGTCACTCTGGGGTGTCTGTTTTGTCCACCGAGTGGAATCGAGTTCCTGATTATAGACTTAAGTTGTCCTACCAGGGGACATTATCTTTCGGCACCTAAAATTTTTTATTGTCAGTATCCGGCCAACAGATGGTGTGCGAATTAGTCCATATTTTTTATTGAATTTGACAGGGTTAACAGTATTTCAAAATTTTCGTGTAAAGCTTCCCAAACGCCTATTTACGAACATCCTTCCCCGATTTCTAAGTTATATACTGAAGAGAGGTCAACCAGCTACACTATTTGAGATTTAATTGGGGTCAGATGGGGGAAACATTTTTCACAGTGTTCCATGAACAGCAACGCACGTGTAACACGTGCTCTGACATTGCGTTTTAGCTTACAACACACACAGTAAAAACACAGAACTAGCACGTTATTGTCAGCCTCTTCTAATCCTTTTTGGCGTGTACATGTTTGGGAGGGGGGTGATATTTGACCTGACGATGACCGAAAAAGGTTGAAACGTTTTTCGCTCCTCTGGATAAAAAAATTTCTCAACCAAAACCAGCCGTTTTCACATATATATTTTTCTCTACGAGTGGGTTTTCTCGTCATCACTGGGTATTTGACCCTATGGTTCAGGTTTCTATAGGTAACATTAACGATCTCCAGCCCTTCTACCACTCTTGTCTCACCTCCTAACGATTTGACAGTCTCTTTTATAGCGACACCAATGTGCAGAGCACGTCTTGGCATCAACAGGACTGTTATGTAAATATCATGTAAAGGTTATGTAAACAACAACCATGTCGAGAGTGTTATGTAAATGTTATGTAAACGACAATCATGTCATGTCGTGTTTGAATTTCCATATTTATATTATTGTTTCGAGGTTTAAACCAGTGAAATTTAAAATAACATTTTAGAATTAATTAAAATAAATTTAAAATTATTTATGTAAAAATTTCTAGAACTAGATAGATTAATTATTTGTATTGGCGTGGTGTCTGTACTCTGGAATTCTGGGAAGTTACGCGATTAGTATATAAACAGACGGCGATGCGAGGGAAGGAAGTCATCCGTTTTTACTCGGATCAAGAAGTTTATCTCGTTTGAGAAAGTTTAAACGTTTGCCGTGTGATTATTCAAATTGAATTTGTGAATAGAGCTAGATCAACTAAAGCGGTGAATTTATTTTATTGCGTCAATCTTTATAATTCAGTCGAATTACGGATTATACCGAAAGCCAACACGCATTGGACTGTGAATTTTTTTGAAAATACCCATTCAAACTTCGTAAATTTCTCCTTGGGACTAAATTTCCCACCTAGATTGTAACTTTGGATTTCGGATTTGGACACTCATTCTGGATCATATTAAGCACAGGCCAGTATCTTTTTGTATTATAAGTGGTTTTGAAGGTTGGAACTGGATATCTGTTATTACTATTGGATAATTTATTTTGTGTCTATCACATATAAGTAGATCATCGTAATAAAATTATACAAGCTGCTATCTGTGTCTTTCTGTTGCGTTCAGTCAACATAAAAAACGTAACAGAAAATTGGGGGCTCGTCCGGGATTGAACAAACAGTTTAATCCTATTCCAATATCATATTTATATTCTATACAGAAAGACAGTTTGTGTATTTAAAATGGCATTTAAATTTATGTAAGATTTATTAATTTTAAAAAAAGCTTTAGATGGAGTTGTTATCATTATTTTGTGCAGAACGTGTTACGTCGTTAGTATACTTCGCGTGAAAGTTAAAGAATATCAACACGAAAATTATTTTAATGCAGAAAATTTTACACAATTATGTTCAAAACTTACAAAACATATTTTTATCAGAGTATTTTGTGCATTTACATGCGTAGAGGGATCTCCTACTGTCCCTGTTCATTTGTGTTTATAATCGTGTTTTTAAAAGGGGATGTGAATTTTATTTTATAAAATTTAATTTCTTCTTTTTTCACCTAAGATTTTGACTCATTTGCAGCAACCGTCCAAACAAATTACAGCAAAGGGTTAAACTCTTTTTCAAAAATAATATTTTAGTAATTTTGTTGTGTCATATAATTATTTTAAAATTTTTGAATATCACAGATCTGTTTTTTTTACGTTTACAGGACAACTTAAATTTACGAATAATAATTAATATTTATACAGTGAAAAGTTATTTACTGTAATGTTCCCGATAAAAAAAGAAAGTTTTTATTAAATTTTGACTATTATTATACAAGTCTTATCTTAATTGTCTGCTAGAGGGCACGAAAGTTCTGATTGCTGTTTGTTGCTTATGACGCTAACGCTACAGTTCGAGTCGTTTGATCGCTGCCGAAATTGTTTTGCGAGACAAAAAAAAGGAGGAGCTGCTTAAAAGAAGTGCCTCTTACTGTAGGATTATCAGAAATTTACGCTAAACAGCAACATATAGTCTGTCTTAATATCGTCAACGAGAATATTGTATGTTGAAATAATTTATAATCAAGTACTTGTGTCGGTAGCCTAAATCATTAGATGTGTTTCATGAGGTGTCGCTTGGTGACTTCAACGCAATGCGTTTTGTTGTGGGGATTCTCGAAAAATGCACATACCCAAATACCATTTATTTTTGGCTATGTTTCGAAAGTTGCGTTGAGGTATTCATCAAATAAACTGTATAGATGTTACGGGTTAAATACTTTGAGTTCAAGTAATATTAAGCCTGATATCAGAAACATTATCCGAGCACAGATTCACACGTCTACAACGACGAGTTTGTCGCATGCAGACCGGATTTTTATGCCAGTAGAAGAATTCGTTCGGGCAAAAGAGAAGGAAAAAAATGGAGAAAATAATTATCAGGATGAAAACGCTAAAGCAGATAATCAGGATAATGAAGGAGTGTCTAGGTAAGTTCCTACTTAACATTCTATTGGCGTTGGGCCATGTCAACTGTATTGGTTATTGTGTGTGTGTTATTTCATTTCTTGATTATGTGTTTTCACGATAAAGAATTTTCATGTGTATTACAGAAGGCCCATTTTAAGAAATATATATATATATATATATATGTATATGTGTGTGTATTAAGTAAAACGAAGCTTATTTAGTATTTGTTTATTCATTGTTTTGCAATAACTATGATCTATCCGTTTCGGCTAACTAGAAAAATAAATTATTATTTTCATTTTTCGTCATTGATTCTCTAGTTTATGAACATGCGATTTTTAATCTATACGTTTTTTAGAAGCCAGTATTAATTTTTTCATCACAATAAAATATCGTCGCAGTACTTTTATGAACATTAAACGTTATGTTTTCACTAAAAAAGCTGATCAAATTTACGAACTTTTATTTGAGTTTTGGATGAAAAAAATGCTATTTAAGTTGATATTAATTATTGTGCTTTTAAACCTTTCGTTCGCCATCTTCAGTCTGTTCAAAATTGCTTTATTTGCGTTTATAAACGTTTTGTTTTTGTTTTTTTGTCTTCAGCGGTTTCATTAATATATATATAGACTCGTTTGTTTTTTACTCTAAGAGTAGCCCAAGAGTTAGCGGTTGGTGGTGATGACTAGCTGCTTTCCCCATCTAGTTATACACTATTAAATTAGGGACGGACAGCGCAGATAGCCCTCGAGCAGCTTTGCACGAAATTAAAAAAACAATCTTTTTCTCTAGCTTAGAAGTATTTATGAGAATGAACTTACGAGCATTTAGTTGTTTTTTAAATTTTGTATTATATAGGTAATGAAATTGAATTATTCCCAGTGATAAAACACCCGAAATACATAATCTCTATTACTAGAAAAAATATTGTCAGCATATATTATATTTATAAATTGTATATGTCGTGTTAAGTCTGAAGGTAAAATAACATATTTTGCTTTAGAAATGGTTTTAAAAGATAAAATATCTTTAATTCTACTAAATATAACAATTTTGTACTTCACCCGATACAAACATTATCAACAGTAGAATTAAAATGAAATATAAGAAAAAGGGCTTTTAAAACTAATCTTGCTAAACTTTAGAGCATGATTTATTTATAAACGTATTTATTTTTATAATTGTTTTATTCACGAAACGTTTTTAATTCTTACGACTATAAAACTTCCAATTGTGCGCGTAAGGTGGCTTAACGGTATACTACATCGGCGATACAGAGAAGATCCCCTAAAACTCTGTCAGTATATATTTTAGTAACCGTCAATGTATGTATTCTGTAATATTCAGTGGAGATGTGCCCGTACATTCCCATCCACGAGATACTCGTATTACAGTAACTGTTTTTTTTTTATCTTTAAGTGATATAAATAGGGGTTTATTCAAGTTGTTTTATTGATTTATTGTGGATAAAGTAGAAGTATTTATATTATTTCTGTCTCAGCATCTGAGAACAACAATAACATATGAAGGTTTGTTTCTTTACGTAATACAGTTTTAAACACCCTATGTTGTTATTACTATACGTAACGCACAAAAGTACATTAAACTGTCAGTTTACTACTTTGTTTTACGACTACAAGAAGTAATAATAACAAGTGTTCGTAAGGACTTCTAAATGTTTGGAAATTTTTAAAATAATGCATTTTCTATAACTTTGCGCGAATATCCGAAACCCTGCCAACAAATAAATAAACATCATGAATACATTAAAGTATGATAGAGGCACTTAGGTTCTGTTTGTAATGAGTTTCGAAGACTTCTATGTCACACTATATAACCATAAAAATATGTTCGTTTAATCATATAGAAAAACCAGGTCTATGTGAGATACCCATTCTAGTGAAGTTAAGCTCAGGATAATTTTATAGTAAATTACTGGTTTTAACTCGTGTACCGTAAAACTTCAGATCATTCTAATATCGGGCCTTACATATTGTGTGTTTTTTTAACTTTACAAGCCCCCCAGTGGCTCAGCGGTATGTCTGCGGACTTACACGCTAAAATCCGGGTTTCGATACCTGTGGTGGGCAGAGCACAGATAGCCCATTGTGCAGCTTTGTGCTTAATTCTAAACAACAACAACATAACTTTACAAAAATACAAGGGCTTTCAGAGGTCCCAAAAATATGAAGTTTCTTAAAGAATCTGGTCAACCATCCAAAACGAAAAATGTAAAGTGGTGTTATAAAAGTCAGAGTGTGAAATTATTCATTACGTCTGAATAAAAGGCTAAGTGTAAAATTAGTAACCACAAAACCACCTAAATGGAGAATCGATCGTTACATGTTATTTGTTATGTTTCACAAGCCTAATTTGGTAACTAAAATTTAAGAAAAGCTTCAAGAATAAAGAAATACAGTTGTAATTGAGGTCATACCATCTACACAAGTGCTTTCGAAAGCTAGCTCAAACCTAGGCCCTTCAGTATGTTTTTGAGTTACCAAAGAAGATAGAAGTAGTCTGAATTTTGAATTTAACTCGTGAATATCATTTGCAGTAGTCGTGACGTGATAAAGGTTGGAATTCAGATGGAAATCTAACAATAATCGGTTTGTGTTTAGTGTAATGAATTGTTTCGCTGAAATGAAAATAAAAACCAGCTTCGGCGTAAAAGTGATTACCTGAAGCCATGCCCATACGAACATACGCACTTAGGCGACAAATTTTAAAAAGAAGGAAGGCCCGGCATGCCCAGGTGGGTTAAAGCGTTCGACTCGTAATCGAAGGGTCGCGGGCTCGAATCTCCGTCGCACCAAACATGCTCACCCTTTCAGCCGTGTGGACGTTATAATGTGTCGGTCAATGCCACTACTCGTTGGTAAAAGAGTAGCCCAAAAGTTGGCAGTGGATGGTAATGACCAGCTGCTTTGCCTCTTGTCGTACACTGCTAAATTAGGGACGGCTAGCGCAGATAGCCTTCGTGTAGCTTTGCGCGAAATTCAAAAACAAACAAACAAGTTTTAAAAACAAGGAATGTATGATATTGTTTATACATACAGATGTTAAAAGAAGAGGGCGCCACTGTGCATCATATTTTGATGCCGTAGTTCTCAAAGAAGATATCTCCAGTGTATAGTGTGTATTAGTTTATTTGTTTATAATTACGCACAAAGCTACATAAAGGACTATCTATGCTCTGCCCACCACGGGTATCAAAACCCGATTTATAGTGTTATAAGTATGAAGACATAACGCTGTGCCACTGGGGACCGCTATGTATTAGCTGGTCAGTTTATATGAAGGTTAATTGTTGTCTTTAACAGAACATTTTTTTTATGGAATAGACTGCGTTTGTTTAAAAATAAATATTCTATTTTATGCTTTCACGGGATACATGAGAAGGTGAGGGAGCCGAAAATTTCCCTGTAATATGGAATTTTCTATTGAACTTCAAAGTTAAGGTGTGAAACGTAATATGATCGCAAGAACATTTGTTACTTTTATTGCTTGTTTGTTTTTGAATTTCACGCAAAGCTACACTTGGGCTATCTGCGTTAGCCGTCCCTCATTTTGCAGTGTAAGACTAGAGGGAAGGCAGCTAGTCATCATATCACTGCCCACCGCCAACTCTTGAGCTACTCTTTTACCAACAGAATTGACAGTCACATTATAACGCCACCACGGTTGAAAGGGCGAACATGTTTGGTGCGACAGGGATCCAAACCCGCGGATTATGACTCGAACGCTATATTTTACGTGGCCATGCCTGGCGTGCGCTACTTTTAACTTGTAAAGTATTAAAATAACACTTCGTACCTTGTTATCAACATGAGGAAAATATTTAGGTTTGATTTTTATTGGAATAAACGTTACAAAATAGGGGAGATTGTAAAAGCAGTGATATTGAAATGTATCATTTATGAAATTATAAATGTTTAAGATTGCATCGCTGTTCGTTTATCATAGTATATAAATGCTTTGTGCGTCGTTATTAATAACCAAAGGTTTTGTAGGTTGTTTTAATATATCACCAGGGGTCAGAATTGGTTTGAAACTTTTTTTATTTCTTGATATTTCTGAAGAAATATTCAAGGGGAGGAAAATGTCATAACTTCATATTTTATATATCTTAGTTTTGTTTTCAAACAAGGGGAAGTAGTACTGAGTGGATTTTATTTTATTTTTTAAATTATCGATAAAATATTCAAACAAAAAGTGATTTTAACAATATGTATCCAGAGATTATATATGTTGTTGTCTAATGTCACCAGAGGGCAGTATGGAATAATTCTTAGCACTTGCCAGAAAATGTTCAAGCAGTGAAAGTTACGACAACAATATGTGGATATCTGCACGTACTTATATCCAGAGGTTATACATTTTATTCTTGAATGTCACCAGGGGGCATTATGGAGCAGCTTTTTTTCAGATTTATCACGAAATATTCACGCATATGTTACGTTCTCAAACAAAACTGGAATGGGATCAAACTGTATATAAAAGCAGCATGTGTTAAGCCTACTTATCAGAAATTCCGAAGAAGCGTATTTCTCTATATATATTTAACTATTTTTAATTTAAAATATATTCTGTAAAGTTCACTTTTATTTTTTATTTTCCTATGTTACATTTTACACACACATAAACAGCACGAGTTATTACTGATGACAGCACGTATAATACATATATATTAATATTGATGTGCACACTTTTTATTAGGAAGGTTAAACTATTCTTAACATTTCAAACGCTGAAAATTTCTGATATTTTCCTTTTTCTCTTGTTTTCCTCGTGTTCTAGTTTTATAAAGATGTTTTTATGCTCAATTTTCAAAATAATTGCATCTGATTTCTACCAAATGCCAGCGAGTTCTATATTTAAGCTCGTGACAATGAAAAGTAAAAGTTGTAAAAAACAAGAGTCAAGTAATAACTTCGGTGGTTTTAAAAATGAGAATATCCTCAATTCTGGTTCTTTGCCATAAATATTAATGTTTTCAGTCACGTGGTCCGCAAGTTGTATATTGATGTTTTTTTAGAATTTTCTCTTCTCGAGTTTTTTTTTCTTTCTTTCCATTTGCACGTTATGGATTAATTTAGAAACTGAGGTTGGACGTAGGAAAGTAATTAGTATACCGGGCTGCTTATCGTGAGATTTGAAGCTTGACCCGTTGTACATGCGACACATTTTCATGTTTGGCTTTGTAATTGTGACAGTAAAACACACTATTCGGTTAAGAGTGAGTCGGCCCGGCATGGCCAAGTGGTTAAGGCACTCGACTCCTATTCTGGGGGCGCGGGTTTGAATTCCAAACATGCTTGCCCTTTCAGCCGTGGGCGCATTATAATGGTACGGTCAATCCCACTATTTGTTGAAAAAAGAGTAGCTCAAGAGTTGACGGTGGGTGGTGATGACTAGCTGCCTTCCCTCTAGTGTTACACTGCTAAATTAGGGACGGCTAGCGCAGGTAGACCTCGTGTAGGTTTGCGTGAAATTAAAAACAAACAAACAAAAACAACAAGACTGTGAATGTGCCCGGCGACCAGGGGCGTAGATCCACAAAACACTAAATCAATCAATCAAACTGTAAGTTCTGTCCAGCAAATTTGATAAAGTACATAATGTAACAAGTCGACAAAAATTCGTGATGAGAGAAACCCACTTAAGTAAAAATGTATCTCAAGACAGCTGGTATGGGTATTGAAACTTGTATTAAAACAAAGTAGAAAACAGCGTTTTGACCTTCTTTGGTCATCTTCATTTTAAGAAAGAGAGATTTTGCAAGTGACTGTACATCGGCCTGGCATGGCCAAGCGTGTTAAGGTGTTCGACTCGTAATCCGATGGTCGCAAGTTCGATTCCCGGTTGCACCAAACATGCTTGCCCTCACAGTCGTGCGGGCGTTATAATGTTACGATCAATCCCACTATACGTTGGTAAAAGAGTAACCCAAGAGTTGGCGGTGAGTGGTGATGACTAGCTGCCTTCCTTCTAGTCTTACACCGGTAAATTAGGGACGGTTAGCGTAGATAGCCCTCGAGTAGGTTTGCGCGAAATTAAAAAAAAACAAAAAACAACAAGTCTGTGAATGTGCCCGGCGACCAGGGGCGTAGATTCTGGGGGGGATGGGGGATACATCCATCCCTTCATTTTAGGTAGGGGTATGGTGTATACAATCATCCCCCCTATACAGTTTGGTCTGTTGAATTGTTTTATTGCATCACAGGCCTAAAAATTCTGTGTTTGTTTTTGTGATTCTCGTGTTCTTACCAGTCGAATTACATAATTAGGCCTAGATGTAGGCTTTTCCAGCAGCCGAAATGTACATCTTTTATATAGGTGTGCTTCCAAGCTTTTCGATCTGGCGATAGTTCGTAAGTATTAGTCAGAAGGCCTAAGTATCGTGGCAACAAGATTACTCTGTGACTGCATGTTTACAGCTTTCAGGTTCATGTAATTAGAGATTACCAATTTGCAAATTGAACAATCCACATAAGTGGTTGCAAAAATCATCCCCACCATCGGGTGTTAAAAATCTACTCTCGCGTCGTCGACGGTCGGTTGCAGATTCTCTCTTTGTTAACCTGAAAATGACCTAAGAAGATGGAAACGCTGTTTTATATTTTATTTTAATAAAAGTTTTAATACCCATACCAACCGTCTTTATACATTTTCAAATCAATAAAAATGTGCAATTTCATTTGTTACAAAGCTATTAGGGTTATTTTCCGCTTTCTCTGATTTTGAATAACCGACGAGGAGGAAGACAATTTTTATTATGCACACATAACTTAAAAGTGTAAATAGTATTCTTTTTTATTGCAGAGATTCGAACCCGGATAGATAACTTTGACATATCGAGATTTACCACACGGCCAATCCGCGTTTGAAAAAAATGTGCTGAATTATTTGTTATTAACGATGTTTTCAACTGTGAATGTCAAACTTATTCCTTCATATTTGCCGAATAAGGACATTTTGCTACACAGTGGCGCTTCTTACAACTCCCGGTCAAATTCATTCATTCTTTTCAAGCCTCTCCCTCTCCCACACACACCGACCCACCGACAAGAGCGTGCGAAATTTATTCAGTCACAAATCAACTATTCTGGTCAGTATTCTCGCGCTCTCTATCAGTAGATTTGAGTTGAGCTTTTTGTCGAATTTTAGTGGCAACGGTCATTATTTATGACCGAGAGAGAACAAAAGTTTGAAACACAAATATATTTAATCCTTATTCTACTTGTTATAGTACTTTAATATTAGGTATATTACATCTCTAAACACGTTTTTTTTATGTAGTTTCTTAGGGATTTCTAAATTTGAAAGATCATGTGATAATTGTATTTCGACCACGCAATCTTTGTCGACGATTCGTTTCTCTCAGTCTAGATCTCTTCAGACCGACTGGAATACAACAAACACAGCAGTGGTTGAAACATTAGTTGATGCAATAATCGGCCTAACAATAATATCTTTTGACAAGTATAATTACAGTTGTTCTATTCCGACTTATAAAATGCGTATATATATACACACCAGAACAAAAGATTATTATTGTATAATAACACTTCTCAGTGTGTGATAAAGTTGGATATTAATGAATAAATATATCCTAGGCTTCCGCTAGCCATCAGCCACATCGCTATTGGCGAAAAAAAAAAAACAGCCTGTGGCTGAAACATCTAGTGTTGGTTTCGCCGCAGTAGCGAAAGATAATAACTTTTCGGTCTTGAATGGTTTTCCTTTATTTATTCTGCTCAAGCTTCGGTCTTAATAGCTTTCGTGATTTTTATCGCCATCCACACCATTAATGATGACAAATGACCAGAGGCGCCCCCCAGCGAGTTGAAGAAACAAGAAACATCTTTAAAAACTACCACTCACCGTAATCTATATTTTCTTTATATATGTATTTTTATGATTTCAATGATATGACAACTAACAAATTAAATTTAAAAAATATATATTTCTCAGCTGTGCTAATGATTTCTTTTATTTTCATTTCTTATGCTACATGTTTGATTTTGTCCGTGGTATACAAACAGTAATCAGGGAAAACCTGACTTTCGTCAAATCAACATATGGTTTGTATTAACGGGGAAATCCCAAGTTTTGTTTGGCATGTGTTTGAATTAAGATCATGACAACTCCTAGATCAGATAAAAAAGACGTCTAAACAGTTAGATATATCAAGATTTTTTTTCAAAAGAAGGTCGAAGCAACAACATCAACTAATGGTGGGAAATCCATTTCCAAAACAAAAGACAGCTCTGAAGAAACTGAAGCTTGCAGCAGTGATCAGACTGTCGGTGTGAAAAAAAAATATGTACCCACGATTTTCACAGAGTTGTTAAAGAAACTTGGTTTTCACAATTTCCTTGGCTGGAACATGTTTCCCAACAAAATACATTTCATTGCAAATTATGCAGGGACAACAAGAAGACAAATATTTATGCTACTACTGGGAAAACTGCTACTAAGCCTAAAAAATACGACTTGGTGAAGCATGCAAGGATCATCGTAGTGCAGTAGCATCACAAGTTTTGAAGAAGGACGTGTAAACTGCTGCTGTGAATGTATATGTGTGGTGTAAAGGTGGCATTCAGGCACAGATGGCCACATTACTTGTACAAGCAAAGGAAGCCATCCAAACTGTGAAGTTTCATTCCCTCCTTTCACTACAAGTATTCAGTGTAAGAATATTCTTCATTCTAGTATTAATAAGATACTTTCTGTTTTCTACAGTATTTTCTTAAAACAAAAGGCGATTTGACAATTTTATAAAAATGAAAGATTTTGAAAATATATATCAAAAATTAAGTAGCTAGCCAACTCTTTCAAATATCTTTGTTTATAACTTTAATTGGTGGTCTTATTTCAAAACACAAGTTTTTATATATTTTTAACAGGGAGTAACCTCTCTAAAGAAACTACAGACTCAGTTAAAAAGTGGAACAAAAAGTTTTATATACACCCACAGCCAGTCTCTGGATGATACGTACAGTGCCCTAAATCATGTAGTTCAGGATGAAATGAGGCAGACTTTTGGGCATCGCCTTGAAGCAGATGAAGCAACTGATGCAAGAAACACCTCTATACTGATAATTTATATCAATTATCTTTCATCGTTAGGTGAGGTTACAAGTCGATTCTTGCTTTGCGTGAGTTGACCAACACTTGGGTTGATTCTATCTACAACACAATGCGCTCAGTCTTGGCAGATTGAGGATTGTTTGATGTTGACTTGGTTGGACTTGCAACTGATGGTGCAAATGTTGTGGTGGGAATAAAAACAGGTGTTGCTACAAAATTTAAGGAAGAATGCCCCTGGATTATAACAAGTCATTGTTTGGCACACAGATTAAAGTTGGTAGCTGAAAAGGCAGCAAACCAGATGCCATACCTTGTGAAGTACATTTTAGTTTTGAACCAGTTTGCAAGAAGCCTGAAATATTCTGCGAAGTTGTGTTGGGTTTTGGAAGAGAGCAAAGCAACAAATTCAAGCAAGTGTTCTTCGCATGATGGCTCTCTTTTAATGACTCTGTCCAAGCACTAGTCAAATGTATTGCGTCTGTGTTAAGCTCCCTGCAGGTCGTAGCAATGGAACATGGTACTCCAGGCCGAGCCTTGCTACCTTCTCTAGTCCAGTAAATGTCATGTTACAGCTTTGTTATGATGACATTTTTTGGCTAACTCTATTGGCGTTCTTAGACTTTTGTCAATATATCTACAGAGTGCTGATTTATCTTATGATCTGGCTAAAGCAATTATTAATGGGCCAATTCAGTCGCTGGTATACATCCCTGGTCCTTACACTGAAGGAACTCCCACAAGCTTCTGATGCCAGTGATTACACTTCTTACAGAGACCATGACATCAAAGATATTGATAAACAACATGAAAAGTACATGTCAGCTGCTGACAGCTAATTTGTTGAAGAGGTGGTTACAACACTACAAGTAGCATTCCCAGACACTAACATGTCATTTTTTCAGTATTTAGCCCATGTCACAGCAGAGCAGTATCTGGAGAGGATGATCTGAAGAAACTCATCCAGTACTTCTCTCCTTTCGTCAATGAGGATGAGGCACTGACTGAATGGCTGCTAAAAAGGAACATAATGGAACAGGATGCTCACAAAAACAGAAACATAAAGAGCTTCTACAAGGAATACATCCACCAGACCCGTCAAACTTTTCCAAATCTGTCTCAGCTTGCAGCAGTTGGATTAATAATTCCAATTACATCTGTTGACTGTGAGAGGTGAATTAGCAGGTACAACAGCATCAAAACAGATGCCAGGGGCAGTCTGTCTGTGGCCAAGACAGAAATGTTACTGAACTCATCTGTGGTGTCCAAACCTTTAGATCGTCTTAACTTCGACTCTGCATTTAGATACTGGGTCACTCACAAAGAAATACGTGGGTACCATTCCCTGTTGAAGAAATGTGCTTCGGAACCTCAGGTGTCAACTTCTACTACATCTTCTATTGAGAATGATTTGGCTGAAGAGCTGCCATTGGATTTATCTACTTACTAGTCATGCTACCGTATTCTAGTTTTAAATCATTTTTAGTTTCTGTGTTATTTTGAGAAATGTATCTCTTTATTTTTTCTTTATCATGTTTATTTTGTTTGTTTCGTTTTTGGTGGGGAAGATTGCTGGGGAATAAAAAATAGTACAAAACTTAATGTCTTATAGATTTTCACATAATTATGACTATGTTTTACTGGATGGAAGTGATGCATATTAAAAGCCACGCACCATACAGTTTTTGGCGACTTAAAATTATGGATAAACAACTGTCACTGTGGCTAAGAGTTATTTTTCTAGCGGAAGCCCAGATATCATAAAAAAATATTTTTTAAAGGTAATACGTGCATATATACATATACGTAGCAATGGTGCTGATGGAAACCTAAGTACTTGTCTTGATGGTTAACGTTGGTTTGGAATTTTGACACGACTTAGTCTCGATAAACGTAACCAAGGGCATACAAAGTAAAAGCAAAAACTACACGTTACGTAATTTCACGTGATTGTGTTATTTTAACCTGGGGTTGTGAAATGATGGCACGCTTGTAATGGTGACATTCGAGGTTATTTTATTTAGTACATAGTATTTTCCATGTTTGGGGACATTGGCAAGTTTTTAGAGTGTCAGGTTGCTAACCGAAAATTTAAAATTCGAGAAGTGATCTTTAAAGCACGCTCCGCCATATCGGCATTGAGCACGTTATAAAAGTGAACAGTCACTGCTGATCTTGGGCCCAAAGAACTATATAAAACCCTTTTAGTAGCTGGTTTTGTTGGCTGGTTGATCCTCCTCTGACCAATTGGAAATTAGGGCTAGCTGCGCTTGGACCTAAGGGTCTCTGACCAGGCCGTTTAGCATAACACGGTACTGTTCAGGTGGAAAATCTCAAATCTTACTCCATCTGAAATATACCATTTACAAAGAAGACGTAAAAACTTCCTGGTGAATATTTTGAGTGTATTTATACGTTCGGAACCTGTTGCTTCTGGTTTCACTTTAGAAAAGAAAGAGTATATCAAATCGTCGTTTTTACTTTAACGTATTTGTATTTTCAGAATGTTTTCGTGATGCTATACAAAGGCTATTTGATAGATTAGAGGGAACATAGATAATAAGCAACACCCACCACTAATCTTGGGATATATTTGTCTGGTTCTAATAATGGGAGGGCCTGGCATGGCCTAGCGCGTTAAGGCGTGCGCTTCGTAATCTGAGGGTCGCGGGTTCGCGCCCGAATCGCGCCAAACATGCTCGCCCTCCCAGACGTGGGGGCGTTTTAATGTGACGGTCAATCCCACTATTCGTTGGTAAAAGAGTAGCCCAAGAGTTGGCGATGGGTGGTGATGACAAGCTGCCTTCCCTCTGGTCTTACACTGCTAAATTAGGAACGGCTAGCACAGATAGCCCTCGAGTTGCTTTGTGCGGCCCCCCAGTGGCTCAGCGGTATGTCTGCGGACTTACACGCTAAAATCCGGGTTTCGATACCCGTGGTGGGCAGAGCACAAATAGCCCATTGTGTAGCTTTGTGCTTAATTCAAAACAACAACAACTGCTTTGTGCGAAATTCCAAAAACAAACAAACAAACCAATAATGGGGTTTGACTATCACGCTTAGAACGAAGTGCGGAACGCGTTTTTGGAAGAATAGAACACGATGTATAAATAGCGGATTCATAGTCTCGACCACGCTGACCACTGTGCATTATTTACCTGACTACGTTGTTATAACAAACAACATTAAAAGTAACAGAAAGAAAAAAAACAACCTTTAAATAAAACGATATGAGCTGACATTTTGTGTGTGTTTCTGATTTAATTAAGTTTAAGTTATCGGTGTATTTGGTTATCACTTCAACAACGTATCGAATTCCGTCTAGCTCACCGTAACTGTGTTGTAATCAGTTTCGTGGTCCACTGCTCGCACATCATCTTATTACCGTGACGCCAGCTCTGTATGCGACCACGTGAAGTGGTGGCTGATGATAGTGTCCTTCTTGCTGAAAACAGGGTCAACACACAACTGTTTGTTAAACAGTGTCTTCTGACCGGCCTGGCATGGCCAGGTGGGTTAAGGCGTTCGAGTCGTAATCTGAGGGTTGCGGTTTCGAATCCCCGTCGCACCAAAGATGCTTGCCCTTTCAGTTGTGGGGGCGTTATAATGTAACGGTCAATCCCACTAATCGTTGGTAAAAGAGTAGCCCAAGAATTGGCTGTGGGTGGTGATGAGTAGCTGCCTTCCCTCTAGTTTTACACTGCTAAATTAGAGGCGGCTAGCACAGATAGCCTTTGAGTAGGTCTGCGTGAAATTCCAAAAAAGAAAAGAAAGATGTTTTCTGACCTGTCTCAGATGTGTTTTTTCGTTTTCTAGTAAACCGACAGCGATATTGTATTACTTCGAGACTTAAATGTATTATTAAATGATTCGTCTAATATTTTGATTATCTTTATCAATAACATGCTGATTAGAAAGGTCAGGGTCGTCTTAACAAGTAGTCAACCCCCCAAAAAAACAACTCAAATACTAACTACTACATACGTCGTATGTTGTTATTAGCATACTAGTATTAGCGCAAAATACATTAACTAGGAAGTTAAAACTTCATAGTTGAAGGCATTTCCCTTTAACCTCGAGGACCCGGACCCAGTGAGCTTGTTTCTTAATTTTTAACAAACACTTCTGAGTGTAAGTAAATAAGATAGTTAGATAATACGTCAACCACACCATATCTGTTGTATCCAGTGTTAATAAGGCATATCGTACAATATCAGAAATTATAGTAAAATAACAAGAAATCTTGCCAGTGTTTTACGTAAGCCCATTTTGATAGCACTCCACTAGTCGTTTCGTTAGCGTTGAAAAGATCAGTTTCATCTGAACGGTGGCAAAAAACAAAATCTCCCGATGTATAAGCAGAAGTATACGGACTTGAAAAGCTTAGTTCGGGTAGCCCATCGTGTGGCTTTGTGCTGAAACAAACAAACAAACAAAATCGTTTCTTAAAATCAAACCAGTCAGCGACACAACAGTGTACAGTACCGGCATTTCTCACCATAATCAGAAGTGTGTATGTATCTATGTGCCTTTTTTTTTTATACGAAACAGACCAGACCATTTGAAGTACTGCCTTAAAGAACGTGCGAAAGAAACAGCTTCAGTTTGTTGGCCTTCCTTTAACATCTCCAGTGGCACAGCGGTATGTTTGCGTACTATCACTGCTAAAAATTGTTTCGATATCCGTGGCGAGCAGAGCACAGATAGCCCATTGTGTAGCTTTGTGCTTAATTAAAAACAAACAAATAAAACTTTCCTTAAAAACAAAGAAGTCAAACAACAATAGTTTAATACTATTCTAGTGTTCCCCTGGCTCAACGATAAGACTGAGCGTTCATAACACTAACATTCGGGTTTCAGTACCCGTGATGAGAATAACACGTATAGCTCATATGTAGCTTTGTGGTTAACAAAATACAAACAAACACTGTATATATATATGTAAGTATAGACTGTTTCTTTATTTGCCCTCAGTGGCACAGTGGCATGTCTGTGGACTCACACCGCTAGAAACTGGGTTTATGGTGGGCAGAGCAAAGATAGCTCATTGTGTAGCTTTGTGCATAATTCCAAACAAACAAACAAACTTGTTTGTTTTTTTAATTTCATGCAAAGCTACATGAGGGCTATCTGCTCAAGCCGTCCCTAATTTAGTAGTGTAAGACCAGAGAGAAGGTAGCTAGTTATCACCACACACCCTCAACTCTGGGGCTACTCTTTTACCAATGAATAATGGAATTGACCATCATATTATAACGCCTCCACGGCTGAAAAGGCGAACATGTTTGGTGTGACTGGGATTCAGATCCGCAACTTTCAGATTACAAGTCGAATATACTAAATACCGCCCCCCCAGTGGCTCAGCGGTATGTCTGCGGACTTGCACGCTAAAATCCGGGTTTCGATACCCGTGGTGGGCAGAGCACAGATAGCCCATTGTGTAGCTTTGTGCTTAATTCAAAACAACAACTACTAACTACCTGGCCATGATGGGCCGTATGTGTAAATTTTCACGTTTTGTGAGCCCACTAGTGGCACAGTGATATGTCTGTGGACTTACAGCCCAAGAATCTGAGCTCGATACCAATGGTGAACAAAGCGCAGATAGCCCAAAGTGCAGCTTTGTGCTTAATTACAAACAATAACCGTCTTTCGGCGCCACCTGCTGGTGTTTTCATTGTCGAGAAATTGATTGGGTCCATCAAGAAATAAACGTTGTCTAACAAAACTACCACAAAAAGTTTTATTTTGATAAGAATTTAGATAAGAAATTTCACTCCTTATCATAAATAAATAACCTGCTAAACGAACCCTTACTTGTTTGTAGCGCTACCTTAGTACCAATTGCTGATGACAGGATTGAATTTTAGTTTGATCAATGATTAAAAACGTGTTAGTTTTTGTATGTCTATGTTGTTTAGAGTAAGCTCACTTGTTACGCGTGCGTTGCTGTAAATTTGCGTGGATCGTAGTATTATATATCAGTGACATCAGAGATGAATTCGAAGGTTGTAAATAATATTACGCGACCTCGTTCAATGGTTAAAACATTTACACTAATAAAACCTTCACCCTCTTGGCATTTTGAACTTGTAGATACAAAACATACAAATATGGATTCTTAAGCTGTGAATACAAGACCCGAGTTCTTATGGTTTTCAGTAATTGTAGATAAAAAAACCTGGGTCCGTATGGTTGTCTGGAGTTCATGTACATTATTACCAACTTTATAGCTGGATGGACAAGAAGACGGGTATATAGATTAACTTATTTGTATTCCTGTAAAGCTTCCAAATGCTACTTGTTTGAGAGTATGAGATGTACCACTTATATAATATTTTCTTTAATAAAACCATAAGACATAAGAGTGCAGATATTTGTCCGTCTATGATATATTTTTAAGTCAACACTTAACAAAGATTATTATATATTTACTATTTTGTATCTTTCTTACTTTTTTGAATGGTGATAATGAATCAGGTTTTAGCTTAAATTAAAATTTCATCCTGGTGTAATGTAATGTTTGTGTAATTACATCCTAGTATGATCATGTAACTCAATCCAAGTGTGATGTAATGTTTGTGCGAGTCCATCCCGGTGTGATGGGATCTTTTACCATAAATCTTTAGAATGCAGGTAGGGAGTTTTCTAAAATCAAATTTTTTACCACAAAATATTCGAATTATTTGAGACTCCTGTAAGAAACTAATCTGCAGAGGCGTGGTGATTAGAACGCTTGACTCACAATTGTAGGATCGCAGCCTGCCATGAATATGCTTGCCTTTTCAGTCATTGGTGTGCTGTAAGTTACGGCTATTCCCACTATTCGTTGCTCAATTGTACTCCAGGAGTTCTAGTGGGTGGTGTTAACAACTTCCTTCGTTTTAATCTGTCACTTCAGAGTTAGAGACATATGGACATTAAATCCTTGTATATCTTTGAGCGAACTATAACAACAACAACAAAATAAAAACCCCGCAAAATACGGAGTTTAAAAATATTTTCAAGTAACATTCTCAGGCGTTTGAAAGTGAATAAAGCCCTCAGAAATCCTGATAGAAGCTGGCCAAAAAGCTGTAGGATCAAGAGTTTTCCCAGACTTTCGAGGGTGAAACATCCCGTTAGTAATACAAGCACGTGTTTACCAGTCGTAAACAACATTGAGCCTCCAGTGTCACACCGGTATGTCTGTGGACTCACACCGCAAGAAACTGGGTTTCGATACTCGTGGTAGGCAGAGCACAGATAGCCCACTGTGTAGCCTTATGCTTAATTCCAAACAAACCATATTGTTTATGGTATAAACTAATTAATAATAGCCTATTGATCAGTATCTGGTAAGTAAAGAAAATACTTTTTCAAAAAGGAAGTAAATGTAGGGATGGCTAATAAGAAGGAAGAGGTCTTGTGCACCTGACCCTCGTGGGTATTTAAAAATTCAACATATCCAAATACCCACAAAGAAGAAGCGAAGCGAATGGCTTATATCACTCCTTCAAAAAATAATACGTTCGGCGTGGCTCGGTAGTTAGAACGCTCAACTTGTAATCTGAATGTCGCAGGTTCAAATCCCCGTCACACCAAACATGCTTGCCTTTTCAACCGTAAGGACATTACAATGTCACGGTCAATCTTATTATTCGTTAGAAAGAGTAACCCAAAAGTTGGCGGTGAGTGGTGATGACTAGATGCCTTCCCTCTAGTCTTACACTACTAAATTAGGGACGGCTAGCACAAATAGCCCTTGTGTAGCTCTGTGCGAAATTCAAAAACAGTAGTGTAGAGATGGCATCATATCATCCCTACGTAATAGCACAATGTTTTTAAATCCAATGTTTTGATAGACATCATAAGATTGTACTTATAACCAAGTTCTAAATACAGTGAGGTTCCAACTGTAATATTTGTTTATCTGTTATTGATTGGTAATTCCTGTTTCATTCTTTACCTAAGCTTTCCAAAGTAACACAACACTTCTGTAAGACGCTAACTTTAAGGGGTAATAATAACATCGTTTACACTATAATTATTTTTTAATTACTACTAGCTATTAATAATATTTATAAAAGCAGATATGTTTGAAACTGTCACCTTAGTGAAACTGGTTGGCACCATTGTTTTGGATTTTAACTTATCATGTAATAAAAAGAAAAGCTATAAATTCAAACTTTGTGTTTTGTTATTTACAAACTTTCCCAGAACTTGTGACTTGGTCATTGGGGTAGATACTGTTATAAAAGAAAACACTCTGTGGTACTGTAAAGTTCTGATGACCTGTTGAGGAGATATTTAAAATAATATTTCGATGAACAATCCGAGCTGTTCTTAAATAGTGTTAACGCTTGCATGATATATATATATGTGTGTGTGTTATATTTTAAAATGTAATTATTACCGCGAACGTTAATATTGAATTTGACAGTATAAGAAAAATTACATTTCTGTAATTTCGCACGTCTCCGCGAAATCGCCTTTTCAGCCTTTTGGGTATTATAATATGACAGCCAACCCATCATTCATTACTAAAGAGTAGCCCAAGAACTGAAAGGTTTGATTAACGAAATTACAGCAAAAATTATAATGTGACGTTAGGGACAGCGAACCAGTCGTTTTATAAGAATTTCAACAAACAAATATCCACCTACAGCATGCAACTAGTGAACCTGTTTTTGTTATTGTTGTAGTTGTTTTTACTTTTGTTTTATGTCCAGCATTTTTACTAATAAATTAGCAAACATTTGCTAGTGGCTAAAACTTTTTAAACGTATCAAAAACTCCTATTTTTCTTCGCCAAAAATACTTTCAGTTTTTCTGGTGAACAATCTGAAACAAAACAAACTATTTAAATATCTGAATAAACAGAGTTTGGTTACGCTTTGTAACGAATAATTAAGACCCCATGGCCAACAGAATTTAAGTGAATATTAGGGAGGATAGCACTGACGCTTGGGGGCACCTGAATTACTTTGTTAACGGTAAATATTAAATTGACAATTGAAACGACGACTTGCCATGATGATTACACACAAGTTTCTATCCCCTTTTCCAAGAGACTTTTCGTTACTGAGTCAAAATTGATGGCATATGCCCCCATCTTCACCCCTTTTCCCGATCTCTCTATGTTTGTAAGACAGTATATCCTAGTTTCTTGTTATTTGGTTAAGGATCGGTTAATTATGATGGCCAGTGGTCTGGGGCGGAGGGCAAATTTGACATAGCCAAACCAATAAAATTACCACGTCGAAAAATCAACTTTCTAAAACAACCGTCGTATTTAATTACCAGACAAAAGGGAAACCTCTGTAATGAAGATTTATCAATAAACGTTTAATTGAATTTGCACCACTGGCCAGTCATCTGAGGTCGTAGGCACAACTTTCACAGGGAGGGGAAAATTGATGGAATTATCTTAAGCATATAGCATATTCCAGCTAGAAAAACTGCCCCCCACCTTCACCAGCACGTGCTTCTGAAACCAAAGATGAGCCTATGGTTGTAACCTCTCGGTCGATCATTGGTTACCAAGGCACTACAAAAATCCTTGAAACTACAGAGGTATATAGTGACGTAATCTTACGAAGTGACCTTTATCCATAATAATCTGGTAAGCCTAAAATGCGAAGACATTGGAATAAAAGCTTGTCAGTGGCGGTAATTATGCACGCTAAAACACGGGTTTCGATACCCATGGTGGGCAGAGAAGAGATAACCCATTATGTAGCTTTGTGCTTAGGAATAACCAACCACACCAAATTAGAATTTTTAAAAATATATTAGAAAATAATTAATGCATTATAAATAAGAGCTTGTTTTATTTTTTAACAACGAAATTCGGTCGTTTAAACTTGGAAGTTTTCTTCGTCTCGTTGATTTTGTTAAACACCTGGCAGTGTCGTCCGTGATCACGAGTTTGTTGTTACATTAGGTTGTGTGTTTAACAAAATTTGGATGGTGTGTCTTTCGAAATTTGTGTCCACTAGTGGCTCATTTTGTGTAACTATATGTTTAATGACACTGAAACTTATATTCGGTTTCGTATACATTTCTTATATTTATTTAGTGTGATACATATTGAGTGAGAAATTGTGGAACATCTTAAGATTACTGTAGTTTAGATAAGTATTGAGTTTTATCAGATGAAAAAACGCCGTCTCTCACAGTCAAGGTTTACTATTTTAAGCATTATAAAATAACTTCAGACATTTTAAAATGGATCATAATCATGTTTGTAGTTGAAGAACATGACCAGTTAGTGCGGGAGATCTCGACTGGCAATCTGCAGTTCGCGGGTTCATATCCCTGTCATAACAAATACCTTCACCCATTCGGCTGTGTGATGGTCATTCCCACTATTCGTTGATGAAAGAGTGCCTCAAGAATTGGAGGTGGGTGATGATGACTAGTTGCCTTCCCTCTAGTGTTGTACCGCTAAATTAGGGTCGGCTACCGCAGTTAGCTCTCGTGTGGCTTTGCCCGAAAATCCTAAACAAACAATCAATTTGTGAACAGCCTCGACATTTCGCGATGTAGTAACGAAACTCGAGGAGATGTTTGAGTTGGTTATTGCACAGAGGCTATTGCTAACTTACTCCTTTGTGACATCATTCCTGTTAATAATGTCGAGACATTTTCTGTCTGTCTGCTGGACAGATCTGCAAAGACTGGAAAATCTTGCCCCGCCTCCAATATCTCCATATATATATATAACAAACAAACGAGCCCTCAGTCTCTGAGATGTATTTTTCTGATGATGAAGGGAATATCAAACACTCATATTACTGACTCAAGGCCATTACGATAGTTTATATGTTAGGCTTAAATTTCTTGGGACGGAGAATCCGTCGTTAATTAATAACGAAAGTAATTTGTGATGACTAGAAATCCAGTTGAAGTAAAAATGTATCTCAAGACGGCTGGTATGGGTATTAAAACTTTTATTAAAATAAAGT
The DNA here is from genome assembly GCA_011833715.1 of Carcinoscorpius rotundicauda. Taxonomy (NCBI): domain Eukaryota; kingdom Metazoa; phylum Arthropoda; class Merostomata; order Xiphosura; family Limulidae; genus Carcinoscorpius; species Carcinoscorpius rotundicauda. The sequence continues at coordinate 16,664,995 of CM022391.1, forward strand.
AGAGAACAATGTTTTGACCTTTAAAGGTTAACTTGGAGATGACTTGAGAGGGCTGAAACGTTGTTCTCTACTTTATTTCAATAAAAGTTTTAATACCTATACCAGCTCTCTTGAGATACATGATGACGAAAACATAAGTCCAAACTCCGAGCTGGCTGTCGCTCAAACTTGACGTCATTGACATCTATGTGACGTTAACTTTGTAGAGTGACCTGTTTGTACCACGAATCAAAGTCTTGATGGTATCAGAGGGGTGGAGCCACTTTACATATTCCAAATGGTCCAATGCGATGAGCAAGAAACGAAAAATCTCTTTATCATGGGCGAAGTAAAAGATTTTCTGCGTATGTTTTCGGACAGGAAGAAGAGACCAGGGAGTTTGGAAATTTTGGCACTTGATGACCTGGACAGGTAGGTAGTAGCGTCCTCAGGACGTCTGTGATAATGTCACTGTTCACGAATAAGTGTGTGTGTGTGATGCACATGTCAGTTTATGACTGACATTTCTTAAGACATGCTCTCCTTTCGTATCGTATATATTGGAGGTTATACATCTCTAAACGTAACATCAAAATCTTTAGGCATTGGATTTCTAGATCCCAGCCCAGGCAACTCTTTTGCCAGACCCTGAATCGTGCCGTTTGATTTGATCTGGATTTGAATTATATTCATGTTCACATCTGCTCAACTTCTTCCTTTCGGGACAGGTCCCGGCCTTTCTTTCCGCTGCTGCCTTTGCCTCCACCCAAGACAACATTTAGAGAGACATCCTACACCCAAAAAGTCAAGAACAATAATAATAATTAATTTATTAAAAAAAAACACCACTTAATCTCAATAACAATCCACGAAAGGGGATGAAGAGGAACCACAACGTTCCTGAACACCCCGGTTGGGGAGACAACTCTTCTGATTTTTCTCTCTCTAAACTGAACCCCTGCCCTGAACTCTGTTTAGTTTCTAAACGTATCATGTATTAATGTACTACATCAGATTTGTATTTACGTTATATGTGTAAATAGTTTTAACTGCTACATTAGCACTTTGTTATCGGATAGTTTTGTAAGGCTCGTTAGTTTATTTTCCTGATTAGAATGTTTAATATACCATGTGTGACTTCATTTTCATCCCTATACTGTTATTATATAGACTAAAAGATGCCAGCCAAAACGATTCAAAGGTAATTTTCCTGAAAATAATGATGAATAAATATAAAACGTACAGTTAATCCAATGCCTTCGATTATAGTGGAACTCAATATGATTGTCTAGTTTGCCATTTACAACGTCTTTTGTCATGTCATCTGTTATTTCGATAACAAAATTTGCACTGCTTTTGTTTTAAAGTAAAGGATACTAAATAAAGTGCATTGTTGGTAAAAATACTTGGAATTTGATGCAATGGGTGCATCCAACACATCATTGCGCCCAGTTTGGCGAAGTAGTCACGTGAATTGTTTTCCCGCTGGATGCCACTGTTCCTTGTTATTTTACTGATCGCGAGTGTGTATTAAAAAAAAGAGAAGAAAAAACGCCAGCGAGATGATGTAGTAAAATCATGGATTTTTATAGTACAGACATGTACGTATATATGTATAAACCAAACAACAAATACATACTCAAGTACTCTCCCCTCTTTATATGTTTTTTTCGGTTCATGACCCTATCTTCAAAAGACCCGTTGTTTTCCAGAAATTGATTCAAAAACAGAAGCAATTTGTTCTTAATCATTTTTTATCAAATTGACCGTTCAACTCATATTAGAACTGATGTATCAATGTTGATGTCAATATAAAATTTTAAGAATTGCAAAAAATACTTTTCGTGTAATGTACTGTGAAAAAATAAGCATTTTGATATACATACAGTTAGTTTAATTTTTACTGAGACTTTCTAGATTCTGTCATGCCATCCATTCTTTTCTTTTTGGCCTGGCATGGCCAGGTGGTTAAGGAACTCGACTCGTAATTCGATGGTCACAGGTTCGAATTCCTGTCACACCAAACATACTCGCCCTTTCAGCTGTGGGAGCGTTACAATGTGACGGTCATTTCCCCTATTTGTTAGTAAAAAAGAGTAGCTCAAGAGTTGGCAGTGAATGATGATGACTAGTTGCTTTCCCACTAGTCTTACGCTGCTAAATTAAGGACGTCTAGCGCAGATAGCTCTCGTGAAGCTTTGCGCGAAATTCAAAACAAATCAATTATTTTTTCTCTTGCTAGCCCTTCACTAGCTCAGCGGTAAGTCTGTGGATTTACAACGCTAAAATCAGGGGTTCGATTCCCCATGGTGGGCTCAGCAGATAGCCCGATGATGGCTTTGCTATAAGAAAACACACGTTCTTTTCTTCATCGATATTTTGTGTCCTGAACTGTTATTTCCAGCCATATTAGGTATTCCTATTTATAATGAATAATAGGTTATATTTAACACAATGAGTTTTTAAAAAGTTTCAAAATAAATATTTTTAATCAACTCAGACACTAAATGAACAAATCAATAAAAATGTTCAGTTTTGCTTGTCTTGTCAATTAATTTTACATTTTCACTAACAACAGTATGATCGGTAGTCCCAGGCCCGGCATGGCCAAGCGCGTTAAGGCGTGCGACTCGTAATCTGAGGGTCACGGGTTCGCATCCCCGTCGCGCCAAACATGCTCGCCCTCCCAGCCGTGAGGGCGTTATAATGTGACGGTCAGTCCAACTATTCGTTGGTAAAACAGTAGCCCAAGAATTGGCGGTGGGTGGTGATGACTAGCTGCCTTCCCTCTAGTCTTGCACTGCAAAATTAGGGACGGCTAGCACAGATAGCCCTCGAGTAGCTTTGTGCGAAATTCCACAAAAACAAAAAACAAAAACGGTAGTCCTAATACACGAACGTAACGAGGCTTACCTAAAACATGACTTTATTGAAAAGCTTGGTAGTTTTTACTTTGCATTTATTTAAACTGGAGATTAAATTAATCCTAAAAGTCTCCATAAAATTATCACAAAAATATAAATAATGAAAAGGTACGACTTTTTTTTTTTGTAATTAAGCCTCAAGTTAAGGCACAGTGTGGAATCACGTAAGTTTTTTTACGAAAGAAAAACTGTTAATTTAACCTAAATCATTTCGAAGTAAACTCTTTTGTTGTTATAACACCGAAATTAACAAATAAACTAAGAAACAAATATTTTTCTTCAATGCAAACATTAAATTAAGAAATAAACTTTTTTCTTTCGGGTTTGCTGTCTAGACGTTTTATTTTAACCTTTTCAGTACATATACTAATAACAATAACAGGTGATACTTTTGCTACGCGACATAACATTAAAGCAGTTGTTGAAAGGCAGCGTTACGAAAAGAAAGACGCTAACTTTTGTGTAATATATCCGACTATTTTGCATCATTAGCTTAGAATGTAAGTTTAGAACTAAGCTCCCTAAACTTGCTGAAACTTGTAAGATACTATTGGGTTTATGGCCAAAAATATCGTTAAATGTTAGGGAACCTAATTGATGTAGTTGTCTATACTCATTACAGCTTGATTTTTATTTTTTTATTTAAACAATACTTTACTGAAATTGGAAGTTCATATAAACTTTTAAAATCCATTCGACCACAAATGAGGCTATACTTGTTGCACATACAATGGCTAAAATAAACTATCTTGGATTTCCTTTTATTATTTTTTTATCTTTTGTTTCGCAATTTTCATTTCACTGTACATAAGGTGATATTAGTATTGTATTTCATGCAACTATGTTCAACTAAGGTATTTAACCAACTGCCAAAGAGAGAGAACATTCTGTGTTAGGTGAGGGACTTCTTGATACTTCATTGTATAGAGCTTTTAAATTGGACTACCGATTATTCAGGGTTCGAATCGTGGTATTTGTTGTGTTTCATTGTCTAGAGCTATTAAACTAAACCAAGTCTGGCATAGTCTAGTGGTTAGGATGCTTGACTTGCAATCTGGGGGCCACACCAAACATGCTCGCCCTTTCAGCCGTGGGGACGTTATAAGTTATAAGTCACTATTCGTTGGTAAAATATTAGACCAGAAGTTGGCGGTGGGTGATAATGACTAACTGATTTTCCTCTAGTATTACACTGCTAAATTACGGACGGTTAGCACAACTACCCCTCGTATAGCTTTCCGCGAAATCCATAAAACAAACAGTTAGAATAAACTGCTGATTCTTCAGCCCCCAGTGGCTTAGCGGTATGTCTGCGGAATTACAAGTGTGTTTGCATTTTTCTTATATCAAATCCTCATCGGGCTGCGTCCATCGAGGGTAATCGAACCCCCGATTTTAGCGTTGTAAATCCGAAGACTTACCGCTATTTCAGTGGATAACATGGTTTGTTTTGGAATTTCGCACAAAGCTACTCGAGGGCTATCTGTGCTAGCCGTCCCTAATTTAGCAGTGTAAGACTAAAGGGAAGGCAGCTAGTCATCACCATCCACCGCTAACTCTTGGGCTACTCTTTTACCAACTAAAAGTGGGATTGACCGTCACATAATAAACCCCACGGCTAGGAGGGCGAGCATGTTTAGCGCGACGCGGGCGCGAACCCGCAACCCTCGGATTACGAGTCGCACGCCTTACGCGCTCGGCCATGCCAGGCCGGGATAACATGGAGGACAAAGCTAAGAATGCGTATTACTCAGTAGGCATGTATGATTTTAATTTTATCATGTTGTTGTTTTTTCTGTTTATTTCATGAATTATGTGAACTGTCTTTGTTGATAAGCACGAAGCAACATTATTGGTCGTCTGTGCTCTGCCAACCACGAGTGTCAAAACTTACGTGTCTACATAAATGTTTTCGAGGTGAGGGACGGAAAACATATTTGCAAACGTTGCCTTTCACAGTATAAATCAATCGACTATAATAATGTGTGTTATTTATGCTTAAACACAAACATTAATTTAGTTTTAATAATTTTTATTAAAACTGTTCACATTATAGTATGTGCAATTTGTTTGTGTTTGTGTATGAAATTCAAGGGGACAATTTCCCCTTTTTGTAAGCCTCCAAGTCAAATCCTAATTTATTTATTTTTTGGGTTGTTGTTGTTTTGAATTAAGCACAAAGCTACACAATGGGCTATCTGTGCTCTGCCCACCACGGGTATCGAAACCCGGATTTTAGCGTGCAAGTCCGCAGACATACCGCTGAGCCACTGGGGGGCAATGTTTTTTTGGGGGGGGAGTATAAGCTCTCAGAATTATCGTTAATCCACTTGTTGGGACTGGTGGGCTGCAACTGTGACATTATTTTGACGGAAATATCAGTAATACACGAGTTTCCCGTTATACAGGTAGAATTTGTCAACCATTTTGAATATTTTAAGTGAAATGGTCAGTTTAGGTGTACATGTAAAGATAAAGAGTCAAGCATATTGAAATTGGACAGCTGTAGGAACAGTCATGTCATAAAGATGACAATTATGTAGTTCGTAGCGTTTTATGTTCTTAATATGGGAATCATGTTAACATTTTCTTTACAGTGAGAGTACCGAAGACAAACAAAAAAACGTAGAAGATGTTTTGTTTGAAATGTTTCAAGACACCAACGAGAAGGTTTCCGTAGCCAAGTTTTTAACTGTAAGTTTTGTTTTGTTTTGTCTTTTAAGCAGCCATTATATCAACGATGATACTTGCTGTGGTGTTTAAACTTGTTGTTATATAATACCCAAAATATTAGAGTTTGTTATTCATAAAATCTAATATACAGAACACAAGGTTAGTGCATTACACGATGAAAGAGTTTTTGCACCAGCATCTCATATTTTAAGGTCTTTAATATCACACAAATTTGTTTGTAGTTGTTCATTGGGGAGAAATTATACACATATCTGTGGGTGTTTTAGAAGAAAAAAAAAGCGCTACACAATGGGCTATCAGTGCTGTGTCAACCACAGGGCTCAAACCTCAAATTTTAGCAATATCAGAAAAAGTATTCATTCTTTGTTATTAAAATTCAAGTGTAGTGTGGTGAAGATTCCAGTCATTTGATTAAGAAATGCATAATTATCGAAGACTAAATTCTAAGAGACAAATTACAGTTGATTTATGAATCCAATGCCAGAGGGAAAATGTGATACTGAAAAAAGGATCTTTTTTATAGTCTAGTTGACCTTAAACGACACAATTATTAAACCCTACTAGCTCATATTTCCACATACTCCATGGTTGTTGCAACACTCGGTTCAAAGAACTGAGCAAGTGAAGTGGGTGGAAAGACATATATTTTAAATATATAGAGAATTATGGTGTTGGTTAATGGGGTTTACTACAGTATTCATTATATTTAATTATTTATTTTACATTGATAACAATAATAATTATAATGGTTTCATCTGTCTGTGACAAGATGTAGCCCTCTTTCATGATATTTTAAGGTCATGATAGAAAACTTTTCTGTAATCATCTTTTTGATAAGTTGTGTTGTCAGAATGCTTGGTGATGTGACTTTAACCCCAATCCATTCACCCATACAGATTTTGAGTTGAGCACTCTAACCATAAGACAGTGCCAGACTCTTATTTTAAATATCTTATTATAAACCTGGTAAGAAACAAATTTATTGACCCACAATCAGTTAAGTGCAGAAATAGTTCAGGAAACTGCACTTAAAAATTGCTGGGGACTAAATTAATTGGATGTGACATGGCCAAGTGGTTAGGGGTTTGACTTGTAATCTTTTATTGTATATAAATATATATATATATATATATATATTACTGAAACTTAAAATAAATGTATATAAAACTCTAAAGATTTGGTTTTAAAGAGTCTGAAGTTCTAGAATTACGTAAATTATAATATTATTTAATTGTTGAAATGGATGGAAATGCTTTTAATATTTGAACATTAGTCATTCCCAATTGGCCCACCATGGCCAACTGGTTGGAGGACTCGACTTGCAGTCTGAGGGTCATAGGTTAGAAACCCTATCATATCAAACATACTTGCCCTATCAGCTTTGAGGGCATTATAATTTTTCAGTCAGTCCCACTATTCATTGATGAAAGATTTGCCCAAGAGTTAATATTGGATGATGATGACTAGCTGCCTTCCCTCTAGTCTTATACTCCTAAATTAGGGAAAACTAGTGCAGTTAGCCCTTGTGTAACTTGGTGTGCAATTCAAAACACAAACAAACAATAATTTCCAATTAAAATTAATTTAGAATAATACTTATAGGGTCAAAAGAAAGCATGATATTATTAAAAACTTGATATATACAGAAACAATGGGTGGGCACCATCAAGAAAACATTGTACCATTAGAAAATTTTTACTGAAACTATAGATGAGCTCTCTCAATAAAACGTTTTATTATTAGACAATTGATAAATAGGTGAGCTCCTGAAGTTATCTTAATAAACATTCCAGTATGACGCTTTTGACTCACATAAAAGAGCTTCTTTTAATTCTACTGCAAAAGATTTACAAAGAATATTTAAAATTATTATAAATAACAATCAATTGGTTATTAATTCTAGGCTTATTGTTTTATTTTTTATCAAAGTGATCTATTCTTGACTCTGGTGCTTTATCATAGTAAAACATAAGAAGGAAATATAGATTTTAAGTTTTTTGTTTACATAAACTTCTTTAATCTGTTACAGGCTCTGTCTGCTACTGGTTTGAGGAAAGGAGATCCTCGCCTGAAGGAGATGATGACCCAACTACGAACTGTCCATAAACGGACTCCTGATGTGGGTTCACCAGAGGCTCTCTGCTTAGACAAGGCAACATTTAAAAAGTACTTTTAATTACAAGATAAAGTCTACTGTTGCATGGATCTTTTTCTTTTTTTGGAATTTCTTGAGCAAATTTTCAGTGGAAGATTAATCCAATTTTACAAGTGAATTGGACATACCTTCATCTTATCAGTAAAGCATCTTTTGTTTGGGGTTTATCCATACAGACCTCTTGACTCTGTTTTATTCATAGAACTTCAGAGTTATATGTTAGAGGTTAAAATCAATTTTTGTCTCTCAATTAGTATTGTCAACATATATACCCACATGTTGAAAATAGTGGAAGAAACAAACAGACTATGTCAACAAAAACAGGAAAAGAAACAGACAGAATGTAGCAATAAAAAGGGAGAAAGAAACAAGCAGAATGTAGCAACAAACACAAATAAAGAAATGGACAGAATGTAGCAACAAAAAAAAAGGAAACAAAAATAATGTAGCAACAAAAATAGAGAAAGAAACAGGCAGAATGTAACAACAAACATAGAGAAGGAGAGAGACAGAATGTATCAACATCAACCAGGTGTTATTTATAGGCCAAAGTAATATATTAAAAAAATTGAAGAAAAGTGATTTTGTATTTGTGTTAAATACTAAACAAAGCTCAAGAAAATACAAGGCTTTGTTGACTAAGCCTTTTTCAATAACTAATTTATATTTGTTGTATGAACTAGAAAAAAAACTGAAATGTATTTATCAAAAAATAGACCTCAAAATACCTCTTTCAGCAGTAGTTGTTTATTACACATTATATGCTTAATAAGAATTTACCAACTTTTTTCAGATTTCATGATGAACTTTTCAGTGTTGGCTTATTTTTTGAACTACTTTGTGAAATTCAAAATCCTGGATATTTTTTCATTCAAATTATTTTATGAACTTCTTAGTATTGACAACTTCTTATTCAGACTACTTTATGAATAAATGTTGTTAGTGTGATACTAAGATCTTTTTCTAAATATGTTTAGTTATTGTAATCTCTTTCATTTGACAGAGTGGTTCGAGAAAACATTGTTCTCATCAGTCGAGCATTTCGCAACCATTTTGTAATTCCTGACTTCCAGGACTTCATCAAAATTATCAAAGATTTGTACTGGAAATGTAAAGTAAATACAGGAGGGAAGGTAATGTAATGTTTTCTGTTTGTCCGTACTTGACATAAGATAGTTTAATTGTATGTCCATATTGGATAGAAGGTAATGTTTGTTTGTCTGTACTGGGCACAAGGCAGTTTAATTGTTTGTCTATACTGGACACAAAGTAATGTAATAGTTTGTCAGAACTAGATACAACATAATATAATTGTTTGTGTATATTGGACACAAAGTAGTGTAATGGTTTGTCCATACTGGACAAAAGGTAATGTAGTGGTTTGTTTATAATGAATGCAATTGTTGTTATGGTATGTCTATACTGGATACAAGGTAATATAATGGTTTGTTTATAATGGGTAAAAGATAGTGTAATAGTTTGTACCAGGTACAAGGTAATGTAATGGTTTGTTTATACCAAATACAAGGTAATGTAATGGTTTGTCTGAGTACCAGCTGCAAGGTAATGTAATGGTTTGTTTGTACCAAATACAAGATAATGTAATGGTTTGTTTATACCAGGTACAAGGTAATATAATGGTTTGTTTGTACCAGATGCAGGGGAATGTAATGATTTGTTTGTACCAGATACAAGATAACGTAATGGTTTGTTTGTACCAGGTATAAGGTAATGTAATGATTTGTCTATATACTAGCTACAAGATAACATAAAGGTTTGTTTGTACCAGGTACAAGGTAATGTAATTTTTTTAATAGATAAAATATAGTGTAATGATTTGTCTTCACTGGATATAATATATGTAAGAGAATTGACTTTACAGCAGAAATATGAATCAAGTGTCCTGGATTCAGTCAGTGGTCAGGATGGATTTCTTTATATTTTAATATGCATAATGAAACGTTGGTAAACTCCTTATTAACTGACCAAAAAACAGAACATTTTTTTGTTGTGAATATTGTGTTGATTTATTAAATAATTCTGATTTCTGTTACATCTCCCCATTTCAAGTTCTGTAGCAAATGAAAACTAACTGAATCTTGCAAATTGTTTCATAACAAGAGTGAATGCCTTTGATGAAATGTGGTTATTCTTAGTTATGTTTGTTAAAGGACATTACTGTTAGGCTTACTGAATTTTCAAATATGACATTCCTTATATGGTCACTTAGGTTCTTTCCCAGAAAATGTGTGTATAATAAGCTATTTTAACCACAGTTATCTTCTCACAGGAACCCTGAGAGCCCTATGAAAGAAACTCATTTGAATATATGATAAGTGTAATTAGAATTATCTTGTGATAAATAATTGCCTTTTAGCAAGCTTATTGAAAACTTTATCTTTAGGTAAGTTAATAACACCTGTTGTTGAATTTTCACAGCAAACTTTCTTTATTATAGTGGAGCTTTCAATGCATTATCAAAATGTGAGGTAACAATCATATACACTGCTGGCCAAAATCTTAAAGCCAATGAACACAAATAAAAAATATGCATTTTGCGTTGTTAGAGTCAACTACTTATTTGAGTAGAGCTTCGAAAATGAAAATAAGAAAATGAAAAATAAATATATAACACTTTTTAGCATTTAATAGGGAAAATTGAAATTAGCCTAAATACTAGCTGGTCAAAAGTTTAACACCATACTGAAACGAAGCGTTAATCAGTAAACACGTAATGAAATTCAGTCATTTGTGTTCAAGCATCAGCGTTGTCAATATCTCCCACTGACATCTCCTGTGTATCATTGGGTAAAAACATGTCAAAGGCTAAAATGTTGACAGTTTGAAAGTGGCAGAATTGTTGAGCTGCAAAAGCAAGGTCTCTCTCAATGTGCCATTGTTGGTGAGATTGAGCATAGTAAAACTGCTGTTGCAAATTTCTTAAAAGACCCTGAGGGATATGTTACAAGAATTTTAAGTGATCAGCCCAAGAAAATTTTGCCAGCATTGATGAAGATGATTCAATGGGTTGTCCGGCAAGACACCAGCAGACCAACAAACCAGATTAAGACCCTCACGGATGAAGAATGCAGCTCAAGAACAATAGGACTATATCTACAAGAGAAAGGCTTTAAAAATCATAAATGTCTCCAAAGGCCACACCATGAAACAGCTCGGTTAAACTTTACTGAGAAGCACCAAACATGGAATGTAGAAAAGTGGAAGAAAGTTTTGTTTTCTGATGAGAAAAAATTTAACCTGAATGGTCCAGATGGCTTCCAACATTACTGGCATGATAAGGATATCCCACCAAAGACATTTTCTATACGACACAGTGGAGGATGTTCCATCATTATCTGGGGTGCTTTCACCTTTCATGGAACAATGGACTTTTAGGTTATACATGGGCATCAAACAGCAGCTGGCTACATTGGCATGTTGGAGAGAGCATCCTTATTGACTGAAAGCTCTCGCTTGTTTGGTAATGACTGGATCTTTCAGCAGGACAATGCTGCAATCCACAATGCCCACAGGACAAAAGACTTTTTCATAGCGAATAACATGATTCTTTTAGACCATCCAGTGTGTTCACTCAAACTGAACCCAATTGAAAATGTTTGGGAGTGGATGGCAAGGGAAGTCTATAGAAATGGACGTCAATTCCAAACAGTGTATGATCTTCATGACTTGGAATAACATTCCAACCAGCCTTCTGCAAACGCTTATATCAACCATGCTAAAGCAAATGTTTGAAGTTATTTGCAATGACGGCCGTGCAACTCACTACTGAGGCCTTTTGTTGGGCATTTCCTACCCTGTTTGGGACTTCTTTTTGGTATGGTATTAAACTTTTGACCAGCTAGTACTTAAGCTAATTTCATAGTGTTCACATTTTTCCTATTAAATGCTAAAAAGTATTTTATTTTCCCTTTCCTTCTTTTCATCTTTCAAAACTCTACTCAAATAAGTGGTTGAGTCAAATAATGCAAAATGCATATTTTTTCTTTATGTTCATTGGCCTTAAGATTTTGGCCAGCAGTGTATGTGAAAGAAGTTTGTGCACAGTTTTACATGAATATTTCAGTACAAAAGTTTCATTATTTCTGCATATTTGTAAACCAGGTGCAGCTGTACAGGTGTCTACCATTAAGGATTAATTATTGGAAGGTTGTTACCATTCGTGCGCTTAATAATGAATAAAAAAATAAAAGTAAAGATAAGTTTCTGAGAATGACGTGTGAACTTTATAACCTATAGATGGCAGCACATATGTGATATACTAATTGAAAAACCTTTTCAATTAGTGAACTTAGGTTCACAAAACTTTGTGAACCTGACGATGACCGAAGAAGGTTGAAACGTTGTTCGCTCTTCTATGTAAAGTAGTTGAAAAACTGCATAATTTTCATTTTGTATAAATAGACATAATTACTTTGGAATAAGCCTAATATGTATATAAGAAATGTGACCTAATCATTAAGTTATTTGTTTTGAGATATTTTTTTTGTTTTTCTTTTTAATCTTACAGATTGCAGATTACATTCCACAGCTTGCAAAGTACAAAACAGACTTCTGGGGAATCTCTCTCTGTACAATAGATGGACAGAGGTTAGTCTAGTTGATGCAGTAAATACTACTTTTTATCAGTTCTTTACTGTGCTATGTCAGTACTTTTTAAATAAAATTACATCACACAGAAATTGGATAAAAGTGTACTAAAGGACATGGTTTTTGTTGCAGTTCTTAAGTTTAAGAATGCTGTTTGATGTGAATAAAAACATACTAAAGTTTATCTTTTTGTTCTTTGTATGTTCATCAGTCACCCAAAAAATAATTTCTTTGTGTTTATTTATTCATGCTAAACAACATGTTTTTGATAAAAGATTGTATCTTTGGTTGTAGTTATATACATGTGTTTACATCACCAGGTATTCTGTTGGAGATACCGAGGAGCCATTTACTATTCAGTCTTCAGGAAAACCTCTTAACTATGGCATAGCACTGAGTGAGCTTGGTTCTGACATTGTGCATCAGTACATTGGTCAGGAACCTAGTGGTCGTATGTTTAATGAACTAGTGCTGGACTATGACAGTAAGTTAGTGTCAGCTCACACTTTGTGTTTGTGTGTTTTTGTTTTGTTTAAAATAAAATTTTTGCCACAAAATGCATTTATAAAAACACAAACTAGAAAGGTCAATATTCATGTCTTTCCCCCCCTCCTACATCCACAACATTCAATAATATCTGCAGAATACAGTATATTTGAAGAAATAATGGTAATCAAGGTAAGAAAAATAGTTGTAAACTACAATATAGTTCACAGGAATAGACATTTAACAATGTATAAACTTGAGTGTTCCCATGAGAAAGATATATTGCAGCATACCAAATTGTGATTTTCTACTTTCCAAGCAAACAGATTTATTCATAATGGCCAAAATTTTCAATGTAATTTTTAGGTAAATAAGAGGAATGGCAGACCAATAACTAATTCCATACAAGAGTTTGATCTGTGACCCCTGTAAAATTCCAAGAAAGATACAAATCTTGTATCTGTTGACCTCAGTCTGTGAGAAGTTGTCACAAAGTGTATTCGTGTAAAGTGTCAAATGATTGATGCAAAATATAAACAGATAGGAGACTGAGGACTGTAAATTCATTTTTTTGTGTTCTCTCTTGTCTGTGCAGTGTAATACAAAAAACAGAAATATCAGTTACATCTGTTCCAGATCTCATCTGGACTAGTCAGAAGGTGAAGCAAGCTGTAAACCATACTTTCGCAAATGGTTTTATCTTTGACTCTTGTATAATCAAAAGAAAGTCAAAAGTCACAACTACATCTGATTTAGTCACAGATATCACCTAAATTGACTGGAATATTGAAGGATGTAGTTCAGTATTCTTTTACTCAAGCTATAGAGTCTTGTCAGTTTTCTTAATGTTAGTTTTATGTGTATATATATACATGTGTTAGATTGTTTTACAAAGTTTTGTTGAAATAAAAAATTAGAACTCGGTGGTAGCCACTTCACAAATATTATGATCTTGTTTCAAAAGTTGTTTTTTATAAATTTATTTTTCTTTAGCTTTTACTTTTCTAATTGTATCTCGTTTCATCAGAAAAACCACACAATCCTATGGTCAATGCTGGAGCTATTGTTGTCTGTTCATTGTTACTGAATCTGATTGAGGTAAGTGCTTTAAAATTCACCATTGGCCAGTTTTAGTTTTGAACTCGCATCCTGTTACATAGTGAATAAAATGTGGCATTTAAAAGTCCAAGGATAAACTGAGTGATGTGTTTAACAACAAAAGTGTTTTAATTGTGGAGTACCTCATGAAGGTCATGTATAATTAACCTATTTCTACTAAGGAATAACAGTTTAGAAACCAACTCAAATATTTTTAAAAACACTTCTTAAAGGGGGCTGACAGTATCTAATTTTGCAATTATAAGCAAGACACAACTATAAATGAAATTAATCTGAAGTTTCATTTTAAAAAAATTGAAAATCTAATTTGCTATAAATGAGCCCATCTTAAAAAAAAACATTTCAAAATGAAACTTTTTGCCAAATATTTACATTTTAATTGTGGTGTTATTGATGTGAATCTTTTTTCTGTTTATTTATTTAGCCTGAGATGAGAGTGTCTGAGAAATTTGACTGGGTAAATAAACCTTTCTTTTGTAATGTAGCTGTTAAGTAAAGGAAGGCAATGAATCATACAGTAAGTTACTAGATGTAGTTCAAGAAATAATAAAAAGTGTAAAATATTTACAGTAGATAAATGTTACATAATTCTCTTTGTACTAGATCACTGCAGTAACTCTATACCCATTATTAGTATATCAGGCCTAACTGTAGCTTTTTGGCTAGCTGATTCAGGCCACAGTAAAGGGTAGAACCAGGCAACAAATGTGTTTTATCTTTACATCACAGAATGATGCTTTAAAATTTACTGTTCATGAAAAAAGGATTCTATAACACATATATAGATCATTGTAATGCCAGCGTACAATAAAAATACAGAAGTATATAAAATTCAGATAATACTAGTTAACCCTAATTTTTATTGTATAATGATGTAAAAATAAATTAATAATAAATTCTAACAAATTACAAACGTTCATTCATTGATTTGTTATTAATTTTAAGTTGCATTTTGTGTTTTTGTAACACTCAAACCATACTGACTTACTTAACACAGAAACTTTAGAAATCTTATGTTACAAGATGAAAGGTCAACTAAGAAACAACTTTAGTAATGTTTTGTTATGTCTAGGTGAAACTGAATTAAGAGAATTCACTCAAGATATTGATTATGAAGCAATGCTGCATCTCTAAATAAATATCTAGTAAGAATTGAATAAAGAGACAAGACACAGTGTAAAAAAAAAAACAATTTTCATCAAATTTTGAACACAATGTATTTACTTGCTTTTGATACAGGACAGTTACTTCTGATGGATCTTTCAGATCACGCCGCTCAAGCTGAATCCATGTGTCAGACTGATCTCTACTTTGATAGAAATATTGTAGTTACCTAAATTAACTAGTGCTACCCACATGACTGGTTGTTCACATTCAAACATAAACTACAATTAAAAAGAGTCTACTTTCTCTACCTTACACATGAAAAGCATACACAATGAAGGAAGAACAGATATTACTGGAGAACAACAAAGGAACAAAGACAGCTAGAATCAAATCAGTTAAATGGCTTCATCATCTACATTTTATATGAAACCTGCATATATATATATATAGAATAAATAATAAATTGAGAATAAATGCTAGAAGGTAGCCCCTCTGGTTACCTTTTCTGGGATCAAAATATCCACCCACATGTTTGCCGTGCGTGGCGACCCGTGAAGGGGAGGAGAGGATCCTGGTGGTTGAGGGGTCCAGCCCAAACACACCACTTTGGCTTCGAATTCCTGTAGACGGGCGGCCCTTGGGTCAATCGGCTGGTCCAATTGGGCTAGAGTCAACCAAGTACCAGTGTTGGAAGTTCTCAACGGATGTTGTGGACATTGTGCCTGATGCTAGTGTTTGAGAATAGTGCTCATGAAACCCTGGCGTTGCTGCATTGTCCTTGCATGACTTTGTAGTGCGTCCCCTTGTAGGGCTCCATGGTGGGTGGGGTCAGTGGGTACCGAAACTTTTTCTCTTTCCTATGGATCCTCCAAAAAATTTAAATAAAATTGTAAAAAAACAGTCAATGGGTAAGCGACCACTTCTTGAATACTCAGAACAGCAATCTTCAACATCAGTAACACACATACCTCATTTTCTTATATTACATTCTCTTTCAGAAAAACCTTAAGGGCAAATGTCCCCTTTTTTTTATTTAAAAGGGACTAGAAGGACTTCCTGGCTCTCCAAAGTCATTAAAGAAGCTTCGATCTGGTGACATATTGGTTGAAACATCCACATCCCAACACAGTGAACTACTTTTGAATTCAAAGGCAATTGGGGATATACCTATTGAGGTTACACCCCATGCTACTTTGAATTCTTCACGAGGAGATATTGTTGAAAGGGATTTGAAGAACGTTCCAGGAGTTTCTGCAGTGAGGCGCACCTCCACTCGCAAAGATGGAGTAAAACTGCCAACAAATACCCTCATTTTAACATTTACTTCACCACGTGCACCTGCCACCATCAAGGCAGGTTATCTCATTTGCAGGGTTCGGCTATACATACCAAACCCTCTTTGTTTCCAATGTCAGAGTTTCGGCCACTCAAAGACTTCTTGTCGTGCCATTTCCATTTCTAATCCTGGGGGATTTTAATGGACACCATCCCCTCTGGGGAAGTGCTATTATTGATGGGAGGGGTCGATCTGTAGAGCGGATGCTCTCTGATCACAATCTTTCTCTTTTCAATACTGGTTCTTCCACTTACTTTCATGCTTCTAGTTAGTCCTTTACCACTATTGATCTCTCAGTTTGCTCCCCTTCATTATTCTCCAATTTTTCATGGAGGGTTGACAGTAATCCACTGGGCAGTGATCATTTTCCAATCATTTTGTAAGAGACTGGCCATGGTCGATGCCACCCTACCCGTGTGCCCCGATGGAAGCTGGATCAGGCAGACTGATCCACTTTCACTGCTCTCACAGAACTTGATCCTGCCATTGTAAATCATCCATCAATAGACGACTGTGTAACAGTGTATTCCTAAAACCTCGACACATTTTCCATGATATCCTCGTCCATGGTCAAATCCTGCTTGCCACTTAGCACGGAAGGCTCAAAAATGGGTTTGGGATACTTTTCATAGACATCCCACACTTTCAAACCGGGTTGCTTTCCAACGGGCCCGTGCACATGCTAGGTGGGTAAGACGTCAAAGCCAGAAGGAATCTTGGATTAAGTTCACAACCAGCATATCTTCTACCACCAGTTCCAAGATCATATGGGACACGATTTGAAAGGTTAATGGGCACTACAATTCTGTCCCCCTCTCAATCTTACTCTCTGATGGTCAGGAGGTGACTGATGTCCAGAACATTCCTAACACGCTAGGTGAAAGCTTTTGCCGGGTATCTAGCACTTCTGCTTGTTCCTCCACCTTCCTGGCCATCAAGACTCGGGCCGAGGGATCACCTCTTTCCTTTCAAACTGACTGTTTCTTTGACTATAATTGTCCCTTTACCCTGGTGGAACTAAAAATGGCCCTTCATCGGTCTGCCAGTACGTCTGTTGGACCTGATGATATTCATTATGACATGCTGCACCATCTATCTCTTGCTTCTCTTGATGTCCTTCTGATTGTCTTCAACCGGATTTGGCAGGAGAATGCTTTTCCTGATGCCTGGCGCAAGGCTATTATTTTACTTTTCTCTAAACCAGGGAAAGATCCGAAGATTCCTTCAAACTATCGTCCAATTGCTTGGACGAGCTGTCTCTGTAAGACCTTAGAAAGGATGGTTAATGCTCATCTTGTTTGGTTCCTTGAATAAAACAACCTCCTCTCGCCCACCCACACTACCACAGACCACCTAATTCGTCTTGAAACATCTATCAGAGAAGCCTTTCCCAACCGCCAACATCTTGTATCAATATTCTTTGACATAGAAAAGGCTTACGACACAACATGGAGGTATGGCATTTTGCGAGACCTCCATACATATGGGTTACGTGGCCATCTACCCATGTTTATTGAAAATTTTTTAATGGACAGGAGATTCCAAGTTCATGTGGGTTTGACATTTTCCCATTCTTTTGTACAGGAACTTGGAGTCCCTCAAGGCTCTGTACTGAGTGTCACACTCTTCAGTATAAAGATAAATGCCATCACTGAACAACTCCCTCTCACTGTTGCGAATGGGCTGCATGTCGACGACTTTCACATCTCATGTCAGTCATCAAACATGAGATATATTGAGTGGCAACTACAAACTGCCCTCAATCGTGTACGGATGTGGACTCTGGCGAATGACTTTAATTTCTCTCTCTCAAAAACTGTATGCATGCACTTTTGCTGTCGACGAGGTATTCACCCTGATCCTGAACTTCATATCGTTGAAGTTTTGCTGCCAGTGGTATCGGAGACAAAGTTCTTGGAGCTTATCTTTGATCGTAAACTGACCTTTATACCACACTTAAAGCAGCTTCGGGTCAAATGCACAAGAGCACTGAACATCCTTCATTTCCTCTCTTCTACCAGTTGGGGGGCAGATCGCTGTTCAATGTTGAAGATATATTGTGCTCTTATTAGATCGAAACTCGACTATGGATCAATAGTCTATGGCTCTGCCAGACCCTCAGCCTTAAAGATGCTGGATCCCATTCATCACCAAGGACTTCGACTTGGCTTTACGTACCTCTCCAGTTCAAAGCATATACATTATATCTCGTGAACCTTCTCTACACCTTCGCCATTTGCAACTATCTTTACAATATACTTCGAAACTTCGTTTTTTACTAAAGCATCCCACCTGGGAATGTTTTCCTTCCTCAGTGGGCAGTACTTTTTCAGAACAGACGATCTGTCATTGCTCTGTTTGGCCTTCGCATCTGGGCACAATTGGATGAATTGGGTCTGTCCTTGGATAACATTGCAGATTCCACAGGTTGGCCAATCCCACCATGGCTTATTACAGCCCCCAAATGTGACCTTTCTTTCAGTCACCTAAAAAAGGCAGTTTCTCTAGATTGGAAGTACCGTCTTTTATTCAATGAGTTTTAAACAATCATTCAGTTTCCATTTATACAGATGGTTCCAAATCAGGTGATTCAATGGGCTCTGCTATGGTTTGCTATGGGTCAGTAGTTGTGCGCACAATCCCCTCTACAGCTTCTGTGTTCACTGCTGAACTGTATGCCATATCTCTTGCCCTGGATCATATTGCAGCTGAGCTGTACTCCAACTGCACTATTTATAGTGACTCGCTTAGTTCTATACTTGCCTTGGAATCACTACACGTTAGCTCACATCCTATTCTTGCAGATATTCGAAACCGACTGGCCCATTTCTCATTTGCAGCTACTTCAATCCAGTTTTTCTGGATACCAGGCCATGTTGGTATTCACGGGAATGAGCTTGCAGACATGGCAGCTAAATATGTCTGCTTCAGCACTGTCACCCCATGCCTATTCCGTACATGGATTATGGTGTTGTCTTCAAGGCTTGGCTCCGTGCCAGCTGGCAGTCCACTTGGAGTGAGCAATGCAACAACAAACTTTTTCAAATCAAACCCAAAATTTGAGTTTGGCCATCCAGCTTCCATAAAGTTCGGAAGGAGGAAGTTGTTCTTACTAGGCTACACATTGGTTACAGTTTTTTAACTCATCATTTTCTTTTATCTGGAACTGATTCACCAATGTGTAGTTTGTGTAACACTCAAATCACTATCAGCCACGTTTTACTTTCTTGCCATCGTTACAATTCTCAACGACGGCAATATTTTAAACATATTTTTTCCCAGGGTCATTCTCTAACATTGGACAGAGTTATTGGTGATGGTGACTCTGTCCACCTTGATAACGTTTTAAATTTTTTAATGGCCATTAATCTTTTTCATCTCATTTAAGGGTTGCATATTTATTCATTACACCTTTTTAATTGTGGCGCCTTTTTTACAGTTTTAATCTCTCTCATTCAATTTGACATTGGACAATGGCCAGAACAATAAATAACTCGACACCAGGACTGGAAAGGCCAACTTCAGGTGACTAACGCTACTGTTTGAACTACTCGTTAGTCGTCCTGGTGAGTTGTTATTATACTTTTGCTGCATATCGTTTCACGGATTTACAACTTTACTTTTTAGTACTGGCCATATTGACTCATAACCCAGAACCAGGACTGGAAAGACCAACTTCAGGTGACTGACGGTGGTTTTTATTCTTACCTATTAGTCTTCCTGGCGGGTTATGATCATTACCATTCTGCTACAGGTAGTTTTTTACATCTTTGTTGACTGGATGTCAACATTGGTTTATGCACCATTTTCTGTTTTAATTGCCGTTTTACTTTTATCTTTAATTACTTTTACAAATTTTATTCCATTTACTTTTATCTTTTTACTGAACATTTGGCTACTCATTATTACGATTTTGCCGAGTGTCTTTTAAAACTTTTATTTTTTTACATTTTGATAATAGCTGCTATGACACATAACCCAGAACCAGGACTGGAAAGGCCAACTTCAGGTGATTGACAGAGGTTCTTGAACTTACCTGTTAGTCTTCCTGGTGGGTTATGATCATTACCATTTTGCTAGAGTAAATAGTTTGTAACTTTGAAGACTGGATGTCACCATTGGTTTTTACACCATTTTCTGTTTTAATTGCTGTTTTCTTTTTACCTTCATTTACTTTTACAAATTTTACTCCATTTACTTGACTTTTCTCTTTTTACTGGACATTTGGCTACTCGTTGCAATTTTGCTATATGTCTTTTAAAACTTCTATTCTTTTACATTTTGATACTGGTTGCTATGACACATAACCCGGAACCAGGACTGGAAAGACCAACTTCAGGTGACTGACAGTGAGTCTTGAACTTACCTGTTAGTCTTCCTGGCAGGTTATTATCATTACCTTTTTGCTAGAGTAAATACCTTACAACTTCTTATACTCTGCCTTCTATCTTAACGTTGTAGACTAGGTGTCAACATTGGTTTTCTACTTTTTTGTTTTACCTTCATTTCCATTTATGTCTTTTACTAATTTTTTTTTTAATTTTACTTTTTTACCAGATGTCTAGCACAGATAGCCTCATTGTTTTGTGCTATAAAACACTAAATCAATCAATCAAGCTAGAAGGTAGGAATGCATGTTATGTTCACGTACCACAGTATCGTAGATGTTTTTATTGAACCTATGAGAGTATTAGTGAAATATTGTGAAGAAACAGTCTGTTATAAAAGTAAAAATATTTCTTCAAACCTTGTAATGTACCTTGAGAAAGTTGCATATATATTAGCAGGTTTTTTCACTGATCTGTAACCTGCATAACTGACTAGAACTTCATTACTCTGACGTGCTAATAGTCATGCAAGAAAATATGCTTATCATTGTATAATTTTGTTGTTTGGTTTTAACAGTTAAATAACATGTCTTTATTTCTTCTAACAAAACTTTCTCCATATTCACAGATAACACAGTATTACAAAGCCCTGGGAGGAGGTGAATATCTAGGCTTCAATAATGCCACGTGAGTAAGCATCACCTAGGAATACATGTAACAAGTCCATTAGATTACATAGAAAGTAGTGAAGGACATAGCATTACTTGTATGCATATATATATATATATGTGTGTGTGTGTGTACTAGGTAATTACATTAAAGCCATAAGGATAGTTAGAAAGCACTGACAAAACATTTATTTTTATTAGTAATCTAACTGTAGTGTTTACTCTTTAGATTCCTCTCCGAGCGTGAAGCAGCTGATAGGAACTATGCCATTGGATTTTACATGAAAGAGAATAAATGCTTTCCTGAAAAAGCAATTTTAAAAGAAATTATGGACTTTTACTTCCAGGTATACAGTATTGGTTTCTAATATATATATATATATATATTTTTTAAAGTGAGAATATGTCCAAAAGAAAGTAATGGTAAAATACCTTTCACAGTACTGGCATTGTTGTATTTATTCTTCTTTTTTATTGTAAATTTTAAAAACTGAGTTATAACCATAATGGAGCAGTTGTATTTTGTGGTTATATACCATGTGTTTCAACAGAACATTGGTGTGTCTTCTACAATGTTTTGTCAAAGCATGTAATATGCTTCTCAAAACAGAACCACTTTGTTATGCTTTTAAATCATTGTTTATCAGTTTACTGTTATCCTAGCATAATGAGCTACTGCACACAAGTATTCTATTGCTTTTGATCAGCTTTCAGATTAGTGAAATTATCTCTTGTCATTTGACTGGTCTTCAGATCGCTGGCATTATCTTTTATTATATATGGCTCTTGTATTCTTGTATTCATATGACTGATATATTTTTATGGTGATTCTTTTTTAATTTACCAGAAATTATTGAATGAAATAATCAACAAAAACTTTATTGGCATTTTGATTTATGTAAATTCCTCTTTTGATTGGTCATTAAATAGCTATTTAATTTTGATTTAAGGGATCTACAGTGTTTGTACAACTTACAAAAATTTGAGTTAGAGATTGGTACAAGATTGTGGAAAATACTGTTCAATTGAGGAATTATGGAAAATCTTTTCAGTCCCTCCTTTGCAGTTTCATGCATCATTTTAGATAGCTAATAATTATTTTTTTAAATATGAGGGACATTTAAAATGTCATTTTATTGATTTCTCACTTCAGCACTCTCCAAAATTTATTAGGGTCAAGGGTCAAAGTGTTTGTGTCCCTACCTTCTACAAAGTCACATTCAAAGTGTAATTGAACAACTTTATTATCAATGTATTTTGACAGATTTGGCATTTTTGGACTAGCATCATTTGGTAGTTAGAGCACATGACTCATAATCTGAGGGTCATGGGTTCAAATTTCTTTTTCAAATGCGTTTATTCTTCCAGTCATGGGGACTTTGACATAATAGTCAATTCTACTCTATATTGGTAAAGAGTAATGTAACTGTTGTTGGACTGTGGTGATGACTGTCTGCTGTCCCTGCAGTATATTATTTCAAACATAAGAAGCACAGATTGTTCTGGAACAGCTTTGTCCGAAATTCGAAATAAACAACAAAAATATAGTTTACAATTGAGATTTTAATGTTATTTAAGTTTTAATTCGTTGATTTACACAAAAGGAAATATTTAAATTCATACTCTTCACCTGTTTATAGTTCATGACTATTCTTGCTCTGAATTGCCCATTTTTTTATTTTCTTCTACCTCTATATTACCTCCTAACTTACCATTGAGCTTCACACTTACATCTCACCCAAAACATTCAGTTTTCAAAATTTGTCACAAAATTTTTTTGACATTTGCTGTTGCATTGTTTGTAACCAGTACAAAACAATGACTCCAGTTTACTGGACTAATTAGTTTTGATAACATTGGTGTCATTTTCTTTGTTCGTCACTGTTGGAGTTCAGCTAGATCAGATGTGGAAAGCTATTCTACCTTAGTTAGAAAGCCAGATAAATTTATATTATTTTTAGTACATTCCATTCAATATGTGGCAAAATTTCGAATTTAAAATTGCATATTTTTAACTTATACAATTGCAACCTATTTTTATGGCTAAAGCTGTTTGTTACCATGTTCAGTCATTTTAGCAAAAACAAAGTGGTAATTTATGTCATACTTATTTTTGTAAACATAGCAGTTACAAGGCTGGTCAAATGGACCAAGTCTGTATAAAGTGTAGGGATAAAAAAAAGTATTAAGTTTTACTCAAAAAAGAAAAATCCTTGGTATTCGTTTCAGAGCCCTGAGATGTTATGGAAATGATAACTGAAAAGCATAAGGTGTAAAAGCATATTTTTAATGTTAACATGAAAATCACCTTATGCTCGGACTTGTCAAAAGTATAATTTGGACTCTCAACTATGTAAATTCACAGACAAATCTTCATGAAAAATACTTAATTTAAAAAATTTGAATATTTTTATTTACAAATGCTTGTAATTTTTGCTAAAAGCTTGCCAAATTTCACAAAGGTACATGTACCTCATTAAACTTTACAGCATTTATACTTTCATTGTCATCATGAGATTCCTAGGTCGGTTACAGTGTAAAAGCTCATATAAAGTCATTTGATAAATTTCTTAGCTGTGATTATATTGATTGTTTAATCACTTTGTAGGTGTGTTCTTTGGAGGTAAATTGTGAAACCATTAGTGTAATGGCTGCCACTCTTGCTAATGGGGGAATTTGTCCAATCACTGGCCAGCAAGTAATAGATAGCCATGCTGCCCGGGATGTCCTTTCTTTGATGCATTCTTGTGGAATGTATGACTACTCTGGACAATTTGCCTTCAAGGTAAGTCAATGTCCTTCACATGTTTTAAACCTATATATATAATTGGTACTTAGAACCATTTGTACTTAGTACCTGATGCCCTTACTGGAGGAACCACGGATGTGTATAAATGATATACTTGTGAAACGTACAATTACCTTGCTTTTCCTCAGTTCAAAGATTTATGCTCACAATCTAGAATATTATTCTTGAAAACATACAATCTTCTACTTTTGTGACAGGAGGATCCTTTTTTTTTGTATCCACAGATTATCTCATTAAAACTTTGCTTATTTGCTTTAAATGTTTCAGATGTTTTTTTAAAATGCTTCAAGTGGCAATCTCTTCTCATTTTGAAAATAGCTAGAAATCAGTACAGATTTTACAGTTCAAAGACTTGTGAAATGTTTTGAAAATTATGATATTTTTGTAAACATGTAATTCAACATTTTGTTATGAATATAAATGGTTAAGTTCTTCTTACCTGAATAAATCTAGCGTAGAATATGTTGTTTGTTCTAATTTACTCTATAATGTTTCTTGCTAAGCAGTAAAGTGTTTTATACATTTTTGATTTAGGTTGGGCTACCAGCAAAGTCAGGTGTATCAGGATGTACTATGGTTGTGGTTCCTAATGTGATGGGCATCTGTCTATGGTCACCACCTCTCGATGCTTATGGTAATTCCGTACGTGGAGTCCAGTTTTGTGAGGTAAGAGACCTTAAGCTCATTAAACTTCTTAGGAAGAAAAAAGAAATTATTTCACATGTATCATGTTAGTAGGGTAAATAAACATTTTTATCTTCAGTATTTATTTGGAGGAAATAACCCCCTTTAAAGTAAAGTCTAGTTGCACAGAATTGACACAGAGACTCTTTCAACTTGACATTTTAGTATGACCATGCAATTCCTTCAGATTAAAAACAAAACAGCGTTACTCTGTGTCAGTTGTGTGGAAAACTCTGTAGTTGAGAATCAATATTTTATGTTAAAAGTTTCTTTAAATAAGTTATTTTATTTATATGTTATTGAGAGGCTTTGAATGTTGGTGTAAGAATCTCAGGATAACTCATTTCACACAAAACAATGAGTGAAATTTGTTCTTATAGTGACATTATATTATTTTATAATACCTGATATATTTCCTGTTTCTTTTTTTACTGTGATGTTATTTTAAATTTAAATTACTTTAGTTTTTATTTTATGTCAACATGACAATAAGTAATGATAGTAGTTATAGCTGTGTTTAAGCTAATATTTTTCATTTTCATTTGCAGTATTGGTTTTATATTTATAGCAGTGATAAATAAAGTGAAAGTCCTCAGAGAAAGTTATTGATGGTTGAGCCACCTATGAGCTAATAAGTTCTTCAAATATTTGTTTTTTCTCTCAATTCATCTCTCTCTTCTGTTGTTATTTTTTGTTTCAACGAAGTCTGCATTCTATGTGGATGTTTATAATATTTTTTTTGCTGTTAGTAGATCATATGATTTTCTCTCTCATGAAACCTATAAAAATGTGTAGAAAGACGACTGTTGATTCTTTCTATACAGAACCTGACAGGTGATTAAAATGTTTCACTCGCAATGTGCGGGATGCTGGTTTGAATCCATGTCCCACCAAACATGTTAACCCTTTCAGTCATGAGAGTGTTATTGTGTGATGGTCCATTCCATTTTTCATTGGTAAAATAATAGCTGAAAAGTTGGTGGTGGACAGTGATTACTAGCTGCCTTCCATCTAGCTTTTCACTGCTAAATTAGGGATGGCTAGGGCAAATAGCCCTTTTGTAGCTTTATGGGAAATTTAAAACAAACCAAACGTTTTCTACAAAATTTATATGTAGTTTTGAAACAAAACATAACTTTATAAACCTTATACATTATAGCAAAACCTGTATAAATTTCAATTCTATTTTTGAAAAATACAAAGCCTGAATTTTATATGAACCATTCTCTTACCGTACTTTTAAAATCTTTATGTGATGACCAACGATTTGAATAAACGTTTTTTTCTGTATAAAATTATTTTAAACTTATTATTACTCACGTATGTTATCACAAATGTGATTGCATTTGAACAGAAGGGTTAGAAGTTTTGCTGTATTGAGATTCAAAAGATTTTCAAGGGTAAAACAAGACCTTATTGAGATGGATAAAAAAAGGTCTTAAGTTGGCATTGTATAGTCGCAATAATAGAGTTGAAATTCAAGAAATGTGAATCTATATCAATTTTAAATTGTTAATAGTGTATTTTAATTTTTTCAGGAATTTATTCGTCTTTTCAATTTCCACCACTATGACAACCTTCGGCACACAACACGAAAGAAAGATCCACGTAGACAGAAGTATGAAACCAAAGGTCTGAAGATTGTTAGCTTGTTGTTCAGTGCAGCTAGTGGTGATGTGACGGCCATGAGGAGGTCAGTTTTTCTTGTTACAGTTTTTCCATAGTTTCAGATCCAGGGAAATTGAGGGGTGTCTCCTTAACCCTCGAATAACTGATACCATCAACTTTTCAAACTCATTTTTCTAAACTATTTATTCACTAAATCTCTAGATGGTTCATCATTCTGTTAGTTACAGAGTCTTCAATAACACATAATTCATATTTCAGAAAAAGTACTATATATATATTGTTACTAATTGCTCCTGGGATCACACAGAAAATGAATGAGTGTATCAAATTGTTTTTGAGAGCTTGTTCTTTTTGACATTGAGTGTTATATAAGCAGCAGTATAAAATTGTTCAATGTTGTGTAATGTTTGAAACCCAACTATTTGTGAACAGTGTACAATTCAGAGTTTGATCTCTGTCTTCATCTAGCACTGATAATCCTTTATTCAGCTTTGTACTTCAAAACAAACTACGAGTAATTTGAAGGTTCAAACACTTCTCAAAATGGGGCTATAACCAAAAGTTACTTCATGGTGTGGGTTTTACATATTTCATTTTACCTGAAATGTATTCATGGAATTAATATTAATAATTTAAATATTTTCACTGGTGTAGTATAGAGTTCACTTTGTTCTGTAGCTTTGTTTAATACATTGACTATTTCACTACTTTTCAGTGTCTTCTGCATGACATGCTACTATTTCTTAAAATTCAGTTCTTAGAGAACTTAGATAGATGTGACAGATACGTGATAGTTAATACAGAAATCAGACAGATGTGTTTGTAATACTTAAGTATACAAAGAGACCAGACAGGCATGACTGTGATAGTTAATACAGAAACCAGACAAGCATGACTTTAATAATCAAGTATACAGAGAGGCAAGACAGGTGTGATTGTGATATTCAAGTAAAAACAAAGATGGAAATTTTGTGTTAAGTTTGTCCACTTTTGAACTTTAGAGTACTGTACATACTGTGTACAATTTCAAACTTTGTACATGTTAATCGAGAAATTTTTTCTTGATGCAGTGTTACAGGTTTGTTTGTTTTCCACATTTTTTCACTACTGTTTGGAGTCTTTAAATTTGATTTATCAAAATTGATGTTCGTAATTAATTGACTGACCTTTCACTTCCTATTCTTCTATTTACAAAGATCATACTATTAATTTTTTTTTTTTATCTTTCAGGCATTATCTTTCTGGTATGGACATGGGACAGTGTGATTATGATGGAAGGACAGCTCTCCACTTAGCAGCAGCTGAAGGTCACTTTGAATGTGTCCAGTTTCTTCTGAAAGTTTGTGGAGTTGACCACAAGCCTAAAGATCGGTAAATGTTAGTGCTAAGGTTTAGTATGTTTCTGTGAAACGATATCATAGTGTTAATAGCAAAAGATGGCAAGTTATTCAAGAATGGTTTTTCTGTGTCTGATAACTATCTGACATAGTATGAATCTATAGTTGCATATAAGTCTTTTCTTAAAAGAACAAATTAGGACTTAATGTATATGTATGTATAATGGGGAAAATATCTGTTTACATTCTTTCCATTAAATTTAAGCCAGTATTTGCTATGTAATGTTAATTGCTAGCATTGTTCCAGTTTTTAACATCTACAGTATGATAAAAAATAATTTTATCTTTGCTATGCCTCTACAAGGCTGATACTACTATCAAATTCCATTTTGAATGGCACAAATAGGTGGAGAAAATGGAATCCTTCCCCTGGATGGGGTGTTAGTCCATTGCAAATTAATGATTAGCTAACAGTCAATACCCATCATATGGCTAGGTAGACTGTAACAGTTGGAGCAAAGATTTTTACTCAACAACACAAAAGAATGAAATGGAATGAGCAGCCTCATGGTTTCACCCATCCAACTACAAGTCCAAACCATGAAATTTCTGAGCCATATTACCCTTACAAACGTCTGTACATAACCAACAATGTTTTAAAAGGCAAAGATGCACTAGTATGGGAGTAACAGGTCCCTGGTTGGTGTAAATATTTATAATGCTAAAATTCAGGGTTTGATTCTCATTAGAAGATAGAGTGCAGAGTGTAGCTTTGTGCTAAAACTAAAACAAACAAAATTGAGGGGTAACAGTACATGTCAGCCACCCAGGCTCCACACTAGATTCGTTGTCTTAGGTAACACTGAGCCCAAAACAGACACTTGAACCACAAGGTTACCAAGGTAGCAGTAATATTTTGTCTCCTTGTGATATGTAAAAAAGAAATAAAAACATTTGACTATTTTACTGTAAAAGGTACTTTGTACCAACTTCAATTAAATCGTTTGTTAAGATTGAAACATTACAACAGTAAAATGAGAAAGTTAATTATAAATAAAATATTTTAACAATTTAGATAATTTTTACAGACCCTAATTGGCTCAGCAGTAACTCTGTAGTCTTATGACATTAAAAAAACAACAACAAATAACCAGATTTCAGCACCTGAGATGGGCAGAGCACTGATAGACCTTTCTACAGGGATGGATGCATCCCCACCACTGGCCATACCAAAATTGTGTAGGTTAATGGGAAATCAGAAATATAAAGTACCGATCATTTCAATTAGAATATTTTTGATTACTTAGACCACTGAGTGGAATTTCCCCAGGAACAAGGAGCTAATGTCTCACCATTACTAAACTGACCTCATACCTGGTGACTTTTATAGTATTGGCTAGATCAACCCACTAGGCTGTCACTTACTTCCTCTCAGAAAAGTTTTGTAATAAATGAGAGTACATGGTTATATGTACTGTGGTGTTAGAGTTAATGTTAATATGTTGTGTACGTGATTCAATATAGTGCTATAGACTTAAGTGCTGTATGTTTACTTGTACCGTTATTTAGTAATATATGAGAGTTTATTGTCACGTACACTATGTTGTGTAATTCAGTATAGTGCTGTATGATTACTTGTAACTTGATACTTTAGAATAAAATCAATAAATGAGTATTCATAGTCATATATGTTTCTTTTCTTTGTTTCAAAATTAATTCCATGAAATTTACTTTGTAGTAACAAGGAAAGTTTTCTTGGGGTCAGGTTTAAGTCTGTTACTTAGTCAATCATCCTCCCCCACCACCACCAAAAAATCCTGTATCCACCCCTGCCATTCTATAGCTTTCCACTTCCCAAATTGTTATTTACAGGAAACTTTAAAGAGAAAGCCATATCACTTAAGTTATATCTCAGTATTATAGGTACTTAATGTCATCTATATATTGTCACTTTCCTTGAGAGGTTAATATCTATTCTGTAACTCGTCTAGTAGGACAAACTTTGAAGATTAGCTAATTTTCTTCCTTAACAATGTTTTGGAGTGAGTTATCAAAAACTAACACACTTCTTTGTCTATGTATGACTCTCTCCTTTTGTGAAATTAAAGTTTGTCTGTATTCACGTTAAGTTCATTGTGTACAAGAAAACCTGACAAAAATTGAACTCTTAAAGTTTATTTTTTGTTTGTTTGTTATTAAGTGCAATGCTACACAATGAAATATCTGTGCTGTGTCAACCACAGATAATAAAACCCATATTTTGGTGTTATAAGCCTTCAGACTTATCATTGAACCACTAGGGGGCAGGAAAGGTTTATATTATCTTTGTTTTTTCATTTTTTGTAGGTGGGCACACACTCCTTATGATGAAGCCACATTGTTTGGTCATCCACAAGTTGCTGAATATCTAGAAAAATGGGAGACAATACGAGATTATGAAATACAGAAATTACAAGACTTGAGTGTCAAGGTCGTCGGTCGAAACGTCAGTCGAACACCCTCTCCAATCCCATACACCTAAATAGAAATAGAATGGTGTTTTTTATTTGAATTTGGTGTTTAATTACTCCTTCATCCATTTTATTTATGTGTAGTTAACAGCAAGGCTATATCTTCCTGCTATGGCTTGGGATGTTTCATCTCAATTCCAAGTGAAGTATATATCTATGTAAAAATAATGATTATCTAATTACAACATATACTAATTGTAAACAAAAATACATCTTTCTTATATTCATATATCTTAAATATTTGTTATTAAAGGTACACAAGTATAGAAACACAAAGTTTTGCCAACTAAAATTTTATTTTAGAATTCTAAATGTTAAACTCCACACAGACAGTATCGTGAAGGGAAGAATTCTTAGAAATGATGAACCACTTGCTAATGCAAATTCGAACTAATGTGGCTTGCACCTGTGCCTTCAAAACTACATAATTCAGATCTTAGAAATATTGTTTTGCACTGACAGCAATTCTGTAAGATTATGTATTTATAAAAGATGGTTATCAGAAAAGTAGAGAGCACTTCGTTAATGATATGATCAAATAGGCTCAGAATTTTTTTTCAATGCCTCCTTTAAATTTTTCAACACTTGAAACTTACATACTAATTAGAATATCCAAAGAGGTCATGACACTGAGAGAGATATATCTAAGGTGTTACCTGTAACACCTGGAATTACAAGTGCTTCCTCAGAATTTTAAGTTAGGCCTAACCAAAGACACTGCATTGTTTTATGTTTTCAGTTTTCATGGTGACTAATCTGGAAGCATGAAATAATTTTTAGTATGAAGTAAATTAAAATTTAACTCAGTAAGAGAAACTATGTCTGCAGACTCACCTCAGTCGAAACTAGGTTTTGATACTTGTGGTGGGCAGCTCACTATGTAGCTTTGTGCTTACTTCCAAACAATCATTCCTAACACTTTCATCCTTTTCAGTATAAACTCGTATCCCTATATTAATGGTATAAAATTATATAGAAAAAGACAAACCGCTTGAAGGTTTCTAAGGAGGCTGAACGTTGGTCTGAGCAGTGAGAACTGTGAGATATATGAATCTTGTCATATTAATACAATACTATAAGGTACTGGTAATAACTGTATGGTGATCTTTTTTCATAATAGTATAGAAAATACAGGACATTTGGTAAAACAATTATTTAGTAAAAGCATTATTTGATGTTTTTATCATGTTACGAAAGTGAACCTGCTTCGCCAAAAACTGGCTTTTAGTTTTGTATCTCGGGACAGTTGGTATGGGTAATAATTCTTTTACTAATAAAGCAGAGAACAACGTTACAACCTTCTTAAGTCATCTTTAGGTTAACGTTAATCTAGGAAGATCGAAACGTTGTTCTCTACTTCATTTTTAATAAAAGTGTTAATACCCATACCAGCCGTCTTAAAATACATCTTTACTTTAAGTACGTTTCTCGTTATCACGAATGGCTTTTAGTTTTATTTCAGGTGCAATGACTGGTTTGTAATTTTTTTTAAAAACTGTAACACGTGCAGTACAGTAGTTTTTCTTTTTTTAAATATAGTTATTTTTTTATTTTAAGAACATATCGAGTGCAGTGGTTGGTTTCTCGTTGTGTCCTGGAACCCCATAGAAGCTGCGATTGGTCAATAGTGTTATATTACAAATGCAATGGAAGGCAGTGACTGGTTTATAGTTTTTATTTCACAAACTTAGGTTACTAAAGACAGGAATCTCTTTACGTGAACAGTTGAATTCACAAATAACGTTGTTGTTTGTCAGTCTTTATTTTTGAAATGGTATCAGTAGATTATCTAACGAATATTAATGTAGATTTATGGATATCACATTTTCATGACATTTTGAATGGCGTTACATTGCTTATTTGTATTGTGCAAAATGTGCTTGTATCTTAATGGTTGAACGAGAGCTTAAGCTACAATATATAATAATGCTTTTAATGATTCTTGGTTCAACATCGTAGAGGGCTTTGATTTTATCAAGACACCTGCATTTTCAATAATATATAAAGAGAAGATGTGTTTTGTTCTCTGACCTCTAGTTACTTTTTAATGGCGCTGATAATCTGTTTAGTACTTTTTGCCAGAAATTATCAACGTACAGTATTCGAAAATGTCCTTTCATTTGTTGCATGAATTTGTTTTCTTTTAAACGTGGAAGAGTTCGGTGTCTGATAAGAAGCTGTTTCACTAATCCATTTCTGATGTTGTACACTTAACATCCTGTTATAATGTACGTTTAATCCAACTGAGCTCCTAACTTAAGATAAGATCATATGTACCTAAGCTTTTGTCATCAGGTTTCTGCTGCTACTGCAATGAAAGTGAATTAAACATGTGGCTGTATTTGTAAGTATTTATTCGAATTACAGGGGATTGTGGGTAACTAGCATTAAGCAAATCTGTACTCATATAGTTTGCAGCCATGATAAACGGACATTAAAACAGTTAAATAACAGCAAATATTGTGTAGTATTTTCGTTTATTTCTCGATTTTTTTTTCAATTATTAACAATGATAATATGCGTTGCGCTTAACAGCAATTAAGTGGACAGAAATGTCTTGAAATGCCTAAACGCCTCAATAGATAGCAACATTACAGTTTTGTAACAATTTTATAATACTTTTATAAGTAGTGTAAAATGTTGACATTTGCCACACTTAACGCTGTACTTTGTAAGGTAATCAGTGATGTCGAGAAAACCCACATTTGTGTGTATATAGTTGTGGTTGTTGAACATGAAGTTAGTCTTTATCGTGGTGAATTCTATGAAAGTTGCCATGAGGGAAACATCAATAAGTATCCTCCACAAACCGCACAACTATAAACAAACAAATGACCTAATTATGGCCAAATATCACCATTTCTAGCCAATATTTTTATGACACAAGTTGAAACACAAGCAATTAATACAGCATTACATCCACCACTATACTGGTACAGATATGTAGATGACACGATTGCGGGATTCAAATCTACA
Organism: Carcinoscorpius rotundicauda; assembly: GCA_011833715.1. Classification (NCBI taxonomy): domain Eukaryota; kingdom Metazoa; phylum Arthropoda; class Merostomata; order Xiphosura; family Limulidae; genus Carcinoscorpius; species Carcinoscorpius rotundicauda. Next base: position 16,698,344 of record CM022391.1, read on the forward strand.
AAACACATACTTAATTTTTTTCAATCACATTAACGCTACACATCCCAACATCAACTTCGCATGTGAACAGGAAGAAAGCAATCAAATATCATTTCTTAACCTCAAAATTACAAGAACTGAGACACAATTCAAAACAGAAGTCCACCGAAAAATCACTCATACAGGACTGTACAATCCTTGGGACTCAGCACATGAAACAAAACAAAAACTCAACATACTAAGAAACCAAATAAACACAGCCATAAAATTATGCACACTAGATAAAATTAACGAAGAATCATAAAAAATAAAACAATACTTCATCAACATCAATAAAGTATCTTCCACAAACCGTAGAACACATTATATGCACACATCTAGACAGAAAGCAAAATCAACCAACAAAAGTAAATATATATCACGAATAAAAAAAAATCACGAAACCATATACTGCTGTATACCATATATTCCCGACATCAGCAGACAAATGACCAACATTTGGCAAAAACTAGTAACAAAATGTGACATTCCAGTTAATACCAAATTTATTCAAAAACCAGGCGCAAAACTGAGGTCTATACTATGTAAAAACTACACTGACAAACACCACACCAACATTATTTATAAAATACAATGTGATAACAGCCACGACTTCTGTATTGGAAAAACAAGTAGAAAAATGAAAACCAGATTTAAAGAACATTAAAAGTCATCTTCACACGTTTTCGAACACTGCAAGTCAAATAAACACAACATAACCATAGAAAACACTCAAATACTAAATAAAGAAACAAACGCAAAATTTAAAAAGCCTTACTTATACAACAACTTAAACCCAAAATAAACCAATATAAAGGAACGCCGTTATACCTATATTAATATTATAGATAAAATTATATATTCAAACATCTAACCCCGCCCTCTACATTACGACACTCAGTTACACAACCCCTTCCAAACATGTGGTCAGCTTCCGGTCAGTTACCTTTTTCTTTGTGAACCTGATGATGACCGAAGAAGGTCAAAACGTTGTTCGCTCTTCTATGTAAAATATTTTTTTCAACCCAAACGAACCGTTTTTGCATATAAATTGTAAACTAAACTAACGTGGCAGGGGTTCAGTTTAGAGAGAGAGAAATCAGAAGAGTTCTTTCTCCAACTGGGGTGTTCAGGAGCTTTTTAGTTCCTCTTCGTCCCCTTTCGTGAGAAATTTTTGAAATGCCCGTGGAATTATTTTATTTTTAATATTTCGACTCTGAAGTGGGGTATTTGAGAGTGAGAGGAAGGACGGGAAACCTGGACGAGAGCAGCGAAAGTGAGGTGAGCCAGACCTTGGCTCTAGGACGGAGTACGCTGGCGAATTAATCTTTAAAATTTACGGTGATTTTTCTAGGTGACGCGGTAAACGGCCCTTTTCAGATGCGGCTGGGACCTACAGGTCCGATGCCAGAGATTTTGCTGTGGGGGGAAACGGGAGTACCCCGAGAAAACCCACTTTCACGGCCTGAGCGCCAAATGATCTACCCAGACCGTGCCCGGAAGTAGCTGGGAATAGAACATAGAGAGATAAAAAAAAAAAAAAAATTGATGGACTTTGTTGGTGGTTTTCGAGGAAATGTTTTAGCTTCTGTCTTCTATGCCAGGTGGTAACTTCGTTTTGAACGTGTTTATTCACTTGAAACCCATTGGTGCGACTGAAAAGCGTGGTCTCGGTGGTGGAATTACTGGTTGTTCTTCGGTGAGTTGTTCTTGCTGGTCTGTGATGCTTTGTTTCTTCTCGGGAATTTGGTTTGAGATTTCTGCGTGGAGGTGGTTTGTTTCTCAGTTTGTACTGACGCGTCGGTGGTTGTCTTGGTAGAGGTTTGGGTCTGGCAGGTTGTTGAGTTCTGGGAAACTGGGATTGAGTATAAATTGTAAGGTAATATTGTAGCTTTTTATTACGCGCTGTATATTTTGAAAGTATTGGTTTTAAAATATTAGTAGTTAACTAAATTACCTAACATAATGTGCAATATTTTGTTGATATGGCCGCAATTTATTATCTGTATTTTTCTATCTATATATATATATATATTTTACAAATATGTATTTTGTTATATCGTATATAAATTACAATTATCTTAGGTTATGCTGACAATGGCTAAAAACCATAAAATAAGTGTTCCCTCAGAATTAAGAATATGCTGTAAAGATTCTTAAGTATTCTACACCATTCAAGATTAAGCTGTTATAAATTCACTGGCAAGTCAGTGTTTTAGTTCACGACGTTGTTTTTCCATTTGAAAATGTTTCAAAGCAATATATTAGAATTGCATCTTTTGGCTCAATTTTAAATAAAATAAAACTCTCTACGTGCGTGTGTCTGAAATATTTGCTGTTGCTTTCTTTCATGAAAAATCGTTTTGTTTCAAAATAAAATGTCTTATGATAACGATGTTTGAATACTTTTCATATGAGGATTTACTGTTATAGAATAACAGCAACAAAAACAGGTGGGCCACTTCGGTTTTTATCATTACATTTCTTGTAAGTCCTTCATTTTGTTAATTACAAGATTTCTCTCTCAAAAAGAAAAACTAAAAATTATCTTCGGTGTGAAAGGTAATCACATCAATTATTGCTGGAGTTTCCACAGAAAATTGGTGTTTTCATCCTTATTACTTGGTCACTTTGTGATAAACGAAAACCTAAAATTGCTCATTGCATCGCAGTATTTGGTTTGTTTTCAATTTCGTGCAAAGATACTCGAGAGCTATCTGTGCTAGCCATCCCTAATTTAGCAGTGTAAAAATAGAATAAAGGCCGCTAATCATCAACACCCACCGCCAATATTTGGGCTACTCTTTTACCAACGAATAGTGGAATTGACCATTACGTTATAATGTCCCCACGGCTGAAAGGGCAAGCATGTTTGGTGTGATGGAGGTTCGAACCCACGACCCTCAGATTACAAGTAGAGTGCCTTGTCTACCTAGCCATGCTGGTCCTCTTCACATAAGTTGGTTTATTTCTGTCTGCACTATTACTGTGATCCACTTATATTTTCATATAATTCGTTATTCTTATTTACTGGGTAGCTTAACGTTTTACTTAATACAATATTTAATTTATTTTTTCTCGAAAAGTCTGTCTGTGCGTGCTTCCTAATAACTAACGAACCGTTAGGACCTGGTGGCTAGTGTTATGGAATTTTAGCATTCGGATCTGGCTCTCCCGTGTCACCCCCTGAGATATGGCCTCTCTGTGCATGTAAAGGTTACGTCACCTGGTATGTATTTATAAATGCTCGGGAAGGACAATTTGTTTGTTTTTGAATTTCGCACAAAGCTACTCGAGGGCTATCTTGCTAGCCGTCCCTAATTTAGCAGTGTAAGACAAGAGGGAAGGCAGCTAGTCATCACCACCCACCGCCAACTCTTGGGCTACTCAATCAGTGATGTCGAGAAACCCACTTGTGGAGAATTTTATATGCAGAAACGGCTCGTTTGGGTTCAGAAAATATTTTAAATAGAAGAGCGAACAACGTTTCGACATTCTTCGGTCATCGTCAGGTTCACAAAGAAAGAGGTAACTGACCGGAAGCTGACCACATGTTTGGAAGGGGTTGTATAACTGAGTGTCGCAATGTAGAGGGCGCGGTTAGATGTTTGAATATATAATAATCTATAATATTAATATAGGTATAATGGCGTTCCTTTATATTGGTTTATTTTGGGTTTAAGTTGTTGTATAAGTAAGGTTTCTTTAATTTTTCGTTTGTTTATGTTTGTTTCTTTATTTAGTATTTGAGTGTTTTCTATGGTTATGTTGTGTTTATTTGACTTGCAGTGTTCGAAAACGTGTGAAGGTGACTTTTTATGTTCTTTGAATCTGGTTTCCATTTTTCTACTTGTTTCTCCTATATAAAAGTCGTGGCAGTTATCTAAAAGCAGATAAAGGAAACGCTATAGTAATAATGAACACGAATGAATACATACAAAAAATGAATATCATCCTATCAGACACGAACAAATTTAAACCAATACACATAAATCCAACAAAGACACATGAGACGCAACTAAACAAATTACTACTACAAATGAAAAAAGCCAACACAATTTCACAAACACTTTATTCCTACCTACGTAAAACCGACTCACGCACACCGCAAATATACGGCATCCCCAAATCTCATAAACCAGATTGTCCATTACGACCAATAATGTCAACATATGAATCGTTTAATTACAATCTTGGTAAATACATAGCATGGGCATTCTCCAAATATGCAACATCAGCCAGCTCATTCATCAAAGACTCTTTTAATTTCAAGTCTAATCTAAATCAACTTAATCATAAAGCCTTAATGGCCAGTTTCGATGTTATATCCCTCTTTACAGAAGTTCCAACAACATAAGCCTGCAAGATAGCCTTAGAACTCTATATTCGAGACCCTAACCCAATTATAGACATTCCCAGTAACCAGTTAGCAACCCTCATAGAATTCACCACAATAAAGACAAACTTCATGTTCAACAATCAAAACTATATACAAACAAATGGCCTAAGCATGGGCAACCCAGTATCACCAGTTCTAGCCAATATTTTTATGACACAAGTTGAAACACAAGCAATTAATACAGCATTACATCCACCACTATACTGGTACAGATATGTAGATGACACGATTGCGGGATTCAAATCTACAAAACACATACTTAATTTTTTTCAATCACATTAACGCTACACATCCCAACATCAACTTCGCATGTGAACAGGAAGAAAGCAATCAAATATCATTTCTTAACCTCAAAATTACAAGAACTGAGACACAATTCAAAACAGAAGTCCACCGAAAAATCACTCATACAGGACTGTACAATCCTTGGGACTCAGCACATGAAACAAAACAAAAACTCAACATACTAAGAAACCAAATAAACACAGCCATAAAATTATGCACACTAGATAAAATTAACGAAGAATCATAAAAAATAAAACAATACTTCATCAACATCAATAAAGTATCTTCCACAAACCGTAGAACACATTATATGCACACATCTAGACAGAAAGCAAAATCAACCAACAAAAGTAAATATATATCACGAATAAAAAAAAATCACGAAACCATATACTGCTGTATACCATATATTCCCGACATCAGCAGACAAATGACCAACATTTGGCAAAAACTAGTAACAAAATGTGACATTCCAGTTAATACCAAATTTATTCAAAAACCAGGCGCAAAACTGAGGTCTATACTATGTAAAAACTACACTGACAAACACCACACCAACATTATTTATAAAATACAATGTGATAACAGCCACGACTTCTGTATTGGAAAAACAAGTAGAAAAATGAAAACCAGATTTAAAGAACATTAAAAGTCATCTTCACACGTTTTCGAACACTGCAAGTCAAATAAACACAACATAACCATAGAAAACACTCAAATACTAAATAAAGAAACAAACGCAAAATTTAAAAAGCCTTACTTATACAACAACTTAAACCCAAAATAAACCAATATAAAGGAACGCCGTTATACCTATATTAATATTATAGATAAAATTATATATTCAAACATCTAACCCCGCCCTCTACATTACGACACTCAGTTACACAACCCCTTCCAAACATGTGGTCAGCTTCCGGTCAGTTACCTTTTTCTTTGTGAACCTGATGATGACCGAAGAAGGTCAAAACGTTGTTCGCTCTTCTATGTAAAATATTTTTTTCAACCCAAACGAACCGTTTTTGCATATAAATTGTAAACTAAACTAACGTGGCAGGGGTTCAGTTTAGAGAGAGAGAAATCAGAAGAGTTCTTTCTCCAACTGGGGTGTTCAGGAGCTTTTTAGTTCCTCTTCGTCCCCTTTCGTGAGAAATTTTTGAAATGCCCGTGGAATTATTTTATTTTTAATATTTCGACTCTGAAGTGGGGTATTTGAGAGTGAGAGGAAGGACGGGAAACCTGGACGAGAGCAGCGAAAGTGAGGTGAGCCAGACCTTGGCTCTAGGACGGAGTACGCTGGCGAATTAATCTTTAAAATTTACGGTGATTTTTCTAGGTGACGCGGTAAACGGCCCTTTTCAGATGCGGCTGGGACCTACAGGTCCGATGCCAGAGATTTTGCTGTGGGGGGAAACGGGAGTACCCCGAGAAAACCCACTTTCACGGCCTGAGCGCCAAATGATCTACCCAGACCGTGCCCGGAAGTAGCTGGGAATAGAACATAGAGAGATAAAAAAAAAAAAAAAATTGATGGACTTTGTTGGTGGTTTTCGAGGAAATGTTTTAGCTTCTGTCTTCTATGCCAGGTGGTAACTTCGTTTTGAACGTGTTTATTCACTTGAAACCCATTGGTGCGACTGAAAAGCGTGGTCTCGGTGGTGGAATTACTGGTTGTTCTTCGGTGAGTTGTTCTTGCTGGTCTGTGATGCTTTGTTTCTTCTCGGGAATTTGGTATGAGATTTCTGCGTGGAGGTGGTTTGTTTCTCAGTTTGTACTGACGCGTCGGTGGTTGTCTTGGTAGAGGTTTGGGTCTGGCAGGTTGTTGAGTTCTGGGAAACTGGGATTGAGTATAAATTGTAAGGTAATATTGTAGCTTTTTATTACGCGCTGTATATTTTGAAAGTATTGGTTTTAAAATATTAGTAGTTAACTAAATTACCTAACATAATGTGCAATATTTTGTTGATATGGCCGCAATTTATTATCTGTATTTTTCTATCTATATATATATATATATATTTTACAAATATGTATTTTGTTATATCGTATATAAATTACAATTATCTTAGGTTATGCTGACAATGGCTAAAAACCATAAAATAAGTGTTCCCTCAGAATTAAGAATATGCTGTAAAGATTCTTAAGTATTCTACACCATTCAAGATTAAGCTGTTATAAATTCACTGGCAAGTCAGTGTTTTAGTTCACGACGTTGTTTTTCCATTTGAAAATGTTTCAAAGCAATATATTAGAATTGCATCTTTTGGCTCAATTTTAAATAAAATAAAACTCTCTACGTGCGTGTGTCTGAAATATTTGCTGTTGCTTTCTTTCATGAAAAATCGTTTTGTTTCAAAATAAAATGTCTTATGATAACGATGTTTGAATACTTTTCATATGAGGATTTACTGTTATAGAATAACAGCAACAAAAACAGGTGGGCCACTTCGGTTTTTATCATTACATTTCTTGTAAGTCCTTCATTTTGTTAATTACAAGATTTCTCTCTCAAAAAGAAAAACTAAAAATTATCTTCGGTGTGAAAGGTAATCACATCAATTATTGCTGGAGTTTCCACAGAAAATTGGTGTTTTCATCCTTATTACTTGGTCACTTTGTGATAAACGAAAACCTAAAATTGCTCATTGCATCGCAGTATTTGGTTTGTTTTCAATTTCGTGCAAAGATACTCGAGAGCTATCTGTGCTAGCCATCCCTAATTTAGCAGTGTAAAAATAGAATAAAGGCCGCTAATCATCAACACCCACCGCCAATATTTGGGCTACTCTTTTACCAACGAATAGTGGAATTGACCATTACGTTATAATGTCCCCACGGCTGAAAGGGCAAGCATGTTTGGTGTGATGGAGGTTCGAACCCACGACCCTCAGATTACAAGTAGAGTGCCTTGTCTACCTAGCCATGCTGGTCCTCTTCACATAAGTTGGTTTATTTCTGTCTGCACTATTACTGTGATCCACTTATATTTTCATATAATTCGTTATTCTTATTTACTGGGTAGCTTAACGTTTTACTTAATACAATATTTAATTTATTTTTTCTCGAAAAGTCTGTCTGTGCGTGCTTCCTAATAACTAACGAACCGTTAGGACCTGGTGGCTAGTGTTATGGAATTTTAGCATTCGGATCTGGCTCTCCCGTGTCACCCCCTGAGATATGGCCTCTCTGTGCATGTAAAGGTTACGTCACCTGGTATGTATTTATAAATGCTCGGGAAGGACAATTTGTTTGTTTTTGAATTTCGCACAAAGCTACTCGAGGGCTATCTTGCTAGCCGTCCCTAATTTAGCAGTGTAAGACAAGAGGGAAGGCAGCTAGTCATCACCACCCACCGCCAACTCTTGGGCTACTCAATCAGTGATGTCGAGAAACCCACTTGTGGAGAATTTTATATGCAGAAACGGCTCGTTTGGGTTCAGAAAATATTTTAAATAGAAGAGCGAACAACGTTTCGACATTCTTCGGTCATCGTCAGGTTCACAAAGAAAGAGGTAACTGACCGGAAGCTGACCACATGTTTGGAAGGGGTTGTATAACTGAGTGTCGCAATGTAGAGGGCGCGGTTAGATGTTTGAATATATAATAATCTATAATATTAATATAGGTATAATGGCGTTCCTTTATATTGGTTTATTTTGGGTTTAAGTTGTTGTATAAGTAAGGTTTCTTTAATTTTTCGTTTGTTTATGTTTGTTTCTTTATTTAGTATTTGAGTGTTTTCTATGGTTATGTTGTGTTTATTTGACTTGCAGTGTTCGAAAACGTGTGAAGGTGAATTTTTATGTTCTTTGAATCTGGTTTCCATTTTTCTACTTGTTTCTCCTATATAAAAGTCGTGGCAGTTATCTAAAAGCAGATAAAGGAAACGCTATAGTAATAATGAACACGAATGAATACATACAAAAAATGAATATCATCCTATCAGACACGAACAAATTTAAACCAATACACATAAATCCAACAAAGACACATGAGACGCAACTAAACAAATTACTACTACAAATGAAAAAAGCCAACACAATTTCACAAACACTTTATTCCTACCTACGTAAAACCGACTCACGCACACCGCAAATATACGGCATCCCCAAATCTCATAAACCAGATTGTCCATTACGACCAATAATGTCAACATATGAATCGTTTAATTACAATCTTGGTAAATACATAGCATGGGCATTCTCCAAATATGCAACATCAGCCAGCTCATTCATCAAAGACTCTTTTAATTTCAAGTCTAATCTAAATCAACTTAATCATAAAGCCTTAATGGCCAGTTTCGATGTTATATCCCTCTTTACAGAAGTTCCAACAACATAAGCCTGCAAGATAGCCTTAGAACTCTATATTCGAGACCCTAACCCAATTATAGACATTCCCAGTAACCAGTTAGCAACCCTCATAGAATTCACCACAATAAAGACAAACTTCATGTTCAACAATCAAAACTATATACAAACAAATGGCCTAAGCATGGGCAACCCAGTATCACCAGTTCTAGCCAATATTTTTATGACACAAGTTGAAACACAAGCAATTAATACAGCATTACATCCACCACTATACTGGTACAGATATGTAGATGACACGATTGCGGGATTCAAATCTACAAAACACATACTTAATTTTTTTCAATCACATTAACGCTACACATCCCAACATCAACTTCGCATGTGAACAGGAAGAAAGCAATCAAATATCATTTCTTAACCTCAAAATTACAAGAACTGAGACACAATTCAAAACAGAAGTCCACCGAAAAATCACTCATACAAGACTGTACAATCCTTGGGACTCAGCACATGAAACAAAACAAAAACTTAACATACTAAGAAACCAAATAAACACAGCCATAAAATTATGCTCACCAGATAAAATTAACGATGAATTAGACAAAATAAAACAATACTTCATCAACATCAATAAGTTTGCTCCACAAACCGTAGAAAACATTATACGCACACACCTAGACAGAAAGCAAAATCAACCAACAAAAGTAAATATATATCACGAATAAAAAAATCACGAAACCATATACTGCTGTATACCATATATTCCCGACATCAGCAGACAAATGACCAACATTTGGCAAAAACTAGTAACAAAATGTGACATTCCAGTTAATACCAAATTTATTCAAAAACCAGGCACAAAACTAAGGTCTATACTATGTAAGAACTACACTGACAAACACCACACCAACATTATTTATAAAATACAATGTGATAACTGCCACGACTTCTATATAGGAGAAACAAGTAGAAAAATGGAAACCAGATTCAAAGAACATAAAAATTCACCTTCACACGTTTTCGAACACTGCAAGTCAAATAAACACAACATAACCATAGAAAACACTCAAATACTAAATAAAGAAACAAACATAAACAAACGAAAAATTAAAGAAGCCTTACTTATACAACAACTTAAACCCAAAATAAACCAATATAAAAGAACGCCATTATACCTATATTAATGTTATAGATTATTATATATTCAAACATCTAACTGCGCCCTCTACATTGCGACACTCAGTTATACAACCCCTTCCAAACATGTGGTCAGCTTCCGGTCAGTTACCTCTTTCTTTGTGAACCTGACGATGACCGAAGAAGGTCGAAACGTTGTTCGCTCTTCTATTTAAAATATTTTCTGAACCCAAACGAGCCGTTTTTGCATATAAAATTCTTGGGCTACTCCTGTACCAACGAATAGTGGGATTGACCGTAACATTATAACGCCCCCACGGCTGGGGGGCGAGCATGTTTGGCGCGACTCGGATACGAACCAACGACCCTCAGATTACGAGCGTATGCCTTAACGCTTGGCCATGCGAATCAGAAAAACAAAACAATGTAGTGAGGGAGAGGAAGAAACCAGGAAACGCTCTTGGCCATGTCGGGCCCGCAGTATTTGTAGTAAACCTGTGGTGGAGGGAATGTTAAAAAAATCGATAATTTTATGGCTTAAAGCAGTACGTAACAAAACGAATGCTTTAACTTCTTATTAGTACTTAACATATTTGAACTTCCAGTAAAAAACATTTTTTAACTGCTGTTGTATCTTTCTTTGTATTACGTCTTATTAAATATTCACTTAATACAGTTAAAACAAACTCTAACCAATTTTCATAGTTGATTTTTAAAAGATTGAGTTTGGAACATTAAAATTGAGAATCAAAAGGGGGAAAAATACTGAAATGTATTTGTTATGCATGTTTATGTACTGCGCTACCTCGTGGCTGTAATTATGTACTATTTCCCAACATTGCGATACACATCTTGCAAGTACTTAGGAAGAAAATAATGAGTTCAGTATCTTCGGTCACATATTTTGACAAAAAATATATATACAGATTCCTCACAAAGAGTAATTGTCGGTTTCCTAGAATTTTTAAGCAAATCAACATAACTTGACAAGAATGTGTTACAATTATGTAGCTGTGATTCCAGTCTATCTCACTTTTTTAAAAATGAAAATAACCATTTGCTTTGTAAGGATTCACCAATGTCAAATTCTTATCGTTTTGTTATCAGTAACAGGACTTCAGCCTTGCGTCATAGCAATGTGTTTTTTCGAAGGGTTCTGTTCTGCATTCAAGCTCCATCTTTCTTTCAAACACTGTTTTATTTTACCCTATATCGTTTAATAACTTTACTCTTCAGAAAGGCATTCTAAACAATAATATGCAGTTTATGTGAAATGTCAAATAGTTGAAATTTCTCCGTAAATCAAATATGCAAATGCTGAATACGTCTCTTGTACCATGACTCGTGTGTGTCCACACAGATTATTCAAACAAAGTACGATTTACCCTCCATACATATAACATGGATAATTAGTATGGTAGTTAGAAAGATGAAGGGCCCGACATGACCAAGCGTATTAAGGCGTTCGACTCATCATCCGAGGGTCGCAGGTTCGAATCCCGGTCACACCGAACATACTCCACCTTTCAACCATGGGACGTCATAATGTGACGGTCAATCCCACTCTTCATTGGTAAAAGAGTAGCTCAAGAGTTGACGGTGGGTGGTGATGACTAGCTGTCATCTAGTCTTACTGGGATTGACCGTCACATTATAACGCCTAAACGGCTGAAAGGGCGAACATGTTTGGTGTGACGGGAATTTGAACCTTAATCACCTGGCTACGCCTGGCCCTTATATTAATAAAATTGAAAAAAAATACAGTTTACGATCTCAGATGAGAAAATGGCAGTCTTTTTTTTTAAATTGCACAGGAAATAACACGTTAAACGTTAAGAAATGCATTTAATCTATCAATATAAATTATTAACTGAATATACTGTATTTGTGAATGTATATCTATGTCTGACACCTTCTTAAGTAGAAGTCTTGTTAGTAACATCCGTGTAATATGATATCACAGTAAGATCATTCATATTTTAAATCGTGTCAATAGGCGTCCACAGTATGGACAAGGGAGCATTTTATCACCCTGCAATTTTAGATGAAGAATTATTGGAATAAATTATTTCCAAAACGTATTAGAAAATTATATTACTTCAATATGAATGCGATATTAGGCGTGCATAAATAAGCCACAATCATCCAGAGCATCATATTCAAGGCTCTGCGATGGCCACGGTGTTCGCATACATGAACATATCGTACTTTTCTGTACTATATAGGTGCTTCCCAGGGTTCAATTTAAAGTTTGTGAACTTAATACACTAAAATCATACTTTATAATCGCTAATGAACAGAAAGCACATAACCTGTTTTTTAGTACAGCCTGGCGTGGCCAGGTGGGTTAAAGCGTTCGACTCGTAGGCCCGCGGGTTCAAATTCCCGTCGCACCAAATATGCTCACCCTTTCAGCCGTGAAGACGTTATAATGTGACAGTCAATCCACTATTCGTTGGTAAAACAGTGACCCAAGAATTGGTGGAGGATGGTGATGGCTAGCTGCCTTCCTTCTAGTCTAACTTAGCTAAATTAGGGACGGATAACGCGAAATTCAAAAAACAAACGTTTTGTAATTTTGGTCATAACAAACAAAAATCCATTAAAGATTTTTAATAATCGTAATTATCGAAACATTCGTAAATTAAAAGCTCTTAAGCGAGAATAAGGATTATAAATATTGCAAACTACCTGCCAAAATAAATTTTACTTTAATTATTTAAAAATATTTTGACAATTACAATAATAGTCAAAATAAATAAAACATAAATTACATTTTATGATTACGAGTGGCGTTCTATACGTCGAATGTATTTTGATTTGGTTTGTTTTGAATTTTGTAAAAAGCTACATAAGGGCAATCTGCGCTAGTTGTCCCTAATTTAGAAGTGTAAGATTAGAGGGAAGACAGCTGGTCATCACCATCCACTGCCAACTCTTGGACTACTCTTTTACCAACGAATAGTGAAATTGACTGCGTGTGTGTATTTTCTTATAGCAAAGCCACCAAGGAGAATTAACCCCTAATTTAGTGTTGTAAATCCGTAGACATACCGTTGTACTAGCGAGGGGCGAAATGGACTGTAACATTATAACTCCCCCAACGCTGAAAGGGTAAGCATGTTTTGTGTTTGTTTGTTTGTTTTGGAATTTCGCACAAAGCTACTCGAGGGCTATCTGTGCTAGCCGTCCCTAATTTAGCAGTGTAAGACTAGAGGGAAGACAGATAGTCATCACCACCCACTGCCAACTCTTGTACCAACAAATAGTGGGATTGGCCGTAACATTATAACGCACCCATGGCTGGGAGGGCGAGCATGTTTGGCGCGAACCCGCGAAACTTGGATTACGAAGCGCACGCCTTAACGCGTTAGGCTATGTCGGGCCCGCATGTTTTGTGTGATGGGGAACATCGAATTTAGAGTTTTTACAATTGCAAAACAAATGATGCATAATACTCATTCTAATCATGATTCTATATTTTTTGGTTTCAAATTTTTAAATTAGGTAGAAAACATATAATTTAAGAATTTCCAAAGACTGTCAAATAAATAGATGTTCATGAAACTTGATCTGACTAACAAAAAACAAAAAGAAACTCACATCTAGATGGCAATATCTTAGCTATAGTTAGTTGATGATACATGTTATATATTTGTGGTTTTATTGTGAGGTGTAGTATTTACGAAACCTTCTGAATGTTTAATTGTTGTTAGTTATAAATATAATTTATTTACATGTGCCAAGAAAGTAGATAGTTTCTTTGCCCAAAATTTGTTTTTAATTATGAGCATTTATTCTTGTTTGATTTGGGTCGACTATCACGTACAAAACTGGACAAAGTATTGCAGGAAACTAAATAGTATTGTTAAGCCTAACATTTTAGTTTTATGTAATGTTACTGTTAGGCCTATGCGTACTGTTACGGTTGTTAGTGGTATCGCCTTGTGTCTCTTCTTCATTTTAGGGTTTAATTTCGCTGCAGGTAAGTGAAGAAAAATTTTATTTTCACTGTTCTTGAATGAATGAGTGTAAAATTGCGGAATTATGTACGCTTGTGTGTGTAATTAATTATTTTAAAATTCAGTAACGTATGTCTCAGCTTTACGTTGTTTATTTACAAAGCATACGTTAGTTCATGTTTAGACTTACACTGACATTGAACGAAATTTCACGGATTTTACAATTTTCACAATTTATGTACATGAGAAATGAAAGTAAATAATGAATTTTACTTTTTTTCATTAGTACATTATTATGAAATAATTAATTTTCCTTTATACCAATTTAATCAAATACTTTATGAAACCATATTTTTAGTTATTTAAGATTTATTTTATAAGTTTTGTGTAAAATCATAAGTGTCACTCTGGTCATCCATAACCATTCAATATTCCTAGCGTAGCAGCATAGTTTTAACGTATTTTTAATAAAACTTGCCTTGGTAGTTATAACTGGTTTGGTGAATTAAAATAATTTCATAACTTAACAGATAGACCTTGTGTTATATTATTATTAAATTACAAAAGGAATGAGTTTATTAATTTGCAATGAGCAGTACTTAATTCGAGCCAAATCTTCAGCAATGAGGCTAGAATATTAGAGCTTGAGATAGTTATGACAAGCTTTGTAAGGTCAAAGCTTATGGTAATTGTTTTCATCTTTCAAGAGGTGTCCATGGTATTTTTTTTACCACAAATATCAATAGTATCTTTTTATATTTACATAAACAGTTTGGAAGTGTTTATATACTACCCCTCCACATTAAAAGAAAAAAAAAATTTACAGATCTTGGAAGCCATAGATTAATTGTTTCTATACTATTGTTTATTAGTGGTGAACTACATATTGTATCAGATTTATGAGTTTTGCATTGTTACATGGTGTAACGGTCAATCTCAAGAAGAGGCAAAAAAAATTGAGTGAATTAATTCAATTTTAGGCTTGGTAAATTACACAGAGTAATTTAGTAATTCAAGCAATTAATTGCAATGTTAATGGTTGTTTTATTTACATTTTTATGTGGCTCATTGTTTACTAGTGATGATGTAACTAACATCCATGAACCCATAAACAGTTTAATGCATGAATAATTTAAACATTGTGTGTTTAAGGTGCTATTTTAAACCCAGTCAGTAATTCTGGCATTAAGAAAGTGATGTAATGTCACTTCAGCAGAGGATTTCTACTAACCATTTGCCATGTATTTGAAATTCATTAAAAGCAGCCATTTAGTGAAGACTATTCTTTGGTTGGTTATCAGAATGTCCAAACACTTTTGAATACAGACTAGACCACTTAGAAATTTGAAGGACCCTAGGACACCATATTTGAAATTATTGTACTATGCCCATTTGGAAATTAATGGGACAGAACTTGGTTGGCATACTTACCCAAATACTAAAGGCAAGTATTGTAATAGGATTTGCTTTCTAGCATGGACCCTCCCTCCCCTCATTGAAGTAGCTATAGAAGTAATTGGGGATAAGGGAAGAGCTTGATACGTACACTGAAGCCTTTTTGAATTATGAGAACACTGCAGTGAACCATGATATTTAATACAAAATACAACTAATTTCAATCCACATTTTAAAGGGGTGGGGATAGAAACTTACAGCTTTGATAACAAATATTCTTATCCCAGAGAACCAGTGTTTTATAAACAGCTATTAGATAAGATGACTATCTTTATTATTATTAAATAACAGTAAGGCTTATCAATGATTTAAAATTTGGAATGTTTTATTTTTGTAAAAACTACTTTTTATTTGTTAAGGAAAGTATCTGTTGATCTAATTCTTCAGTAATGCTGTTATTAGTCTTTAAAGTGTTTTGTTTATTAAGTTAATTTTTTTTTATTATTAAAGGAGCAATAAAAACTCTACTGAGACTCCAAATGCAGAAAGATCTATGAATAAATAAAATTTACTGGTGAAGAACCCAACAGTAAAGTACATGTTTTAAATGTTTGTATCAGGGAAGTTTGATACTTTACACATTAGGAAATAAAATAACAGATTTATTTAATAGTTGAAGGATATCAATTCATAATATTTCACAAACCTTGTAAAATTCGCCACTGTTGAATACAATTCAAATCCAAAATTTTGATTTTTAAAAGAGAAAAAGGTGTGAAATATAATGTTGAGGCTGTTATAATGTTTTTAACTGGACAGAAATTGCATAACAGGCAAAAAAAAGTTACTGTTCATCTCATGTATTTGAACATTTCCATGGTGCTAAAGGTAATTCACAAAATTTAAAACTTCTGTTTATGTAAAGGAAAAACTGTGAATGTAGAAGTACAGAGACTATTCTAATTATAGTATTAAAACTGATAATACATAATCCCAGTTTATATAGTATGCCATATTGTTAAAGCTTTCCACCTGATGATGACATAGTAAAGTATTGAAACTGTTACATTACTTTATATGACTGTACCATCTTGATGTTTTAATATGCTCTGTCATCACTTTTTTTATCACCTGATGACTGTTAATGCAGTGATAAATAGTAATATTCTATGCTCTTTTTAAAATTTAACCCCATCATGAAGGTCATTGGTCAAAGGCCATCCCTTTGTTTTTGTTCATTCACATTCAAAATTTATCCTGTATATTTATTCCTTTACAAAGTTTCAGGATGGATCATTACCTACTACTTTTACTCCTTATTGTTTATTTCAGCCAGGCATGGCAAAGTGGATTAAGGCATTTGAGTCCTAATCTGAAGGTTGCAGGTTTGAATCCCCATCGCAACAAACATGCTTGCCCTTTCAGCCATGGGGCAAATGCAATGGTCAGTCCCATTACTCATTGGTGAAAGGGTAGCCCAAGAGTTGGCGGTGAGTGGTGATAACTAGCCGTCTTTCCTCTAGTCTTACACTGGTAAATTAGGGAGAGCTAGCGCAGATGGCCCTCGTGTAGCTTTGTCTGAAATTCACAAACATACAATACTGTGCATATCAAACATAACTACTTGTAGTTCCTTTGTTCGATCAGTGTTCATTGAACTTATAATCATATCTTTATGACATCATGCATTTGTAAGAATGACGCTGAGTTTACATTTTTGACTTTTGTGTAGCTTTGTGCAAAATTTAAAAAAAAAATTATCTATTTCTTTATTTATTAGTTTCAAAATGGGTCACTGCCTTATTACAAAAAATAAACAACAACAAGGGTATAAAGTTTTTCCAAAAATGTGTTGGTACTTATTAGTTTTACCCCATGGTTCTGTTTCTTTACAAAGTTTCAAGGTGGATAATTACCTTGTACATTTATCCCTCATTATCTGTTTTTTTTTTTATATAATGGCTTCAAAATGGGTCATTGCCTATTACTTGTACACTTGTGTATCTATTCCTTCATGAAGTTTTCACAAAATGGGTCAAAACCCAGATTTTTTACACTTGCAGATGAATTGTTAAAAAAACAAACTACAATTTTGATAAAACACCTAAATTCATCTGAAACAAAAGCTAAGTTGTATGTAACACTTCCTGTATTTGACTCGATTATTACTTCCTTTTGGAGGTATTATACTTTATGGTGAATAGAAAATGTACAATTTTTAAAATTTTATTTGTCTTCAAAATGAGAAAAGAACCATAGATGTTTATGATTCTAGAAAATTGTAATTTCAGGTGATAAGGTTTATCATTAACTACTATTTATAAAATTTTACTATCCATTTGTGGTAAAGAGTTTTTATTATATCTACAGATCTTGGAAGGATTATGAGACTATGTAAATGTGACAGCTTTACCCAATATATTGTGGTCTCATCTTTTCATTGGTGCACATGCAGTTAAAAATTTGTGGGAATGACGTTATTTTGACATTCAAGTTTACTTACGCTTGCAATCAGTTAATAATACATACTGCAGAAAAATATATGGAATGTCAAGTGGTTTCATTACTCTTAAGTGAAATATGATAAATTTGTTTTTGATTGTCTTGTATTGATGTGGATTTCTGTTGGCTTCTAGAAGGATATGTTTGTCCATTATGGTTCCAGTGAATGAAACAAGATATTCATGATATCGTGCGAGATTTTTTTTACATAGTTCTATCATAAAAGTTATTGCTTTGAATGTTTAGATGAATAGTGAGAAATTTAATAGGAGCGTAGTCACCTTTCTTGTGAAGTATTCTAAAGATGGTTGTTATGGTTATTAAAACTTTTATTAAAAAAAAGTAGAGAACAACATTTTGATTTTCTTAGGTCATCTTCAGGTTAGCAAATAGTTCGTAACTGACCACTGCTGGGCGTCTTAGGGACGAGAGTGTAAACTGGTATGTGATTGTAGGGGGCATTGGAGTTGAATGTTAGATTATTAATTAGTATAGGTATGAAGGTGTTCCTTTATATTGGTTTAATTTTGGCTATAGTTGCTGTATAAATAGGACTTCTTTGATTTTGGATTTGTTTATATTTGTTTCCCTACTCAGTATCTGGGTGTTTTCTATGGTTATGCTGTGTTTACTTAATTTTCACTGTTCAAAAATGTGTGAAGGTGACTTTTTGTGTTCTTTGAATCTGGTTTTTATTTTTCTGCTTGTTTTTCCAGAATAGAAGTTATGACGAATGTTGCTTTGTGTATTATAAATTATGTTGGTGTTGTGTTTGTCAGTGTAGTTTTTAGACAGGTACAAAACTATAGTCTATACTGGTCTTTGAAGAGATTTGGTTTTGGTGTTTACTGGAATGTTGTGTTTCTCAGTGTATTTTTACATAGTATGGACTTTAGTTTTGTATCTGTTCTTTGAATAGATGTGGTGTTTACTGGAATACAACATTCCAGAAGTTTCTTTGTATTATTTTAGATGTCATTCTTTATTAATTGGAGTAAATTTACTAATTTGAAGATGGACTAGCAGACTAGTTTTAATTTGAGGTCTACGTTTATTTCCTTTTAGCTGGACAGGAATTATTATACACATAGAAAATTAATGTTACTGTAAACAGTTTTACTTGGGTTATGGCTCTGTTTAGGAGAAGGGGAGGAAAGTCACTTTGGTGAAATAGATCTTATGTTTATCTATACTAAATATGTATTGGTTTCTGTGTTATAGGTCTTATACCACTGAAGTACTATGAAACTATAAGTAGTAAAGAACTGCGACACAGTATCACAAAACGAGGCATTTCACCTAGTCAGCACAAGTATAACAGCATAAGGGAACTTTCATTCCACGTGTTGGGCAGGTGGGTATATAATAAGTGTAAAAAAACTGATATTTCAGAATTTGTAATTTTTGTAAGAAAGACCATTTTTCAATTAAATTAATTAGTAACAGTTATAATAAATTTTCAGGTTCTAACTTGTTTGTGTGCATATTTTCAGTATACTCTTATTTCTAGTGATGTACAGTGCTCATCTAAGTAGGTGCATTATTATGATTGTTTAAAGTAAAGATATAGATATTAAAATTCTGAAAAAAGTTGCAATTGAAAAATGGAATTTTTTCACTTGAGTTTAAAGAAAGTTCCCAAAATGTAGAAATTTTCTTTCTAAAAATGAGTTCAGGTTAAATGATAACTGTACTTGTTCTATAAAATCTGTTTTGAAAGTTAAAAATTCTGAACTTTTTATTATTGAACTTGTGCAACTAACGTACTATATGACAGTAAGAAACTGTTCAATTCTCCAAGACTGTCCCTTTACAAAAAAGATAAAAGTAAGTTTAACCCACGATAGCTTCAGGGAATCATTAAATTCCCTCTTAAACTGTGTTTATGGTGCTGACCTTCACTGCTAGTAACAACAAATCTTTTCATAAGTTCATCACCTTGTTAGGAAAATAAAACTAACAGGAACATAGTGCATTTTACCCAAATCTGAAACTTCTGCACTTTCATCTTGTCTTCAGAATACAGCACAAATTGATAACAGCTGTTTATCCTGTCTCCTTACCATCATGTAAACTTCAAATTATCATTTGCTCTTCTCAACCTATCATTGTAAATCCAACTTTTCTGTTCTCAGAAGTATCCTGTTAAAAATGTTCAAGACAAGGAGATCAAAGCTGTACATGGTGTTCTATTAGAATAGGGATTTTTGTATATAGAAATTTACTTTTTATAAACTGTTTTTGTAATTACTGTTGGGTAAATAAAGTGACATGAACAGTAACTTACAATTCCAGGAAATAATGACCAAGAGGACTGGGGAGATTGAAGAGAGTTTGTGACCTATTATAGATCTGGGATTTTGTTTTAGTGTTTTGAGATGTTATTTTCATTCTGAAAAAAAACTGTGTAAAATTATTTATATATTTAAAAGTTATAGAAGTTTTTTTATAACATTGCAGTAGAAAAGATCCATTCTGTAGGGAAAGTTTCTGATGTAAGTATAGTTAAATCTCCAGGATATAGCTAGAAAAACATTCATTTTATTTTTTAAATTTTTAGCGGTGCCAACACCTGCAGTATCATGATGGTTGCTTATCAAACCCCAGACATCAGAGAGACCTCAGAAGGTCAGAGATTATTGTAGTTTCCCATGAGATGATTGTCATTTTTGTAACTGCAATTTTTTGTTTTATACACAGGGATTTCAGATTGATTCTCAATCCTAGCAATGGACTTCTCTCTCCCTTTTTTAAAGCTTACACCATCAACAGCGTTGGACTTAAAAAGCCTGTTTCTATACAGAAAGAAAACTTTTTTGAAGGGCACGTTTTTGGTAATTTTATTATATTTTCCTTATTTGTTTAGTTAATATGATAATTTTTTTAGTACAAAATAAATCTAAGGGTTAGTAGTTTTACAGTTGATTTTTTTTTGCTTAAACAGGGGACAATTGTTGGTCCTATGGTAGAGATAAGGATTTTTTAGTCCATTCCATTAGCTGAGTTCATATCCGTGCAATACCTTGAAGTATTCTACACACTAAAGTGTAGCTTAGAGTATGATGTATACAAAATACTGTAAAATAAAGTTCTACTGAAAACAAACATTTGAAATGTATTCAGGAGGTTTCAGAGGTTATGCAAGTAATATTTGAAATTTTTGTGATGAAGAATAGATTTTTAATCATAACATGAAATCATTTTGCACTCAGACTAGTAACGGAACAGACTCTATTTTCATAAATAAATCTTTAGTTATAATATTTTATTAAAAATCAGATTTTTTGTGTACAAATACTTGTAACCTCTACTAAGTCTGCCAAATTTTTTGAAGATGCACATGTTGTATCACAAGTTATAGTGCAAATATGTAATGTGTGCAAATGTGAAAACAAACTTGTATCAAATTTTTTGATATGCAAAAGAATTATAATGTTTACTAAATATTTGCCATGAATAACAGAAAAAGAAATTTATTTTTATTAGAAGAATAATTATCTGTTTATGAGTAACTCATAGAGTTAAGCTTTGTTTAGACAATTTTCAGGTTTATGGTTCCAACATTTTTTTTTTTTAATTAACCAGGGGAGAAGAACTCTGATGTTTCTGTGCATATTGAGGAAGGAATGATGACAGCTTCAATACAAACACCAGATGAAACTTATGTGGTAGAACCAGCGTGGCGACATCTGCCAGACCACGATAATACAACAATGATTGCTTATCGAACATCAGACATCAAAGAGACCCGAGACGGTCAAGAAGGACATTTACGGTACATATTTTAAATTGAATTTGATGTTTTCATACACACTTTCATGCCTGTTGTTTGTTGTTTTATTCTTAATTTATTCGAGCATCCGTTTTTGCACATTAAATGATATTTTACTGAATTACATTCAACATATAATTAAAGTGCTTTATTATTATGGTATATGAATAAAATTGGCATCAAAATGTAACTAACAATCCAAATATGAATATTATATATGTTTTTAAGTTCTTAATTTTATAAAACAATGTTAAACAAAAATCCTTAATATCCCCTGCTGTGAGAATTGTGACATTTGTTATCTACGTATCTCCTTCAATTTATTTATCACCCATTTGAGAAGTATGAAATTTAACATAAATTACCCATTATAATATTGTTATCACTCAGACAAAGCATAACTTTTAGTGCTTTCAGTCTTATTTAATTACAGAGCAATAAACCAGAAACTCGGACCCCTTTTGCCATGCCAACTTGTCACATTCTGTCTGATGTTTAGTACATTATTATATATAACCAACAGAAAGCCAGAGTTTTGAAATATCAAATGATGTATTATATTATGTTGTTTTGTCTACAGAGAATTGTCTATTTTGTTTCCAGGTCAAACTTTATTCACACAGGAAACACAATGACAAGCTTAAAGTTTTAACAGATCCTGCCATGTAGTTAGAAAGTCAGGAAAATTGTGGTAGTTGCAGGACATAATCTGCTTTTTGGTTATTATTATTCCATATTTTTTGTTGCATTATGTAATTAAGTACAAAGTTATTTAGTGCAATAGTATAACAGTAAGTAACTTTTATTGACACTCAACAGCAAAAAGAAAAAAACAAGGCTTCAGAAAGTATATTTCTTGCTTTTCATATGTATTCTTTATTTATTATTATAAAAGTAACTATAATGTAAAAAAAATTTTTTTTTAGATTAGCTAAGGTAACATAAAGATAATTTTTTTATAAGGTATGTACATGAGTGTCCAATAGTGTCCAAATATTACCATGTTTTATAGGGTAATGTTAGCTACTCATTCAAGTAATTTACAATTTGTGTGGCAGGAGTATTAGTTAGGCATAGTTCAAAGGGCAGAAAAGAAATAACATGCAAGTTTAAGCAGATTTATAATAAAGAAATATAGTTTAATGCTACAATTTAAAGTAATTCCAGAAAGATAGGATAGTTTAAATTTGTTTCATTTTTATATGGTAATTATGTGGTCAGTCAAATTGACCAACCTTGCATAGAGTTATGGTTGAGAAAATTACTGAAGTAAAACATTTGAAATTTATTTAGGAGGTATTGCAGTTTATGCAAATAAAATTGGACAATTTTCAGATAAAGAAAAGTGTGTTTAAACTTAAAATTAAAATAACTTGGAGCAGTTGACATTTTGACTCCATATATTTAGAGAAATTTTTATGAAAATACTTCATAAAAATATTTTTTGTCAAAGACTCGATGTTTCCTTAAACCTTGCAAAATTTGTGAACATGCACAAATATAGAAGTTATAAAGTTCAATTTGGAGTCACAAACTCAGCCAATTTGTAGTGAGCATTAATCATATTGTCTGGTTCAGTATATAATAATTTTCCTTGTTTTACGCTAACCCTATAACCATGACCTAGTTGTAGGTGTATTACTCTAAGGAAAGTTCATTAAAAAATAAAATTATTATTGAAATAGTTTTTAATTTGTCTAGAACAATCCTAAGATTATGTAGTTTTAGAAAAATATGACATTTAATTTTGTTTTTTTCTACTATTTATAATAAAAAAATTCATCATTTGATGCATTATTTGCACTCGTTCTGAATAGTTCACATGTAGTGTGATGTTTGTTGAGTACAAAAATACTATTTATCATCTTAAAGTTTTCACACTTCATTTATGTGATCTCTAGAACATTCTAAATGAATATCACTTGTTTTTTAGTGTGATTGGTTATGAATTTAAGAGAAATGAAAATATGTACATATCTTTTTAAATTTTCCTGGAATATTTTATCTTTTGTTCATATGCATAATTTTACATCTTTATCTTTTCACTTATAATTTATTTTTAATTTTTTTTTCCACCTTGTTCTTTTTTATTTTTGGCAGAGTTATGCCAGTCTGTTCCTGTCAATGTGACAGCTTTTACTAACTCTTAAACACACAAATGATACCATCTTGGAAATTTCCACAAGTCAAACAACATCAAGTTAAATGTATACAGTAATACAATTTTTGAATATGCATTTATAAACACATAATACATAAATATTAAAATATAAGTGTGAAACCTAAGTGCAGTCTTAACTGTTAAGCACACTAATACATATAAGGTGAGAAACGCTTGTCAAGCATTACATACACCTCAAGAGAGCAATGGTCTAAACTTCTTTTCTGTCTAATGCTACAAATACTTATGCTGGAAGAAGTTTCTTTAAGCTGTAACTGTATAGTGCAAAACTTCCTCTTTTATTGGTTGTAAGCACGTCATTCAACTGTCACCTGGCAGCACAGCTTTGACTTTGCAAGTGGGTGTGGCTGATCTTAAACTTAAAAATATTAGGATGTTAAAACCCAAAACAAGAAATTCTTGGAAATTTTCCAGATTATAGTAAAAGATGGATGAATCTTTACTTTGACCTTCATTGCCAACTGTTTTTGTTCTATTTTCACAGTCTCATGTGTAACAGCTTGGAAAGTTTAAACTTGTAACCATGAACAGATCACGTAACACCAAAAACATGTAGTTTTAATTGTTGTTTTTAAAATATAGGAATAAAACTTTAAGCTATACTTGATACTAGAAATTTGATTAAAATACTTTCATATTAAAGTGGTTAAATTAAAATTTGAATGTAATTCAATAATATTCACAGAAGTGGTTTAAAATAGCATTGTAAAATAGGTTAAAGATATTCTACAGAGGTAAGTAACATTAGGTGAGAGAAGTTAGTACTTTTATGATACTTTTAAGGATTTTCACATTTTATTTGAGCAGATTAAGGTCATAGGTTAGCATGCCAGATTGTGGAGTTGAAATTCAATGGCCACATCTTGTTATTGTAATAAGAGAGAGAAAGAGAACCGTTGACTTTAAAGTCAGTAGAGAGTTGTGAAAGAGACACTGAAATCTTACTATTAGGTTTTGACAAGAATACATCTAGAGTTTACAGTGAATGTTATTAATTAGCTACTTTCCCTCATATCTAGCTCTTAGAAAACACAGACAGCTAGAACACATAGCTCGTTGTAGCTTTGCATGAAATCAAACAAATAAAACTTTTAATTAATAGGTAGAATGGTATATGCCATCTGTTTGGCTATATTGTTTTGTTCATTTTTTTCAGGTTTTGTGGCTATGTAAGGGAAGAAGGTAATTTAACAGTCAAAGAGAATAAACAAGACATAAACCTTGTGAAAAGACAGACTTCTAGTCAGTATCGTTGGGAACCTGTTCATACCAGGTGCTCTCTCTTACTTGTGGCTGACCACTTGTTTTATCAAAACATGGGTGGAAGTGACTTGAAAGGCACGATAAATTATTTGGTGAGAATTTGTATGTTACATCTAACCAAGTTTGGGTTACCTGATAACATTAGCTTAAGCTCAGTTTCTAGCTGTGAAAAACATTGTTTCAATAAGGATTTTCTAAACCTACCTCAATTTTTTTTTCACTTATCAAAGTGAAAATTAACTTACTTTGAATAATGCTCCTATTTCTCTAAAATGTATGTCTTGTTTCAAAAGGGGGGGATATTCAAAATTTCCAGCTAGGGAATACTCTGTGAATTGTTCGAAATTTCCTTGGTGAGCTGTTTCCTTACAAGAAACCCCATTTTGTAATCTGCTAAAGCCCCAGTTTATTTTGGTCTAATAGTTTAGATTTGCTGAATACTGTTCCTCATGTTATTGTATTAACTTTTCAAAGGTAAAATGTCCAAGTTACTACAAAAAACATCTACTAAAGATTCTTCTTGATGAGGAAGAGAAAACAAATTTAGGGTATTCCACTGGTCCCAAAGTAACTTTTGATAAGGGTTATTTAATTATAATTAATTGAAAACTGCTGGGATGTGATCTTGATTACATATATGGACACAACTAATAACTAGCTTGTTACTTGGGTTTTTGTACAGTATTTTTAAACAACTGTTCACAAAGAATGATACTTGGTAGAAATCATAGACAAAACTAGGATCATAGTGGTAGTGTGTAATAGATCTCTGTGGAACTAGAACTATAGTGTAATTGTCATAGGTCACAAGGGAACTAGGGACATGATATGAGTGTAATTGGTCACAGGGGAACTAGGGCCATAGAGCCAGTCACTAGAGGCTTTCAATACTTACAAATTCAATTCATGTTTTTTTCATCTGCCCGGAAATGAGCTGCTGCAAACAGAATATAATATTCATATTATTGTGAAGTTTTTTCATATCCACAAAACTGTTTCACACCACCAGTTCCACCCTCCACTTTGCTCTATTGTATTTTTTATTTTAACTCGACAGCAGATGATGTAAAAGGCTTTGGTTTTGATACTAGATTTCCTTGATTGATCGAGTGAACAAAGTTTACTTAGAGACAGAGTGGAACTCAAATGACAAACAAGGTGGATTTAGAGGAATGGGTTTTGTCATTCAAGAAGTCATGGTACACACAGAATCAACGCCTGTTGTCCGTGGTGAAGTGCACTACAATATGGCTGACTATGAATGGAATGTACGCGACCTCCTTGAGGTAAGGTACGATGATGCAAGGTACAAAGTGATTCCTATAATTGAAAGACTTGGTCATTTCTAAAATTTCCCAATTCAAGCTCATACGAAGGTTGGATATTGTGTGTGATGACTGAGAAAGTGTTAGATATTACAAGTTACATTTTTTTTTTAATTTGTTTAATTTTAGGAAATATTCTTGAGTTAAACTCTAGAGACTATAAACAAACTTTTTTTTTCCAACTTTTATTGTTAAATTTGGTAGCCCTTCTTTACAACCATCAAAATGTAGCACAACTAGAGTTTGTTTATTTATATCAATAATTGTTTCTGCAAACAATAATTATTTTGAGGAATAATTTTGTAAATGAATGGTACTATTGATAACCTGTAAAAATAATGTGTCTGGACAGTTACATTTAAATTTAATCATAATTGGAGAACTGTGTATTGCAAGAGTATAAAATTTTATGGTATTGCTCTAGTGTGTGTGTGTGTTTTTTCTTTCTATATATATATTTTGTGCAAAATGTTTCACTTCTCTCTGTTTTGTATTTTGACTACTGATTTTCCTTCCAGAATTTTGCTCGCCATAGCTCACCTAGATTTTGTCTCAGTCACCTGTTTACCCACCAGGGTTTTCCTAATGATGGAACCATCCTTGGGTTAGGTTACATAGCTGCTGTCAGTCCACACCAGCCTGGTGGCATCTGTAGTCCAGGTGTATTTTGTGGTGTTTGCTTTTAGTGCTAATTTTTGCTTTGTTTATACTCTAGATATGCTCTGTTTATTGTGCACCCTGTTTCACATGGTTTTATAAAGCCTGTTTTGGAGTAATTTATATGCATACATTCTCTTGTCACATAACTTATTAAATTATAAACGAAGTGGTTCTTTCACATGATTGGTTTTTATTCTTGGTGATTAATAATGAAATTGATGTAGAAATCATTGTATATTTACAAAATAATTATAGAAAAAGTTTTTTCAAATTCATGAATGAAATAGGAAAGTCAATTAATAAGCTTTTAGAAAAAGCAAGATTTGTTTACTATTTTGGTCCCAGTTATTTTTATTTTGAGTGAAAAAATTATCAGCTATCTTTCTTTCTTTCTTCCTCATTGTTTTTGACAAGTAGAAAAAGTTGTATATTGTCTGAAACAGTTAGAAATATATTTTTGGAATGAAAGAAGCAGACAAATTTTGACACACAATTGTTTGTCCATTATTTCTGGTGAGGTATTAAGTAGTTCCATCATTATGCGTGAACAAGAGTAAACGTGATTTCTGTGCCTCATGATGTATTGGCAACAGCTAAAGGCTCGTTTAGAGTTTTTAAACACTGCATTTAATCACTTACTGTTACAATCCTTGTATGACTGATAAATGTCAGTATCGCACATAATTGCTACATAATACATTTTCTTGTATATACATATCTCTAATCATCTTTTGATAAATAAAATAATTTTTCGCAAACATTTATCATCCATACTGCCGTGTTTCTCCGAAAATAAGACAGGGCTTATATTAATTTTCACTCCAAAATATGACACTAGGGCTTATTTTCGGGGGATGTCTTATTTTGATATATTAGAAAAATTATTAAACTATTAAACTAACCATTTAAAATAAACTATTATTAAACTAACTGATTAATACTTAAACAAACTAATTAACTAACTATTAAACTAATTAATTTTTTTTTATTTCTTTCCTCTTCTTGCCATTCTTAACTAGGGCTTATTTTAAGGGTAGGGCTTATATTAAAACTATCCTCAAAAATCACACTAGGTCTTATTTTATGGGTAGGTCTTATTATCGGAGGAACATGGTGTTACCTGAAATATGCTGGAAAATTCTTTTCTTTGGGAACTTTACAATTGAGTAATAACTTTCAGGATTTAATAAGCTCATAGATCATCCATTTTACTTTACTAATGAATACACTTCTCAATTATTGTATGTCCTTTATTGTGTGTGTGTGTGTGTGTGTGTGTGTTGCATTTTTAGTTTTCCTTTTCTGATTCATACCAAACTATATAGAACTGCCTAAAAACACAGATTGTACATGGTTACAGTTGTGTATGTAAACATATTTTAAAACAAATAATGTGCTGACTTCTTGATTGTCCCAGAAACTCTAAATTTTCTTCACAGCCACACAGAGCATGACAATGTGTACAATAAAACAGCTTCAGCAGTTTTAACTAATAATTCCTGCTAGAAAATTAAGGAACCATAGCACCAACAGTTCCTTTCAACTTGTTTCTGATACTGAAGTACAAAGACTGTTTTGTCTTTCAGCACTGAGCCGCTTTCAGCTTTGCTGATTTGTCTGTTACCGCGCTTGAACTCGTTCTACTAAACTACTTACCAACCTTGCTTGTCCA
Source organism: Carcinoscorpius rotundicauda (assembly GCA_011833715.1). NCBI lineage: Eukaryota > Metazoa > Arthropoda > Merostomata > Xiphosura > Limulidae > Carcinoscorpius > Carcinoscorpius rotundicauda. The sequence continues at coordinate 16,727,229 of CM022391.1, forward strand.
CTTCTCAGGTGTTCTCCCGCAGCTCAAATCATCGCACCTTTTGTCTTGCTCATCTCTTCACTGATCAAAAGTTTGATGGAGGAATACTAGGGTTAGCTTACGTCGGGTCTCCGCGACGTAATTCTGTTGGTGGGATTTGTAGCCCAGGTACATCCTTTATTATTGTTAAGTCATTCTTTTTTTCTTTCACTTGTGATGAGTGTAATTCCTGTGAAACTTGTTGAAATTTGGTATTTGTTTGTTTTTCGAGATTCTTTTGTGTATGTAGGATCAGAAGTGTAAAAATTTCAGTGGTTAAAGTTTCTTAATTGTCTCTTTGTGTTGAGACAACAGCATCTGCTAATGAATATGTTTTAGATAGTTGGTTTAAGACTAAGTTTTATAGTTTAAAGTGATAACAGAAAAATTAATATTTCTATTGCAAATGCTTCATCACATTTTTAAAGGTGTCAGTAACAAATAATCTTAACCTCTGACATGAACCAATGTCTGTCATTTATAGTTGTTACAGTTGAAAGCCAATAGATATATTGTGATCAAATGCATTAAAAAAAACTAAGTTAGAGCAAATGAAAATGTGTCAGTTATTTGTTATTGATATAAAAGATGAATTTAAATGACCTGTATAAAATAACTTCAACTGACACAAAGACAAAATTAAGTTTACAATACTGAAGGTTAAAATAAGTTAACTGAATTAGATATTTTTAACTGTGTTTATAATGAAATTGGCTTAATCTTTTGTGCTTTAAAATTTTTTTCTGTGTTATAAACATCATGTTAAGATGCATTACTGTTAATGAATTAAATATTAATAACAGAATTAATACGTACTACAACTCTTTTTAGACTTAATATATTTGAATTTATCATTAAAATATTAACATTAAGGAAATGTATTTGACCACACATTAACATTTCAACCCTACAAGTCTCACTGAACTCAAGAATGTAACACTTACTCTGATGTGACTCACATTTTATTAATTTTTCTCTTTGGGTTGGATTTTCACAAGGTTCTGTTTTTCTATTTCTTGTAGTTTCTGTTCATTTTAAGTTCTTTCTTGAGGAATGGAAGTGTGACATTTTGTTTTGTTTGTTCTCCTATAGATCTAAAAACATTAATGCACGTCTAATGTCTGAGATGGAATGATTTGGTTTTTAATCTTGCTTTCTATTAATATTTATTATCTCTTTAAATACTTGAACTGCATGCCTGCATGTACATACAATATTCTGAACTTGTGACCCCATTTTTACTTAATTTAATCAGACATTCACTGTTGACGAGTACTTGTAGTATACTTTATGATACATTAAAACAGTCTACACATGAACTGGTGGTTAGTTTGCTGAATTTGGAAAGTCCAAGGCTTGTGCCACAATGCAGTACCTAACACAATCAACACTTTCATTATAACTGGATCATTGAGGCTTCTTGCCTTGTAAGTTTTAACTCCTAACTGGATGACCTTTCTTAAGTCAACTGTGCAGAGTTAGAAATAACTGTATGTGAAATTTAGTAATCTCTCTGACCTGCTACTTAACAATATTGTCATATGTATTTGAAAGATTATAATTTCACAAAATCTGTAGGAGACACAAGTTATATTTATTTAAGTGCTGTACTCATTGCTTACTCTATCACAATGATGTTTTAAAATCCATCTGTAACTGTGGTTTGATTAGGTATCTCAAACACTTGGAGTCCATTCAGGTTGTCTAATGGTTTGTTACTCTATATATTAATTATCCAATGTGCAAAAATTATAATGCTTCAAAACTGAAATTTATTGAGTAAAACAAATGTATTATTAATTATTAACAAAAACATTTGACTTTTGATTTAAATATGTGTTAAATGAAATCATTAATCCCCACAAATTACCTGAATTTTTTATGATCATAATACAGTACTCTTAGCCCACTAGAAGGAAAATCATAAAAGATTTGAATTAAATAATGCTAATTTAAGCCTTATAACTTAAATAAAAGTAGTTTTATTGATTTTCAGCCATCCACTGCTTCTCAATTTTGATTTAGCTGGTGTGATCTAAATAGCCTATTTCAGCTTTAGGAAGTTAAAGGTCTAAATGTATAATGTTGCCTTCTAGTTAAGCAGATTCACCTAGAGCTTGGAAAGAAATAAGATCGTAGTTTGGTGACGTGTTGCTAGGAGAAAAGACGATTGTGAATATATTCTACCACAGTCCTGAATTTTTTTTTTTTTAATCATGATTCATAATTTTGTATTTGATTTGGAATGAGGTAGGCTTAGTTAAATAATTTTCACTTGATCATGTCACCTTTTGTTTTGCTGAGAAGGCCATGTTTACACTAGGCCATAACAGCCTAAGTAACTGGTTAAATGGACTAAAAAAATTACCAAAAAGGAATGTAAAAAAATCGGTTTAAAACCTGTTCCTTGTTATCTTAACATTTGTTCCATTCAAGTGTGGAGTCCATTCTACGAGTTCTCAACTTCCATTTGTACTAATCCATAACGAAATCTGTCTCTTTAGTACTACACCTATGTTAAACTATTCTTTTTTTTCTAGTCATTCTTTTTTATATATTAAATAAAACTTTTGATTAACTCTTTCAAAAGAAAGGTGGCTTATAATTTTGATATAGTAAAATAGTTAATGTACACCAGTAATAGGAAACATGAAACTGTGTTATTTAAATCCAAACAAAGATAAAATTTACAGTTTTGCAAGGTAAAATCTTTTTTTGAAAAGATTTTTGAAAATTTTGTAAGACAAAAATTGATTTAAATCTGCAAAAAGGTAAGCATTTAAATAACTTTTTAAAAAAAAACATGAATCTTCAAAGCTGAAAATTTGTACAAATAGCTTTTATATAAAAAATATTTTATCTACAGATCCATAGAAAGTTCTGAGTTTTCAAATTATTTCATCTGTTGGTTTTATTTTCACAATCGAGTAAAACAAATCATGCCAGAGACTCACTTGAGTCTAATAGAGTTAATTCAGAGGTCAACTTTAAAATTTAAATTACTTGGTTCGAGTACTGTCAATATCAGAAACTACTAGCTAAATGATACACCATTACTTTGGAATCTACTGGCTGCATAATACACCATCAGTGAAACCTCCTGGCTAAGTATACCATCACTTTGTAAATCTAGCTAAACAGCACTATCACAATGGCAACCTATTATCCAAATAATACACCATTGCTATCGGAACCCTTAGTTATAAATATTGTATTTCTGATATTGATGTTCAGTTTATTAGATCAATAGAATTATGAATGTATCTGTTATGTGATGTTTTTTTTTGTCACAATTCAGACTTGTATTAAATGTTTGAACTACTTCATGTTCGTATTTGATGAAATTTGTGTATATATATATAAAAATGCCATTGACTTCAGACTTCTTTATCTTCTGTTGTGTTAAAAATTAATTTTTGATTTATTTAATTGGATAAATAATTCTTGTTACAATTTACTGTAGTAGAATAAATTTTAAACATGAATCCCCACCACACCAAACATGCTTGTCCCTTTCAACTGTGGGGTCATTATAATGGTACCGCCAACCCCACTATTCGTTGGTAAAAGAGTAGCCCAAGAGTTGATGGTGGGTGGTAATGACTAGCTCCTTTCCCTCTTGTCTTGCACTGCTAAATTAGGGACAGCTAGTGCAGATAGCCCTGATGTAACTTTGAGCAAAATTTAAAAAAAAACATTTAAAGAAGCACTTGGGAATATTTTGATCTTTCATTTGACAAACTTCTCTAAAATAATATTTTTCAATTTTTGAACTGATGTCTAACAGTTCTTATGCAATATGACATGATTAGGTATCCTTTTATATATAGCTACTAAGCCTTTTTAAAGAAGAATATTTAACCATAAAAGGAGGAAGTTGTTAGCGGTAAATTATCTGAAATTGAGTCTTAGTTGCTGGACAAGATTTAAAAAATGTTTTGAAACCTATGAAATTTAAATACTGCCTAATTTAGAGTTGTCCTATTTAATATTTATTTTAAAGTAGTAGTAAAAATTCAAAAGATCAAATATTTTCTGTTAGCCTACAAAATTAATATTTTTCTCTTGAAGAAATATTACAATGTTTTAATCACCTCTGGATTTGGATAAAATCCTCTTATACAGTTAATGACTTGTCATAATTTTTGTAAATTAGATCATGTTCTTAAAATACTATGTTCTATTGAAACTTTTGGTTAATGTGACAAAGGTATAAAAGTATTACATTTTGTCTTAAAAGCCAAAAAAATAAAAAACGAAAAAAATAAAAGGGGCTTTGAAGTATCTTAAAATGCTGTAGCTTTGAAGGATTATTCATCTTTGTGTTTGAAAGGCTTCATTATTATACATTATTTTTAGTGTATAAAGAGTACTTTAATATTTAAGTATAAAAGATAGTGTTTGCTTTAGTAAACTTTACATTGTAAGGCATAATTCAAACATTTCAATTCATAGGTTATGTTATTGTTTTAAAATCTAAGTGAAAGACATGCATCTAAATTCTCTGCTTTAGGATACGTAAAAAATGGACACACGCTCTATTTAAATTCGGGATTGAGCACTTCCAGAAATCATTATGGTAAACGTGTAATCACCAGAGAAGCCGATCTCGTAACAGCTCACGGTATGAGGATTTTAATGGAATAAAAAACTGAATATCTAATATGATAGTCTTATCAGAATGTTGTCTGGTATCTGTGCTTTTGGCTCTGCCCCAGCATTGTCTGTAATCTGTTCTATTATTGTTTTCAAAATGTTTGATATCTATGTTGTTGATTTGTCAAAATGTTTTCTAATACAGGTCCACAATCTTGTGTCTGAAGTTCTGAAATTCGAAATGCTCCAAAAATTGAAGTTGTTTTCATGGAGTGTGGAGCCTGAGTATAACAGCTGACCCAACTCCACACCCACTTGATTCATGTCGCTGAGGTGTGATGTGGCAGTGTGGCCCAGGTTTGACAGGTGCATCAGTTGTGTCTGAGCACTCCTACTAGTTGCACAGGTGTCTGCTGTTTGTTGATATTTTTTTCTTGCTTTGTATTTTTTGACTTTGTGTTTAATTTCACTGTGAAAATGGTAAAAAGAGCTGCAGATACCCCTATGGGTAACAGTGAGAAAAGGAAAAAGAAACCTCTGACATTATCAATAATACAGAAAGTGGAGGTATTACAGAAGCATGATCATGGTGTGTCTGTGCAACATTTTACCAAAGAATATGGTGTCAGAACTACCACTATATATGATTATGGGGTGCTGCCCTAAACCTTACTGGGGTGATATATTTGTTCTAAAATCCAAAACATTTTGAATTCAGAAACATATCTGACCTCAAGGATTTTGGAAAAGGGATTGTGGACCTGTATTTGTATTGCAACTTTCTTAATATACTATTTGTAATTTCTGCTATTGGCTTTGCCACTGTACTGTCTGTAACCTATGCTTTGAACTTTACCATAATAATGTTACTAGCTTGTGCTTTTAGCTTTGCCACATTGTTGTCTGTAATATGTGCTGTTGACTTTGCCACATTGTTGTCTTTAGCTCATGCTATTAGTTCTTCTATGATACTGTATATAATCTATACTGTTGTTTTTGCCACAATAACATCCGTATTTGCTTTGTCCAGCTTTGTCTCATTGTTGTGTGTAATTTGAGAGGTCGGCTGTGCCTCGTTGTCTGCAGTATGTCCTGTTGGTTTGGCCAAAATGTTCACTGTAAAGTATGCTGTTGCCTTTGTATTCCAAATTATTTAAAACTGACATTATATAAAGAATAATTTTGATTTTTGTTCTCGTTGTTTTCTACCCTAAATTATTTTGTTTTCAGATTTTTCTTGTAGCTTTTTAATACTGACAGATTTGTGTTTTGTTAAATATAAAATAAATGCCCCTTATTAGCATATATCTTTTAAAGAGCCACATATTTTGTTAATTGCATTTTAACTTTTAAAAACTTAAATATTTGTTTCTTTGTTAAATATCTCAGCATGAAGTTACATGTGTAACATTACACTAAATTTTAATCTTACATTGGTTATAATTAGTACTGCAACAGTATTTTTTTCCTTACAAAAATAATTGTATTTGTTAAAGTTTTTAACCATTGAGCTGAGATTTGTGTTTCTTTTTCTCCTTGTTTTTAGAGTTCAGTATTTGAATATGGTAAATAAAAACTGATTTTAAATATTTAAATATTATCTTAACTAGAACATAATGATACAAAAAAACTAATGTATTTTTTTTCATTCTCTCACATGTTTTCATGCATGGATGGAACAGAATTTGGTAAGTTCACACTTTCATCCTTTAGTTTTTTATTGTCTTGGGATCTTTCAGAGATGGAGCACAATCTGATGAGATGAAAGGTAAAATTGAACTCCATCAAAACAGTTTTGAAGTAAAATATATCATAGATGTCAGTGGAATAAAACCATGATCATATGATATATATAAAACAGAATACTCTTGATTTTGCTATTTTCACACAGGTCTGCAGGTTCCACTACAAGTTTAATTATTCTCTTATATATATAAAATACATATTAGAAATTTTTGTTTTTTCTAAGAATTGTTTATCAAACCTTAACATTATATAAATTTTTCAATGTTGTATTTCACATATTTTTAAGAGCTGTGAAATGTATTTCTATAAATGATGTTTTCACTTGACTCTTCTAGTGTTGTTTTTTTTTTCCTGTCAAAATTTTTATAATTTTCTTATGAAATAGTATGTATTCTGAATTATAATACTTAATATATAATTACTAACTTGTTTGTTATGATGTGTACTTATTAACACAAATAGGCCACAACTGGGGAAGTGAACACGATCCTGATATTCCAGAGTGTTCCCCTAACTCTCGACACGGTGGATCTTTTCTTATGTACACGTATTCTGTCAGTGGTTATGACCGCAATAACAAGGTAATCATTTGTGATTTATAACCCACATTATTGCATAACCTGATTTGAAGGTTAGTGGTAAGAAGTATCACAGTAAAAACAAAGTTACTGTTAAACACATCAGTCTTAACCATCAGAACCTGATCATTTGAAGGATAGTGTTAAGAAATATCACAACAAAGCTGAGGTTACTGATAAATGCATCAATCTTAACCATCCCATCAGGAATGTCGAGCATTTTACAACATCTCAACTACACATTGCCTATTATAGTTAAGAAAGTCGTAGAAGTTACATTAAATAATCTTGTACTTTAGTAGGGTATGTAATAAGTGAATCTTCTGCTGTTTTTAGGGAATGTGCTTTGTCATTTGATTAATTACTTTTGTCTAGTATTTAGAATAATTGGTTGTACAACTCAAATAAAGAAAATTTATTTTTAGTAACATAAATGTAAATCTTAGCTATGCCTCTGCAAGGCACTTTAGGCCTGTGCTTTTGTACTGTGGTTTTAAGTAACACAAACAGTTGAGGATGGTGACCATTTTTGTCATAAGTTAACCCCCTGCATAGAGTAGAGAAGACGAACAAGTGGGGTGAAGTGCCTTGTTCAAGAACACAGTAGCATAACTCAGCCACCTGACTGTAAATCCAAAGCATGAAGTCACCGAGTTATGTTGCCCTGAGGAAATCTGATAGTTCTATAAATATATTAGTTAAGTTTATATTGTTTTATATAGTTTCAAAATGTTCTACTTTTCCTCCTTCACACATCAATATAACTGTCATTATGAACATTATGAATATTGTAGGTATTATTACTATTGTTGTAGTTCATGAATCTAGCAAAGTAATAGTGGAGTTGGTTGTAGACAGAGAAGTAGGTGGTTTTTATACTGTTGTTGTCGTTAAATAAAGAAGTAGGTGGTTTTTATTATGGTTGTTGTCGTTCTTGAACAGAGAAGTGGGTGGTTTCTGATAAACTAATTGAACTTGTGTAGAAGAATTTCCTGACAAGAAATTGATATCTGCACTGTTATGTCCTGTTTTTTCATTAAACAAATGGACCTCTATCACATGGCACATCAGAGGTCTAATAGTTCTTTGAATTTACAGCCAGTCACTAAACTAAGTGTAGTGAATGACTAATTTCAAACCAGTAAATGCTGCTTGTTATGATTTCTACAATAGTGAGATATCGTACAAAATCCAACAAACTTTTTCTTTTGTTTTCAGTCACAACTGTTATTGTATCTCAAAATTGTACAACAAACTATTTGTGCTTTGTTCACTGGGGGAATCAAACCCCCAAGTTTTAGTTTTTTAACTCCATAAAATTCTTTGTCATTATAGGTTTTTTTTTTACAGTCTCCATAGGTTCCTTCTATCTACCACTGTATTTCTTGTTAAGTAAGACATGCTTAGCTTCAAACTCATTGATGAAATAAGAAAAGAATGTACATTAATGAAAATAATAAATGTGTTGATTGTTAGTTGTTAGAACTAAGCATATTGCTCGTGTCTTGTGGTTATTATTACTAGAATCTCAAGGTTTAACAGGTCCCAAGTACAATTGTGACAGTTTTAGTTGCCATAGTTTTTCACTGTCATTTTTGTCTATCTCTTGTAGATGTTTTCTCCCTGTAGCCGAAGGTCCATCTTTGCTGTTTTAGAAGCCAAAGCTCAGAAGTGTTTCTCTGGTATGCACAAAACGTTTAGTTTTCTCCTCTTTGTTTAACCCTTTCACAGCAGATCAGGGCTGTCATGTGTTTGCTGATCTGCATTCAAACTTTTCTTTATATCAGTAAGTTTGGAATGAAATTGTAGATTATATTTCAATTTATATTATATACGAGTTAATTTCTCAATTTAAAAGTAAATAATAAAAGAACATTTAAATATAGATTTTAGTGAGTCACGTTGGTATGTCGAATGCAGCATTGTTTAAAATTAGGCATTTGTGATATCAAAATACTAAGTCTATAGTTTCGTACAAATCAGAAACTCAAATTACTAATATTAACAAGCTAGAATATGAAGTAAGAACCTTGTATCTTTTTATTTTTCTCAGACATGGATTATATACCGAATGAAACATGGTGGCCCTGTTCATCTATATTTTTAGAAACAGTCCCTAAAATACACTTACTTCAAGATATGATATGTGAATAACCAATCAACAGTTCAGAATGTACCTAGAATGGTTTTCTCAGTCATTTTAATCTTTAAAAAGGCTACCACATTTTTTAAATCGAAGATTTCAGTGAGATGGGTTGTGTTTTCAGTCTGTTCAAAGTTTCTTTTTTTTTTAATTACATATTAGTTACTAGGATTAATAAATTATAGTTGAACTGTTTGGTATCAGTGGAGTTATTTATGATTGTTTAGTTACTCAACTGTGTATGTATAAAGCCTAAAAAAAATGATCCTCCATGAACAAAATTTTAATAGGCTTAGCAACCTGGATCAAGCAGCAACAAAGGTCATAGAGAGAAGAGATAATTCTTTGCTTTAATTCTTTATTTATTGTTCTACATTTTAGGAAAAATAATAAATTATTTCTATGTGTGTGTGTGTGTGTGTGTGTGTGTGTGTGTGTAATGTATAAGTCAAGACAGGGAAAACTGAAGGTGAGTTTTATATCACTGAAAACATGACTTGAGTGCATGTGCGTCGTGTCAATTCAAGTTATATAATGTTAGGCATGACTGGAAGGTCAGTGTAATAAAAACATGATAAATATACATGTTCATATGTAGTGTTTTGATACTTAAGCTATAGTTGTTTGGACTAAACATTTGTATTTTCATGTTATAAAAGTAGTCATTCCAGCATGACAAAAGCATAATTTATAGTTATTTTTCATTTTTTTATGATGTTTACAAGATTGGTCAATTGACAGACCCAACATAGTTATAGAAAATAACAAAATATAAAGTCTTGCTGAAAATAAATGTTTGAAATGTATTTAGGATATTTTAGATATTAGAGAAATAATATTTGAGATTTTTGTGATGAATAGTTTTTAATCAAAACATTAAATCACTTTATGCTTTGACTAGTAACAAAACAGACCATTTTCATAAACAAATATTTTGTAAAAAATATTTCAATGAAAAATCTTATTTTAGGTATAGAAAATGCTTGTAATCTTTACTAAAAGCCTTTGAAATGTTTTGAAGAAACACTTGCTGTATTGAAAGTTATAGTGCAAAAACTTTGTGCGTGCAGATATGTAAACAAACTGTGTATATATTATACTAAGCCAGTTGCAAAAGAGTTAATACATTCTATAAGCTATGTTATATGAAATAAGAAATGACTGACAGCCTTTACCAGTTACCTAATATATTACACCAAATTTTTCATTCAGAACCAGAGGCATCATTCTGTGGTAACTCACTGGTTGAAGAAAATGAACAGTGTGATGCAGGCCTGATTGGCAGTGAAGATAATGATCCTTGTTGTGACACTGACTGCAAACTTAGGAATGGTGCTGTGTGCAGGTCTGTGTATCATTGTTTGTTATTATTCCTGGTATCATTGTAGCATTGTATTTTATTAATTCTGTTATCAGTGCTGTGTGTAAGTCCATCAGGTGGTGTTTTTTGTTTTTTTTTAACTTCTCATTGTTACAAACTTATGATGCCTTTGATTTTTTTTCAGTTTTATTTTGGATTTACTAAAATATTTTGAAATGGTTTGATAGGTTAAAAGTTAGTAAACAGTTGAACAGTTTGTTCATGGATAGTGTAGAAGTTGCTAAAATGGTTATCTGTTTGTGAAAGTGTAGAAGTTGGTTAGTGTGTTGACTCATTAGATTCAACTTATTAGTTTGTGGGTTTTGTATGTTTTTTCCAGTGATAAAAATTCTCCATGTTGTCGGGGATGCCGTTTGATTGTCACAGGGGACATCTGTAGACAGGCTCAGAGAAATGCATGTAAACAGGAAGCATATTGCAAATATCCTTCATGTTCTAGAACTAATGAAAGATTTTATATACTGATATACAGGAATACCATATATACTTCCTAATAGTTTTGTATGAAAACATTACATTTCTATTCTTGACAGCTTATATTTAGGAGAAAAATGTATTTCTTATAAATTTATGGTCTCTCTGTGTGATGGCAGTAAATATGTTTTTGGATTTACAGCACTAAAATCAGAGATTTGATTCTTCTAGGTGGACACTCAATGTGGCTGTTATAAAAACACAAGCACAGGTATAACTGTTGATCTTACATCAAGACATTACTATAAACAGAGCATTATTTTAACCATTTCCAGACTAGAGGGGTATTGTTGATTGTTCACTCTCACAGTGGTAAATATGCTTATTAAAACTGTGTGAAACATTAATCAACATTTCTGGAAGTGTGCCGTGCAATCAGATAAACAACCAACAGGACACAGTCTGTGTTATCAACATTAGTGACAGTTCAGCAGTTTTCACCTTCTGTAGCTTGAACTGTGGTAATTTAAACTATTATACATTTTCAGTGGATTTGATCTACTGGCTAAATCTACATGCTAAATTTTAAGGCAGTCCACTAAGAAATACATAAATACTTTTTTCTTTTTTTTTCAGTATTGGTTGAGTTTCTTCCTCTTTCTTCCTTCATACCAAGTATGGAAACATTATTTGATAAGTCTTAACTTTAATGGTTTAAGAGAGGTTATCATCACACAATATTAACTCGAGGTAAATGGTTTTTAATTTGCTCTATTCTGTTTCATGTAAGTGCTGATTTTAACTGTTTGTCTTGAAAGCTGTCACATAAAAGAGGGAACAAAGGACTTTAGTGATAAAACTGCTGAAAGTGAAGAAGATAATCACATGAGAAACAAGAAATAGTTATATTCTCAAGGAATAATTGATTCTTGTCAAATATAAACCAATACTTTCAAATGGGTATAAAAATTATTAACCAAATTAACATTGTTTACAGGGATGCCTCTTTGGTGTTCCACTGAAACTACTTTCTACATTACATTAAACAACTGTTGAAATCCCACTTCAAAAATATTTTATTGTTTAGAATTCTAAAGATATAATTATTAATTTTACCAAGAATTTAAAGTTTGATATACAGGATGGTGCTTACTGGTCTTGAAAGAGTTGCTGATGTAAGTTAGTCATTTGATACTACTACACATCTGTTTTATTTTTCTAAATATAAAGAAACCATTACTTGATGGATCATGTTTGGTCCCTTAACTGACGTTTACTGGTAGGTCTGCTGAATGCCCAGAATCTAAGCCACAGGAGGATGATAAAGAATGTCTAGACAGGTAAGATTTGTATCTGAGACTTGCTGTCCCCAGGAAGATGACAGAGGATGTCAAGACAGGTAAGATTTGTATGTGAGACTTGCTGTCCCCAGGAAGATGACAGAGGATGTCTAGACAGGTAAGATTTGTATGCGAGACTTACTGTTCCCAGGAGGTGATAAAGAATGTATTAACAGGTGAGATTTGTACGCGAGACTTGCTGTACCCAGGAAGATGACAAAGAATGTCTAGATAGGTAAGATTTGTCTTTGAGTCCTGTAGTGTAGAGGTTTTTTTTATAAGAGATGTAAGATAGAATTCTAATTACTGTTAATCATAATTATTACTCTTCTAAATGTTTTTGGCTTGTTATTTCATGTCTAATCTTGTTTACAGTTCTATTTTTTAGCTGAGTTATTTGGTGTAAGTTAAGGGTACCAACTTTTAATATATAGTGGGAATATGATAGAAAAGCACCCATGTTGTTAAAGCATCTTTTCTTACCTTATCTAGTTGTTATAATTTTTGTATGGGCCATGATTGTTATAATGTGTGTTTTCATATGGATTCTATCTGTTGTAATATCCATTTTCATGTCGACTTTAATTGTTATAATGTTGTCCTGTGTTGCAGGGGCCGTTGTAAAAATGGTGAATGTGTTCCTTTCTGTGAGACAATGGGTCAGCATTCTTGCATGTGTGACCAAGGTATGTAAATCACTTAGTTGGTGAGAATCTTTCTTAAGGAACCATATTGTGAGAAAATTTAAATATGTAAAGAAAATATAAAATGCAGGTTGTTTCATTGCAGTACTAATAATGTTTATTAATTTGGAGTAATTTTCTTACCTTAAATGGCTCAGCAGTAAGCCTGATGGGCTCATAACACTAAAAATCAATTTTAATGGACAGAGCACATACAGTCTATCGTATAGCTTTGTACTTAAAACAAACCTTAGTAATATATTCTGATGTCAGGAACTTTTTTCATCTAATAAACACCTAAGGTGCTGATTTAAAAGCATCAGATTTATTCTTCTCAATTAGTAATACCATTTTTGTTTCAGTATGTTTAAATTTGTTTTAACCACTGCATTCCAAGAAACATTTCAATCTTGAGAAACTAATGTTTTTAAAACAAATGTTACAAACAACATTAAGAAGAACTGACATGAATCCATCATGTTAACAGAAAAGGACGCTTGCAAGCGATGCTGTAGATCCACCTTGAACTCTACTTGTCGACCTGTGCCCCCAGAAGAAATCTTACGAGATGGAACTCCATGTATTCATGGCTACTGCGAAGAGGTAACATGTATGAGGCACATTGTTTACATAAAATATATGAATATGTAAGAACCGTGATACTTGAAAACAAGTTTAGATAAGTACAGTATAAGATTTGTGGATTGTTTATTCATTATGATTGCATAAACTTGGAAACATCTTCAAGTTTATTACAGTTTATTGCATTTTGATATGAAGCTTGGAATTAAAACTAGTGAAAGTTTTAAAGTTTTGAATGATGCAAAGTAATTTTTTGTAAAATGTTTATAATGTACGAGGCCTGTTAAAAAAATACGCTGACTGTTTGAATTGCGCAGCTCCAGTTGGTTCCAGAGGAATCTGCTTGGTGTCGCTAGGTTCGCACAGATCATCTGATTATGACACCATTTCCCGATTGCAGATATCTTCATTTGTGTATTAGCTACATGGTTTTAAGTGAAGTGCGATTTTTTTCGTTTGGTGGATTTCAGAATGAATGACCTGAAGGAGCAACGACTTGCTGTGAAATTTTGTGTTAAACTTGGAAAATTTGCGACTGAAGCTTTTGCAATGCTTAACACGGCTTACAGTGATGTTGCTATGAAGCGTATGGCATGTTTCAAGTGGCACGAAGGTTTTAAGGATGGTTGACAGTCCATTGAAGATGATGAGCGTCCTGGACGTTCTTTCACGTCAACTGACGACCCACACGTTGACAAAATCAACACCCTGGTGCAGGCAAATGGACGTCTGACTGTCAGGGAGCTTGCTGAAGAGTGTGGGATATCAGTTAGATCTTGTTACGAAGATGCATCGCGTTGCGCAAAATTTGTTCCTCGTGAGTTTTTGGCCAAACACTCGATCCCTGTTCTTCCCCACCCCCTACTCACCTGACCTTGCTCCTGCGATTTTTTCTTGTTCCCTTAACTCAAAAGATCTTTGAAAGGAAGAAGATTTGAGATGATTCCTGAGATTAAGGCAAATGCGACGAAGGAGCTGGAGGACATTACAAAAGAAGCGTACCAGGACTGTTTCAACAAGTGTTACTGTTGAGATAAGTGTGTGCGTTGGGGAGGAGAGTACTTTGAAGGGGTCCCAGACTTGTAACTTTTAAATAAAGTACATTTTGTTTTATGACGTCAGTCCACGTAATTTTTGAACAGCCCTCGTATTATTGATGTTGGTTAGACAAGACTGTTAGGTGTAAGAGTTTTTAGCTAATGATGTATATTGAATGATTATTTAATTTTTATAGCAAGTGTTAAAAGTTTTAAAAGCAATATTTATGACCTGTTTTGTTACATAACTCTGTACAAGTGTTATGTTGTGTATGTAATTTAAATGTACTAGACTTTGTAATATTTTTGACATCATCTTACTGGAAGCTTTTTGTTTCGTGTAATGTTGTTATTAGAGGGCTAGATATTTCTTGATTTTTCTGTCATGCTTTATAACTATATGCAAATACTGAAAGAAGCAAATTAGTAAAAGTTAAGTTAGGCCAGGTGTGACTTTAGCTGTATCAGGTAATTTCTGAGGTGAGTTTCACAACTTGTAATAACAAAACTACTGAAGAATAATTTGTCTTCTTAAAGGGTATTCTAAAGTAACTGAACTTATTTGTATTGATTTTGACAACAACAACAAAAACGTTAAAGCTGTGGATACATCTGTGATAACAATATAACAAATTTGTATGTATATGCTTGACTTTTTTCAAATATTATTTTGAAAGAAATGGATTGTGTGCTGTACATTTATTGTTTATTTATTGCCAACAAGTCAGACACCTACTGTAAAGAATCTCGCCCTATGGGACTGACAAATGATTACAAGTAGTTTTAATTCTGAACTGAGTTGATAGTGCCTGAAACAAGACCTTTCTGAGGTGAAAATTGTATTTATTTCTATAAATGTTAGGCACACATCATCACGTATTATACTATATTCTCTTTGTTAGGGAGTGTGTAAGAAAACAGTCCAGGATATTGTGGAACGATTCTGGGATATTGTTGAAGATATCAACATTAACACTGTATGTAAGTATGTCAGGGTCAACAGATTGAATTATAGTTCTATCATCTATGTCACACATCTGTAAGTACATAGGGATTCAAGTTTAATACATCAGTTTGTTAGTATGAGTGAACTATTACCATATATTTTCTAGATAAAAATCCAAGTATGTTTTCAAACATTATATGATGTATCATTTAGAATTAGATTTGTTGAATGCAAGGTTTAAAATGTTTTCTATTTCAACAGGGCCTTCACATTTATAATTAAAAAAAAACTTGAAATCGATTTTGTCAGTAATTTATTTCATCAGTATTTCTCTCATACAAAATAAAAGACCATTTTTTCTTTCCTATAAATTTTCACCTTTCTTTCTTCCAGTGAAATTTTTGAATGACAACATAGTTGGCACTGTCATTGTGATTTCCATCATTGTCTGGATTCCTGCAAGTTGTGTGATTAACCACTTTGTAAGTTTCTTGTATTATATATTATTTCCATTATTGTTCAGACAAAGCTGAATCTACACTTGAAAACAACAAAGGTGTATCTGTCTTACTGTTAATTATGTCAGTTATCCAACTACAACTAACAAAATATTACTGCTATCCGCATGGGAGATGAAAGCCCAACTTCAACCAACCTGCATGTATTGTGCGGTGGGTGAAAGCCCTAATCCTATAAACTTCTTATTGGTTGACACTTTTCTGATAATCACTTTTACGAGTTATAAACCTATGATCTGGAGGATGTTATAATTCTAATATATTATGTGATGGTTTCCATGCTTTATTCCATCATCCGTCCACTACAGAAAAAATTCAAGTTAATTATTAACATCTTCTGTATTTTCTTAATATTTTATAAAACTTGCATTTTACCAGAGCTGTAAAAATATATATTATTTTTTTCTTAATTTTATAACTTGTATTTATTTTATTTTTAGGATAACAAGAAACTGAAAAGGAAGAAAGAGTTGGAAAGAGAAAGAGAACTAATAGATCGAAGACAGGTAATATTCTAAGAACTATTATGTCAAGTTATTCTCTGTTTAACAACATCTTGTAGTAATCTCTGGGTTAAGGATTTCTCTGTTTTTGAACTTGACCTTTATAGATTTTTGAAGATAAATAATTTTATATTTCTTTATCAACTGTGTGTTAGTTTTTCTTTCATGAAAACATATGGTGCAAACAATCATGTTATGTTTACAATTTAGATATATAATAGAAATTTTTAATATATTTTGTCACTAAGGTTTTTTTGAGAGCAATGTGATTTATATTTTGTGAATTTCTGATAACAAACACACAGCTTATATTTAACAGAATTAAAGAATGTTTGACAGTCAATATAAGATTATTGATGTGTTAATCTTATGTTTAAAGTTCAATTCCTGGTATTCATTCAAAGTAATCCCTAACACAATAGACAAGAGGTCATTTCTTGGTCTACAAAAGTCTGTAGTATCAAGTAAATAATGTATAAAGTCTCACCTTTTGGAAACTGGACTCTTGAGTTTATAGAATCTTTATTATGGGGTTTTATTTGGTAAATAACACCTGTGATGGTTTTAAGTCCTTACCACATATTAACAATATAATAATGCTCATTTTCTTATGGTTTGTATGGATAACCTAAGTTAAAGGTGTATGAAAGATATTGCTACAAACAATAAACAGTTGTCTACTTTCTAATATTTAAAGAAAATAAGTTAGGCATGGTGTCATAATATTTAAACACCTAAATTTAATCACTTTTATCTGTTAAGTGCTCAGAAACTCCACCATTGTAGGAGGTTTGTGCTTGTTTTTATAAGTGAAACTGTAGGAATATAGTAGACCTATATGTCATAGAATTTGTTTTAAATGTTATCTTTGGTGAAAAGGAAAACAAATTCTGATAATAAATGTTGGATAAGGTTACAAGGAATAAGTTTACATACTTGTCTGTTGTAAGACTCAAATTGAGATAAATTTCTGTTACCTTTCTGATTAGTACAGTAAAAGAAACTTCTGTCTTTCCTTAACTGTGTCACATGTCACATACAAGTATATTGAACACCAGATGTTTTCACTTCTAGAACGAAACACCATTCCGAGTGCCAACTGATGGGGAGACGAGAATCATCCACATTCGGGGTAGGAGTCGCCCCAACAACAACCAGAATAACATGGGTCGAGGCATGCCACCACTGCATCCACGTCCCGAAACGGAACGTTGGGAGTACAGACCGAGGTACAATGGAGCAAGTTATAGAAGGACAGAACCAATGCCTTTCCCATTACATGGTGTTGATTATCGTCCCTCTAGACATTATCCCTATTCTCGTGGACGAGGACAGCCTCCAAATCCTGCAGAGTATCGGCCTACCGGAAGTCAGCCAGACATTGTAGAAGCTTATACTGCTTTATAGTTCATCTTTGAACACTTGTTTTCTTAAGGTTTGTTTAGATAACAGCTGGAAGTCTTATTATTGTGATATTGATCATTATAGTTGATAACACTGATAGAACAAACAATGATGTACAGAAACAGATCTTTTACGATGTTGTTGGATGTAAATTACTTATTGCAAACGTTTTTCCCCCCACCTTCCCTCTGTGAACAAATTGTTGTTTTTGTTTTTAAGCTAAAGACTTAAGTCTTAATTTCTGAGTTTTGGTCTGTATTGTTTCATCTTCTCTGTAAGTCTCAGTATTTGTATATTGTAAGTTATCAGAATATATTGTTGATTGTCAAACTCTTCTGGAAACTATTTATAACAGTGACCACTGACTTTTCTATTGTTCAGCATTGTAGGAAAACGAGTTTCTAGAATGTGTTACCCTTGTTGACTCATGTTAATACTCACCTGCTCTTGTTCTCAGAAGGCCCCAAATTGTGCAAACCAGGCCTTTTGTTAAGAGACCAGGTATCATCTGTTTGTGTGTCATTAGACATTCTTTCTTAACTTGTTGACTTCATTGTTTTCCATAGCTGACCAGTGTACTGTAAGTAGGCATCACCTTAAACACTGAATAGTTAGATCCTATAGCAATAACCAACAATCCTTTTAATTTGTTTAAATACCTAACTGAATGTTGGCTTTCATCTTCTGTGTATTTTGTTTCACGTTGATTTCTTTTAAACTTTCTCATTTGCCACGTGTGTAATTCTGTCTTCAGTTATTTGTTTCTTGACCTATTTTATAGGTCATGTCTGTGATATTCTGAATATTTCAAAGATTTTATTTGATTTTGAATGGTTTGATGTGGAATTTATACTTAGAAAAGATTTTTTAATCACAACTGATCAGCTTGCTATTTTTTTTTATAACCGTAAAACTGACAGAACCTTATCTAGTGTCTTAATAAATAGTGAAAGACATTTAGTAATTATGTAGCCGAGAAGAACTGACTGTATTTAGCTGGTGAACAATTATAATTGCAATGTAGTGTAACGAGGTAATGCCCATACTGAATCAACTCCCTGGTTGAGAACGTGTTTACTTAAAGAACGTTTTGTCCTTAATTCATTCATCTTCACTGAGTTCTCTTTGTCCTGTTAAAGGACTGATTTGTGTGAATAATATCTACAGTAGATGTATCAGAGAAGACAGACTGTGTCAACAAACTCTTTATGTTGCTGTTACTATCTGTGTGGAATCCTTTTGATGATAGTCCCTTGTGATTCTGTCTACACCATTCACCTTTCTACTTGTATAAAACTCTACAAAATCGTAACAAAAGCCAGTTACAAGTAGACCTTGCATTCGAACAAAACTTTTAATTCATTCACAGGGTTTTTTGTTTTTTTTTGCCAAGCGTGACCTAGTGATTATCTTCCTGTGCTGTGGATCCTAAAGTCCTTTGGTTGTTTCCTGTTGATTTGAGAAGAAACAGATAATTATTCCATGGTCTTGGGTGCATTATAAGAGTGATGATCAAATTCCATCATCCAGTGAATGCCATACAGTAGCTACCAGAATTTAGGGATGGTTAAAGTAGATTGTGTTACTAATATGGAAAATAAACAAGTCTGTGACAGAGAACTAGTCAGAACAAATAAAGCTTTCTTTGTTATTATTACTTCATCTTTTAATTTTGCATTAGTCATAAGAAATTAGTATTACTTCATCATGGTAGAATTTGCTGTCTGTGTCAAAGATACCTTGAAAAGTGAAATATTAGTGGTATGGACAAGTTGGGAAGGTATGTGTGATAAGTTTGGTTTTGAAGTCTGAGTTATGTATTTTTTAATTTTTTTTCACTTAATTTGTGATTAAGGGCTTATTATTTTCAGGTTTAAGTGTTGTGGTTCTGAGTCCAGACGTAAAATGTTAGGAATTTGTGGTTTAACAGTTTTTATAGGTGTGAGTTGATTTTATAATTTGTTAATGTTACATATATGTAACATTGCCAAACCTGATATTCCTAATGAATAGGACACAAATATAACAGCTTACCTCTTTTATGATATATATTAATCTAAGGAATAAAAAGAATTAGGTTCCACTATAATTGCTTTGATAGTATTACTTTAAAAAAAAAGTATTTCGTTTTTGTGTGTTTACAGCAGCTATAACTTAATAATGCCATATAAGAACTGAAGAAATATTATAATTTCAATGGCCAGATTGAAAAATTATTTCTAATAAATTTTAACTTTTGTGTTTTTTACTTCATGCCCTGTTGATCTCACAAACTGCAGGAACTCCAAACGTTTCTTTGTGATTTTTAGTAATTACTTTCTTAGTTAATAGGTGACGCTGGCGTGTGATTTTAGATTTTAACTTTTTCTTTTTAAAAGTTTATGTGTACAGTAACTGTTTCTCATAAATCTTAAAGATATTTATAATGACATTAGAAAATATGTTTAAATAGTTATGTTTTTCTTGGCAACAAACAAAAAGCTACGATTACCTCCCTTTAGTACTCAGGATTTGTGAGAGGTGTCGCTTTTCTTTCTAGTCAATAAATAATCGATATTTTGTACGTATCTTCTGTACAACAGATATGTTTATAGTCAAAAAACATCGTTATATTTTTATCAGTCAGAGTTATGTTACAATAATCCGTATTTCTATTAAGAAGGACAAAGGAACAAAAGTATAATAAAGAAACAGTGTATTTTAGTGCGAACATTAACACAACGTCTTTTGAGACTATCATTTATTTCTATGTACTAGATGTGGCTTTACAGTTTCCTGGTGTGTTTAGACGTAACGTTATAAACGAAATATTTTAAGTAGCTTTGTGTAACCTGGTAATCAAAGAAGCTTAAGATTGATTAATCATAGTAAGAAGTTACATATTTAGGGCTGCAGCTGTCGGTTACGTATTGCTTGAAATCTAGATAAAAATGCTAGTAATTTTATTTAGCAGCTCTGTTCACTGGATATTTTCTACGTATTATTTAGGTTTTGTATGTACGATATTAATGATTTAATGTTTTATTATTCCACGTGTTGCCATATACAAGTTAATTTCATGTTTGTGAATTGGAAAATAAAGTTTTGCAAATTACTCGTTTTACTTATGTTGATATTTTTTTCCCACATTTACAAAACTGTATCAGTGGCCATATTTTGTTGAAAACTTCCAAATGATGTATTCAGTAAAAGTAATTTACAAATCTTTAAGGAGTATAAAAAATAAGTGGCCGAATAATTTACTGTAATCTTACAACAAAAAAAGAAGTAATTTTCGACTGCCAGGATTCGTAATATATTTCGAGTTATTCGACAGGCAGATGCATAATCCGTCTTTAAAAGATCTCGAACACTCCTGATATTCAGATAAAATCGTGATAAAACAACCTACTATAAGAACAAGAAAAATGTTACTTGCTCTATACCTGGTAGTGACAGATGTTTTGTTAAAATATTAGAGATTCATTTCGTGACAGGGAACATTTTTCCTGGCAAATTGCCAAGCAGTCTACTAACGTTCTCAACTGTAATAGTTATTGTATCCAGTAAACTAATACACTTTTTTTTTTTTAATTTGTAGTTGACACCGAGCGCTGACGTTGTAAGCACATAATTTAAATGTACAAGTAATTTCAAAGTTCTTTGATTTATCAGTTATTTATGTCTCGCTAATTTTGTAACGTAATCTGTTCCTGTAAATCATGCAGTAAGTACATTTTTCTACGGTTTTTTTTGTGTGTGTAACACATGAATACAGTTAATCATATTTACACAGACTTGTAAAACTGGACTGTGGTAACAATTTTCATTATTTTTAACACTTTCTGTAATTCAGAACGTTTCGTTTTAACTGCGGGGCACAATGAACTGACCTACACCCATCAGTGATGTCGAGAAACCCACTTGTTGAGAATTTTATATGCAATGCCCGAAGAAGGTCGAAACGTTGTTCGCTCTTCTATTTAAAATATTTTCTGAACCCAAACGAGCCGTTTTTGCATATAAAATTGACCTACACCCAAAATACAACCCTGTCCAAATTATATTAATTTCCGAACAACAGCGTGATGAAACAATCATATTACTATATTTACTCAATATACAGAAATGAAAAGGGAAGAACACTACGAGTGTTTTGTTCGTTGTTGACGAGAATACCCAGCCATGTATCTCAGTTTAAAATGAGTTGATGATTGGTATTTATTTAGTAAACGCTATGGTTCTTTCACTTATTTGTGACATTTTTAAAACTGAAAAAAAAAAAGATATCCGATAGGTTTTGTGTGCTGCATGCGTTTACAATATCAGTTTAATATGCAAATGAACGAAATGTATTTTGGGTAATGAGTGTGACACAAATATTAAAGGATATCTCTCAAAATACTTAATTTTTAAAAATTACGGATAAATAAAAAAAACGTTAAAAACGCTCTCAAGTAAAGCATAATTAACCAGAAATAGTAAATTCAAGAAATACCTTCTCCGATCACACGATGTCAACAACTGTAGCTTAAAATTAATGAAACACATCTACTCAATTCTCTCCACAAAATACGATGTTTACGGGTAAGACTGGAGTGTTTAGTAGAGATACAGACGTAGCCAGGGCAAGAAGGTGTGGAAACTACTGTCATTTGTTCTCACCTCTTCGAGAAGTTGAAATACTTTTTTTTATTTCGCATTCTTTACTGACTTTTTTTTACGCCTCCTTTCCAAACAAAAAGTCCTAACATTGGCACAGGTTAAAGGGGTAACGTACGTAAACACTGCCAAATAAAAATTAATAATTGTGAACAATTAACTAGTAGGATGTTCATTAAACAACATTTCTTATCACTAAATATTTCTTATTCATGGACAGAATGGTAGAATTAACTGCTACTTTATCCTAGCTAAAAGAGTGGATCTTGCATCATCATTTCTCTAGTTTTGGACCCCGAAGCCCGACACGCTAACCCCTTAGCCACGCCTTTTCCCAGTAATTGTGTGAAAATCTCAATTGATTTTTGGAAACATTTTGTTCAAACAAAAAATAGAAATGCTATTGATTAGAGGATGCATCATTTTTGCAGATATATCGATTTACATCTCCCGGGAGAGCTTAGAAACAGTTATTCCTCATCGCCCAACACATGGTAAAGAAGTGTGACTTTAGTGGCAGTTTGTGATTAGGAATATGGCGAATGATAGTGGTATTTTGATGGCAAATATGTAGTGTCGGAAAAAGTTATTACTACCTACTGGATTTTATTGTCTTCTCTTGTTTAGGGTAAAAAACTAAACTATCAAACAAATGGCCTTTATTGGACTTAGTTTTTCAGGGAGAGGGGGAGTTAATGAATCATACGCCTGAAAAATTTGCTATGGGAGTAAACAAGAGCACCTAGAGAAACCCCACTTTCACTTATCAAGCGCTAAATATATTACCTGACCAGAGAAACCATAATGGAGGAGAAATAGGCCTAGTACAAAATGTCAACTTGGCTGACTAAGGCAGAAGTGTTTTCTTGTTGTTGCCAAAGGAACGACTAGGTACACCTGATTGGATAAAAGGAAGTTTGTCTTGTGAGTAGTTCACTGATGGGGGTTCCACGCTGGGAAAACGGTTAGTCTTCGGATTTACAACGCTAAAAAATCAGGTGGTTGATTCCCCTCGGTGGACAGCAAATAGCCCGATGTGGCTTTGCTATACGGAAAAACAAATACACATACTAGTAGTGGATGGGAACGGAAGAATGAAAAAAAAGAAAAGGACATTTTAAAAAAAAAAATCCTAGAGGAGGGTCAAGTGGCTAGGAAGTGCTTGACTCGCAATCTGAGGGTGGTGGGTTCGAATTCCCGTCACAACAAACATGATCGCTCTTTAACCAAGCAACGTTATAAAGTGACAGCCAATCTCATCATTCATTGGCAAAAGTGTAGCCCAAGATTTAGCACTGGGTGGTAATTACTAGATGATTTATTCTAGTCTTTCACTGCTAAGTTAGGGATGGCTAGAGCAGATATCCCTCGTGTAGCATTGCGCGAAATTCAAAAACAAAATCATGCACCTTGGATTTTAATTTTACTAAGTATAATTTTGCAGTCTACTATCCAAAATATTATTAAAATGGAAATGTTTTAAATTTTTACTGTAACAACAACATAAGGAAATATAAAGGAACACTAAATTATTTTATAATAACATTCGCTGGAAAATTAACAGAAAGTGAAAAAAAAATGCAGTTACGAAGACGTGAATCATGCTTTAAAGACAAAGTAGGAAAAAATCGCAGCTTTATTTTATTTGTTATTAAAAATAAGGTTATATGGGCTCTACCCACCACTGGGGTGGGTGGGTCTGTAATTTTAATGGTATTAGTGCCTAATGTCATTCATGTTAATACTTTGCTTTTCGTACATATTACGGAAAACTAACGGTTTGAAAATAAATCGTTTCGGTTTTGAATTGACTATTGCATAAGTGTACCTGGCTATGAAAAGAAAATGTTTGAAACACAAATTCAAATGCACGTGTTTATTATTTTTATATAAAACGAAATGGAAAAAAAAAACGGACATTGTTAGACACGTGAAAAACAGTAACGTTAAGCAAGTAACATTAACTTGTAAGTAGGTATTCGTTCTGTCATATTTCTATTTATTTATTTTCAATTAAAGAAATTTTTAACAGTAATGATAGAAAATTCACAAGTTCAGCGTTTTTTACGTTTAAAACATTGTTTAGTGCATTTATCACAAGTTTATTTATTAAAACACGTTACTTGGCGCCTAAATAATTCGACTATAATTTTAAATTACAATTTACGGTTTTCAGAAGGATGTTAAAATATCATAACATTTAGCGATATTTAACACGTAACTGTAAAAAAATTAGATACTCATATGTGTACCAAGTTATTCTGTCTATCAATACCGACAACGTTCGGAAGTTATGTTATTCGGTGATTTAATAATATCTAAGATACATAATATAAATAAATAAATTTAATATGATTTACTGTCGTTTTAATTTTTATCACCAAATAGAGAAGGCTTTGATTCAGGTTAACGAATCTGTTAAGTTGTTTATATTCAGACTACTACAGCCACACCTGTCGTTAATAAAAGTCGTAACATGGATAATACACATAAATATTTTTTTTTACAACAGCAAAATTTAGTCAAGTTTTTTCCACGTAACACAGATACAATAGTATTGTTGATTTCAATCATTCATTTCGAACACGTTTCTAAAAGAAAGCTTAGCAACAAAAGACTTGGAAATAAACAATAAAAAATGTACATTAGAAATCAGACTAATTGTTCTACAATTAGTTAGCACTAGCTAATTTTATTTACAATAAACATCTTTTTGGTTCTGTCTTCGTAGATGGTATAATTATTAAAGCCGGTGCGCCTTGAAATCTATTTATTTTAAAATAAACCTATTCAAGAAAATCGATGTGAAGTTGATCGATCAACATAGATTGTAAATTTGTCAATGTAAGTATATATTATCACCTTTACTGGTATTTTTCTAAGATTTGTTACTAACCTATCGATAGAATATTAACTTATTTGATAAACGTATAGGTGAAAACAAAACACTTTTCCTTTCTTGAGCCAAGCTGTGAGAAATTGGGAACTTCTCGTATTAGTCGAGATTCTTCTTGTTATGGGAACGAGGTCGAACTAACTCCCTCGGAGCTGAGATATTTACAAGCATATTAAAATAGCGGCTTTACCGCTAGGCCTATCACACGTATAAAAGTTCACTCTTCAGCTGTCTTTCATTTCAATAATTCACACTCACTAAGACTTTGAAGGACTATCCGATGCGGCCTTATCTCTGACACTCTTGTCGCTATCGTCTGTGTAACAAAAAACACCTTTAAATTAGTTCAACGGCTTTGACACTTTGTAAATCGCTTACAAACGAAATACAAGTAAACGTAGAAATGATCGCATTTTAAGAAATTACTATGCATTTATGTTGTTGCTTTCAAATCGCTATAAACAGTTATCTTATCAAATCAATAATAAAGTAAATTCAGCTAGTGTTTAATTTCTGTCGGACCTCGTTTATTTTTGTTATTAAAGGTGAAAACATTGTGTTAAACCTCACTCGATTACACTTAAAATCTGCACTCGTTGAAGTAAATGAATAATATGTCTTTTATCAAATTGTACTTTTATGAGTTTGTCACCAGCGAAAACAGTTGGTGCTGACCACGTACCTTATATTTCAAATATTCGTAAACGACGTTGTAAAATATGTGTTTGATATTCATAACTGACTGTTTGCAGTTGTTTGTCCTTCCCTTGGCCCGGTATGGCCAAGCGCATTAAGGCGTGCGACTCGTAATCTGAGTGTCGCGGGTTCGCATCCCCGTCGCGCAAAACATGCTCGCCCTTTCAGCCGTGAGGGAGTTATAATCCCACTATTCGTTAGTAAAAGAGTAGCCCAAGAGTTGGCGGTGGGTGGTGATGACTAGCTGCCTTCCCTCTAGTCTTACACTGCTAAATTAGGGACGGCTAGCATAGATAACCCTCGAGTAGCTTTGTGCGAAATTCAAAAACAAAAAAACAAATTGTCCTTCCCGTGCATTTATAAATACATAGCATGTGACGTAACCGTTATATGCAAAGAGGCCATATCCTAGGGGTGACACGGGAGAGCCAGATCCGAATGCTAAAATTTCATAACACTAACCAGCGGGCCCTAACGGTTCGTTAGTTATTAGGAAGCACGCACAGACAGACTTTTCGAGAAAAAAATAAATTAAATATTGTATTAAGTAAAACGTTAAGCCATCCAGTAAATAAGAATTAATAACGAATTATATGAAAATATAAGTGGATCACAGTAATAGTGCAAACAGAAATAAACCAACTTGTGTAAAGAGACCCAGCATGGTTAGGTGGACAAGTCACTCTACTTGTAATCTGAGGGTCGTGGGTTCGAACCTCCATCACACCAAACATGCTCGCTCTTTCAGCCGTGGGGGCGTTATAATGTGACAGTCAATCCCACTTTTCGTTGGTAAAAGAGTAGTCCAAGAGTGAATGGTGATGACACAACTGGCTATTTATACTGTGACCAGATAAGTATTGGATAAGGAATGTAGTGTTAAAAATGTAACAGGCCTCGCTCTTACGTTTATTACAATTATAATTATTATTACTCACCATCTTATAAAAAGCGTTCACACCCAAATCTTTGGTATAGAAATTATAAAGCAGCTTACCAACACAAGACAGCTTGTCAAACTCTTTCGAAAGTAAGGCAGTACTTTCATCCTTGATGTCCGGCACAGCATTTCTTCGTCCAGTACGACCACATTCGAGAAATTCCTTGAATGTACTTTCGTTCGGAGTGGAGCCACCAGTAGACTGTTCACCATTGTTATCCATTCGATATGTTCTTGACGATAAAAAGTTAAACAGCTGTTGTCACTACATGATTACCATAACTAAAACTTACACATGGATTTTACATATCTATAACTCTATAGAGTTTCTACGCTAAGGTAACTCTAATTCCTACATAATTTCTAAGTCCTATAACTAGTTTACATATGATTTATAAACTAATATAACTAATTATCACGATTTCTAGAGTAATCCTAGTTAACAGATAATTTTTAATAGATATGGAAATATTACTACTACTTTATTTTTTACGTCAGATTGGTGATTGGAGGTTAAGACTGATAGACGGTGTATCCCCACCGCAATGTGGGTCCCAGTTCCGTTTTCACCTCCAGAACCCAGGGTACATTTTATAATTCCATATTATAGCTTACACCCTAAAATATTTTCAATTAGTGCACCGCTTTTTTGTTTAATTTACTTTTGTTCAGTTGTTTTTTTTTACGTTTTAACAAACTAATATATATGTATTTCAACCAGAAATTGGGAACTCATTGATGGACTCCAGGGGTAAGAGGCAAGTATCCCCCTTCCGTTAATGCTGCGCTCGACAACGTGGTTTCTATGTTGTTGTAATTTTTGTTACAACATTGTTCTAATATACTGTAACTATAGTTACTATGCGACTACTGACTGAGCAACTGTCGGTAGTCTCAACGGGAGAGCAAGGTGTAGGTACAGTTAGTAACACCATTTTTTACATTTTTAATTCAACCACATTCTTTACTTTTTATTTAAAGTTTCGATTTTCTGAAATCTATACGTTTCATAATTTAACTTTCATATATTGTTTTAATTGTCATGATTTTTTATTTGTGTATTTCCACCGTTATTCTTTGTCTGTTTGAAGCTCAGCATAAAGCAACACAACGGGCTATCGGTGCCCTTCCCACCACGGGTATCGAAACCTAGTTTCTAGCGTTTAAACTTCGCAAACATACTGATGTGCCACTGGGCGCACCATGTATTTAACTTCCAGTCAATGATCTGTATATTATAAATTGTGGATAGTCACTGTGATTCATGGGCCGTGACAGCCCAGCGCCATTTTGTCGGAGGTGTGAGGGCAGAAAAATGCAACATAATTGTTGTATAATTGGATCTTCAAAAGTTACTGAAAAATAAAAAAGTAGATACTTCGAATATTTTTCAGGGCTATGTAAATTCTGATAACTTTGTTGTTTAAATATTTAACAATCAACATTAATCGTAAGGATTAAATATATTATTAGTAAGTTATCACTAGTCTTACGATTTAATTATTGCTATAGATTAATAAAATTAACAAAAAAGTGTAATGCAAGCCTGCACCTTCTAAGAACTGCTACAAAAAAGTACATGTGCTTCGAAAGTCACTGTGCACTTGTACATTTATTAACAGACAAAACTGCACAGTGACTTTCCGAAGACCCTGTATAAGGTAGGCCTAACTAGTTAGTTCAGAAACTGTAGAATTGGTACTATTGGGGAAAAAACAGTGTTCTATTAACGTTGTAATATTCGATATACTTGTAATCATACACAAATACCAGTGACACCTTCGCTCTATTTAGAGACAACTCGTATTATTTGGAAACAATAAAACTTAAAATCACCACCTGTCTCACTAGAACCATAGTATAAATATTAGTACCACTACTAAGTATTTTAGTTTTCTATTAATAAAACCTTTTATGAAGCGTATGATTCTTATATGTCGAAAGACTAGCCAAACAACCATGCATTTGCAGCGAACATTTCACTTCAAGTTCTCAGGTGCATAGTTTATAAGTTATTGCATTTCATTAAAAGTTAAAACGTAAGATACTACTATTTTTTTCAAGTGATATTTGTAACAACTTTTAAATTTCAGTGTTTGAACACAACTTTTCTTGCCCAAATGGTAAATGATGGTAAACAGGTCATTAATTACTGTCGCCAGTATCTCTCTTATCTGCAAAGTATGAAACCGAATATTAAATATAAAGAAAGCCTCGGCCTGAAATGTAATGTTCAGTGTGTAATGTTTGTGGACTAAACACTTTATATGGAAGATTTATGATGGCACTATTTTTATGAAGTTTTAATAGCTGTTGCAAATAAAATAAATTTATATTGTATTTTCAATGTTTATATCTCAGAATAGTGTTTCATTTAAATATTCATATTATTTTAGACACTAGCTATAAAATAAACTACCTCTATACTTAAAAGTACATCTGGGTGGACATCTATGCTAAGTTTCTTTTCTGGAACCATGTTCCAGTACAAGCAGTTATAAAAATATTCACCATGAAAGAGCAAGGTTGAAAAGAATTAGGAAATAAAGTCATCATAATTTTTGTTTCCTGAGAAATAGAGAAGTTTTAGGCGACGCAGTCAGTAATTTGCAACCGGACTCAGGCCTAACTACGTAGCTTTTAAGCTCCAGAGTTGTTTCTCTGAAACAGAACTTAGGCCTAACTACACAGTTGTTAGGCTACATTATCAAGTTGCTCTTTAGATAACATCTTGATTGACTCACTGAAAAGACTGTAAGATTCACCAAAACTTAACTTACTGGAATATATGTTATCTAAGTCTTAATCAAAACTAATTCTAAATCCCAAAAACTCATCCCATAAAATTTCATCAAACGACTCTAATACTTATTTCAATTTTTTCCACCAAACAACACTTTACGCTTACAGTGACCTTTCCAAAATCAGGTGATTTTAACAGAAAAATTTTCAACAAATAATAATACAGTTCAGAAAAAAAACAAAAACATTATTTTAATCGTTCAAGTCAATTTTCTACTTTGGTTTCACTTGTAAGTTCCTAAATTACCAGTTTACTTTTCTCGTGTTAAACACCATAGTTCAACACGATCCGGCAACAAGACTAGATTTCTTGTTCGCCAGTTCTCGTGATTGGTATTAAAATTTATTATAAATAAATAATCAGTCATAAATTATAAAAAAAATAATTGTTTAAAATAAATATTAAAAGCATGACAATACCGAAAAAAATCTTCATGTGAATCAGATACATTATCCACTTCTTCCTCTCTCCTCAACAATTGATTAAAAACATACAAATGCTACTGATGGTATTCCACGAAAACAAAACAATAATTTATTTTCGCTTTTTCAGATTCATGTTCTTGAATAGAATCCTAGTAGAATTTAGTGTAACATTCAATATTTTCATTTTTGGGTCTCACTCTCTAACAAACAGTTCATACCTAAGTACTGCACTACCTTCGGTTATGTATGGTCACAAACATCTACAATATTAAATCACATTTGTTCTCAATATATATTCACCAACGCGTATTTATACATGAATACCCTTTTGTTTGTTTGTTTTTTGAATTTCGCACAAAGCTACTTGAGGGCTATCTGTGCTAGCCGTCCCTAATTTAGTAGTGTAAGACTAGAGGGAAGGCAGCTAATCATTACCACCCACCACCAACTCTTGGGCTTCTCTTTTACCAACGAATAGTGGGATTGACCGTCACATCATAACGCCCCTACGGCTGAAAGGGCGAGCATGTTTGGCGCAACAGGGAGAATACCCTTTTTTAAATACATCAGTGATACCCGAATATTGGTGGTAAGTTTTGACATATAGTGCAGGTGAACTTATTCTTAACAGAGAACGCCCCCAGTGGCACAATGGTATGTCTGTGGACTTACAATGCTACATACCGGGTTTCGATACCCGTTTGAGGTTTTTGATACTCTGAAAGCTGTGGTGAGTGTTGACTTTAGTATTATCTGCAAATTTTAAGATTTGTTTTTGCTGCATTTAACCATGTCTGATGTGTCAGAAATTTCTGACAATATTTGGCGCTCTACTCGTAATCTGAGGGTTGCGGATACGAATCCCCGTTACACCAAACTTGCTCGTCTTTTCTGCTCTGTGGGCGTTATAAAGTCACAATAAATCCCATCATTCGTTGGTAAAAGAGTAACCCAAGAGTTGGCAGTGGGTGGTGATTACTAGCTGCCTTTCCTCTAGACTTTTACTGCTAAATTAGGGACGGCTAGCGTAGATAGCCCTCGTGTAGCCTTACGCGAAATTCAGGAGACAAATAAATTCAAATACATTTCATTCGCCCTCCAGCAGATAGCCTGTTATATAGAGTTGTGCTTAACTTATCATTTCGCTTCCGCAAGAACAGTATCTCAGTAATATTCAGTTTTGGTGTATATTTATTTCACAAATACCTAGAGGGAGCTTAATAAATATTCGATAATTTTTTACTATTATAATACATTTATAAAGTTCAAAGATAAGTCAGTGGGCTTATAACGCTAAAAATCGGTTTTGATACCCGCGATGAAGTTTTATGCTGTTTCTTGGTGGGACAACGGTTTGTTTACGGACTTACAACGCTAAAATCCGAAAGTTCAATGCCCCGCAAAGGAAACAGTAGATAGCCCAATGTGACTTTGCACTAAAACAAACAAAGTTTTGTGCTGTACAATGAATAAACAAACAATGCTGTTACAATACAGCGGTGGTCATTTGATCAATTTTCTCTAAGTCTGGAATAATAGGCACTTCAACGAATTTTAAAGAATGTATTCCACGTGCTGTCCTTGGTAATTCTAAATGAGTTTAACATTCAAATTAACCCGACAGCATCATAAACTGTTATGGATCTGAAATTAAGGACAGCTGAAAATCACATATGGTTCACTTTTCGGGCACCCTGTACAAATGATAATTTAGAAATAATGTTTTATAAAACTTATTATTCAAACTGCATATGCAATGAACTCTGAATCAAATATTGTCAACTCGACAGATATTCAAACTTCATGCGTTTACAATATGGATGACACAGCAGGAAGTCCAATAACTTGTGCTAAAATCGTTATTTAAAACTATTACGTTTAATTGGTCAATATTATACAATCGACACGCAGGTAGTAGTTTGTTTCTTTAAGCCGACATCTTCTATGTTTTTCAAGATGTCATTGCTCACCATTATAAATATTCGTGACGCCATTTTTAGGCCTTAGCATCAGGCCTATGCTATAGATCTATAATTTTTAATTACAATACTATTTTACTTGTCTCGCGCGCGTCATGTACCATACTTCTTGTATAAAAGATACGTATTGCACAATGGCGGAAGGACAGACACGATCAGTTAATTAACCCTAAGAGTTCAGGAGTTACGTAGTCTCATATTTCCGTATTTTATCATGGATTTTTTTTTAATCTCCACAGTTCCGGTTAACTAAACTCACCGATTCTTCAGTAAAATCAGTGTAATATATTATTTATATATTTAGGAGTATTGTTGTTTTAAAACTGCACTATATAATCACCTAGTCTAATCCTGGAAGTCTGAAAAAGTAGTGTTACCCGGAAAAAAAGAAAACAATTATGTTAGAGAGAAAGATAACGCTTGTTTGTTTTTTTCTGACTGTACCAATTTCACGCACGAGTTCGATTTTTTCTCACTGAGATAAATATAAAACTAACAGCTTATGAAGACTCTTCATTAAGTAAACTACATAAATTCCATAAACAATTTTGAGTCGAGCGTTTAGCTCAAACTACCATTTTCACAAAACAAAGAGATTGTTTTAATATCCAGATTTCTTTCAATTCGCTCAAAACCTGACTGTACATAGCTTCCGTACAGTTACTTTGTAAAAATATAAAGGTCGCCGCCACAAGTAATGATAAATATATGTAATACGCTAACGGACAGAAAAGTACACTGTGTTCAGTAGCATCGCGACTCTAACCCTGGGCCCTTCGATCTATTGTTTAACATCCTAACCTCTAAGACACTTCATACACAACCAAATGTGTCAGATAAGACATGTTAATATTATTTTTACTTGTTCGCTGTCTCTGGATTTACTTTGTAACATCCCCAGACATAGTTAATTTTAGATAACAACTCGTGTAGGGTCACGAAAGAAAGAGGTGAGATAACACAAAACAAAACGATCACACTTATAACACTGTTTTACAAGATAACGGATATTCTCAATAACGCCTGTTATCTCATTAATATACTTGTCGACTGGTGTAATCAATGTTGATCGGCTAACAATAACAGACAATTAACTGGCTTGATATTTGTGATAATATCACGTGACATTTCTTCTTAAACATCTGCCGTTTAATTAATTAATAGGCCTTGGGGTTTCTAATGATTCGCTGTCTAAATCGTAACTTCAAGGTAGCATACTACCTATATAAATGGCATTGTCGAGGAAATTTTTCTTTCTCGTTGTCATTCAGCCCAACTGACGAGTTCTTGTATTGGCGAAAAGGCCTTTTGGGCAATGGATTGTGGGAAAAAACGGTAGATTCTGAAGTTCTATTTTTAAGCATCTTGATTTTGAATCTGAACTAAGCAAGTTAAAAGGAATGTGGGGACGACAGCATTACGTGATAGTTATCATAAATTTTAGGCCTATTATTTTCTAATGCTTTGGAAGTTTGTGACGTTTACAAATAATATAACGTTTTTGTTGTTTTTTTTAGCATAGGCACATAATTAGATAATCTCAAAAACCGAATCACATTTTGAGTTGGTTAAGTACAGTGAACTACTTACTGTTAATGTGTATATTGCAGGGATTGAACCTCAAATTTTAGCATATATATAAACCTTCCTCATCTTATATTGAAAACTGAGCGACCACACCGTCTGAATGATCACAGATATATTTGTAGAAACACTTAGCCTTTATACAAATTTTCCAAATGGATTCTCGAACGTTTCGTCTGTTCTTATGATGTTTCACAGTAATTAAGATGGACACTTTCCTCATTGGCTTCTGGTGTTTATTTTCCCACGTACACGTTTTTCCTGATCGTGTTGCTAGGAAGACGAATTTATATGACATAAAATGTTTTCAATTGTGTCTCCAGCACGTATTGCATCCAGACGTTTACGTCGGGGGGGTAGTGGTGAGGGGGATTTTACCCAGCTAAATTCAACACCGCTACAAAGTGAAATTAAATGTTTAAGGGCACTAGTAGAATTAAAGTGTGATTTTTTTCCCCCTTTCTATTTCTCTCTCTATTCCTACTGTCCTTTGTTTGCTTTCATCTATTAGTTCGATGAAGTTTTTATGAAGTTGGTACTTTCACGATATAAATACACTGTGTACAGTTACGCACCTAAACTTAGAAACCTGCTATGGTAGCCCAGTACAAGACTTGAGTTACATCCAAAGAAATTTCTGGCATGATCCGTCGTAGCTTGAATAATTCAAGAACAGACGCAATTCTCAAAAAAAAAAAAAAAAAAAAAGTGTTAATATGACACTGCTAGTTTTAAATTTTTTAAATGTTTCTTTAAGTTTGATGTTGTTGCCTATTAAAGAGCTATGGATATATCTTAAATCATAATAAAACACGACGTTCTTTTTGTTTTAGCGCAAGGTTACTTAACGAGCTACGTGCGTCGTGGGGTCGAGCTGTAATCTGCAACAGATGTTATTATATGATATAACATATCTCTCCGTCTGGGTGATGCAAGAACTTTTGAAATGAAACTAACCCAATGTTATGCGCATGTATGAATAATTATATTCACATACTATTTGTTTGTTCCGTTGAAGTTAAACACTTAGCTGTACTCTGCCCACCACGGTTATCAAAACCTGGTTTTTGTGTGGCTCAAAAACATCGGAGAGTATTAAAAATAATGCATTTAATACTAGAAAATTAAAAACATACTAAGTCAGTCCTGAGGTCGTCGGGAAGAAATATATATTTATAATGTATAGGGAAAGTAAATATAAATTTCTTCCCTATGTGTATAGAAAGTTAAGTAATTTATAGACGTCCTTTAATTAAGTAGTGAACTTGTAAGTTTGAGGCTCGATCCCCGTGGCTATAGAAAATTACAGATAACTCACTTTACTCTTAACAAGAAACAAAGAAAGGGGGACATCTCCGGTAAATCAACTATAAGTCTGAAGGTTAATACGCTAAAACTCGCGTTTTAGTACTCTAGATGGTCTCGAGATAGCTCATTTTGTAGTTTACAACAAAGAAACAGCTGGTCTACAAACTGCTAAATCCTGCCCTCGCCTACGTTACTCGGTTACAATTCGTTGTCTTGAGCGGAGACGACTGGTGAACTTTTACCCGACGTCGCGAGAAACACTTGAAATTGTTACAGGAGTACGTATCATACATATCTCCGTCTGTCAGAAATAAAAGTGTAACCGTACAAACGTATAACAATCGATTCAACGCTTGTAGGATTAGCCGAAACTGCCCCACCCCCTTGATCCACTAGTATGTTTTAAGTTATCTTAATAAATACACTTTTCATTTCCACTTTCGTAATATTCTCACTAATCGAATATACTGTGGTGCACAAGTATAAATTATTCTATACATTTATAATTCTATTAATATATTTTATTACATTTTACAGCTTTCAGAGCAAGTAGGATTAGTTTAGAAACAGGTTCAGAAAATATATATAAATTAAAATAATATACACTTTATCAGTAAGTCAACTCAAAACAAAAATGGCATTATTAGTATAATCCATTATTTTACAGATTTATAACACTATTGTTAATTATACAGTTCATTGTTTTATACGTCTATAACAATTTTAGTAGTAATATCTATTGTTGTATGTGCTAAATTTATATTATTATCTATCGCTTTATACATTTATTATAATAATATTAATGGTATAACCTATTGTTTCATACATAACGTTTCTCTAAGTATTAATCGTTTTTGTTGGAGATAAAATATAATAGATACACTATAGTCTTAATACTAGAAAACTGGTGTAAGTGAACTTACCAACGCCCTTATTATGCTGCAGTATTATATATTAACCACATGTGTTCATCACTGTTAGAATACTAATGTGTGATTAGAAAGCAACTTTGAGTAAATGAAATATTTCATCTGAAACCATACTGTTTTTTCTTAATCCTAAATACAGCTAGATATTTTTTGAGCTTTCAATTCAATTATAAATCTTTTCTACTTCTTTTTCGACAAACTGTGTGCTCTTGTGATACAAACACACGGGCTTTAGTGTGAAGGGGGGCTCTTCCCGAAACCTCGTTGATTTGCGGAGAAGATAAACACCTGGGGGGAAGAAGCGCTAACGAACACATGTGCTTACATTAACAATTATGTACGTAATTGTCAAGTTTTTATCTAATGCCAATGCTTAAAAATGGAGGTTGGGGGGGGAGTTATACACTACTATTCCAAGTTTTAAACACTATCCCTTTTGCTGAGTAAACTTCTATAAAAATTTTGTATATTTATAAACAATATAACTTACTAAATCATTGCTAATTTTGAACAGAATTGATAGGACGTTCCACAGATCAATGAACTGGAGTGCTTTCTCTACGTTCTCGGCACGTTCAGTCGTGGTTGTTTCACCGCATGCACTTACGCGCTAACTACAGCAACTATGCACGAGTCCACAAGTTAGACAATACCCCAATGATTATCTGAGTCAGACATGGGCTCTATAGACCTCCTTGCTTAATACTGGCTGTTTGTTTGATCTTGTGACGTACAGTTGCTAGGTTACCGACAGAGACAATTGTTTAAACTGTTTTAGTACGTGTTGGTTCCGCAGGTTCAGGAATAGGTATGGACTGGGAGAAACGAAACAAAAAACTAAATATATAAACTAGTGTATTTGTTTGCTTTCAGCGATCCAACAGGACGGACGAATTCACTAGTTTCAAGGGGTGGCAATTTTTGTTATCAATATTATCTAATACAGCGGTTTCTAAACTGTAATCCACAGATCCCCTTTCACCCCCCCCCAAAGAAGGCGTAGCTAATACACAGTACTATTATTTCTTTATTAATTAATGATTAATTTTCTAAATATGTTGTTTATAATGAAAGTAAGACATTCAGTATCTGTGGGCTCATTGTGTGGTGTTGGGGGCCCAGTCGACATTGGGATCCTTGTATTGAGAATGTTTGAGGACTTTTAATCTAGGGAATGTATTTCAGTCATTGTCTGAGGATTATCATGTTGCATTGTGTTTCTTTTACTACACATACTGACTGGGTGGATAGGGGGCGCTCGACTCGTAACCTGAGGGTCGAAGATTCGAATCTCCTTTTTACCAAAACATGCTTGCCCTTTCAGTCGTCAGGGCGTTATAATATTACAATCAGTTACATTATTCGTCGATAAAAGAGTAACTCTAGAATTGGTGGTGGGTGGTGATGACAAGCTGCATTCCCTCTAGTCTTACACTGCTAAACAGGCACAGCTAGCGCAGATAGCCCTCGTGTAACTTTGTGCGAAATTTAGAAACAAACAAGCAATCCTTCCTATACATACCACTGTAAGAAATACTACATTTCGACACTTCCTTGTATATTTGTATGGTGATCACTTTGTTAATATTTAACTGTTGTGTAAAATGTATTATTTCACTCAAACACTCGGAAAGAGTCTCTGCCATTCTCAACCAAATTTGGATTTAGGAAGCGTTCCAAGTTTTACCTGCTGTACCAGTAAGATAGTTATAATCACGTGATGAAAAATGGTTTCAGATATTTCAACCCTGGTTTTTAGTAGTATAATTTAAGTTACGTAAGGACGGTTATGTATGAATTCTATTTGCTGTTTATTTCTAGCTATGCAAACAGATAGTTTAGTTCAGGGGCGTAGCCAAGGGGGGTTGGTGGTTAAAACTCCTCATGGATCCAAACTTTTTAGATAAGTTCAGTTGTCACCTGTTAAGTTTCATGAAGATCCGTGATTGCATGACAGATAATTCCACACACAACAAATGTTCAAATGTAAATTTCTAATTGAACACTCTTTCAATACAGCAAGTTTTGTTAGAACTATAGAAATACAATCTAATATCTATGAAAGGCTCAAACGTCTGTTCGTTCTTACCAGGACATTTACAACACAGTTTGGTTCAACTTTAATATCACGGTGAATGTATAATGAAGTCAAGCCATTCAATCGATCTTCAGTGGTTGTATTTCACAAATACCTTTTGAATCTTCTGAGAGTTGAAAACGAACGCTCCACTGAGCTCGTTGACACAGGCAGCGTGGCAAATACTTTCAACAGTCTAGAAATGACTAGGAACATTTCTACATTGCACATTGCATATGTATCGATGACATTTTTTGGTCTGCTGTTTGAAAGCGATTTGTACCAAACCCTAAGTTCACCTAACAGTGTTATAGTGCTAATAGTGCTAGTGAAGTGCTGTCAATGTCAGCCTTGTATACATTGAACAACTCTTTAATTTGGTCACATTGTTGTGCTACAGTTTCTGACTGTTCTGTGGTAGATCCTGATGGTAGTAAAGACATAAAGTTTGTAAGGAAAGTTTTGTGACTGGACAGACGGCCACATATTTGTGAAAGAAAGTGATCAACAGATGGTACAAATACAACAATACGAAAGTAGTCCTCAGGGCTAATGGTTTGTGGGTTAGCACGGTACATCTGTCTTTCAGCCTGCCTTAGCATTATGATGTCAGTTTGAAGCTCACTACACATAGTTTGAGCCCCACAGAGTGAACGGATTAAATCTTCCACTATTTCTGCGTAATGCATCGCAGCACCTAAGTCAATATTCTGTTGTTGCAGTAAGTTGTACAGAGGCAAACTAAAGGAAAACAATTTAGCAATGGTAAGTAAAGTGATGATGCATTCTGGCTGTGTTATAGAACACAATAATTGATTAGCTAACGTGACAGAATCTCTGTCTTGCCAACCTGATATGGTCTCAAGGGCATCTGCAACTGCCAACGGGTGAGGAGAAAACTTTCAAACTTTTTTTTCGATTCAGGTGCTTTATTCTCCACCGAAAGACCCAAAACGTGCTTTCGTTTGGGTGAATTGAGAAAGTTTTCAATGCTAGAAATTACTCCCATGCAATTTCGCATAGGAACTTCTTTACAAGCATCAGAAATTGCCAAGTTTTGGGAATGGACACTGCAGTGTACATAGAGTGCAAGTGGGAATTTATCAGTTATGTGTCTCAGAACGTCATTGAATTTCCCACTCATAGGGGCAGCACCGTCGTACCCTTGTCCTCGCAGGTAAGCCATGTCAATACCATATTTTGTCAGATTTGTTATAATAACATTAACCAAGTTTCTGCCTGTCACATCATAAACAGGTATAAATTGCAAAAAATCTTCTCTCATTGCAACAAAGTTGTCATTGGCATACAAATATCTAGCACACAGCGAAAACTGTTCAATGCTTGAAATATCTGTTGTTCATCAGTTAATATTGAGAAACACTTTGCAGAATTAACCCTGTTGACCAAAGCATCAAGAACATGAGTATTACTGGCATTGATGATTTCATTTTGAATTTGAGAACTCAGATACGTAGCATTCCTCTTTGTACTCTTAAGGCTTGCTGAGTTGGCAAAATTGCCCGAAAATTCCCATCATTATTGATGGGCTCCTCATCAGTTTCACCAACAAATATTGGACCAGAATCATATTTTCTCCTCAAAACTACACTGTCTCCTACACTGCAATACATTATCAATAATAGGCATTAAATATTGCCGGTTCTGTTCAATTTCTTGGTCGTAAGTTGCATCAAGCTGCAAGTGCACAGATAAACTTATTTTTACGACCAGAAAAAATTGTTAGCTTTTTCTTTGATGTTTTGGTGGTGCTGTTTCAATTCATTTGCCTTGAAGTCTTCAACAGCCTTCTTCCAGTTTGTGTATGGAAATTTCACTAGTTGTCCCAATTTCTGGGACAATTGTGAAAGCCAACGATGCCGAAAACGCAGCTTTCTTGGAAGCACTCTGGGGGAAAACATAATCACTCCCTGGCTTCCAGGCATTCTCAAGGAAGCATTTTTTGGTTTCAGCGTTTATCTTAAAGAGACAGAAAGACATTAAGTCATTTTGCACATAGGAAAGTTTATGAGAGTACAATAACCTCGAAGAGAAAGGCTTATAGTTGTACTTCACAGAGCAGGCCTAACATCCTGTGGCTGTAGGCCTACAATCACAAGCAGCAATGAATATTCAGTCTAAAACTCATCAGAATGTTTGCATGATTTTTAATACAAAATTAATATAATGAGGACTCGACTTACCTGTTTACCAATGCTGAAATCATCAGAAATGTAATTTCTAATGTCCCAAACTGGACTTGATGTGGTAGTGGCAGCATTGGTTGAAGGCTACGATGATGACTCTGACAATTCAGTTGACAATTCTGATTCAACCTGATTGACTGCAGCAGATTGATCAGGTCCAGCCTCGTGGATGGGTTTAATGAACCCATTCAGTGTCTTTTGCTTTTTCGGGCTTGACATGGTGAATAATTGTTTATCGCAACTTCTGTTGGTCAACGTCACGTTCACAGTACCATTGGCGCCATCTATAGTGAATGATTCACTATAGATGGAGCCAATGGTATTAGGTTAGTGCCATGGTACTGCCAGCCTGCCACGGTGCCACCCACTGTTTATTTGTGAAGTTAATTCATGAAATCCAGGGAATCTGAACATACACTGTCCATGATATTTTAATACAGATTGTAGACACTATACATATATTTTGTACTCTCCTGATGACTCTGTATTTTATATGTTGACGACAGGACTGTAGGCCTGCTTTGCTGGGCCTGATTACTTTAAGTTACATATTATGTATATAGGCCTATATATTTATTTATGATTAAAAATATAAGATAAACACCTCAGTGTTCCATTTTGAAATTTGCCAAAAAGGTGGTCTCAGAATGCATAATTCAGGCTTTTCTTTTATGTTTTTATTTTAAAATTTCCCGGGGGGCATACCCTCGAACCCCCCCTAGCATGGCTTCGCGCCTGCGGCGCTTGCATCAAGCACTCAAACTAACCCCACTAATGGCCATTTCTGGCTACGCTCCTGATTCTGTTTATAGCCTTCTCCTGCTTTTATTTTTTTTTCTCCTTTAACAGACCTGAAAAAGGACCAAACAGAGAACCCGAAACATTTTCTTACTTTCCGCTTCAACATATGAAGAAGGATCTAGCATTGAACTCCATATGTTTTCTTTCTTTAACTTTTCAATAGTTCTGACAACAGACCCAGCATAGAACGAGAAATGCTTGTTTTTTTATTATTTAATAGATCTAAAAAGAACTCAACAGAGAACTCGAAACGTGTTTTGCTTACTTCCACTGTTCAATGGACCTGAAGAATGGCCCTGCATAGAAACCAAAACGTTTTCTTTCTTTCCGTCTTCAGTAGATTCGAAGATTCACCCAGCATATAATCCGAAACGTTTTCTTTCTTTCACTTTCAATTATCCTGAAGATGGACCCTACAAAGAACTCAAAACTTTTCTTTAATCCCTCCTTCAACAGATCTGAAAAAGGACCCACCTTAGAATCCGAAACGTTGCTTTAAGGTGAAAAAAGAACATCCAACCACGAAAATTCCGTTAATAAAAAACATCTGAATGGATGAACAAGGTGATTTAAAAGTTCACATCAAAACGGAAACGAAAGTACAAATGAGGGATCAATAACACCAATATCTGTTTGTTGTTATTTTCTTTAAAGTGTTTTACTTCATACTAAACTGAAATTATAAATTATTTTTTTTATCTTCTTGTTTCCTAAACTGTACTCCTTAACTTGGTTTTAAAATCTTACATGTCTTACTGCTTCTGTCTAAAATGTATTTTAATAGTTTTTTCTACTTAGAACCCGACGGTTATTTCATTTAGGAAACATCAAGAACAAAAGCCTGTTACTGCTTGTTTCATACATACTTATTACGTTTGTATTGTGTTTCGCTAGGGGGAGGTCTCACTGTCACGTGAAGAACGCATATGTTTATGTTTAGAACTTTCTTGAAAGTGCAGTAATTTATTAGAACAGCATGAAACACGATTTAAGTGGGAATTATGATTAGCACATGCATTACACTATTGAACTGATTCTTGAGGTAACACTGTTAGTCTATTTGTTTGTTTCGTTGCAATAGTTTTGTGTGTCGTTATCGAGTTTTTCTTTCGACAAAGCACCAAACTACAAGAAGTATCGTACGTAATAGAAAAGTAGTAGTTAACTGTTTGTTTGTTTTTAAATTTCGCGCAAAGCCACACGAGGACTATCTGCGCTAGCCGTCCCTAATTTAGCATTGCAAGATTAGAGGGAAGGAAGCTATTCATCACCATCCACCGCTAACTCTTGAGTTACTCTTTTACTAACGAATAGTGGGATTGACCGTCACATTATAATGCCCTTATGGTTGAAAGGGGGAGAATGTTTGGTGTCAAGGGGATTCGGCAGTTAAGTGACTGCTTATTGTTTTTGTGAATTTTAGCCTAACATCAGCTCCTAAAACTCTGTACGTTCTGTATCAATTAAAATAGTAATACTTATAATCAAAGAAATACATTACTTATTAAATGGAACAGGCTTATTTTTTTTTACACAGAATAATACACAAAGAACCCGTCCAACGATAGAAATCGTCAGAGCATTTTGCTTATCTACATATTTTTTCATTTGCTTTTATTTTTTTACACTAGATTGGTAATTTAGAATTTTGTGTTTTCACATTTGAGATTTCTGCTTGTGCTACGTTTTCGTCGTTTATATTGCAATGTGAGATAAATGCAACAATTCTGCTGTTATGAAACTTTTCAAACTTTCATTTCTTTATCCATTTAGTGCGTGTTTCTTTAAGCTGGTTGTTCTACGTAACCATAGATACTGTTTCGCTACTACGCATCTGTGTTAATTTAAATTTCATAAGTAAGCTCATTTGTATTATCATCTAATGTAGAACTAAATGTTCTAGAAAAAGTAGAACAAAGTGATTTCAGTAGCATTATTTTATTATTTAAAAATTTTATGTATAAAATTAAACTAACTATAGTGTCGTAGTAACTAAATACACTAAGCACTTTAGGCCTAGGTCTTAATTTTACCAAACTGATACACAACTGGATTTGTGACCGTATTTCAGTTTAGTGTTTTTTTGTTTCCTTACAAACACGTACACCTTTCCCCATGCCCTTGTCCTTAATTTGTAATAAATCTATTAAAAAACATAGTTAATAAACCTGTAAAATTCTAAATAACATTCGCTTCCCACTTTCTTTCTTTCCTCCAACTAACAGTGGACAATAAACCCAGATAATGTTTTTTCTTCAATCTTTTATAACGAAATGTGTAGTTCTATACGTATTGTTTGTTCCTTACATATTTTGTCTAACTTCGTGGTCTGTATTTTTATTTAGTCCTTACTTAAAGTTATAACATTTATCCTAATTATATATTTTTTATTTTTGCTAGGTGTTTTCTCCAATGTCATCGTCGTAAACACCTTCACTTCGTTTAATAGTCGGTTAGAAAACTCTACTCGTCAAGCTATATTTTGTTACGTTGCGTATTACGATTTCAAATAATTTAAATTTAGAAATTTATTGAATATCGATATATATCAAGTTTATGATGTCTGCCAACAAGATTAACATACACAATCTTCCTTCTTAATACAAATATATTTTAATGCACAAACATCAGAATTTATAATAGCGGTTACTACAAATAGTGGCTCATATATAAAATGCTTGTACACTTACAAACAGCAC
This sequence comes from Carcinoscorpius rotundicauda, assembly GCA_011833715.1. Classification (NCBI taxonomy): domain Eukaryota; kingdom Metazoa; phylum Arthropoda; class Merostomata; order Xiphosura; family Limulidae; genus Carcinoscorpius; species Carcinoscorpius rotundicauda. Next base: position 16,771,103 of record CM022391.1, read on the forward strand.
TGAGTATTCTGTCAGGTCTAGAATTCAATATTTTATTGAATATTCTAGGAGAGCGAATTAATTCTATGTTGATTTTACTTTATTAAGTTGTATACAATTTTAACCTATCTTAGACAACCTGTAACTATTTTATTTTCATTCTTGCTACCCTATTGTTCTGTCAATCACCAAAGGTATCGTCTTTGTGTTTCAGTAAGAAATGTGTCTCAAAAGCTGTACCTACTACGTGAAAGTTAATAGTGATTTTTTTTCCATTGGTAGGTCAAGTGATATCTTGAGGTTATACAGCTTTAGTACAGAAAGTTCTCTCCAGTAAAGACACCGTCCTTTGTCAACACACACTTGTTACTGCATTTCTAATCTCGATAAAATATTCTACTTTGTCCAGTTTCTTTCATAACTGAGGTCTATTCCATGATAGACTTTCTATAAAATCTTTCCTACTTTGTAGAACTTACATTATCACTCGTAAAGAAAATGGTTGTATTTGAAAATACAACACTATATGTACGAAAGAAAGGATGCCAGTGTCATAACGACTGGATTTGTTTATATTGAATTTTCTGCGTTTCATCTGATGTACGTATTTCTACATGTTTAACTTGAAGAAATGGAATTTTCTAAGTTTTTTTTACGAGTCAAAGAACTTTAATCAAGAAGAAAAGGAGTTGGTTGGGGGTGAAAAATGGTTGACTGAGAGACTTGTAGGTCTAAGTGAAGTTCTATGTAAGCCGAAATGAAGGCCTCTTCTTGTTGACAAACTTCTGCTAATGCTGTGTAGCTCTATGAATTCTTTCTTTTCTGTAGCTGCAAACTCAAGAAGGAGAATGACCTGTGATGTTTGTGTTACAGCCTTTGGCAGTGAGGGGTTTATTCTTATGTCACTTTGGAAAGAAAGACCAAAGTGTCTACTTGGGATGCGGAATGTTGCGTCGTTTTTAAAATGAACTGTCATAAAGTACACAGATTCAAGAGGATTAACAACAAATGAAAATTGCTGTAACCTTAGCTGTAGGAAAGCAGTTGCTCCCAAATGAGGTCTGGCCACTGGTTTGGGGAGTGCAGGAAACAGCTGGGAGGTTTAATGGTCAGCTGAGCGCTCTTAGGGCTGGGTGGTGCTTGTAATAACATTTAGACATTTAATATCATCGTCAACATCTATTAGTTTCAGTTAGTATTACACCTAATTCTCTGAATATAATTAATTAAGATTTGCACTCTTCAAAATCTTAATGTTAATCAGCTCTAACATATAGTGCACTATGAATCGGACATTCGAAATAATAGCCTTTTCTCTAGCCTAAAACAAGATTTTCTGTGTCGTTTTCTACCAATGATTTTCAAGTTAGAATAAAATCACATGCTGTTTGTTAAAACATAATTCGAAGAAAGGTATGCTAGAGTTTGTTGTTAAAGGCTAAGTTACACAATGGACTACTTATAAGTTCTCCCCCTCACGATGTTTATCATTATTCCGCTGACCGCTGAGCTACTGAGGGTCGCACACTAAAAAGGCTCATTATTCGAAATATGTAAATAAACTTTTAATTTTCAAAAAATAATCACACTTGGCTATCTGCGGGGACTCAACCCCCCAATTTTAGCCTTATGAGACCGTAGCTTTAAATATAATAGTACTGTTTATTTTATGTCCATGTAGCTACTTCGCGCTGTGTGAATAGATCTCCATCAAAATTGATAAGATGGTTCATTAAGTCCATACGGAAGTACATGCAAATTTTTCATTTTTGCGGTTTTTATGAGCGCTTTTGCATTTTTACCACTACTTTGCCATTGTTGGTGAACCTTCACCAAATTTGGCATTAATGTTTGTTGGGTCTGGAGATAATCGCAAACTTGCACTTTCACATTATATATTGCAATCTTTATGGACGTTTTTTTACAATCGCATATATAGTATCAACTCTTCATGTCCTGAGATGGCTTTTCATTAGTTATGAATTAACATAACTTCCCTCGAAGGATCTTTACCAAATCTGTTGTGGAGGTCCATTAGGTCCATGGAGAAATACACACAAATTCTCAATTTTGGGGTTTTCATAGGCATTTTAATTTTTTTTAACCATTATTTCGTCCCAAGTTGAAAGTTTTTCACCAAATTTGACATGAAAGTCTGTTGGGCCCTTGCGGAAATACACGTAAACTTGCGATTTTACATTATTTGTTTTGAAGTTTTTATGGGCATTCTTGTTTGTTTTTTAACAATAACTTGTAAGGGAAGCAACTTTTAACGTGCTAAGATAACCTTTGATTAATCATCATAAATTTACATAAACTCCACATAGTTTGGAATATATTTGCTTTTACATCAATATATATAAAGTAAGTTTTACTTCTAGTTTTAATTTCCTCGCTTTCATCCACTTAACACAATTATATGTTTTTAGCTTTGCAAGTTTCAATGCTTTGCTTTTTGAAAACTCTCAAGGATCTATTTTATACCACTAAAATCAGAATGCTGTGGCCCGGCATGATCAGGTGGTTAAGACACTCGACTCGTAATCTGAGGGTCACAAGTTCGAATCCCTGTCACACCAAACATGCTCGTTCTTTCAGCCGTGGGGGCGTTATAATGTGACGGTCAGTTTACTATTCGTTGGAAAAAGAGTGGCCCAAGAGTTGAGGGTGGGTGGTGATGATTAGCTGCCTTCCCTCTAGTCTTACACTGCTAAATTAGAGACGGCTAGCACAGATAGCCCTCGAGTAGCTTTGTGCGAAATTCCAAAACAAACAATAAAACGTAACAGAGGGAGCGAACATTGTATCATGTGTTCTGTCTTATGCCAAGTGATTCTTCAAGCAAAATTTAGGGAATCATGTATAATGACAAACTGTACACATCAAATTCACCCAGAGGTATAGAAAAACTGGGACAAGTTAATGCATTTACTGTTTTTAAAAGGGTCAAAGGAGTGAGGCTAAAAATTCGGACGGACATCTGGTAACCATAATAAAGCATAACTTTTTTTACTATGTATAATAAGAGGATAGGTTTTTGTGAATTGGAAAACATTTTTCCCTCGCAACTAAATAAATAACGCAATGAGAATGCTGAAGTAATATTTAAAAAATCACTTGAAAACAAAAGACATCTAACATTTTGCAGTAGTTTAAATATAATAAAACATTTCCAAAATAACTTATAAACATTTTATTGAGTTTTAACGCTGAAGCGAAAAGTTAGCACGTTTTATATACCTATATATATATATATCGATTTTTTTTATTGTAGTTACATATTTAAGCACTAGATATCAACACTTTCGCCAACTTACTCTAAAACGAATATGGAGAGTGGATTTGCTTTAGTTAAACGACATCTTGGGAGAACACGAAGACTGGATTTCCAGCTTGCCAGTTATTGTGAATTATAGTAAAGGTAATCGAAATAAAATAATAATAGATTGGTAAACAAGAAGTGTTAAAATAAACAATGTGGAATTATTAATTCTTGCCCAAAATCTGGTTTATAAGTGATTTAAACATAATCGATAGAAATTAGATTTCACTTGCTTAATCTGAACTACAATTTAAGTATACTTGCACAGTCCAACAGGGCCGAATTATTTATTAAGCACAGTGCCTAACGCCCACAGAAACAATCGGTTCACGACAATTTTCCATAAAAATTAAACTTTGATTTAACTTATACGGCATATAAATACCAACATTGTTGCCTTAACTGAAATTTCTAGAAATTCTCTTCTCTAGCTTATAAACCAATGCAACGCGAAGAGACAATTTATATTGTTAGTTTGCTATAGTTAATATACTATAAACCTCGGAAGCTAAAACTGTGGTTAACACTTATTAATAGAGAAACTACAGATATCTCACCAGGAACCTTTTTACATAAACAAACTGTTTAACTTCAGCGGAATAACATCGGACGTTATATTTTTACGGAGACATTAAATAACTTCTGTTGTGAAAAACTCACGTGTGGTCAGTGAAGAGCAAGCAAGCTCTCCGTTAAGTGAATTGTACCTATATCAATACATGATTAATTCGTTTGTCGTGAACCCCTGATAAAATATCAAGGAAGTTTCGGATATTATAGAAGACTCAACATTGTTTGTAAGTTTGTGAAACTTCTGTGTATAAATCATTATTTTTAATGACTGTTATTATAAATTGTGTATTAAAATAAATTTGTATTAAGAAAGAAAACTGTACATATTAATATTGTTGGCAAACATGATAAATCTGATATATATCGATATTTAACTAACTTCTAAGTTTAAATAACAGTTTAAATCAGTTTCAGGCTATTTTAAATTGTGATATGAAATAAAATAAACCGGGAGCTCGTTCGGGATCTGAATAAGAGACAAAACTCGATAGATATTAAAATTAAAATATTAATTCAATTTATATGTGTCAGTACCAACAAGATTTAATCATATTTGATTATCAAGGTTTTCTTCAATCACTTTAAGTTGAAACTCGAACGGTTAGAAAGATGATATAAAAGTGAATTGCTCGAAATTGTCAGAATTTTAGAACTATAGGGTAAGAAATTAATGAGGAAAAATAAACTAAAAACATATTGTTGAAATATCAGTTGATGGTGGTTTGTTGTCTGAAAAAACATTAAGGTTTGTTTTGGAATTTCGCACAAAGCTACTCGAGGGCTATCTGTGCTAGCCGTCCCTAATTTAGCAGTGTAAGACTAGAGGGAAGGCAGCTAGTCATCACCACCCACCGCCAACTCTTGGGCTGCTCTTTTACCAACGAAAAGTGGGATTGACCGTCACATTATAACGCCCCAAGGCTGGAATGGCGAGCAAGTTTGGCGCGACTCGGACGCGAACCCGAGACCCTCAGATTACAAAGCGCACGCCTTAAAGCGCTAGGCCATGCCAGGCCGAAACATTAAGGAAATACTCTAGTGTCCCCATTAACCAATCAGGGTTGAATGAAAAAGATAAGCTAAAGATCCAATAGAACTTAAACAAGCTCGTATCGAAACGGAAAGAAAATGTAAAGGTATCCAAACTGAATAACCTCGTGTCAAAGACAAGGAAGAAATTATGCTGAAATAAATGGAAATTAGACTCACCTCCGATCGTCCAAGGGAAAATGACAGTTTTGAACTTAATCGATATATTGAAGTTCCAATCATCCAATGAAGATGATTTGATAAATATTTCCAACATTTTGAGAAGATTGTCCTCAACCATGGAATGGCCCACTGAAAAATGGTCATTGTTATTATAAAATGTTTTAACTGATAAACCATAAAAAGTTTATTCCTCTCTCTCTTTAGAATATTGCACGTGTTATGATAAGCTTAAAAAGCTATTCTTAAAGTATATGAGATGATATTGGAAGCATATCACCAAAAATTTCAAGGTCATTGCAAGCAAAATAGCCAAACGTATATGGAATTCGTTCTCGAAAAAAAGGGTTTAATTTGATCAATGGTTTAATTCTATGTATATTGGCCACAGTTTCAACAAACTAAGACAATTATGCCTAATTGAGGACTTTAAACGATGTGCAAGTGACGAATTCAATACTTACTTGGACCGAGCTTGCGCAAAGAAATAGAACAGGTATAAGTGTAAATACATAGTAAAAACTATCGCTGTTTAATAGCTCAAAACAGCTGTTTGTACTTATGCAAGCATCACTGAATGTAATAAGTTTTACCTACAAATATCACGGTAGCTAAATTGATTGGAATGTACACTATTTGTAACAAATGATACAAAAGAATCCATACACCGATAGAAATCGTTACATGAGTAGAGTTAGAGTAAATGAGTAATATTTATCACTATTTTATGTAATGTTTTGTTTAATTTAAGCTTTGTTTTACCTTAAACTTCAAGCTATTTAATAAACTAAGTTGTTTGTTATTAATTATAGGGCTCCAACAACGGACTAATTATGCGATGTCCACCCAGAGTAATGAAAACCAGTTTTTAGGTGTGTTTTTTACTTTGCGTTAAAAGCTGTCAGGCTTACCGCTGAGCCACTATGAGGTATTCCTTAAAAATAAAAAAAAATGTTTTATGTGCATATTGTGTCGTTGTACGATTTAAATTTTGTATGTTCGTTTTATATGCAACTGTTTTGTTATTACTCTATATATGCTTTGGTCAGTGCACGGTCGCGAACTGATGTTAAATCGTGACCAATGAACGGTTTAATTAAATAGCAGTATATATTATTTTTTTTACACTGAGCATAAAGTAACATATACTTTCAAGTTTAGTGGTACGTGAATATGTTTAGGGCAGTACTGAATATTTTAATACATATTGTTACGTTAATAGCTTGTTTTGTTTGCTTTAGATATTCACTGAAGGAATATCTAGATATAGCCCTTCGTTAGTTTCGAACATATAGCGACAGATTAGAATTTTATTTCTTAAACTTGAAATTGTTTTAGTCTCATGGAGCCTCGAATTTGAAGAAACAAAAACTTAGATCGTAAAAATACCTAAATAGATAAGTTGAGATACGTTTTAGAAAGAGGTTGCGCAAGTTTGGAATGTCTGAAATGGGGTTGACACTGAGAATTGTTTGTTTGTTTTTTTTAATTTCGCACAAACTTATTCGAGAGCTATCTGCGCTAGCCGTTTCTAATTTAGTAGTGTAAGACTAGAGGGAAGGCAACTAGTCATCACCATCCACCGCCAAGTCTTGGGCTATTCGTTGGATTGACCATTACATTATAACGCCCCCACGGCTAAAAGGGCGAGCAAGTTTAGTGTGACGGGATTTCCAGCCAGTAACCCTCAGATTACGAGTCGAACGCCTTAACCCATCTGGCCATGCCGGGCTCTGACATTAAGGAAAAATTTGGATTAGAGGGAAGGCAGATAGTGGATCACCACAAACGCTTGGTCTTCTATAATCTAATGCTTAGATTTGACTGTCACCCTTGTAATGCACCCATAGCTCCAAGGTGCAAAGCTTGATGTGAAAATTTAGTTGAATATTAAATTGAAAACCTTTTATCCAATTAAATACTGAAAATCACTTAACCACTACATCATTTTGATTTTAGTGGTATAAAATGGACCCTTGAGAGTTTTCATTAAGCATAGTATTGACACTTGCAAAGTTAAAAACATGTTAATATGTTAAATGGATGAAAAAGAAGAGATTAAAACTTGAAGTAAAATTTATTTTATATATACTGATACAAAAAGGCATAAAGTGCGTTGAAAAAATGTTTGGTTTGGTTTGAATTAAGCACAAAATTATATAATGGTCTTTCTGTGCTCTACCAACCACTCGAAACTCGGATCTTAGCCATGTGAGTATGCAAACGTCCCGCTATCCTACTGGGAGCTAAGCGCATTAAAACCTAAATTATTCATATAAAAACTAGTGGTTAATAACTGAAAATATAGCCTTAAAACAAATAAGTTAAAACCTGGTAAAGATTGTTAACTATTTACTATAATAATTGGCTTGGAAAACGTGTCTTAGGAGCAAACATTTGATATTTTTCTTGCAGTAAGCCCCCCAGTGGCTCAGCGGTATGTCTGCGGACTTACACGCTAAAATCCGGGTTTCGATACCCGTGGTGGGCAGAGCACAGATAGCCCATTGTGTAGCTTTGTGCTTAATTCAAAACAACAAAACAACAATTTTCTTGCAATAAAGAAAAAAACTTTTTTCATCTTAATAAAAACGATTAAATAATTATCTTGTTGCAGACATTTAGCTTGGTGAATTAATAATAATACTGTTAGTATATTTGCCTGGTCACACAAATTGAATACTGTAGCAACAAGATATAAATATGTAGTTGAGAATTTAAAATTATTCACTCTTCATAAATTATGCCGACTTTCCTTCAACTACAGAGTATAAATATCAATGTTGGTGATAGATACATGATAAAGAAAGAGGAAAATACAGTTATAAATTTTAAAAACTGAGAAATAACCCTCCGTTAAATTATCTTTATAATGGAGACTTGTGCGATTCATAAAAGTATTTACAAATTATTGAAAGTTTGAAATGGATAGGTGGAGAATGGTTAAATAAATACTGGTTGTTTCTTTGTAAACGGTAATATTATCGTTTTTGCTTTATTAGTATTTTTACTGATTTACTTTGCGAAAAATTGATATGGGTATGGAAATTCATAGACATAAAAGACAGCTTTGATATACAGTAGCTAAGAATCATAGTATTTGACCTTACACGGCCAGTAATCTTGGTGTGACTTAACGAAAAAACTATAAGTATTTTTGAAAATGAAGCATCAAACTTGTAAGCAAGAGAAAAAATGTAGATTAAAAATAACAATATTTCTTTCAGTTTTTATTACCATTGATGTTTTAAGAACGGATTTTAAAGATTGTACTTTTTTGTGATATGCGTCTAAGATATAAGTTACTGAGAGGGCGCTTTCGTGAAGTGCAAACAGTTGACGTTAATATTAAATAGTAATATTTTCGTTATTTGTAAATTGTAGTGGTTTGTGTCAGTTAACAAAACGATAAATTGATTTTATAAGCAAAGTTAAGTTTTGTAGTAGGAACCGGTGGTTCTGTGTTACAAAGGTTAGATTCAACTTTGCGAATGCTTAAACAATTTAAGGCTGGAATTCAGTTATTGGTGAGTTACAGAACAGGCTGTAGTACCTTCAGTACTAGTAGTAGTACGTTAGTAGAAAATACATTATATTATTACTAAGACGAGTTACTTTCTTATTTTATAGAAAATCTTAATTACTTAATTGTGAAAAACTACTCGTAAAGTAGTCAGTATTTGATTTTCAAACTCTAGGTTTGGTTGTCAGTCGGTTATTGGCCCTTAGTGTTATTTCCAGACTACCAATACAGTTGTAGGTGTTTACATCTTGCACTAAAATCAGGTACGGGTCTCAGTTTGTAAGGTGCGATAAATACAATGAGGGAGTTTCATTTTGAAACTTTGGACTAGCAAGTACATGCAAAGAAGTTAGTGACGAAGATGTATCATTTATTTGAAGAGTTTGAAGTTCGGAGGAGAAATTGGAGTTGTTTTTTTTTAAAGAAGTGGTAATTAGAATGGTAAAAAAAGTGAAAAAATAGCAGTAGTATTTCAAAAGGAACTTAAGGTCTTGCATGCAAAAGATAGAGTGACTAATGAATGACTGAGGAAAAGTTAAATTGTCATATTAGTGGGGATAAAGTTTGTGAATTTAATTATAATAAACAAGGTCTGCTTAGTAACACTAATAGATTTTATTTTTTGTTTGTACATGTGAGGCATAAGGAATAGTAAAGATAAGAAAGGAACAGATAAAGATTGGAATGGAAAACAAACTTTTAGAAAATTTAGTACAATGCATATATAGTATATTTTGTAGGTAACTTTGACATGGTATGGCCAGGTGGTTATGACACTCAATTCATAGCCTGAGGGTTATGGGTTTGAGTCCCCACCACACCAAACATGCCTGCCCTTTTAACTGTAGGGGTATTATAATTTTATGGTCAATCCCACTATTCATTGGTCAAAGACTAACTCAAGAGTTGGTGGTGGGTTGTGATGACTAGCTGTTTTACCCCCAGTTTTACACTGATTAAATTAAGAATGGCTAGCAAAGATAGCCCTCATGTAGCTTTGCATAAAATTTAAAATGCAAACAAACAAAGAATCCATGATTAGGGAAGAAGATGTAAGTGATAGAGTAAAAATTGCTAGCAGTAGCAGTGATGCAGTCTTTATAGTGCTTGTAGAGGCTATGATACAGGAAAGAGTAGGTCACAAGAGCTAATTTACAAGGGAGTAATAAAGGTTTTTAAGAAAAAGGAACATAATTCATTTAGTTATAGTGCCAAGACTTGATTGTAGAGATAAAATAATAAGTCACTTAAGCTAATGCTAGACTTAGGTTAACATGTCAGAAAGAGCAGGTTGGTTTACACAATCTGTTCAATGAGAAAAGAGTTTTTTGGATTGGATGGTTTATGTGTAAACAGGGAAGGGAATGGCTTGTTTGCAAAGTTTATTGACTTAGCTGTACAAACAGCTTTAAACTAAGAGCAGACAGTGGTTTTCCTGCATGTGCAGATCAGGAATAATCATATCACGAGTATGAATTTAAAAACATTTTTTTTAAATGATGTAATAAGAATTATCCATTGTGAATTAGAACGCTGAATATAAGTGTAGATACAGTAAAATGACAGGTGAATGAATTACAATAAATGCAAGATATCGCATGTAAATTATCATTTGAGTTTTGAGTATAATTTTGAGATGAAAAACCTCAACAGTATTAATGGTGAAAAATGCCTTGGTTGATTTGTCTCTTAAGCCATCCAGTCAGTGTGCTATTGCTAGTGGTATGGCAAATAGGATTTTAGGTTGTATGTACAGAAATATTGAATACAAATCTAAAGATGTTATGATTTCATTGAATAAGTCACTGGTTAGGTCACATTTGGAGCATTTTGATCAGTCTTGGACTCCTTACCTTGGGAAAGGCATTGAATTGTTAGGGTTCAGAGAAGAGTTACTGAAATGGTACCTTCAATGGAAAGAGTGTCATATGAAGACAGACTAATATCTCTTAATATTGTTTTCTCTTGGAAAATTAAAATAATGAAGAATATATGATTGAAGTGTTTAAGATTGTTTAGAGAATACATAGTGCTGATGCATCATCTTTTTGTCCCCCTCTGGTACAGCAGTAAATCTATGAATTTACAATGTTAAAATCAAGGATACAGTTCCCTTCAGTGGACTCAGCAGACAGCCCATTGTGACTTTGCTATAACAAAACACGCACCTTTTTTTTGCACTTTATGTGCATAATGGTAGGACAAAGGGATACACATTTGTAATGTAGGAGCAGTTTTTGTCTGATACAATTATATTTGTCTAACAGGATGGTTGGTCTTTCATATGGGTTATCTTCAGGTGTAGTGATTGCAACAAATTTCAAGAAGTTTAAGAAAAGATATAAGTATTTGAAGGATATTGTCTGGCTTTGTGTTCAGAGGAATTATATATATATATATTATATTATTCTGTTAAAGGTTGTGAAGTAAGACCAGAGTCCACATCTGTGTTCTGTAAATTTAACTTACCTTGAAAAGGTAAAAGTGAATCTACTCTCCATTTATTTCATGAAGCAGGAATGAAGCGCCTATGGAATTGTAAGGGCATGATATTTCTTTCCTTCTTCTTTATAATGCTGTTTGCAATGGCCTCTTACTTCTCAGAGACTGAGAAGAAACCTTCAAAGCCAAAAATGATTCTCCTCTGGACTAGCTTTTTTGGTATAAAGGATTACATTTCACCACTGAAGAACCTGCATTGTGAGCATCAAGACTGTGTGATAACATCTGATAGAAATGCTCTTAAAAACTCTGATGCCATCATATTTCACTTGCGAGACATGGACTTGAAAGACCTGCCTCACTTTCGACTTTCAAACCAGAGGTGGATCATGCTGCACCATGAGTCTCCTCCTCACACACCAAACATTCTCACTTCACTTGAAGGATTTTTCAACTGGTCTGTCACTTACAGAAGAGATTCTGACATATCCCTGAGCCCTGTGGTCACACCATTGAAGAAACCAGCTTTAAAAGAACAGCAAGACTTCCACAAGGGAAAAAGTCTTTTAGCGGTATGGTTTGCAAGTAACTGTATCACTCCAAGTAATCGAGAAGTATATGTCCGTGAGCTTCAGCAGGTTGTACCAGTTGATGTTTATGGCAGTTGTGGGAATAGAGAATGTCTTCCTAAAATGTCTAAAAAGTGTTACAATGAGGCTTCCCAAAAGTACTTCTTTTATTTGGCTTTTGAGAACTCAATGTGTAAAGATTACATCACAGAAAAGTTCTTCAACATTCTAAGTACAGATATGGTTCCAGTGGTGCTTGGAGGAGCAGATTATACACAGTTTGCCCCCCCAAATTCTTTCATCAATGTACTAGACTTTCCTTCTCCCAAACATCTAGGTAAGTATCTTCAGAATGTGGCTAGAAATGTGACTCTTTATAACAAGTTCTTTGAATGGAAGCAGTATTACAAATTAGAATCAAGTCATTATGCATGTGATATTTGTAAGAAACTTCATGACCATAATGAATTAGAAAAAGTCTACCATAATATTAACCACTGGTGGTTTGTGGAGGCTAACTGTAAGAGTTGGATATCAGGGTAGCATGAACATGCTGAAAATGATTAGAACAAACATCACATATATAGTCTTTCTATATTTAGATTACTAGTATGTGAGATAAACTTTTTGGAGTACATTATACATTATTGGTAAGTCTCTTCTGAAAATACAACTTATGATTTGTATTAGAACATGTACTTTTGAAAGTGTAATTTTGTAATCAATGCTATACTTGTGGTATTAGTTTTTCACTGTCTGGAAAAAAAACAAACTTTTATTTTGTTAGTTTTTTTATACAGATTTTCTGTTTCATAGATTGTCACTAACTACTAACAGTAGACAAAGTCAAATTAGAATGTTACTATGATTAGATGCTGGATAGTAGAATAGTCTGGAACACCATGCATTTTGTCCAAGTCCACAATTTTTAATTATTGTAAGAATATTGATTTGAACCAAATTGTAGAGCAGTAAAGTACTGTTGTGTAGCAAACTGTCCATATCCTTCTCACTAGGGGATCATAAATATATTAAAAGGTTTACAAAATGCAAGTTTTTTTATGAAAGTGACTTATTGGTGTGCTTTCTTATAGCTTTAGGGTTACTTTTGTATAGGTTATCTTTGTTCTGTGATTATGTGTTGTTGGTTTATTTGCAATAAAAAACGGTGAATTTTAAACTTGTACTTTTCCCAGTATTCCCTTTGTTTATAAAAGCTTTCATCCGTGAAAGTATAAGAATAACACTGGAGTGGAAAGTCGTATCATATTGAACATTATTATACCAATTTGCAAAATGCTGAGAAAGTGCTTTCTTTCCTTACAAATGTATGTAGATAATGCTGTATATTTGTATATTCTGTAACAGTATATAGTAATGTTTACAGTTTCATCAGTGGTACAATAACAGCCTGTTTGGAATAGACAGTATTAAACACATTCTTACACCTGTTGTGGGCTAGTGATATGAGTTTCCAATATTCCCAGATGGAACTTTGGTCATTTCGAGCTCCAGAAGGTCCCAACTTGTGCACAATTTCCCCAAAGCTTGTCATGTTTTTATCCAACAGCAACTTAAGTAGTCCCACCACTAAGTGATTGAACTATCACCTCTTACATTAACTTCTGGGTTAAGGCAATCTAACTATAAAGAGAATGTTAAAAATTTAAGGATATCATTACTAATTTTACAAAAGTTAAGGTAAAATGTGAATCTAATTGTCTGCCAGTAATGCCACATGACAAAAGTAGGAAGTGAACAAAAGAATATCTGAGCAAATCTTAATTTCTTAGCATTTGACTTTAACATTCTTTAATGTTGAAACAAATTTCTTTAATCATAATTTATGACATTTCAGTAGATTTCTTTGAAGCATCTCAAAATCCTTCCCACAATGAACAGGTATTTACTCAGCTTTGTGCCGAACTTTCTACTTCAGTTTTAAATTCATTAAACCAAAAATAATTAAACACAGGTTTAATATTATAAATTAGTGATTTTTTAATACTCTAGACAGAGGGTTACGACATTCATTATAAAATACCAATGAAAATTCATTAAAAAACATTGGAAACCGATGACTGGAAAGGAATTGTTGTAGTTGAAAAGCCTTTAACAAAATGTTTTGAATTATGGATTTTTCCTCTTAGTTGCTCAGAATACAAAATAATATCAAACTTAGTGCATAGTACGTTTTTGTGTAATTGAAATATATACTTGTGGAGAGAAATAAGTTTGAATAGAGTTGTCTATAAATCTCCATTCAGAGATGAGTCACTTAAATTGTTTTTGTTTGTTATTCAAGTAATAAATGAGACAGAATGTGTTTTAGTTTGTTAGATAAATAATAAGACAGATTTATTTTTAGGTTTATTAGTTAAGGAACAAAGGAGACAGGTTGTTTTTGCATTTATTAATTAAAGGGAAAAAAAAGTCACATTAAAGAACAAAAAGATTGTTTTTTGTTTGATTTTTTATACAAAAAATGTATAAAATTATAATTATACAATTATTGTTATGGTAAAAATGTTCCTGTTAATTATAAATAGTAATCAAATGTTGTTCATACATATTTTTAAAGTGTGTGAGTCATAAAAGAACTTTTAATTAATGTTTATAATTAAAATTTATGTAATGATTTAAAGGTCTTTAATCCTTGGTTGCTTTAGGTGTTTTAGAATGAAAATAATAACTGCAATTATACAAATGCTCGGAACAGAATCTTGTTTTATATTACAATAAGATTTCCATTTCTTAATATCTAATTTTAGCTACTTTTAAACTTTTTTGCAGTTAATCTGAATTTATATACTTTTTGTCAGAGAATTTTTTTGTACATGTCATATAAATATTCCCAGACTCCATCCCTGCACAAGATCTGTTAATTTGTATTGCATGACATATTATAAGAATTACTTTTGTGTTTATATAAATTTTCATACCTCTCCTTGGTTGAGGTGTATATAAAGTATTTAGAACAAATCAATGTTGAACACAGAAATGAAAGATGGCTCAATAAACCATTGTGGCAAAGAAGTGAAATAATATTAAATGAGTAACAATTTTCTGTGTTTTCTGGTGTAATTGAATATATACTAACTTCCCAACTAAGCCCAAGTTGTGTGTGTTGATATATCATTCATTACCAAGATTGTAGCATAAAGAGTATCAACTAGGGTCACGAGTCCTCACCGATTTGCACACTAAGAAGTCACTACAACTGAATATAATCAAAACACAATTTCTATGTAATATATTATATTTTAGGATCTTGAAACAGTCTTATGGAATAGTGTGGCTAATAATGCCCATGATATCAAAAATAGTAACTCAAATGGTTCTTATGTTTTGCTATGATTCATTTATATTTGTAAATGTATTTGTTTATTCTACATGTCACAACTGTTGCACTCGGCACAATAAGGAGTTTCATAGTTTGGCATTGCTTTTTTCTTTCAATATTTTGTGTTCTAGAAATGCAGTTTGATAATTACGTTCTCAGAGTTGAATAAAACTCATTTCAAACATTAGTAGTGAGAAATAAAATGGCTGATAATGACAACTTTGCTGCTGTTGTTTTTTGTTGAAGAAATATAAAAGAAACACGTGAACATGATTCACACTGAAATGTAGCAACATAGGATATTCAGGGTCGTAGGAAACAGTCAGGTCATGGCCTAATCACTTTTTCATATAATAAAACTAGCTTCTTTTGTAGGTAAATTCTTTAATCTCTCTCATAGTATTAAATTTTCTAAACTTTTTCTGGGGGCATATCCCTATAATTTTCTATAAAGGGCAGTGGCTAGACCACTCAAAAATTTCTCCTACAAAAATAAATCATTGTCAATATTTTCCACCTGAACATAGCATCAGATTTGCCTTCCACTTGTTGAAGAAAAATGTTATTTCTCTTTTGTTTGTTTTTGCAATTTTTCATGAAGAGTAAAGAAGGGTTACAATGCTTGGGTGATATCAAATAAATCATGGAATAGAAAGGATAGCATTTGTTAACAGTTTAAATATTACTACAAGTTTTAATGATGAAGTTTAATGCATATTTTTTAAACAAAATACTTATATACATTTTCTAACGGTAGGTGGCCACGCTTTCAACAAGTTATTCAAAATAAGATATGGAATAAAAATTGTCATTTCTAGTGAATAATGGTCAACTTGATTTGCATGGAATAATGAGATTTAAAACAAAAATATATGATGCTGGTCTGACTGTTTTGAAGTAGGATATTATGGGCAGTTAAAGAATAATAATTTTTTTTCAAACTATTTTGACACATTATCTTTTGATGGACTTCATACAGTGGTAGTAAAATAAAATATTTAACTATACAATGATGATTGCAAGATATATCTCAGCTCCAAGACTGCAGGAACAAACACTTATTTACCTATAACAGATGGAATAATCTGATGAAATAAAGAAATGGCACTTTTGGAGATAAAAATCTTCAATTTTATTTCTTTGGTGACGTTTCACTTTCTTTTAAATTTCGTACAAAGCTACACAAGGGCTATCTGTGCTATGCTAGCTATCCCAAATTTTGCAGGGTAAGACAAGAGAGAAGGCAGCTAGTCATCACCACCTACTTCCAACTCTTTTACAAATGAATTGTGGGATTAACTGTCACATTATAATGACCCCAAAGCTGAAAGGACAAGCATGTTTGGTGTGATGGGAATTTGACCCCATGACCCTCAGATTACAAATAGAGTGCTTTAACCACCTGGTCATGCCATTAATATTACGTTTTATTCTTTTAGCCAGTTTGTTTTGGTAAGCCCCATTGGACTATTTGCTGTGAGCTTACAGTTTTTCTACCAGGTGACTATCAATCACCAAAAACACTTGTTGGTTAAATGACAAAGCTGCTATAACTCTCTTGTTTTAAAAGAATACATGATAACCTAAATTATTGCATTATACAATTACCAGAACCTAATACTAATGTTACAGTAACTTATTACTTAATTTGAGTAGTCAATGGCTGATCGAAAATTACAGATATATTTGGACCAAGATGAAAACAAAAATTTCACATTTTTTGCAATTTGAAAATATCTTTGTTAAATCATCAAGTTACACCAGAAAAAAAAAAGTTCAAATATCAAAACATGATCTTCCATGGATGATGAAGTTAACCTTTCTACACCCACTTGCCTAGTGGGTAACTTGCTGATAAAATAGCCTGGCATCGCCGTGTGGTTAAGGCACTCGACTCGTAACATGAGGGTCGCGAGTTCAAATCTCCATTACAACAAACATGCTTGCCATTTCAGTCATGGGGCATTATAAAGTGACGGTCAGGTAAACTATTCATCAGTAAAAGAGTGGCCCAAGAGTTGGTGGTGATGACTAGCTACTTTCCCTCTTATCTTACACTACTAAATTAGGGATGGCTAGCACATAGTCCTCAAGTAGCTTTGCATGAAATTCAAAGCAAACCAAACTACTGATAAAATATAGATAATTGTAAAACTCAATGTCCATTGGTCACACTTTGTCCTAATTTAGTGAGGCCAATTCCACTTTTTTCCCCACAATACTTCACCTTTTTGTTGCCCCTTCCCATGTCAGTTGAAGTTAGCCAGTAACGTACATGTAATAAGCTCCTAAATTTTGTCATTTTTTCTGCTGTATAAAAGCCTTTTGAGGAGGTGGTTCTCAGGACCAGATTATGCATGGAGTTTTGTGTAACATAACATCATTATGACGTCAAGGTAGGTAGGATACAAAAAGAAAAAGTCCAACATTGTCAAGTGGTTAAGGTGCTCGACTCACAATCTGAAGATCACGTTTTTGAATCCCCATCCCACCAAACATGCTCATCCTTTCAGACATGAAATGTTGTAATGTGACAGTTGATTCTACTATTTGTTGGTGGATGGTGAAAACTAGCTGTTTTTCACCACTAAACTAGGGATAGCTAGCACAGATAGCCCTTATGTAGATTTGTACAAAATTAAAACCAAAGTAAATAGGGAAGCCGGAAGGACTCCTGCGCTTGTGAATTATTACAAAAATGACTTTGTTAAAAGAGAATGAAGACACCAATTACCTGGTGAGAAGAGGATAACTTTGCCTCAGAAGAACAGATCGTATGCAATCACACCTTTTTCTCCTAAGGCACTAACCAGTATGTAACATGTTTGCTCAGTTATTCGTAGTAGATTCATTAGCAATATAAAGCATGTTCCTGGGAAAGGTTTGATTTGTTTGGAAGTTAGTGAAAAGCTACATGTGGGCTAACTGTGTTATCTGTCTTTAATACAGCAGTCATCACTATCCACCTTCAATTTTTGGGTTACTTTGTATTAAGAGAGTAAGAAACAACAAAAGTGGGGGTGGATATTTTGCAGTTGATTGGTTCAAAATTGAGACCTTTTACCACTCCACAACAAAATATCTCCAACTATGTATTATGATAAGTTTTAACTGAGAGAACATCCATTTGTGTGATATGTAATTAGCATTATCTATGGTGGGCCAATTTGCCACAAGGTCTGAGTAGTACATACACATTTTTGTTCATACACTAAATTTTTATAAGTGTGTGTATAAATCATTGTTTTATTTCTAGAAAATTATATACAACCAATTAAAATGTAACATTTCAATCAATACTAACAGGTTCTTATATTTTTAAAAAAGTATAATAAAGTTCACTTTTATATTTTCCACAAACTCAATGTGTTTGTACAAAAACTGAGGTGAAATAATAAAGTGCATGACTCCTATTTGCTTTGTTAATGTTTTATTGATTTAACAAAAAAATGGTACTTTAAAAATATATTTACATCACAAACTTGCACTTAAGAATGATTAAAGGACACATCCAGAGGTGGTTATTTACAAGTTCAGGTCAAAAACTTTTCTACACACCAAGCTACATTCATCTCCAATGTTCTCATCAGTAATGAATGAAATTTTGCTATGACTAAAAAATCATCTCTGGTTAATGCTAGTTAAGTTTTTTCCTCTCAAAATATTCACTAATTAACTTTACTTAACATCTGATTCTAGTAAAACAATTAACAAAGAAGTATCTATTTCTTTTTTCTGGTAGGTCTTTGTTTCAGTGCAAATACAGCGTGTGGGAGATACCAACAGTGTTTGTTCTACTGGTATGTCCCTATCCCTGAATATTTGCATTGAGCCAGACATAATAAATAAATATGACATCTAAACAACAAACTTACATTCATTACTTGTTAGTAGTCCTAAATGAATTAATATAAACATGACACAATTTGAAGAAACTACAATAAAGAGTATGAAAAAGTTACCAGAAGCATAAATCTTCTCTTATTAACAATTACTGGTACCACATGTACAAGACAATTAAATAAGATAAACCTAGCTAGTACCATTCCTTACACTGATAACCAGTATCAATTTCTTCTCCTGTGAAATATAAAAGACATGTTCACTCACTTCCAAAAAAACTATTTCATACAAGTCAGATGTATTCTTTCTTTCAAAAAAATTTAATTCATAAACATTTTCGTTTCTTCAAGAAGTAAAAAAATCATAGTTTATACATGAAATCTTAATCTTATCCTCTGCCTAACTAAAACTGTAGAATCAACTCCCATATCAGTTAACACTTCTCACCTGTAGAGGAGCTCTGAAACATCAACAAAACTTAGTGAATACTTGGATTCTTGAAAGGAACCATTACTTAAAACAAAAAGTCTATCATATTTAAACATGACTCTGCAAACAGAACTGTCTCTCAACAGCTACATGACACAGTTTACACAGCAAAAAGAGAAGGTTAGAGATGGCTAGCTCGTTGTATCCCGACCTAAGCAATGTTGAAGAACCTGGACAACTAATAGAAGATTGGTGTCAACCAGTGCACAGAGCTGTTCTCTCTCTAAGCAGTAAGTAAATCACCACATGCTGTAGTCAACTTCATCATTATCAAAAGCCAAAAAGAAACCCAAGATCGTCAAAAATACTACAACATTTCCGGTAAGTACCAACCCACAAGCTCCCCACTGTATCTGTACAAGAAAGAAAATAAAAAATTTCCATTAGTAGACACCAAACACTGCCATTGCTTTCTAACAAACTTACACTTCCTTACCAGTTCAGTTTATTAAAACCATCCACAGCTTAAACTGTCTACTTACAATATTATATGCATAAACTGTTTACTTACAATATTACATATATATATTATCAATAACAGAGTTCAGTACTGTAAAAATATTGCACTTTGAAAATTTGTTGAGAATCTTCACAAAAACCATTACAAGTACTTCAGGCCCTGTTGACTGGAATGTAATCAGTGATGGTTCATAGTTACTGAATTCTAACTTCACTGGTTAAACTAAAGTTTATCTTACATAAAAAGACTAAAGATGTTTTTTTTTAAGTCACTTGTAGTTCTCAACATGTACACACCCATAACTGTAAGGGTTTATAATATACTTAATGCACACTTGATATTATAAAAAAAAATAAAATAAAGTACTATATATATTTGCCAAACAGTGTTGTATGAATATAGTGTTCAGAAAAGGCACTCCATGTTTAATAATCATATTTACTGAACTCACTCCCACCATACGTACACATTTCACTGTCCATTGTATAAACAAAGAATCACCACATTGTATTGTTTATATTTTGATTTTAGTACAACTAATAAGCTGTTTGTCACAAAACTACTTTGTAATTCTCTTTAAATATAATCAAAACAGAAAAACCAAATGTTTCATCTTCCTTGGAATCCATATGTGATAAGAAATTTCAACTATATTTTTATATTCTGGTTGGTAGAAGCAATAAGCTACATGATACCTAATGTGAAACAGAACAAAAACATGTTCACAAGTGTTATTGTACTGAGACAAACATACTGGGGGAAGTATGTTCACAAGAAAAAATTAAAAACAACTTAGAATGGAAACAGTCAACATATCACCACAGCTTTCCAATGTTTACCAGAACTGTACATAAAAACACCCTTCTTATTCTAAAAAGCAGAGATTCACCACATTACTGACAATCTTGATACACAGAAGACATGAAAACTGCAGGTTCATTGAGGTACTATTTAACTAGATACATAAAAGGAATTTAGTCATTTTACTAACCTGTAGTTAGATAAATAAAGGATGGAAGTCTTAATATACAATGATGTTATTCTTGTTGAATAAAAATTAAAAGATACATCACATTGCAAATGCAGTGCAAAAAGTCCAACAGTACATTACAAGATCACATCATACATATATACAGACTACAAATACCTTCCAACAGCTAACAGTACATCACAAAACCACAATATACATATATATGGTCTACAAATACTGCCCAACACCTAATAGTGCATCACAGTAACAACCAGCTATAATGGTCTACCAATTACTGTCCAATAGCTAACAGTACAACATAGTACCAAACAACATATATATGGTCTACCAACTACTGTCCAATAGCTAATAGTATACCACAGTACCAAATAACATATATATGGTCTGTTAAATACTGTACAACAGATAAGAGTACACCACAGTACCAAACAACATATACAAGGTCTACCAAATACTACAGGTCACACCATGACTCACCTAAAGAGTGCAACACACTGGTTATCACTGAGTTGGGAAAAATACTACTTGGTAATAAGTTAAAAATTAATTTATCATACAATTAGGATTTAGTTTACCTTGATATACTTAATGAAATAATTACACATTGTCAAACAACAAAATACCACTAATCGTCAAGTACTTAAGAACTACAACTAGAATGACTCATTCTAAAGCCAAAGTTCATGACTCATGGATCTTCAGGTGAGGATTGTGAAAACTGGTTATTATGACAAACACTGAAATTCCACTTGAAACAAATATAAAAAACACTTTTCTATGTCTGATGAACATTTTATTTAACAATTTCATCAAGTTAGTCCTCACATTCAACACAGAAACAGATTTTACTAACAGACCTATAAGAGTACAGACAATTCTTTGATTTGTTAAGCCTTGCAGTGGTTCCCAAACTTTTTCAGCTTGTTACCCAATTTAACATGCCACATTAAGCATGTTATCCCTTTCACGAAATGTTTTCAACATTAATACATATGGCTAAATTAAACTAGAGATATATTGCACTTTATTTATTTACAATTTATTTATATAATTTATTTACACTGAATTACACTTTTAATTATTGTATTTGATCATTGTGTGCATTTCTTATGAATATTGCCAAAGATGTCAAGAACATCAGTGGTATGGATGGAGTTGCATACTTGAAGCTAGTTTAGGAATTCTTGGCTTTGTGGTTGAAAGTGCCAGCCTGGCATCGTTTGCAATATTCAAGCGAGTCCTCTTTTTTTGTTTTCATCCCCAGCACGGTTGAGAACCCCTTCTCGCACAGATACGTTGTTGATAATGATAACAACAACATCAAGGTTCTCTTGGACAGAGTTGGCGAGTCAGCTAGTTGTGAAATCCAAAAGGAATCTGCATTTTGGTTTTGGAATTTGACTTTCAAGGCTTCATTTGCTCGCATTGTGATCCACTCCTCCTTTGCAAGGAAATCATCATCATGAATGGCCTCATCAGGTACGGAAAAGGGATGAATGATCCACTGAAGACTGGCTGTTTTTAGGTCACTCTATGGAAAGTAGTGCTGCATGCTTGTTTCAAGCCCCTTCAAATGGTCACTCATCTCTTTGTTGATGGTCTGTAAAAGTGATCCAGTATTATAACTATTCTCCTCAACAAACTGGTCTAGGGTGGGAAACTGAGCAATCACTCCTTTCTCCAAGTGTCGAATCCAGAGTCTCAGTTTTCCCAGAAATGCAGTCACAGTGTGATGGGCATTAATGACAGTAGTGTTTTGGCCCTGGAGTTGCAGATTATCACTGTTCAGCTCCGCAAATATGTCAGCCAAGTAACAAATTCGAGAAAGCCACTCCTTATCAGTGAACTTGGTAGCAAAAGGAGATTCTTGTTTCAGAAATTTCTGAAGAACCGTTCGGAGCTCAATGACTCGACGTACAACCTTGCCTCGTGACAACCAGCGAACATCGGTGTGGTAGAGCAGAACTTGATACTGCTCTCCCATTTCCTTGCACAGCTCCCTGAATATGTGCGAATTCACATCCCTGGACTTGATGAAATTGACGATTTTCAACACATCTTCAAACACTAATTTCAGATTACCAGACAGGCTTTTTGATCCAAGAGAGTACCGATGAATGATGCAATGATCTACAGAAATTTCTGGATTCACAGCTAGTATGAGGCCCCGTAATCCACGATTGCGGCTCATCATTGATGGTGCTCCATCGACGGAGACCTAGATTAAAAAAGAAAAACTATTATAGATTGCGTCAGTTAGTCATTCTTACTTATCTTTTGTGTTATAATTATATGGTTTTAATTTAATTTAATTTATTTTGGTACTTTAGTATTTCAGTACAACAGGCACGATACCTTTTTGTGAATTATGTGTAAAATATTAGCTACACTACAGCTACTTGTACAATAAATAAAACTATATGACTATATGCCATGTAATTCATTGTATTTATACTAATCTAGACTTTATATAAACATCTCTCCCTACCTGTTGAACGCTGTTCCAATCCAATCCATTCGTGGTAAAGAAACTGTTGATGATATTGAAGATATCGTCTCCCTTCGTGGTTGCCAGCAGATCTTTGCATAATAGGAACTCTTCTTTGATCTTGTCCTGAGGGATGTAACAAATGAACTCAAGGAGAACAGCACAACTGGCTATGTCACACGATTCATCAAATTGCAAGGAGAATTTGCTATATGAGCTTTCCTTGATCTCTGTTGTAACTTGGGACAGAATATCTGATGCCATGTCATCGACTCGTTGGCGGATTTTGTTTGATAGAGATATGACACTCAGTTTCTTCGCTTGATCCTCCCCACATACCTTGCTTACCATCTCGTATGCACAAGGCATAATTAGATTCTCTGCAATGGTGTGGCATTTTTGTTGTTCGGCAACTTTATATGCAACAAAGTAAGATGCTTCGACCTCAGCTTGAAGCTTTTGGGCTTGAATTCCAGATGAACCGAACTGGATATTCTTCAGTGCTACAGCCCAGCGCTGAAAATAAGCCTGATCCTCATTTTGAAGATTTGGATGAACTTCTGGAGGTGAGCTGAGAGTTTTGATGGCTTGAGGCTTTCATTTGTCAACACTTTGTGGCCGATCCTCTCCACCAGAAGGTAAATTCACAAAGCCATAGTGAAGAAAGGCATCAGAGTAGGTGCATTTTTTAGACATTTTATTGTTTAATCTGCAAAAAAACTGCATAAAAAGTGTGAACAATGTGAACTTATTATTTATTTTTTCATGGCATTCTAGATACCATTAAAAGAGCTTATTCAGCATAGGAATGATGTAACAGTAGGTAAATACTAACTATACTGCACAGGGCAGTACACACACATACCAGGTTTTGTCTACCTCGGCTGATGCTCACATAGAAACTAACAGTGTGAAATAGAGGCAACCTCAGGCAGTGAGTGACGCGTACTGGACACATCGATGAGTCATCAGGGTTACTGAGTGACTTGTGTTCTGAAGCATACTTGTCAAAATACTTTTAGGTTACCACACACTTAGATACATATTTTTTTTTCTACTACTGTATATTAGTTTTTGATGTTTATTGCTATTTGGTTTAACTTTATTACATACTTAAAATAGGTTTAATTTACAACTTTACATACTTAGACTAAGTTAACATTAATCCTAATACCAGCTACCTCAATGTTTTCTTGATTTTCAGAATTTTAACTTTTTTTCTGTCACCCCTCCATTACCCCCGATAAATTGTTAAATTATCCCCAGTTTGGGAACCACTGTGTTAAGGTATCCACTAAAGTTTGTTTTGACAGCCAATACTCTATTTGTTAAAGTAAATACTGACTGTGCATACCACTGGTTGTCCTAATGGTGCTCTAGCTAGTACAACCGGTAATCCAAAAGATGAGATGACAATGCCAGTGGTGATAAAGATGCATAATTCCTTACAAGCACTGCTAGAACCCATGTCATCGGTAAATCGCCGTGATATAATTGTAGGGAAAGGTGCAAGAATGTAAAACACAATAACAAAAAAAGGCCACCAGTTACTGGAAGAGAAATAAAATACTGTTAAATATTTTTACAAGGCTTTACTTACAGTTATCAATATATGAAATTTATCAAATAATAAGTTGAACACTTTACAAATATATTTTAAAATTCAGCTTAATTTTATATATATATATATATAAAGCTACAAAAAATCTGTTTACGTTAAACTTACTATATGCTTTTCCATGTCAAAAAAATCAGAAAAAGTATTTGATCAGATGTCTAATTATAAAGAATATTCAATATTTCAAAAAACTGCCAACAAAGTTTTTTTTTCTGTGAAATAATGGTAAAAGTAGTTTGTTGCGGGAGGTAGAAAATTGACTATTAACACAGTCATTTCAGTAAAACAACTATTTCATGTTCAAAATTTTTGCTTGTCCTTTCAACAAAAGCATGCATAATTATATAATATTTGAACTTTTACATCAGTACCAAATTTATTTGATGCATGAATCAGTATAGATAGTTATTACTTTATTTACCTATATTTACAATTTTTTCATAAAAACAAAAATATCTGAAGTAATACTTACTTAAACTCGGGTAAAGCACAGGCAAGAAATAGGAATGTCATGCCAACTGAACCTGAGAATGCTAAAGCCACTAACCTGAAAAAGTTTGTTTACATTCTTAACATTGTTCTATGTAGTACTAACATTTTTAACATGATTCTCAGTTGTTTCAACTTTTACTAATATTACACCTTTCATTTGTAATATTGTGTTTGTAAAAGGAAAATAAGTGAACACTTTATTAAGTATTTGGGACAAAGCTGAAGATTTTGAAACCTGTTGGCAGCAGCATGTGGCAACTGAAAATCTCAGAAATTTAAACATTAAATAGATAAAACTCATGATCATAAAGATAAATAAATACAACACTGAGTCTCTGTATTTAATTGAAGTCTATTCTTGACCAGCTTTATGTTCATTTAGTTTGTTTAACTACCGTAAAACAAAATCTTTAACTCTATTATTAGTCACATGAGGCATTTCTGAAACCTGAGGAGGTTTGTTAAAAATGTCACTAAGAGATGGCAACACTGAGGAAGTTGTGGTCCCCAATACCTTCCCTAAATCCCTAGTAGAATGCACATAGTTCCTCCAATTTTCCCCTGACAACAGCACATTTTTCTTCATTTTCTGGTGCACAAACAACACACAACATGGTACTAAATCAAGGTGTTTCTGGGAAAGCCTGCATTTTTATTTCTTTGTTATTCTTGATTCAATTTGTGTTTCTAGAGCTAATTTATATCAAATATAAAGGAACTTTTGTTTCAACATTTTTTATAGAATTTCAAGCTATACTGTTTTATTTTTTCTTTTATCTTAAGGATAGACAGCATCAATTAAAGTGGAAACATTATGAATTTTCATTGATGTTAATAAACTGATGTTTTTTTGTTCAAAATAACTCTTGATGTTTGGATAAAAACATACATTATTTTCATATGATGTTTTCATAATTAATTTCATTATTTCTTTACTAACATTACCCATACTCTGAAAATTATACAAAAGGTTATGGAATCAGTCACCAGATACTTAAACCACAAGCACACACAGACATATTTTACCTATAATAATAAATCATATTTATTATCTATCTTTTCTGGGCAGGGTTCAACCCTCTAGTACTAATATTGTCCTGGATCTTGATGGTACTAATGTAGTTAAACACCACATACCAACATGTTCTAAACACCATATGACATACGATAATGTAAGTACATTCTAAATTTCAATTTTTTCAGGTGTTAAAAAAAAGCTTTTATCATAGAATGTTTATAATTCAGTTGTTGTTTTTACAACAATTTAAAACTTTAATATACATATCCACAACTTAAGAACACTGAAACTGTTGTGAGCTTTTATCCATGTAAAAGATTAAACTCAATAACAAAGTATTTAGTGAAGTAACACTTTTCGAGAGTTTTGTTTGTGGAGCTGTTATCAGAATAGAATAGCACTGATTTTTCTGATGGTTCTCTGAAACAACGTAATGGTGCAAACATACAAAGTGACACAGACCACAATGATATTGTTGGTAAAAAGCACAGTTGACAGGAAGAAAAATACACATATACAGAGTATTATGATCAAATTACTGCTCACTGTCGTACAATTATTGCTGTAAATAATTGTAAATTTGTTGAGACTTGCATACAGAAGCTCCATTTGTTCCATTCAAAGCTCAAACCAGGGTCTCTATTCCTTTTTTTAGAATCATATTACTCATAGTCAATGACTTTGAAACAGGGGAACAACTAGCTTTATATATTGATACTTGAATGTAATGAGTGTACTGCATTTTTCTATAGTAACTGCAAAAACACACAAAGAAAGTCGGAGGTTAAACTACAGGGTGTTTGGAAAGTCACAGTGCAATTTTGTAATCATATTTTATTCAGTCTATTTCAAGCCAGCAACTGATAGCAGTGTTTAGAAACAAAATAAGAAGGATCCAAGCCTGAATTGATGCCAACAAGGGCCACTTTCAACATTGTTTATAATTGTCATTCATATTTACCTCCTGTATTCTATATTTAAACACGTCTGTTAATAAATATAAATGCACAGTGACTTTCCAAACACCCTGTAGTATTAGCTGTAGCAATAAAAGCCAGTGGATAATTGTACTTTCAAAGAATGATCACAAACATAAACCCATGTTTTGTGATGTGTTAAAAAGTGTTGTTCATAGGAGAAATCCTGAAATAACTTGTAATACCCAGAGTTTAATTTGTTGCCAGGATGATTTAAACACTTGTTAAAACAGACCCACGATGAAATGAGCCCACCCCTTAACAACCTGAAGTCCCATGTAGTTGTGAGCACCTAAAACTGTCAGTGTGTAAATACATGTCAAATAGTTATAAATTTCTGAAAGTGTAAGCTAAAAATTATTTTAAAAGATCAACGAATCATTTTTTGTAAGCTACATTTTTAATTTTGTTTATTAGCTAAAAGTAGTTGTCAATCATTGAGTTGGTACTGAGATTGACAAATTCAAACAGTATAGGCCTCGAGAGTTTTAGAAGGCTTACATCGATTTTTCTTGTCAAACTGAGAGTAGATTATAAATTTGGAAAAGATCATTAAGAAAATACAGAATTAATCATTCAGTATGTATTTATGGAAATATTTGGGCCAATGTTACTTACTGTGCATAATAAGTTCCTTTTAACAAGCAAGATGATTTTTTTTTCTTATGTTATTGAAGTACAGTTAGTGTGGCTGTAAACACAGTCTACAATTTATCAGTGTTTGAGTTTGCAGAAATGTTACAGCAGGAAATAACATAATTTGTCATTATCATGTGAACTGGTCAATGAATTATTTTCACCAGATGATTTCAAAGTATAATGTCATCACAATACATTTTTACATAAATACTATAAAACAAATAATACTCACCCTATTGTTTTATTCCAACATGAAGATCATTCATGGAAGAAATAAAAAAAACAATGGTTATTCATGCACTCACAAAAACATTTGCATTTCAGAAATATCAAATGTTTATTTTCAAAATACATCTCTAACCCATCTAAAAATTAAGTTGATTAAACTGTTTTAAGAATATCAATTAATACTTCTAGAACATTTTGGAAAGACTTATTGACAGAAGAAACAAGTTTATCAAACATAAGGAAGGTCTGTAGAAAAAAACTTTCCCCACTTGTTCATTTGTAACTTGTGTCTATGATATGTTTTGTTATTTCCTTTGATGTCGAGATGTTTCTCAGTTAAAGCTATATTCTGGGTGATTATAGTAATATATGTTTTTTGCTCTACCCACAGATAAGATCTGTTTAAATTGTTTTCGTGTTTAATTATAACTAATACTTTTATTACAAGCATGTATATACAAATCTTTACTATTTCCTGTCAAATCTTTCAATTTTTCATCATAGTTACCTTGAAGATACAAGATAGATATCACACAATACTGAAGATACAAAATGAATATCATACAATATGGAAGATACAAGATGAATATACACTATAGAAGATACAAGATAAATATCATACAATATTAAAGATATATGATAAATATTGTGCAATATGGAAGACAGAAAATAAATATCATACAATATTGAAGATATTAGATAGATATAAGATATGGGTGATACAAGATAAATATCACAATATTGAAGATATATAAGTATCATACAATACTGAAAATTTATGATAAATATCATGCAATATGGAAGGCAAGATAAAAATCATACAATATTGAAGATGTAAGGTAAATATCATACAATACTGAAAATATTAGATAAATATCACACAAAACTGAAGATACAAGATAAATATCATATAATATTGAAGATGTAACACAAGTATCATACAATATTTTAGCTTTAATTTTTATTCATAAAAAACAAAGAACAAAAAACACAAAATTTAACCACACATCCTTATAAGCATAGAAACAGTTTACCCAATCTAACATTAAACATCCATTCAAAATTCTAATAATTTTACTGAAGAGATAATTTCAAAGATAAAAATCTACCTCTGTTCTACCAAAAGTATAACCTACTATTTTTAATGTTTAGATTCTTATATTTAGCCTACAAAACCTAATAATCCATCACTAAAGTAAAACATAAACCAAAGGTATAATCAATCACCTAAAAACTACAAACACATTGTATTCGAGTCTTCTGCTCTCCCAAGAAAATAAATTTGGAGCTTTAACATTCTTTCAGAAACTAATTCAAATCATATATTTTGTCATAGTAGTAGGTTGTTTCTGTAATATTTTCCCAACAACACCATTTTATTAAATGATTTACAAACCTGCCAAACTTTAAATTTCTTACATGCAAATAAAAATCATCATATTAGTTTTTCAATATTTTAATATCTGAATATTACTATAGTGAAACATGTTCAGGAGTTGTGGAACAGGAAAATCCCCTGGAATGTTTCATATTGATCCTATTTTTAACAGGAATAACAATGAAAAATACACTACCTGTGATGTGTTTAGAAGAAAAAAATGATCAGTAATACAGCTTATAACAGCAAGAAACAAGACCATCAATACAGCTTGTAGTAGCAAGTATGATAAGAAACAAGACCATCAGTAGCTTATAGTAGCAAGTATAATAAGAAACAAGAAACAACATGGCAATAAACAGAATCATCAGTATAATGTGAAAGAATATACAACAAACAATCATCAGTACAGATTGTAGAAGAATATAAAACAATAAACAGTAATCAATACTGATTGTGGAAGAAAACACAAAAATTAACAATGATCAGTACAGACTGTTGAAGAATATACAGCAATTAACAGAATCATCAGTACAGGCCGTGGAAGAATATAAAATAATAAACAGTCAACAGTGCAGACTGTGGATGAATATAAAACAATAAACAGTCAACAGTACATACTACTAAAAATATACAATAAAAAGAATTATCAGTACAGACTGTTGAAGAATATGCAACAATAAACAAAATCATCAGTACAGAGTGTAAAAAAATATTTTTTAATGTTCTTTTCCTTAGGAGTGGGTGTGTAAAAATAGCCTAAAAGACCAAACTGTCCATTGATATTTTATCCATATTCTACTGTAAGTATGCACTTGTCCTGCCCATGATATGTGTATTAGTATAGCTTTAAATTAAAAAAAAAAACTGCTTATGTTTTATGTTTAAGTAGTAATTTCAATATTTCATTTTTGAATAGTTTCACTTGATTTAGATTCTTAAAATTTTAAACGATTTTTTTTTTTATTAATACAGTGTCCACTATGAAGATGATTCTGTAATATTGGATTATTCTTTGAAGTTAAAATCACTAGAAATTTTCAAAGATGACAAACCATGAGGTATTGGAATTGTCATGAACAAAACCATTAATGAGTATCGCAATGGTTATTCAATGTAACTTAATCATTACTTCTGTTTCATAGTTAACTGGTTCAATTAATTTGACGTTTTTAGTTATTTTGTAATACCAATTTATCTTCATCAATGTACATGTTTTATGTCCAGTTCTGATCAATACTATCAGTGTCTCATTAATTCTTAATAATCTTTTATGGGGTACTTTATCAAAAGCTTTTGAAAATCTGAACACACAAAGTCCACATCATTTTCTGTGTCCAGGTAACAATGAGAAATCCCTTTGGTGAATCTAGAGCTAAGCCTCTATCACTGACAAACAAGTTTAGGCTTACGTGACAAGTTACTTAAGACTACTAGCTCTTAAATATGCCTTAAAACAATATATAATATTTTCAACAAAGATTCACACACGATAAACTTGATCGTTAGCCTTGACTACAATGTAATAGCAGATCTCTTATTTAAAATGAAAAAATACAGTTTAACTATTTAACTTACACTAAATAATAATGTCGTTAGTGTTATTTAATGGCGTTGCTATGCCTAAGCCTAAATAATATTTAATATTTATATCCTCACAAATCATTTAATTAGATTTATCACGCTAATCTAGAAGCTAATTTTAAAGTTTACAAAACATTAATGTATACTCATATATAATAAACCACTTTAATTGCAATTTATTTTGAAATGTATTACTACATTTCATTACACCGTACCTTTAATCCCCGCCATGACGGTATTATGAGCAACTAACATTTGATCATGAATCATGACGTCATATATATTTACAAAGAATTATTTAAAATACATTGAATGAAATATCAATTTATTACATAACTAAGCGATTTATTTTAATATTTCTGAAATTTAATTATTTATTTTATTTACTATACATATAAATTTGCCAGTATCACGCAATTTATGCTTGCCAATAACAATTTAAAGTTTTTAAGAGTCAGATGTCTGACAAGGTTTAGGCTTGGCATGGTCAGGTGGTTTAGAGCGTTCGACTCCACCTCGCACCAATAATGCTCGCCCTTTCAGCAGTGGGAGTGTTATAATGTAACGGTTAATTCCACTATTCATGGGTAAAAGAGTAGCTTAAGAATTGGCGGTGGGTGGTGATGACTAGTTGCCTTCCCTCTAGTCTTACGCTGCTAAGTTAGGGACGTCTAACGCAGATAGCCCTTGAGTATCTTTGTGCGAAATTCAAAACAAACAAACTAACAAGACTGAATTATCTGGTAATTATAACAACTGCAAATTATAGTCTTTTATTATTATTACTGCCTTGTTTGCTTCTGTATCATACGTTCTTACTTATAAGTTATCGTTTTTTAGAAGAAAAAAGAGAAATTTCATGTAGCGGTTTAATAACATCGTGATTTTTACAGCATTCAAAATACCTTTATAAGCTTTTACATACAGAATATGAGATACAGAAGAAGTTTTGTTGTTGTTTTTTAACGTGCAGACTCAGAGATAAAGCTCTATAGTAGTAGTAATACGACTGTGTGTATGTGTAAAATGGTAAAATAGTTACTTCTTACAGTATTTAGAGTAAATGTTAAACCTTAATTTTCATTTTTCATGCTAAAGTCTAAGAAACACAAGTAGGTTATTTAATAAACTGGACTTTAATAAGAGCAAAAGGAAAGGCGTTGGAGATCAGAGTCAAATAATGCTGTTGCCCACACCCCGACGATTTGGTTTATTTGTTTTATATTTCGTGCAAAGCTACACAAGGACTACCTGCACTAGCCATCCCTAATTTAGCAGTGTAAGACTAGAGGGGAGGCAGCTAGTCATCACCACCCACCGCCAACTCTTGGGCTACTCTTTTGCCAATGAAAAGTGGGATTGACCGTCACATTATAACGCTCCCACGGCTGAAAGGGCGAGCATATTTGGCGCGACGGGGATGCGAACCCGCGACCCTCAGATTACGAGTCGAACGCCTTAACACGCTTGGCCATGCCGGGCCCCGGTGTAAGGACAATGTAGAGACGAAAAACATTAAGACTTAAGGTTCTCGTAATTCCTTAATCAACCCTGTTGGTTATTCATATGCAGTGGAGTACTTTAAAATCAGTATTACTCTGGTATTTTCGGATGAAGTGATTTATTTCCCAGCAAGAATCAAACAGATAATTAACATTCGCTAATAACAGCAAATTTAACCATAAAAATTGTGAAGTATTTTGTGTTTACACACTTGAATGAGTTTTCTTGTATGGGAGAAATAATGAGATTGAACAAATATAATAAAATTAACCCAATATTTATTACAAAACAGACAAAAAGAAAATGTAGCTCTACACACAAAAAGGTAATGACTTATGCTGGGCCATAATTAGGTCCACAGATTTCTGTCTCTCAAGATAAATTTCTCTAGATTTAACACATTGATCTCCAAATAGAACCAAACTTGTAGATCATCAAGTAAAACTAGAATGAGAAAGTGCATTTTAATTCTTGAGGTAAACTCAATTTCTTTGTCCAGTCGAGAGTATTATCTCATGATCTTTTTTTTATTTTACAGTATTGGCCGGTTATAATACATTGGAGTCTCACCTTCAAACACTGCATTTATTAAATTTTCCTCTTCTCTAGAATTCTAATCTTCAGTTCAAAACATAGTGTTCAAATATATAATTTCATTGTTTAAATACACATGTTTGCATGAGTTAACTGATAATTACTATAATATTTCAAAGATTAATTTAAGAAAGTTAAGATTTCAGACAGTTTGAGTAATTTGTGAAGCAGGAGTGGAATGTGAGTTAGTGAACATTTGATTAGTAATTAGTGAACTTAGTTTGCTGATTTTTAGATTTTTATATGCAAAAACGGCTGTTCTGGGCCCAGAACAGCCGTTTTTGCATATAAAAGTTCTCAACAAGTGGGTTTCTCGACATCACTGATTGATTTTTAGATTATCCCTTAGTAAGAAAGATCCTGCTTTCGGAAGGGCTCGGGTTAAAGGGGTTTTATTCATTTTTATCTAGTCTTCTTGGACCTACGTATTTTTCTACATCATCAATTAATGAACTTTAGTAGTGAGAGTTGTCGCGTTTGTTTATATACTGAATATTGAAAAGTTTATTTATGATATAAAGCCTATAAAGTACAAGTGAACGTGCTTGTAGTAAAAGTTTGTCAAATAAATTAATTTATTAGGAGTTGTCACGTGTATTACACTTTGCATAATTTTTTACCAAATAATACAACGAAATCGTCCAACTATATAACATAAAACACTATGTTTATAATTGATAATAAAATATTATCCTTTGAGAATAGAGTTAACCCCAACTTCTTCTTCACGAAAGTTTTCTTGTTTAGTGGTTTTTACTAGTTTTTTATTTCTACATTAAATACATGGGAAAAACATAGCATAAATATTATCTTAATCAGTATTGCGTCTGGTGTAACCAAGTGGTCCTGAAAAACCCTGTTGTGGATGAAAGACATAAACACCAGATATAGTGCTTGAAATATTATTATAAAACATAGCTACTCACTCCTACTCAGAAGTTCTTACTGATTACACGCATGGATTACAGCGGTACATCATTCTCACGTTTTTATGATGCCATATTAAGTCGTCTTAACAAACATGAACAAAGGTCAGCTTTTATACTAACTATAGATAGTATATAAAAATAATTTATTTATATCATGCAGAGATAAGAGTATTAATTTATTATTTCAGAGGAAAATTATCAGCTGGAACGTTTTTTTTTTAAATTTTGCACAAAACTACTCGAGGGCTATCTGTGCTAGCCGTCCCTAATTTAGCAGTGTAAGACTAGAGGGAAGACAGCTAGTCATCTCCACCCACCCCAACTCTTGGATGCTCCTTTACCAACGGATTGAACATCACATTATAACACACCCACAGCTGAAAGGGCAAGAATGTTTAGCGCGACGGGTATGTGAACCCGCGACCCTCAGATTAGGAGTCTCACTCCTTAACACGCTTGGCCAGGCCGGGCCCAGCTGGAAAATCTTTTAGAGATGAACTAAAAACCCAATGTGAAGCTTAGAAGATTTGATAAGATATTAAAATATCCGGGAATGTCTTACAGCTTATTTCTATTCACGTAAATATATTCGTGCTAAATTATATATGCTGAAAACAAAAAGAAATTTCCTTTACTATTATAAAACGTGAAATAAGCTTAGTTAGGCTTAACGAGTACATTTAGTGATGACAAAATATTTCGATGTTTCAATGCCTTATTCATTAAATATCATTGTCTGTCATATTTCAACACCATACACAAATAAAATAACTTAGGATTTATTGTAAAGAAACTATGTTTAGTAGATCTGAGTTGATTTAAACCAAAAATATTGTCAGCAAAAATTATAATATATATATTTTTAGAGCAAATCAACATTGGGTGTACTGCTGTGTCTACCGTTTAGGAATCGAATCCCACATTTCAGTCTTGTAAGTTAATGCAATTACCACTGTTCTAACGGGGTGCAGAAACAGCATTTAGATTGGCGAAAGTAATGGTGGTATTATTTTGCAAGGTCTGGTGTTATGTCACTGAGAAATCTTTGTCAGTTTTTTACGACGTTTTTTTTATTTATAGCTAAAGTGGTGATTATTGCAATATGCAAAAAATTCATAAAAATAAATACATTAATGGATATCAAATAACTTGAGAATGAGTCTACATATAAATGAAATGGATCTTTCTGATTAGTAATAAAAAGACTTGAAATTCTAAGATGAAAGGGAGTATGTCTTAACAATAAAGTAGTGCTGACTTCACTATCAATAAATGATAGTAAAAATATTAAACCATGCGATAATTTTTAAGCTTAAATAAAATACTATTTAAAAATAAAGTTTGTACAATACTTCATGTTATTTAGGAGTGGCAAAGCCTGTGGTTAAGCACTCAACTAGTTATCTGTGGTAAGGGATTCGAATCTCATCCGAGCCTCAAATATCTATTGAGAAGCTCAGCGCGAAATTAAAAAAATAAACAAGTGTGTGTGTGTTTTATTACAGCAAAGCCACGTCTGGCTATCTGCTGAGTCCACCGAGGAAAATTAAACCCCTGATCTTAGCGTTGAAAAATAAACAGACAGATAAATCATGCAATTTGAATTGTAAACGTACACGACATCGATTATAGGGTATGTTGTATAAATGCTCTCGATGGGTATTAATACGAAAGTAATGTGATAAATGCATCTGGAACTGTCTACTTTGTGCTGGACGATACAATATCATACAAAAAGAAAATGTATTTATTTACAAGAACATGAATGGACAATGTCCTGAGAGGGGTCAGAGTAAATGGTGGCTACTCCGACTTCCATGTAGTATTGAAATTCATATTCTCCTGAAACAAACACTACATACCAGGAATGAGGAAGAGGTTATTCGTACTTGACCATTCCAGGTCCATAAGATTTAAACACGGATGATAAGAAAATGTGATAAAAAAGAGAAACAAATTAGAAGGAACAAAATCAAATATCAGTAACAATCTTCAGTCTTGTATGTCTTCTTGATGACGAGAAACCCTCTTGAAATAAAAATGTATCCAAGAATGACTGGTATGGGTATTAACACTTTTACTGATAAGGAGAGAACAACGTTTCAACCTTCCTAGGTCATCTTCAGGTTAAGAAAGAGAGAGTTTGAATGTGACCGTTGACAGACACATGTCTTAGGGACGAGAGTATAAACGGGTACGGAATTTTAGGGGGCGTTGCAGTTTGATGTTAGGTTATTAATTAGTATAGGTATAAAGGTGATACTTTATACTGGTTTAATTTTGGTTTCAGCTGCTGGAAAAGTATGGCTTCTTTGATTTTGCGTTTGTTTATATTTGTTTCCCTACTTAGCATCTGGGTGTTTTCCATGATTATGCTGTGTTTACTTAATTTGTAGTGTTTAAAAACGTGTGAAAGTGTATTTTTGTGTTCTTTGCATCTAGTTTCCATTGTTCTGCTTGTTTCTCCAGTGTAGAAGTCGTGACAGATGTTGCTTTGTATTATAAGTAATGTTGGTGTTGTGTTTGTCAGTGTAGTTTTTACACAGTATGGACTTCAGTTTTGTACCTGGTTTTTGAATAAATTTGTTGTTAACTGGAATGTTGTGTTTTGTTATAAGTTTTTTCCAAGCGTCGGTTAATTTTTAGCTGATGTCGGGAACATATGGTTTGCAGCAGTATAAGGTTTTGTAGTTTGTTGTATCTTGGGATTTATTGTTGTTTGTTTGTTGTTGGTCTAGATGTGTATAATTTTTTCCACGGTTTTTGAGGAAATTTGTTGATGTTGATGAAATGTTGTTTTATTTCGTTCATGTCATCGTTAATTTTATCAAGTGAAGATAGTTTTGTGTTTATTTGGTTTCTTAATATGTTGAAGTTTTATTTTGTTTCATGTGCTGAGTCTCAGGGAATGTATAATTCAGTATAAGTGATTTTTTCCTGAATTTTTTTAAAAATTGTGTATCAGTTCTAGTGATTTTGAGGTTAATAAATGCTATTTGGCGAGTTTTTTCCTGTTCACAGGTGAACTTAATGTTGAAGTGTATTGAGTTAACATGATTGAAAAAACTAAGTATTTGTTCTGTAGACGTGAACCCAACAATTAAATCATCAACATACCTGTACCAGTATAGTGGTGGGTGTAAGGCTGAATTGATCGCTTGTGATTCAATCTGTGTCATAAAAATATTGGCTAGAACTTTTGACACGGAATTCCCTACACTTAGGCCATTTATTTGTAGGTAGTTTTGTTTATTGAACATAAAGTTAGTTGTGGTGGTAGTGAATTCTGTAAGGATTGCTAATTGGTTGCTGGGGATGTGTATCAATGGGTTAGGATCTTGGATATAAAGTTCTAGAGCCATCTTGCAGGCTTCAGTGGTTAGGACTTCTGTGAAGAGGGAGATTGCATCGAAACTGTCTGTTAAAGCTCTAAGATTTAGTTGGTTAAGAATATATTTAAAGTTGAAAGAAGCCTTACTTATACAGCAACTAAAACCAAAATTAAACCAATATAAAAGAACACCTTTATACCTTTACTAATTAATAACCTAGCATCCGCATATGCAACGCCCCTACAATCACGCACCCATTTATACTCTCGTCCCTAAGACATGTGTCTGTTAACGGTCACATTCGAACTTTTTCTTTATATGAAGATGAACTAGGAAGATCGAAACGTTGTTCTCTCCTTATCAAAAAAAGTATTGACACCCATACTAGACTTTCTGAGATATACAATGTTGTATAATAGCGTGACACAACAGTTGTTACCCACAGCAGCTAGATGTGCATCAATGTCACAACATTGAAAAAGCTGCTTTGAAACTTCACTCCGAAGTGTATGAATAACCTCATTTTGGTTGAGCAAATTAAAGCAGTTTTTGTTGTATATATTATTTTATTAATCGTAAAAAATAGAAAGATTCCATTTAAGAAAATTCCAGTTCAAAGAAGTTGCTAATTGTACTTTTTCCATAATATTTTCTACGCATGAAATGCTCGGCACCCATTCTCAAATTAAATATTGAAATATTATAGATGGCGCTAACAATGTATTTTTACTATAATTTGTGGGTAAGTGGAGTTCGCTTAGCTAGAAGAAAGTTACGTCTGCTTTAGAAGGATTTAAGTATAGTGTCCTGGTTTTGTGACATCGTTCTAAATTTTGGTAAAGGTAGGTTGTGTCAAAGATCTTCACCTTAGAAGGTTAAAATTGTTCTTAGGTCTATTATTGTTGAAGCTTGATTATTGTACACTAGTGTTTTAATACTATCTATTCTCTCGATGTTTAAGAAGAAATAATTTTTATTTTATGTGTAAAGTCTGTAGATTTGTGAACATTAAATATTAAAATTTACTCATTTTATTTATTACAATTATAAAATGTACAGGTATATGCTTCACACGTCTGCGTTAGGTTTGAGTACCATTTTATTGCAAATCTTTTCCGTGTGTCCACTTGTCTATAATAAATACGTTAATAAAACTTAAAAGTACATAACCCTAAAGTTTTTAGTTTTCGCCTACTCGCTGAAATTGTCAGTGAAAGCAAAAGGTTTAGTTTAATCAAAACTGAAGTAAATCAAATGTAACCAGTCTCTTTGTGAGTTCCTAAACGTTCATTTTCTTTAAATCTGAACTTCGTTAAGTGTAGAACACTTTGTCTAATAAAGTGCATACTTCATATTATGTAACATGACATTTGGCTCGGCGTGGCCAGGTGAGTTAAGGCGTTCGACTTGTAATCTGCGGATCGCGGATTCGAATTCCCGTCGCACCAAACATGCTTGCCCTTTCAGCCGTGGGGGCGTTATAATGTTACGATCAAACCTACTCATTTTATTATTAGACGTGAATCCAACAATTGAATCATCAACATACCAGTACAGTGGTGGGTGTAGGGTTGAATTGATCGCTTGTGATTCAATGTGTCATAAAAAACAAAACAAAAAACGTGTTACTTACTCGTTAGTAAACGAGTAGCCCAAGAGTTAGCGGTGGGTGATGATGACTAACTGCCTTCCCTCTAGTCTTACACTAATGAATTAGAGATGGCTAATGCAGATAGCCCTCGTGTAGCTTTGCGCGAAATTCAAAACAAACCAGCTCGAACCTATGAAAGTAAAATATTTCGTATATATGTGAATAGCGTTTTCATTTTTGACGCGTTTATTTCATTCCTGGTTGACAGATTTTACTTTGTTAAATTAGGTATTAAAATCGACATGTAATGAATATAACATTTAATATCCATTATATTTTCTTTCAGAAATGATAAACTGAAAATGAAACAATCGTTATTCTTTCACAAATAAATTTGTAGGTTTAAAAATACGTGTATGAAAAGTTCAGAAAAAGGTATTTGGATGTCACGTTTGGTAGTGTCGGTAACTTTAGGCTAGTAACACATTATGACATGCTAGTTTACACATGGACTTCATGACAAGCAAATTTAAAGTTATTTCAAATTAGTTTTGCTGTGAAGCCGAACTAAGTTTAATAAACATTAAAAAATGTTATTTTTGTTCTTGGTGATGTAAGTAAGTTTCAGGCGAGTGTGTTCGTTATCGTAAGTACTTAAACTCCTTCTTTTCGCTTCTTCAATAAACCTCGTGAAAAATGGATATCTTTAAGAGTAGAGGAATCGTGACCTCTACCTTATATCTGAATATACGTACTCCTTCAAAATCTTATTTCCGAGTTCATGTAAATACAAACATGAACTCGGTCCTTCATTGAAACGATGATCTGACATGGTGTCGAATCAATGTCGGCGAGTGCATCTTTCGAATTTCCATCTTTACCCTATCACTTTGTACTTGGCTTGGTTTGTTACCCAGTTTTTCTTGCGAATTATTCGTTACACATCTAGTATATTAAAATCCTTGTCTCAAGGAGCAACAGTTGGCGTAAACCACTTAGCAACTAACTTTGTTGCGTCATGCATGCTGACTCGTAACTTCCATATTTAAGAAACTTAATTTTTTTTTCCATGCGGAATGATACCGTAATAGCCGTGAAATAGTTTGTTACAGCTTGTATAATTAATAATAATGTTTGTTTGTTTTTTTGGAATTTCGCACAAAGCTACTCGAGGGCTATCTGTTCTAGCCGTCCCTAATTTTGCAGTGTAAGACTAGAGGGAAGGCAGCTAGTCATCACCACCCACCGCCAACTCTTGGGCTACTCTTTTACCAACGAATAGTGGGATTGGCTGCCCAGTGACGGATTAAGCGAGAAAAACTTAGGGAGCATTATCCCATGTGATCAGCTTTTGACTCTCCAAGTCAAACTTTTCGGCGGCTTTAAGGAACACGTCGCAATTTTGACTTTGGGGCTAGATTGTGCTGTATTCAGGCTGACTGGTTTGACTGTTGGGGAAAAAAACCGATGGAGAAATGTCATGTGAAAACTCTTAAGCATTTGTTTCTCTTAAGTTGGTGTTGAGCCACTGATCTGCTGACATAGCATCATTACTACTTGAGATTAAGGTAAAAATTCAAGAAGCAAATTCATTAACGACGTCTAAAAACTTTCTTAAGACTGTAACAAAATTTTGACAGTTTACATGATAACACTATACAAGACGAAACTTTCAACATATTCTATCCAGTGTCTAAATATTTGGTGGCTGAAGTAAACTTTGACCTTATGTCATCATCCATTGTGACAGAACGTGACTGTAGAATAAACCTATCTGATATCACTGTAGCTGGTACAGGATCTTTCCAATGCAAATAAAAAATATGGTCAGTTATTATCACCTCGTGTCTTGTTTTGGTGAACTCGCGTATTTACATCAAAAAGCCCTTGAAATCCAGATTTAAACTGTGGATTATTGATCAAATGTACCGTTGTGAAAAACCATCTAGATTTAATTGGAGCCACAATAAGTTAGGCGTGGCAGCTCTGTTTATTGTGTATAAGAATACTTGCATATGAAACGGTGCGACCCTCCCCTCCACACTGATGCTTCAGGTAATATTCCTACCTTTTGATTACGGGTCACAGTGGTAATAAATTCTCCTCTTACTGGCTTTCTTCTAATTATTTCATGCCATCATCCGAGAAACGCAGAAGCACATTTGAAGCAAAATGGTCGTTCAACTCAAGGGATTTGCACCATCTGGTGATGATTTTAAAATTAACTCGCAGGGTAAAAATTTGCTAGTGAGACGGGCCTGTGCAGTGTTAGATTATCTTTATGGGTAATATAACAGTGCAATAAATAGCTGTTGGTAATAAGTAAAAATTCACCTAGTGTTGTGCGTAATAGTAATAGATATTTATTGTAATTTCTATTCATCTTAAGCTTTAGCTATCTTCTTTTTGTATCTCCTGTTTACAATTTGTCTGTAGCCTAGGAGTAAATCAGCAGTCTCTTTTTAAGGACATTTTATGTAAAATTAATTACACAAATTGTTTTCATTGGTAAAAGCCTCAAGTAAAGCCATTTTTAATACTTTTAACTCTAAGATATTGTAATTGCGATGTTTCAGCCCATAGAAGGGAAATCTCCAGGCAATTTTGGAGAACAAAAACGGCCATTTTTATAAAACACTACAAAACTTTTACTGATTAAAATCCTTAGTTAAATATTAAGTATAACACTTTTCAAATACCAGTGTAACTAATTTGTGTACCTATAGTATTTAACAACATCGTGATGGCATGTGCTATTCGTTCTTTCCTGAAAGACACCTATTTCATGTTCCATTTAGAATGTATAAAACCATTCCCCTTTCCGGAAATGCGTATACACTACGTCACGCTGAAATTTCCTATTTAATATTTATATTCTAGCTATTGCGAAGTTAGTTGCTCAAGCAAAGTTCCTGTTGACACCAGGGATTTGTAATGCTAAGCTGAATCGCTGTTTGGATGAAAAGATAAAGCTTAAGATATAACTTATAAAGGTGAGATTTTATGTACACATTAACTGTTCTAGTTATCCGTGAACTTACAATTCACATGAAGTATGTATATATAAGGAAAAATGTGTTTAGGTACAGTTACTGACTACCGTGTTGATTTGTTAGTTTTGATCCAAGTGCATAACTTACTCTGATCGAAATCAAGGAGAGAAAAAGAGCGGAGACAAACATACACGTAAAGTAAAACAAACCGTATTTTATGAATGATATAAAACGAAATTTCGAAGTAACCATTTTTTTTTTATCATCGCATATTTACGTAAAACCCTGCAAGACAAAATCACACGAATGTGTCAAGCCTCTTTATATAATACTTCGCTTTTTGTCTATTTGTGTAATTTTCCCATCGTCTTTTAACCCTTATTTTTATTCACGAGGTTTATATGCCAAATAACAAATCCATTTTCTAAATGTACTGCATTAACTGTCGCTCGACAGTCAAACGTCACCCTTTTAGGATCTATATTAATTATTGCATCAATTTTATGTTATTTATTAAAACAGTAAATATATATTTTCTGTTATTTAAAATTACGCAATAAGTGAAAATGCTTTATTTATTCGTTCAAAAATGGGTTTCTTATTTTTAAAGTATTTCAGAATGTTTCAGATTTAACGTGTTCTCCGTCAAACGGTAAGGATCCTTAACTGTGGTTACAGTACCAATTAAAATCTAGTGTTTCAAGGTAAATTAAGCACTAAAATAAGAAGCCATTCAAAAGAATTATGCGGTGAACTTGATAGGTCCTTCTCGACAAATATAATGTTGGACAAAAATGGCAGTTTTCCTGTCTGTTCAACATTTTTCGTATCTTGTACTTCTATGTAAGATGTTTACTATATTCACCTGGACTTACAGATGAGTACTGTAATTAGTGACCTTCACAGATGGAAACGCCATATTTGCGTGGAAAGTACACACGCATTTGCTGGATAAAGTCGTCTGGTATTTTTAAAGGATCATCTACGTAGCACGTGTACACTAAGGTGTGTCACCATTTTCGTAACTTAAGTTTACAAGTATGACCGATAGGATATTTTACCTACACCTGCAGTTTTGTAGAATTTCGAGGAAAGTCCCTTGGTAGCTTGTAATACTGACATTGTTTACAGTTACCCCGCACGTTCAGTGAATAAAATGGTGTGGAGACGACTGAAATTTTAACCAAGAAGTAGTCAATTCGAAGTAAACGAGTTACTGTACAAATGCTTGTTTGATCTTTATACTCACTCAATCTTTAGTTTTGTTACTCAAATATTCAATCTATAAAACAAATTTTCTTGAAAGTGAGTTGTATAGTACATCTTTAGGGGAGGGATTCTTAAATTTTCTTATTACAAATACTAACCTTAACCTAACATAAAACTGAGCAAAACTACTCAAAATACTATTGAAATACATTTACATAAACTTTATAATTGATTTGTATGAAAAAAAAATATCCAAAACACCCAAAATATTACGATATACCCAAATCCCACAAAAGAAAAATAATAACCTTAGACCTAATTGTCTTTTGCAACTCTAAACTTTGTAAATAGTTTAACACTCCTACGAAAATTGGGGCTTAATAGGCCCCAGAGCAACTTGAAAGGTTAATAATTTTGTATTTAAATGAAATTGCCATTAATTGACCCTATCCCTTTATATTTTAAGGAGCAATAATATTTTGACTTTTCAGACATTTGCGAAATATTTAATTTTTTTTAAAACATCCACTGAGGGTATTTTGGGACCTATTAGACCCCAGATCAAAAAGCATAAAAATGACTATTTATTTCCTGAATAATTCTACAACAGGCCTGGGCAACCTAAAAAAGCAAATTATAGTAAAAATATATTAATTTTACAACTTCTTTTCAAAAGATGGATATTTAGGATAATAACTCTACTCCAACAATGATTTTAGACGGTCCTGATTATTTCCTAGTTTACTCACGCCTGTTCCAGAACATTCTAGAAACTTTACAGAAGTATTTAGAGTAATCTATAATATTCTTGAAGCTTTTAGAATATTCTAGAATAATCCACAAATTCTATATATATATCGGAGCTGAAATCTTCAAACCATGTCAAAAATATCTCTTGATGAAGCTGTACATTTACTGACAAAACCATCCGACAATGAAAGTGAACATGATAATGTCGAAGACTACTCTGAAAGTTGTGATGATGATCCTTCTGAAGCCGGAAATGATGAACAAATCGCGCCGTACCCTTCTGAGAGTGAAGAAAGTAATCAAGAAGATCTTACTACGATGCCAGTGAACGAACTTTTGTCCAAAGATAAGAATTTTAGTTATTCAACACCTTCAAGGATCAACAGGAGAACCGCAGCTCTCATTATATTCAATGGGAACCCAGGCATTACAAGGCAAGCTGCTCCAAGAGTCTCTACACCATTCGAAACATTCAAAATTTTCATTTCTGATAATAT
Source organism: Carcinoscorpius rotundicauda (assembly GCA_011833715.1). Taxonomy (NCBI): domain Eukaryota; kingdom Metazoa; phylum Arthropoda; class Merostomata; order Xiphosura; family Limulidae; genus Carcinoscorpius; species Carcinoscorpius rotundicauda. The sequence goes on from CM022391.1 coordinate 16,815,666, forward strand.
GGTGGAACAGATCATTCACTCAACAAACACCGTCATGAAAGAACCAATTTTTGAAGAAGACCTCTGGAAATGGATCGCAGCTAATTTTTTCCTTGGAATAAGCAAATCCAAAAGTGCATCGAAAGACGAAATGTTTTCAACCTAATTCGGTTTGCCATTTTTGGGAAAACTGATTACACAAGACAAATTCAAAAAAATGTGCTCAAAAATCAGATTTGACATCCACTCTCAAAGAAATAGAGAAATCAAAGATGCCGCCATCTCTGGAGTCTGGAATTTTTTCATTGAAAATTGCAAAAACAGTTACAACCCAAGCGAATACCTGACAGTGGATGAACAACTATGTAACTTCAAAGGAAGAGTTGGCTTCAGAACATACATTCCGACAAAGCCAGGCAAATACGGAATAAAGATTTGGTGCCTAACAGATGCAAAGACAAGTTACCTCCTCATCGCTCAAATTTATTATGGAAAGGCTGGAAATACGACAGAAACAAATCAAGAAAGAATAGTCGGAGAACTGAGTCAGCTATTCCTTGGAAAAGGAAGAACAATAACGACAGATAATTTCTTCACAACAATGACACTTGTTAAGTACCTACGAACAAAAAGAACAGGACTTGTTGGAACCATACGGAAATCAAGAACCTTCCTGCCTCTTGAAATAAATGCAAATAAATTTAAAAGACTCAACTTTTGATATACGTAATCAGTAAGTAAACTTTTGACAAAATGATATTCTTAACTTTGTCAGGCCCTTCGCCCCTTCCCAACCACTACACTTACGGAGCATACTTTCGCCAGTTGTTTTTTCTACTTTCAGTTTACAAAAGTTCTGTTGGTACAAGTTTGTTCTTAATTCACTTACCTGAGGTTTCCCGTGAAAACCCGTCGAAATTGAGCAGTTGGTATTGTGTTTGAAGTTAACGTCAAGGTCAACCGGTCATCCGAAACCGTTGTCGGATAGACGTACAAAACAGTCTCAATTTGAGTGGTTTACCTTGTTAAGTTTTTCTTTGTATCTGCACGTTAAAAAATAAATAAGCCGTGCACTTTGCTCGTGAGAGTTCGTGCGTTAAGTGTGGTTGATTCTCTATTACCTTTACAAATGTCTGTAAAACGTGGAGATTTCTAACGTGACTCTCTGTGTCCTCCTTTCAAAACTAATTGGAAATTTTATTCATAGAATTTAGTTAAAGGGCAATTAATTTTTCGGATATGTAACTCTGTCCACGTAACATGGCAACTTTATAACAATGATATGGTAAGGTTTACTCAGGTCTATGTTGTGGGAGAGAGAATACAAATATTAATTATAAAATGTGTTATACATGGTGTTCGGAAAGTCACTTATATATTTATTTTGTTTGTTTGTTTTTTTGTTTGTTTTTGGAATTTCGCACAAAGCTACTCGAGGGCTATCTGTGCTAGCCGTCCCTAATTTAGCAGTGTAAGACTAGAGGGAAGGCAGCTAGTCATCACCACCCACCGCCAACTCTTGGGCTACTCTTTTACCAACGAATAGTGGGATTGACCGTCACATTATACACCCCCACGGCTGGGAGGGTGAGCATGTTTAGCGCGACGCGGGCGCGAACCCGCGACCCTCGGATTACGAGTGCACGCCGTAACGCGCTCGGCCATGCCAGGCCATATATTTATTAACAAACATGTTTCAATGTAGAATACAGGAGGTAAATATGAATGACAATTATAAACAATGTTGAAAGTGACCCCCGTTGGCATCAATACAGGCCTGGATCCTTCTTATTTTGTTTTTAAACACCGCTATCAGTTGCTGGCTTGAAACAGACTGAATAAAACATGATTACAAAACTCCACGGTGGTTTTCCGAACACCCTGTATTTTCTCTTGATAAAAAAACAAACAAAAAACAGTAATTTTCTTCGCATCACTTTTACGTTATTACTTATCAGTGCCTTGATGTTTTATTTTGTTTTGTTAGTTATTCTGGGAGGCAACGCAACTGACGTGTAATACGCTTTTTAAGTCTGTGTCTTGCAGCAAATTTCTTTTAATAACGATAAATCAGATATTGTCGGGCGTTTCAAGAGGAAACTGTAGAAGTTTAGTACTTTATATTCATAAATATCATAAGTACTTCTCGTTAAAGAAGTAGGTCAAACTAAGACCTCCCTTTAAAACAAGCCAAAGGCTTGTATATCAGAACATCTTGTATGTGTATAAACACTAATTGATGAGGAGAGAACAACGTTTCGACCTTCCTAGGTCATCTTCAGGTTAAGAAAGAGAGTTTGAATGTGACCGTTGACAGACACATGTCTTAGGGACGAGAGTATAAACGGGTACGGAATTTTAGGGGGCGTTGCAGTTTGATGTTAGGTTATTAATTAGTATAAGTATAATGGTGATACTTTATACTGGTTTAATTTTGTTTTTAGTTGCTGGGAAAAGTAGGGCTTATTTGATTTTGTGTTCGCGTATATTTGTTTCCCTACTTAGCATCTGGGTGTTTTTTATGGTTATGCTGTGTTTACTTAATTCGTAGTGTTCAAAAACGTATGAAAGTGTATTTTTGTGTTCTTTAAATCTAGTTTCCATTTTTCTGCTTGTTTCTCCAGTGTAGAAGTCGTGACAGATGTTGCTTTGTATTATAAGTAATGTTGGTGTTGTATTTCTCAATGTAGTTTTTTCACAGTATGGACTTCAGTTTTGTACCTAGTTTTTGAATAAATTTGGTGTTTACTAAAATGTTGTTTTGATAAGTTTTTTCCAAGTGTTGGTTAATTTTTAGCTGATGTCGGGAACGTATGGTTTGCAGCAGTGTAAGGTTTTGTAGTTTTTTGTATCTTGGGATTTATTGTTTGTTTGTTGCCTGTCTTGGTGTGTGTGTATAATTTTTTCCACGGTTTTTAAGGACATTTGTTGATGAAGTTATTTATTTTCTTGATCTCATCATTAATTTTATTAGGTGAACATAGTTTGGTGTTTGTGTTTATTTAGTTTCTTAATATGTTGAGTTTTAGTTTTGTTTCGTTTCATGTGCTGAGTCCCAGGAAATGTATAATGCAGTATGGATGATTTTTTTTCTGTGGATTTTTTTAATTGTGTATCATTTCTAGTGATCTTGAGGTTAAGAAATGCTATTTAGTCTTCCCTGTTCACAGGTGAACTTAATGTTTGGGTTTATTGAGTTAACGTGATTGAAACCAAAACTGTTCTGTATATATGAATTCATAAGTGTTTCATCAACGTATCTGTATCAGTATAGTGGTGGAAGTAACGTTGAAATACATTTAGTTAAAGTGGGTTTCTCGTCATGAAGAGGAACTACCATTCTACAACTCTAACTTCTTGAGTACTCCTCGCATAGCGGCAGGAGTTTTAAAGATTTGTAAGAGCACTTTTCTCTACCCTCCCCTACAAACATACAATTACAACTCGCAGTTTCCTAAAATAACTTAATATTTTGCGGTCCTTTATAATTTACTCTTATTTGACACACGTTTTGCTGATGAGAATAAATTTTTTACATATTTTGATAAACATTCGACAGTATATGTCACCAGGCCCTGGTATGGCCAAGCGTGTAATCCGAGGGTCGCGGTTTCGCGCCAAACATGCTCGCACTCCCAACCGTGGGGGCGTTATAATGTTACGGTTAATCCCACCATTCGTTAGTAAAAGAGTAGCACAAGAGTTGGCGGTGGGTGGTGATGACTAGCTGCCTTCCTTCTAGTCTTACACTGCTAAATTATGAACGGCTAGCACAGATAGCCCTCGAGTAGCTTTGCGGAATTTCAAAAACAAATAATGTTATGTTATGTAAGAACTCATCTACTGTAACGGACGTGATTTAAATTACCTTCTAGTGATTTTGTATGACAGTAAGACTGAAAAGATAATTTTAACTTTTTTGAACTTAACTTTGTTTTATTTGACGCTTTCTCCGGAGTTTATCCGAGAAAAACAGTTAATCGTATTCTATTGTTTGAAATGAAAGATCAATTAATAGTTGCATTAATAACAAAATGATTAATATATAGCCCTTACAAAAAACATGTGTCGCGTCACGAAATAGGAATTGTAAAAGCCAAAATGCATTTAACTAAAAACTAGTTCTTTTTATATTTAAATATTTAAATATTTTAAAATATTTTCTGAACCCAAAACGAGCCGTTTTTGCATATAAAATTCTCAACAAGTGGGTTTCTCGACATCACTGATTAAAAACTAGTTCGATTACTGTGTGGCCATCAAGATCTTGGTGACGATTGTACATGAGGGTCGTGGAAACTTGAGTGTTGGGAGTCGTAGTATAAGTCTAGAGTAGGGTCACCCAGTTTCGGGGGAAGTGCATAAACTCAAAGTAAAAAATATCGATTGAATTTTAAACTTAAATTGTTTCTGAATTAAGATATTTTCTGTTACGCCACCAACATTTTCAATAAAACATTGTTAATTAACACTAAATTTTAAAAAGTGCCGAATATTCCATAGTTTTGTCTATACATTTTATTATATTTTCACTACGTGGATTCCTTGTATTCTGCTTCTTTTAGAACTTCGTCTATTTTTCCGGTCTGTATATGAAACCAAGCATTCTATACAGAACCATATTAAGGGATCTTTTTATTTGTTTTATTACTAATTATTCGCAACCTCATTAAAACTGGTTCTATTTAGCAGCTAAGAACTGTTTTGCGCAGTTTCATTAATATAATTAAACAACGAAAGCGAGTAGTATACAACGTTCATTATTGAAAAATGTCAACAAATTAAGCACTGGTCTTCCGCTGGGTTATCTCTAAATCAGGGGTCGGAAACCTTCGGCCTGCGGGACGGATCTGGCCCTCAGTCGCCAAACGAAATATCGCATCCACTCGGCCCATGTTAGTCCTAAGAAAGAATTCAAGTTTGTAACTTAATGTGGCCTTCCATCTGCTCACATCTATGGCCTCTAGCCACCCTTCGAAAAGAGGTTGCCGACCCCTGCTCTAAATGTACGTGCTTACAATGCTACAATTTGGTCTACGAAACGTAGATAGCCCCTTTGTGTAGCTTTGGACTAACACAAACAATATCAATGTTTAATTAAATAGGTAACAAAAAATTCCCACGTAACATAAGCAATTATTTCTTCAGAAGTAAGTGAAAGACAGTTTTAATTACAGTACATTAAAAATCTTCCAAATAAACTCTTTTGCACTGGAGCGGTGAGTAATTACTAAAATAACCACTAATACTTAAAACCACTGGAATTACACTTTATAGGGAATTTACTGAGAGTCACTTTCATATAATTATTTGTTTATGCCTAAGTGCTCTACAGCATGAAAACTGGTTTTCATCCCACAGAAATTAAGAAAAGAAGCTTTAAATATATCTCAAGACTGGCTGGTATGGGTATCAAAACTTCTAAAATAAGGGAGAGAACAACGTTTTGACTTTCTTAGGTCATCTTCAGGTTAACTTTTAAAGGTCGAAAACCTGTTCTCTTTGTTTTAATAAAATTTTAATTACCCATACCAGCTGTCTTGAGATAATTTTTACTTCAAGTTGGGTTCTCGTCATCACGAGGGAAAGCTTTATTAACATTTTATATTAGAAATGAACAATTTGTTGTTGTTTATAAGAATAATAAATTCATACTGAGGCGTTTATTACTTAAAATAGGTCGTCGTAATGGAGACTGCTCGTAATGGCTCTGTACTAGCTGGCAAATGTCGAAAAGTTGGTCTAGCGGAATTAATTCGAATAACTTGTTCGAAATAATTTATCGGTTTTCAAAATATCGAACTATAAACTTTTCATTGTAAGCTAAACTCCTCCAACACTTCTACACCAATGTCTCCAACGATGATAATGGACATCACGTAATCTGTATAAATTTTAATATTTTTAATTCTCTTTCGAGAAAATTTTAACTTCGAACTAATACTAATATACAAAATAACCACTTTTATTTCACGATGCAAATATTCAATTTTGCATTCGTAGTTTGCCATTAATTTAACAAGATTACGAGAGTCTCATGAATTATTTACTGGTCATCAGTGTTAGTTGTTAAATCAATGTATGTTCTAAATAATACCAGAACTTACCGAGTTTTCAGGACTAAAATTTGCGATTTAAAATATTTATTTGCACTCTCAGAAATGAGATTGGCTTTATATGGAGTAAAACTTTTATCAATAAACACATTCGTGTTTACAAGTTTTATACAAAATACCACGTACATAAAATTATAGCCATCGCCATTAGTTTTTGATTGAACAGTTTCAATCACTATTTATCTCAGTCTTATGAGCTTATCCTTCCCCCCCACCAGAAGAGAAGAAAGTTTACATATTAACAACACGAATCCGGAGTTCGTGTCTCAGCGATGGCCAACGCAGATAGCCCATTGTGTCGTTTTGCACCAAACAATCCTTGTTTGTGAGGGCGTAAGAAGTGCTTCTGCTAAAAGCTATCTTCATGATTATTTTTTTTCAGCTTCTTGCAGTGAAATCTTGGAGCTTACAGATTTTAAGAATAATGAGAACAAATAAGACGCTACAATTTACTACTGGGTTCAAAAATCACCTGATGATTCACGAAGTCCCAGTGTACAGAGCAATGCCTTTTCAATATCTTCTGTATTTTCTTGTCTTGTCCGAAAATTGGTTCACCGAAATTTTTAACTTGTAATACATTTGTGACTCATATTGCGAAGCAATGCTTTCCGTTAATGAAACTATTAATGCAAGTCCATAATTAAAGCTGTACATAATTCGTATATATGGTGTCTGTGTGAAACAATCCATTGAAGAGGGGTTGAGGCACAGTTTTCACTCAACTGCATGTATGTGTAGGTACCTGTTAGTTAAAAGGTAATATTTTTTATAATTTTCATATTTCGATTAAACGTGTCCTTGATTGTTCAAAAACTTGAATGGTAGTTTAAGGCCAAACACATAACGAATGTTTTTTCTATGGCAAAGCAACATCAGGGGAATTGAACTTCCGATTTTAGCGTTGTAAATTCGAATACTTACCGATGTTCAGCCGGGGAACCACTATTAACGATCAAACCACGAATTTTTAATTATAATATTAAATGTAACATCATCTAGGAACTTGTGCGGCTCTACAAATAAGCTACATTAGCAGAAATCATATATTTGAATGAGATTGTAATACCATTTTCTGGTTTATCATTAATTATATTTGACAGGAAAAGAAACTAACGCATCTGGTTCAAGGCTAAAATGTAAAAATGAGAAGTTTTATGTTGAAAAGCCTTCAGTATGTAATGATTATCACCATCTAACATGCATACTTTAATTTTAAAATTTTTGCTTCATGATTTTTCATGGTTAACTTGTAAACCTTTTATATGAAAGTTGCAAATCGGGTTTGCTAGGGCAAGTTACAAAGTCACATCGGAGATTTCGTAATTGGCTTGGGTTGTGTGTGTGTGTGTGTAAAGCAGTTAATGCATCTTAGTCACTATGAAAGTCGTTTTTCATTATTTAATGAAATAAAAATGCGACAATCATGCACTTTAACAGCTTGGTAATAAAATGTTTTTTGCACGTTAAGGAGGAGGAGAAATTCGTTATTAACTCAACCTCGTAAGCCTTTATTTTGTTTATCACGACCATAATCACCGTGATTTTTCAGTTTTAAATAATTACTCGGCAGTTAAAATGACGTATTGTATTTCTTTAATGTTGTTTTTGCAATTTGAAGATATAAGTTGTGAAAAATCAAATAAAATCCCAATTTAGTACCAGCTGTCAAGTTAGGGAAGCGCGAAGATCGATGATTTTTATCACAAATTCCTGTTTTGAGATGTAGAATGTATTCGATTTACGATAACTAGAACTGTCAGATTATAGAATAAAAAATTATTTAATCGTTTGTTTCCAGTGTAGACACGATAACCCGATATCTTCATTAACAAACTTTGTTACGTTCAGAACTAGCACTATAAAGTTTTTATTTTGGCAGTGTTATTCAGTAGTGCTACTTGGTATTGGTGATATCGTTCAAGAACTGGGACCAAACTTGGCAGGGAAATGCTGTCTGCTTCTCCCTATCCCAGGAGGCTAAAACACCCCGTGAAAGTCATTTAGATATAATTGGTTTTTTTCTTCTCAGATTAGGTATTTAATAAAATTAATAACCGTAATAAAATAAGGAAATATAGTTGCTGAAGAATCATAATCTGGTATCCGATCTTCTCCTTCTGGGTCCTAAGACAGTTTAAACATGGCACATGTGCTCAAAGACCCCAGGAGATAAAGGGTACAAACCTCCAAATTTGAGGTAACTACAGAAGTTATTATTATTATTATGCCTCTCGATTCCACGAAGGAACACAGGGCCACAATTGCTTGTAGATTCATTAACAGGCTGTTTTTTTAAGTGAGTAAATTGTTAGCCTACTGCACAACCCCCAACCAGGAGGAGAAACCTGAGCAGTCCCTAATTTTGCAGTGTAAGACAAGAGAAGACAGCTAGTCATCACCACCCATCGCCAATTCTTGGGATACTCTTGTACCAACGAATAGTGGGATTGACCGTCACATTATAACGCCTCCACGGCTGAAAGGGCGAGCATATTTAGTGCGACTGGGATGCGAACCCGCGACCCTTGGATTACGAGTCGCACGCCTAACGCGCTCGGCCATGCCGGGCACTAACTACAGAAGTAGCTGGAGACAATGGATAAGCACATGTATTTTATTCTGAAGTCATGACTTGTAGTGTAGAAAACTTAAGAGGTAAATATTGGGATGGCTAATATGAATTCTTCGAAAACAATACACAATAGCGCACATAGTGTAGTAGTTTGTACACAGACAAAAATAGGATGAACTGGATTATAATTAAAAAATTATTGCTATAAGCTAACTTCTTGTCTGTTTTTGTTTATGTAGGAATGATGCAAATGTCATCCCGACTATTTTGTTTGCATTGAAGGATTGATATTAACTTTTAAAATGTCTTTCTTTACTTTTTTAAATTTAGTAGTTCAATACATATATATATATATATATAGGAAGGTTGTTTTTATAACCAAGTTCTAAATACAGTGAGGTTCCAATTGTAATATTTATTGCTTATCTCTTATTGCCCGATAATTCCTATTTCACTTTTTACCAAAGTTTTTTTTTGGTGGTGGATGCTGTTGACTAGTGGCCTTCCCTTTAGTCTTTCATTTCAAAATCAGGGATGGCTAGCGCAAATAACCTTTACGTATTTTTCCAATTTTCAAAACAATGAACATCCATTGCTATATTGTATTTATTATCTAGTTTTAATGTTACTTTATAAACAACTTAAAGGAACAACATGCGTTTTTTTTTTCATTCTGTTCCCTCAGCTTTTTTCTTGATTCTTTTTAAATAGCGACTTCCATCAAGAATCAACTTTGTCTACGTCATGGGACACGTCGATGTTTCGGTACTTACTGTTCTCTGTTTCATAGTTTGCTTTGTTCACAAATGTTCCACATACAGTGGAGGAGCCCCATCTCTAGCGTGTGAAACGATGATTCCACAACACGGCATTGATCCTCAAAACACTCCTCCACCGTATAAACTTTCAGCAAAGCTAATATCTCGATCAGAGGGAGATGTGCTACAAGGTAATTTTGTTTTTAAATTTCCATACTTGTCACCAATCAAACTGTTTTTAACGACGATTTTGTTTGTCTTTCAGTACTTAAGTTATTTTCAAAAATAAACATTGACTGCAGCTTTTTAACATGTTAAATAATAGTTATTTCCATGTATTTAGTGTAAACTTTCTGTAGTTTAGTTTTGCGTGTTAGGACATGTATTTCTATCTACACAAACAAATACTTACTAGATCTTATATTTCAGTTACAATTTCTGCTTCTGAAGGAGAAGCCTTCAAGGGATTTTTTCTACAAGCTCGGTTAAAAAGCAACACGTCAGTCATTGTTAACGGAGAATTCTCTCCTAGTAACGAAAGTCACACTGTTAAATGCAAATTGGCAAAGGTAGGTTTCTCTCATTTCGTAATGAATTCCTTAAGAATTTTATTTCAATGTTTTAGTGTGTGTGTGTGTGTGTGTGTGTGTGTGTGTGTGTCTTCTATAAAAGATATTTTAACACCGAATTTCTCTGCGACAGAACATGAGGTAGTGTTTACATATCTTTTTAACAGACATTTTGAGTAGGTAATGAATTCTTGTGTCACTAGTACGTAAGAACAGAATTTGTTAGCTTTAAAAATCGGAACTGGTCTGCTTTCTTGGAATCGCCGAATGAAGTTTTTGATAGTGGGAAGCTTGAATCGCACACTTGTGTACACGTAGTGTACCAACCCAATTTGTTTGTATATATTTCATTTTTTAGTTATTTCAATGTTACCTCAAACTATAATATTTAATATAAATTAAGCGCGAAATTTTAATGTTGCGATAACGATTTTAAAATTACCTATGGATATGTTCTATTTCAAGACTTTAGAGGCTCACCACGTAGTTATAGTCGATGTTATCACGTATGATCGTATTCTTTGTATGCATCTTTACAACAAATATTATCTACGAGTGAAATTTAACTTTTATCATTACCTCTAAACACATTCACGAAGCTAGAAGACCCAGTAAGAAATACTTCACTCAATTCACCATTTAAATATCGAGACAATAGTTCACACGGCACTGATTCCTCATAAAACCGTAGTTTTCCCAACCATCTAACATTACCAAGAATAGTTTATTCAATTTCTATCCAATAATCCTACCTCGAATTTTCCAGTTTCTCCTCCAAAAGTTACTAAAAACTAAATTCCTTGGTGGATATTGTGCATTGATAGTCTATTTAACACTAGAAAAAAAATTAAAGCCTTAATCTCTGAACAATTCTTTCCAAAATCGAATAAAGGCAGTTTCTTTGTTGTCGCTGTGTTTGTTTTTTTGTTTGTTTTTTTAATTTCGCACAAAGCTATTCGAGGGCTATCTGTGCTAGCCGTCCCTAATTTAGCAGCGTAAGACTAGAGGGAAGGCAGCTAGTCATCACCACCCACCGCCAACTCTTGGGCTACTCTTTTTACCAACGAATAGTGGGATTGACGGTCACATTATACACCCCACGGCTGGGAGGGCGTGCATGTTTAGCGCGACGCGGTGAAGAATCTAGTGATGTGGATACAGTTTTGAAGGATCAGGTTTGTTTGTGAAAACAGATTCTGATTTGAATATGCAGGCAAGGAGGTAAATTTAATTACTTTTTAGTACAGTTGAACAAAATTCTAATGACTCGATACATTTGACGTTCGGATTTTGGTGTACCAGGAGTATCGTCTACCATAAATCAGTTGCTTTATATCCAATATAGTTTCTGCTTTGACAGTTAACGAGGCCTGGCACGGCCGAGCGCGTTAAGGCGTGCACTCGTAATCCGAGGGTCGCGGGTTCGCGCCCGCATCGCGCTAAACATGCTCGCCCTCCCAGCCGTGGGGGTGTATAATGTGACGGTCAATCCCACTTTTCGTTGGTAAAAGAGTAGCCCAAGAGTTGGCGGTGGGTGGTGATGACTAGCTGCCTTCCCTCTAGTCTTACACTGCAAAATTAGGGACGGCTAGCACAGATAGCCCTCGAGTAGCTTTGTGCGAAATTCCAAAAAGAACAAACAAAAACAAAACAAAGAGTTAACGAACGATCTCGGAACATTTTTGGCTTAGTTTTTTATTTTTGTTCTAAAGATCGAATATTTTACGGCAAAACTAAGATTTCAACCCAATTACATTTATAGTCAACTTTGATTGTAATTAGATCTATTAGCACAAGTACCAATTTAAGGAGTTGATTGTGTTCTGTGATGTTTTCGACCCTAAATCTTTTTTCAGATACTCCTATCATCATAGAATTTAATTTTGTATTTCTCGTACAAAATTTTATATTTCAGAATATTCATTCTAACCAGGTCAGTAGTATTAACAAGGAAAACTGTCTGTTTTAGCTAACATGTGCAGGGCCAACATTGAAGAAAGTGTCATTTACACTTCACGCTGTCCTCAAGCTTTCTGGATTCATTATGTAGATGACATTTTATCAGCTTTTAAGGAAAATGATTATATCGCTGTTTCACACCAAAATACACTCCACCCTAACATAATGCTGAGTTTAAAATGAAATCAATGAGAAAACTTTATAATTCTTTTAATTGGAAAAATAAAGTTATATAACAATATTTCATGAAAACATGCATTCTGCAGTTTATATGATCTGTTAGAATTTATTCAATGATTCTATTTGGAACAGAGGTCAGCAAGAACCTCTTTAAAACAAATGTTTGCTTTTCTTATAAGTTTTTCAATTTATGCAAATATATTAAAACTGCAACCTAAGTTGTAAAATGGTTGTTTTATTTACGGACTGAGAGGATAATGCTATCTCTAGAAAAATTACCACCTGAAGATACAATTGATAAAAACCAACTTCCCTTTGTTATATCACCTATCCCTATTCCACTCCACCCTCCCAAGTTCTTGCACGCCATCTAAAAATAGTGAGAAAACAACTAAGAAATAAAATATAGATTTCAATATGAAAGTGTTTCACACCATCAGGAAAACTAGGCAGGAGTGTATCCCACATGTTGACATTTAAGGAACCTTGCACCAAATTACATGTGAACTGTCATAATACTTGCATCAAAGAAACTGGTTGGTAAGTGTCTACAAGGTTTAAAGAACACTTAAGAACCCATTCCCATGTATTTTAACACTTAATTCAAAATGAACTTATTCTTAGAAGTTAATCAACGGCACAGGAAATAATATAAATAGAAGAAAAATCAAAGCTTTTTTTTTAAACAACCCAGCATTAACCAGTATTTAGTTCTAACATTGTTTATTTTACTTTTTCCCCTATTTAACACTTATTTGATTTGTTTTCACTTTATTGCCTAGTAATGAAGTATCACTTTTGATACTATAAAACGCATTTTCCAGACTACACTGCTCATCCATCTATGCATGCTTTCCATAATTTAATTATTGTATGAGGCCAATTGTCCAGTCTATATTTTATTGATTCAACTTGTTTACCTGTGACATCTGCAAAAAGTTTAAATGGAGAACTTTGTTAATTTGTGTTGCAAACTGTTCCTTGAAGCACAGTTTTTGCTATAAACCATTATTAGTAGGTTCTCATCTGTTACACCTACATTGTGGGGGTACAAGTTGTTTCATGTCTTTCTTGTTAACTCTATATTAATTCATATTCCCTTATTTTCCATTACTATTAAGTACAAGGGATATTTCAATCTTAACTCTCCAATCTGACCATATCTAAGAACTGAATGCTTGCATCAGGAGTTGCTGCATATGTCTTCGAAATGAGTGAAATATTTATCATCACACTGCCTATGAAAAGTCAAATGGTGTCAGATCATACTATTTACAAAACATCGAGTATTAATATAGTTTTGATGCATGTTGTTACACTTATTTTACAGCAATGTCATGTGACTTACTGATTTTTATATTTCAAACCATTTTAACATCACATACTCAAACTTGTACAAGAATTTAGTTTTTTGTTACCTTATCTTCATGGTTTTAACTTTTTTTATTAGCAAAATCCAATTGACTTTGGTATCAGTGTATGAACTTGTGAGTAAAACTAAAGAATAGTGTGACTATATCAATTTAAATACAGTTCTGAATACCCGGGTACTCTGTCTCGCTGCGATGTAAGATATGCAACTGATACACTATATGCATTACATACTGTTATGATATAAACCGAATTCTGTGGAAGTTTCATTTTCCTCAGTTATATTGTGACAATGCATGAGAATCTGAATGGATTATTTTTATGCTATTTATGTTGTAAAGATACAGAAAACATTTTGCATTTAAAATGTCATTAGTGAAGACTTGTCATTTAAAAAAAACAACAAAAAAACAGTAAACAATATTTTATATATTTATAAGTTTACTTTCAACAATAAAGTAATTAATAACCAGTTAAGTAAAGAGTGCAGCCATTTGTTCTGACTAGTAGAAGGTAATGTTATGTTCCATAATACTGGTTTTGTTCTCTTGAACCAAAGGAAATGGTTTAGTTTTAAAAAGACTTACTATTTATCTTCCAGAACACCTTAACTCATAATAATAACAACGTGAAGAAAATCCTTGTAACAACGTGGATGCCTCCTGTTAATTTCAAGGAAGAAGTAATATTTAGGTATGATGGTACTTATCCAAGATTTTTGGGTAGCTAATATTTCTTTCTCTGTAATTTGCTGTCAATATTAATCTTTCAATAGAGAACATGTGTTACGTTTTTTATCGCGGACTGAACGCAACAGAAAGACACAGATAGCAGCTTGTATAATTTATTATAATGATCTACCTATATGATAGAGACAAAATAAATTATCCAATGGCAATAATAGATATCCAGTTTCAACCATCAAAACAACTTACAATACAAAAAAGGTACTGGCCTGTGCTTAATAATATGATCCAGAAAAAATGTCCAAATCCGAAATCCAAAGTTCTAATCTAGGCGTTGAATTTAGCCCCACGGAGAAATTTTCGAAGATTGAATGGGTAATTTCAAACAAAAGTTCACAGTCCAATTCCTATTGACTTTCGATATAATCCGTAATCCGACTGAATTGTAAAGGTTGACGAAATAAAATTTTTCACCGATTTAGTCGATCTAGCTCTATTCACAAATTCAGTTTAAACTTTTTCAAACAAGACAAACTTCCTGATCCGAATAAAATGGATGACTTACTTCTTGACCCAAGTAAAAGTGGATGATTTTTCTCGCATTGCCGACTGTTTATATACTAATCGCGTAACCTCCCAGAATTCCACATCACAAACACCAGGCCAATACAAGTGATCAATCTATTTAGTTTTAAAAATTTCTAAATGAATTTTAATTAATTCTAAAATGTTATTTTAAATTTCACCGATTTAAACCTCAAAACAATAATATAAATATGGAATTATAAATAATAAATATGGGAATTCAAATACGACATTACATTATATTTACATAACATATGCATGATATTTACATAGCACTCGACATGGTTGTCGTTTACATAACATTTACATAACACTCTCGACAACATTTACATGATATTTACATAACAACATGCTTCACTTTGTACATAATTAGGTGCTTTGTTTATATGAGTAAACATTTTGACAGATGATGAGATACTTTCACACTAACCCTGTTTTTGATAATTCAACATCAGTTCTTGTTGCACAGTCACTAATTTTGGTTAACATCTTTCTTTGCAGAAGTACAGTCCTAAAAGATTATAGAACGTTTTGGGTGAATATTGACACCTTTTCTCCACCAATAGTGGTGACCAACACTGTAGGTGCTAGGGTTAGTAAATTTTGTGGCACTGTTTTAAAATAATGCATATAAATGTCTAATGATCTGAACTATAAAAGTTTGTAGAATAAAAACATGTTGCAAATTTTATTTATTCTAATTTTAAATGATTCTAGACAATGGCTGGACCTTCCTCTGACTTGTACGATGACTGTTTTGCAAAGAGAAAAAGTTGTTTTGGAATGCCTTCCCTGTGTCTTGAAGACAAGAGTTGTAGCATAATTTTATCCTACATTTACAAAGGTGAAGAGGTGGAGTTTGGGATGACTGCTTCTCTGGGTACTTCTGATCGGTATATTGCGACTGGTATTTCACAAGATGACAGAATGGTAAGTGTTTCACAAGTCTAGCTAGTGTATAAGAAATGAACAGTGACAGTTGTGATAAACATTTTATCTTCTAACCTTACACGTTTTTAAGATACATATTCAAAAGTTTTGTTCTCATTGCTGAGAAACTAATTTAGTATGAAAATTTATTTTATAATCACTGTTTCAAAATATTTACTTTATAAAATATATTGTACCTCCTTATTCAATAATTTTAAGAGGAAAACACCCCAGCCATCTTCTGAACTGCATTAGAATAATTTACATGAGAACCTTTATTTAAAATAACAAATGGTTTAGACTTTCTTAACTTTGTATTTTTGCCATTAGGGTGAAGATGTTGTAACTGAATGTGTGTTGATAGGAGAGAGAGTAATTGTTCGACACAGTTGGAACATCCGTAGTGTCTACAACAATGAAGTTTTGGATGAGGTAAGACTCTTGAAACTCGTAATTAAATTAATTTTAACAGTTGTGGGGGGTCAGCAAAACGAATAAGTATCACTTTTAACTCTTTCAAACCACAAATTTGGTTTTATTTGTATCTACTAACAAATTAAAACATGGTATTTTTAAACTTGATAAATATTATACAAATGTCCTAATTCATATTTTACAATTAACTTCATAATATTTCCTATCATTCAAATAAACCTGTTGTGAAATACTTAATAAAAATAAAAAAAATCATTAAAAATGCATTTTGCCTCCCACCAACTCCTATAACATACACTAGTAATGTGAAAGCTATTTATTATACAGTTAATATTGGTTCGATTGTGATAGCTTTAAAGTATGCCAACACTCTATTTATGTAACTAATATTGACTTCTTATAGAACGTTGAAGGTATTCATGGCCAAATTGGAGACTATGTGGATGGTGTGATGACTTGTCACTGGAAGCTGAAAGCAATTTTTACTGTGCAAAACCATGTTTACAACATAGTGGACAATAAGTATCACCTACTTCTTGCCAAGGGGCCAGCAAGTAACAATGGTGGTAAGGTGTAACGCTTAGCTTTGTAACCATATGTGCATTCAAATGTAAAATGCCTTTATAATAAAGACACTTGAAATGATTAAGACAACTGATTACCTAGGTGTACTGCTCTAGGCTACTGCCTTACATCTTCAATTCTGGACCTTGACTTTTTTCGAGAGATAACTGACTCGCACATATTTGCATAAGTGGATTATAAGTAACGTTCATCTGCTGTGTTCATATTATGTGTCTAACACCAGTTCAAATAATTTTAATGTGAATATTTTTAATCTTGAGAGATAAGTGACCTTCTCCTCCTGTTCTTTCACAGTAAAGAGTAAGCACGTCGAACGAGTTGCCTCTAAAAACCCAGTGAATCTGACGCTGATAACAGTGGTAGCAGGTGGCCAAGTACCTCTCCTTATCAAGCTACATGGTACGTAGCAGTCGTAATTAAGAATATGGACTCCTACTAAACAAGATGTTTTTCATTAAAAATAGAAATAATGTATTTGTAACACCAATAAACTGCTCAAATTGTCTAAATTTTGATGAATTATTAATTATATTAAAATAGGTAAATTTTTATATTTTGTAGTTTTAAAAAATTTAACTTTTTGTAATTCAAGAAATTCTCAACATTTCTTTATAGGAACCTTTATGGTGGTTGCCTGGATTGGATTTGTAAGTCTTGCTATACTAATGGCAAGGTATTACAAGCAAGTCTGGCAAGCTAAAACACTGTGTATGGTAAAAATATGGTTTGCTGTAAGTATACAATGTACCAATGTCATGCAGATAATACTTACCTCATTGTTTTGCCTTAATTGCATATTCTTCCGTTTTACTTTTTTCTAATGTGCTTTTTTTAAAACCATTCAGTTTGCATATAACCCATTATATTGTTTTGATTAATATTTAAAGTGATTACACAAACCTTACAGCATTTATTTTGATATAATCCGTATATTATGTATAATTTAAGCCGAAATTTCTCTGTTCATTGTGGGATGTGTTGTGAGCTGATTCTTTTTACTGTATTAGACTAGTTCTAAGTCTTTATCCCACTAAATACTTTTGAGATCTTAAGTCTTGTTTAATGTTTAAAGGCTATGATTCCAATGCCCACGAGGTTACTGTAATGTTTAATTATTCCTTAAAGTAGGAGCACTGACATGTTTACATCTGATATTAGAAAGGGCTGACCTACAAGTCTGGGACAACATGGCTAGGTGGTCAGGGTGTTTAACTCAGTCTGAAGGTCGTGGATATGAATCACCATCCCACCGAACATGCTTGCCCTCTCATCTGTGTGGTTATTATAATGTGATGGTCAATCCCACTCTCTGGTAAAAGAATAGCTCAAGAGTTGACTGTGGGTGGTTATAACAAGCTGCTTTTCCTCTAATTTAGCATTTTTAAACTAGGGATGGCTAGCACATATAACACTTATGTAGCTTTGAACAAAATTAAAACCAAACCTACAAGTCTGTTTATACCAGTCTAATTTAACCCAAATTAATATGTCACATTTCAAGATCAAAACTTTGTTCTAAATAGCCATTTCAGTAATTCAAGTGTGAGCATTACATAACACATACTGTACTTTTATTCACAGATCCACAGGTTTCTAATGTTGCTGAGTCTGTCCTTGATGATTGTTGGATTTGTGCTTATTTTTGTTCATGTGGAAGGTTGGAGTCAGGTAAGATTCCTGTTTTACATTAACAAAGTTTAACATCCAATATTACTGCTATGTGTGACTAGTTCAATGTAGTTAAACCTATTTTCAAATGGTAAGTTGTTTCTGTTACATGTGTACATAAGTGAAATAGCTCTGAACCCTTTGATAGTTTCTTTTGCACTTCAGTTGTATTAACACGTGTAAGTCTGTATTATGATATTCATGGGAGTTAATATTTATAGTATATTCATCAATTGATCTTTTAGACGCATTATTTTGTGCTTATATTTGTACAGATAGTTTTTTCTTTTATTTCATCATGACCATCTTTTAAAAAATGGCTCTTTACAAAAAATATATCATGTAAGTTCAGCATTTATGATCTCCAAAGAATGAAAGCCAAAGTCGATTTGAATTTATTACCCAATTTTTTTATGTGGAAATTGCATAAACTCTGAAATTACTTAAATTCACAAGCACACTGATGTAGGAAGGTAGAAATGTATAGTATATTTATACCACATGCTTGATATCAAAGTATTACTTTTTTTAATAATTTCAAATAATTTCTTTTATGAAGTAAGATGAGGTTTTGTCTATGTAAGACTTAAACGTTTACCTTAACTTCTATTGACTTGTCTTAATTTAAATAAAATAGTTGTATAACGACTACTTTGGAGTTAAGTTTTAAAACAGCTGCAGCATTGTAATAAAAATTATTCTTTCTCCAGGTTGCTCCTAATCCCCATCCTATCTTGGGTTGTGTAACTACAGGGTTAGCTCTGATTCAGGTGAGTTATGAAACTGTACACACTGCCTGGAATGTCATCAAGCAATTTTCTTTGCCAAATATAGTGTTGCACCAATAGTTTTTTTGGAGGCTGTAGCTATGAAACAATGATCAAAAACCAAATATTTAACACTACATGATGGAAGTGGAGAATAACACTTTAGCCTTTTACAAATTAAAGTTTAAATCTCTTAATTAATGTGTTCTTTAAGTTACTGAACCAATCTTGAACCTAATGTATACGTAACCTTGTCTCGGAACTTTACATGAACTTGCCTGTTTTTAAGTCTTCTCTAATATCCTTTTTAAGTATTCCTTATACAGGTGTTACCTTCCAAAGTACTTAACAAACCTAAGATTTTTGTTGAGCTATTAGCAGGTTGTTAATTGAAAGTTATTCAGGTGTATCAACTTGAGGTGTAATTCAATTATTTCTATTCTCTTCCAGCCAATCATGGCTTTGTTCCGTCCAAAGCCTAATGCCAGCAAAAGGCCCATCTTCAACTGGCTTCATTGGTTTGTTGGAAATGCTGCAAAAGTTTTAGCTGGTTTGTTATGTCTTTATTTAACCTCTCTTATCAAAGAAATTAATTAATGTGAATAAGGAGGTGCAATTAGTCTTACAAACAACTTGTAAATCCATGCACACTCTTCAATTAAAATATCTTTTGGAATTTTGACATGTGAAATTAAACAATGTATTTTAGGATGAGGTATTTGATCTTTCAAACATGTATTTTTTGTTTTGCATAGTTTTGACAGTTTTCCTTGCGGCATCACTCCAAGCAGCAAACTTGCCACATGCCTACTTCTGGATCCTAGTAGCATATGTTGCTTTTTATTTCGTCTTTCATCTACTTATGCAACTACATGCTTGCTTCATGGACCAGAAAAGTAAGGTTTTGTTTATCTGAAGCATCTTGAGCATATTCTTTACTTTGTCCAGTGTGTTATATACAAACTTTTAGTAATTATTAGATGTGTAACAAAATGAATAACAAACATCTTTACCTTTTTCATTACCAATCACTTTTTTAGTGAATTTAATTAACATGTTAGAAGAAAGTTTTTGTTTACAGTATTCAATATAAGCTTACAGTTGTAAGAAATGCATTTAATGCATTATTGTGGTATTCAGGAAGACGAAATGGAGACATGCAGGAGATAAATGGAGAGGAAGGTGTAAAAGATGCCCCTGTAAGTCTGACATTGTTTTGTTTTATAAAACTAATTTAATGTATGAGACACCCTTGTACTAACATTTTGTAGTGTTGTGATTGTACATCATTATTTTAAGCAATATTTAGTTTGTTAGGTAGAGAAAGCTGTCTTAGTCCTAGAGTATTAAAACAAATATATAGTTTAGGTGGGTCAGTTAAGTCTCAAGTAGTAACTGGTCATTGTAGAATAGGATAATCATCAGTCTTTACTGTCATGGCACATTATGCAAAAAGTTAACTTATGCTGATGTTAGTGTGGCTGAATTTAGGCCAAAAATTGAATTATAACTACAAAAGTTGACCCCCCCCCCCAAAAAAAAAAGTAACTGAGCTGGTATATTTGTTTTCCTACAATTGTAGCTGCAATGTTAGCAGACTGATATCATTAACAGAATAATTCCAATGACCTTTTTGTCCAAACAAATTAAATTTCCTCCCAAATTTGGCTATTCTTAAATATGTTTGGGGGCCCTTTTACATTACAGGTAAATTCCTATCAGGCCAGATATTGAATTATTTTCACCAGATAATTTAAAATAATCTGAATAGACATGGAAACTTCAAAAAGTGTTTTTCATTTTTTATTAAGCTTAGTTATAAGCAAACATTAATAACTAGCTTTTGTGTAGTATAAGAATCAGGGGTGTAGATTTTTTACTCCCGATTTGGTGAGGGATGATTTTTGCAACCACTTAAGCGGACTGTTCAATTTACAAATTGGTAATCTCTGACTGCATGTTTGCAGCTTTCAGGTTCACGTAATCAGAGTAATCTTGTCACAAAACTTCAAGGTTTCCATGTAGGTTTGTATAAGTGAGGTGTTGTGAACAGTTTTCAAAATGTTAACAGAATGTCATAAATTAACTGCCACATAAATTTATTCCTGCACACTAAACAATATAAAAGATGGCCATTACACTTGATAAGGTTACTAATAACTTATCGCATGAATTACGTTTTTAAATATTAATAAAATTGGTAATTACTGTAAGTTCTTATCTACTAAAAAAAACTGTTCGTGTTGTATGATAAAAATAATGAAAAATTTCTTTGCTAACTTTTTGAAAATTACACATCAATACAATGTAGCACATAATTATACATACTTTTCATTGAAGTAAGATTCATTTAGTTCTCTAGCTTGCATGTTCCCAAACATAGACCTCCTTTGTGATAATCTGTTTATGAATTCTTTCATAAGCTCTTCTATATTTATCTTGTCGACCTCATCTTTGTGAGTGTGACAAACTGCCACATGGTTGAGGCGGCACTGAGACATAGTTGACCTTAACCATATCTTCAACCGTCTTAATGCAGAAAAGCTGCATTCACATTTTCAGCTGGATACTGGACATACAAGTAAAATTTTCATGAGAAGAAACCCTTCACTAAATATCTGCTGGCTTGTTTCATGCATTTTACAGTAAGCATCCTTTGCACCTTTCAGATATACTGCTTTTGTTCCTTTGAACATGGGCAACTGAAACTCAAGCCATTGTGCAGAGATTTCTGCATAGACATTTATAACACAGTTGTCAATCTTGCCAGATGTGATCATGTTCTCAAGTGCCAGATACTGCCTCAAGTCATTGTTGTCTGCATTGAATCTAGTGGTCAGGTGCTCTACAACTGTGTTCACAAATTCAAAATATTGGCTTCTGTAGTAATTTCTAGCTGTTATAGAATGGTGTGCTGAACCATCACCTGTGATCCTTCTGGGGGGTCTGCGAGTGCGTGGTAGTTCAATAGGCACCAGATTTAGGAAAGTTACCTTTTTCTCAGCTTCATCAAATATCTTGTTGTAATTTTCCTGTTTGCAATGCCCACAATTGCTCAACTGTCATTGCAGATGCTTCAATCATGCCTGATACTGTTGCTGATTTTGCATGGAATGTACAGTTTAGTTTCTAATGCAGCTAATGGATGCTGAGCCATCAACAATCCTAAAATTGTATTTCCCTTGTCAAATCTGTTCAGCAGACCTCGTGTTTTCATTGCTACATCTGATTTTTCATTTGCTAATTCAGACAAAGAATCAACAATGTCACTGTAGTGATCATTAGCACATGTAATTGCAGACAGGTGGCATAACCAATGTGTTGGACACAGTGGACAGATGTATTTAACTGGACCGTTGTGGCTGTCTAACGATAAAATATTTTCAAAGATTGTCTTGTATTTGCCTAACCTCTGAAGCAAGACACCAAGTTCATGTACCCACTGGATAGAATCTCGAACACATTCACAAGCTTCAACTGCATGTTGCATTGCTAAATTAACCTTCTGTGCTCTGCAGTGAAAAAACAGCTGATGGTTGCTTCTCTTTTATTTTTGCCTGGCATCCACTGTACGTAACATTCATGTTAGTGGCTTCATAAGTTTTTGTGCTCTTAATCCTGACAGTGGTAAATTGAGTCTAGTCAGTACATCAAGTATAGTCTAGGATATTGTTTCACCAGTTGTATTGGAAACACTGTACAAACCAAGAAATGTCTCATTGATGTCAAGGTTCTCATCTACGTAATGTACACATACTGCTTCCTGTTCAGCACCTGTAACATCTTGAGTGTCATCAACCATTAATGCAAGGATTTTACTTTGCTACACTTTGTGTGCTATGTTCCTCAGTATTTGATGGCTGAACATCTCCATTACTTCATTCTGAGCTTGGGGTGATGTGAATGTGGTTTTCTTTGCCAAGTAGGCCATCAACTTGTGATCTTCCTCTTCCAGGAGTTTCTGCAGGAAGTTCCCCTTCGTATCAGTATATTCACGTAATGCTAAACCTTGATGCAGTAAGAAACGTAAACTCCTGAATATTTTGGCTAGACTTCTTTTGCATTCTTCCAGCTGCTTCTTTTTTCCATCATGTAGCTGGATAGTCACTGGAGCTACATCAAGTAAACCTTTTGGAGATATAGCGAATCTGTGCTGAGAGGAATGGCATTCGTTGAATTTCTGTTTTGCCTTTTTCCAGTTGCAAAAGCCGGTGGATATGAAGGTATACTCCACTGGCCTCTCCAATTTCCCTGTAAAAAGGCCTCTATTTCCCTCCTTGGCACAATGAAAGCATATGACTTTTTGAGTCTGATTGTTGAAGTGCAACCATGGGAACTCATCAAACCACTTGCCCTGGAAGTTGAGATTTTGCTTTCTGTCGTGGTATTAGTTGTGCGTCTGGATGATATAGCTTTCCACACTGTATCTGTAGAGTGTCAGATTTTTCATCACTGTACAAACTTGTTTAACAACTATCTGGTTGTTCATGATGTTGCAAAGCATTTTCAGACTCGTCCTCTGATGAACATGGTATTTCCTCCGTATGGTAAGTTTCTATTCCTTTGGTTGAGGTTGTTGGATTATCTGCATTGTCACTTGTAGTACTAGTAACTGGCTTGCAGAACTGTCTAATATCTGAATGTTTCGGACGTTTGCTTGTCATAATTAGAATGTTTCCCAGATGACTCAACAGGCTAAAATACAGTCTTTATTGAAAAACTCTAACGTACAACGAACGAAGATAGAACAGAATGGAAGTAGGACTGAATTGTACAATGTATTTAAGTCGAACGCGCGAACCTCATAATGACTACCGAGCTGACTGACTGCCTAGGCATCGCTGGGACAATAATTGTGCTAATTACAACACACGTAATTGCAAATTTCTCGAAAAATATTTAAACAGTCGCAAATAAGTTATATTCCTGTTAAAGATCATCAAAAGGCAAATACGTTGTGTAATGTCTATAAGCACGTCTATTAAATAAAAAAAACTAAACAAAAACTAGCAATACAATTAGAGTAGAGGCTTCAAGCAGTTGAAATCGTTCCTTTAATGTCCTAATTATACAAGAAAATACAATATTTATTACTATCTATGATAACAGAATATATTGTTCTTTTACAACAAAGCACCAGCACTTTTTTAGAGAGCGGTGATAATCTGAAATTTCATGGATTAATAACGGCCACAAACACGGGTCTAATGAGCCCTGTTGTAAAATCGAGGCTAAGACTAAAGGGAGTGAATGGGGTGATGTAGGGCGCGTCTGGATCCGAGGAGCCCGAACCTGTCGTTAACTTTATACTAAACGTACACTATGGTCAGTGGATTCGGCAGCTAAGGAGAGTAAGGCGTTCGACAATAAAATCGGCTAGACATGCATAAGAACAAATTTCGTAGAAAACTGCACAATATACACACAAGATTGATGCAGCTACAAGCTACAAATGGCCTGCTAGATCTAGATCACAGGAGTTCACGCTTGGGAGTAATATTTTCGAATTTCATACTTTATTCAATCTGTTGTGATGAAAATTTTACTTCGTCTTGTAGATAGTGCAAGATTTAGGCAGATTCTGTGATAGTGCTTGCAAGCCTTGCACATATACTTAGGCTTACTGACTGATATTTACGAACTATCGCTTAGATCGAAAAGCTTAGGAGCACGCCTATATTAAAGATAGACATTTCGGCTACTGGAAAAGCCTACATCTAGGCCTAGTTATGTAATTCGATTGGTAAGAACACGAGAATCACAAGAACAAACACACAATTTGTAGGCCTGTGATGCAATTAAACAATTCAAGAGACCAAACTGTAGGGAGGATGATTGTATGCACCATACCCCCACCTAAAATGAAGGGGGTTTATCTTCCATCCCCCAGGATCTACGCCCTTGATAAGAATAAATGAAGTGAAAAACGTCTGGTCTATGCATCATCTTATGCTAAAATTGTATATATAATATAAACCTTCATTTTTGTTTAAAAATCGCAACTTTAACCCCATGAGTCTGTATGGTACATTCAAAAACTTTTCATAGATAAATGTGTTTTAGTTACTAATAGAACTGAAAACTAGTTATCTACAAAGTACTTTTGTTTTGTTCAAATGATAAAATCCAAAACCAATCTAGTGAACATTTACTCTGTTCACTAGATAGATATGGTTTAATTTTCTGACTTTAAAATAAACCTCTACTATTTAGTTGTGTGATTTTTTTTTAAATATTTTCTCTTCTCATAATTTATTTTTAATACAAATTTCTATTAACTCGGTTAATCTTTTGAAATCTTGTCGACCGTTGCATGTCTGATCCAACCGACCTCTTCATTTCCACAGGGAAGCAACTTTCGTCGATTCATGCTTGGGATCTACATTGTTATAGTGGCAGGATTAGTAACAGCTCTGGTGGTCTTCATCTGGTTGTAATGTTTTAAATAAAATGTAATCACTTATCCCTTTATTCCCATCTGTAAACTGTGGCTTAGAATGAATGGATGAAAGTATTAATCGTTGAAGCTCAACACAAGATGGATCGTATACTGGGAATGTTCATGGTGTTTCTTTACTACAAGGGTACTTTTAGACGAGTAGTCTTCTACAAAGCCAGTTGTTGCTTAAGATTTCTTAACCTCATTTTATTACCAATTTCTTTGTGAAATCTCAGTTTTGAGTTTTGTTTTTCAGGCTGCTAATGTACTATCAAATATTTTCCATTTCTTTTGATTGGAAATGGATGTTTTTAAATAATTGCATTTTGTTGGAGTGTTTTGAGACTGACTTAAGTGTGGTTCCAAGTTTTTGTGTGTAAAATTGTCTTTAGATTATTTTCAGTATTAATTCTAGTGTTGTTGTTTGTTTTTTGTTTTTTTTCAGGGATAAACGTAGAAATATTAGAAATCGTAACACAAGAACTTTAGGTTAGACTTTTTTTTATCTCCATGATCGATGTTAACCAAACCAGCTTTAAATTCTTATTACTGAAACCTTCAGTGTTTTAAAAAAAATGTACAGTAAATGGATGAAGTGCTAAAATTTAGTGCATCTGTTTTTCCAACAACAAGGTAATGTTATTTTAAAAAATTCCAACAGTGTCTTACTAGTTCTTGCAATGATACTTGAATTATCACTATTGATAAAAACTTCGTACTCGTTCTAAAAGTACTTATTATTGAAAATCTTTAATAAAACAGTTCTTTAAACAGTTAGCGACACTGAAATAAGGGCTTCCTGATAAATATTGAAAGTAGAGACCAAAACTTAGATTATATTTAACTAAGGAAGTTTAATAGTTTTCTGTTCAACTTAAGTCTTTATAGCCTTAAAAATTACGGACGAGTGCCCATCTGTATTTATTGATAAGAAATGTGTAGAAATATTTAAGGCAGTTTGGTAGATATGTCATGTTGTATATTATGAAAATAATTTCGGTTGTATTCTGCAGCTGATTTAAAAACGATTCAACAGGGTAAGATGAAAATGCTTATATTCCCCCCTTCCTCTTTGTGGCCAGTAAATAATAGAATAAGATTTTCATCTGGTACTCATTAAACTGTATGATATACTTACGAATAGAACACTAAAGAAAGTATAAACTTGGAAATGTTTATCTTGGAAAGTTTTTAGACTTTGACGCTTTTGATAGATATGAGTGATGTGATTCTTGGGAATATTTAATATCATATATATTTAACTTTATAGTATAAGGAAAGATTTATTTTACTCAGTATATCTTGTGGTTTATTTGTATATTTAATATTCTTCTATTTTTAATTTTTATTGTTTTTTTTAACGTTCGTATAAAGATATGGATATTTCAACACCTTCCAAAGTTGTTCAAATTAACAATCATGAGCTTATTTCCTTGCATTTCTGCTACCTTTTAACACTTGCATGTGTTTAAGCCTTTATTCAAATATTCAGTAAAATTACATTGGTATGTTTGAGGTAAATCATGTAATTTATTTATTAAATTAGTTACTTCTCATACGTCAACTGACTTGCCAAATTTTTTTACACACGTAACTATTTCTTTGCTTAACAATTCTTAAATATTTTTTCATCTGGTATTTTCGCTTAAAAAACACACCAGTTTTTAATAATGTTTTTATTTCCACCATTTCTAGTCGATCAAATTAATTGGTATTGCGTTTTTACGCAAATTATAAATTTAAGCATTAGTTTCAACCCGTGATTCTGTGGTATTACTGTGTCTCATCTTATATTTTTAAAACTCGTTGAATTTGTTTTTCAAGTTATGTTGTCAAAATGGAACGTATTAATGTGTTTTTATATAAGAAACGTTTTCAAACCAATAAACGTAATCATCTGATTTCAACGTTAAATTGGAAAGCTGCACATTTTCGAATACTTGTCATTAATTGTGATTTATAAATTATGCTTATTCTGTAGGAGAGAAAATATACAAATGATTCATTTTGAGTTTTTAACAATTTTAACAGAATATAAAATTTCATTGGAATTGCAGATTACGTTTGCTCAAGCACTTGTTTGAAATTAGTTACATGTATTTACTTTCACGTAAAGTGGGAAGTTTGTTTCTCACAATTTCAGGCTTCAGTTTTTGTCCCTGGTAATAACGGCTCAATGCTATTAAATTTTTGTAAACGGAATCAAATAAACTACCATTTTTTGATGTGACTTGTGCATTATTTCTTCTAAATTATGCATTAATAAAGCAATTAACTTGTACTTCAGTATTCTTTCGGCATTGCATCCGGTTATCACTTACACGAATCTACTTGCAAACAGTGTTATGTATTGTCAAAAGTTTAAATATTTCTTTACAGCACGAGGTAAGTTTTAATAAATGCTTATTCAAATCATTTTGAAGCGCGTGTTCCTGTTTTGTTTCTTTTAGTGGGATTGGTGTATGTATAATTCTTTCAACTATTTAAATAATAACTTTCAAGAATAAATACTTTTAACTTCATTGAAAACCTTTCGAAAATGTGTACATAAATCGCGTCTCGTTTTTGGTAGTTCTAAATCATGTAACCAATACAGTATATTGATAATTCGTCAGTCACATGTCTGGATGGAACTTGTAGAAAACTAAGAAATACTTGTCTTAGGATAACTGCTTCCGTTTTTTTCTAATTTTAGAAATAGATAAATGTGAAGCCGTAACCTTGCATGTTTCTCTGCATGGAACAAATGGAAAATTTAGTAGTAAAAACCGCAAAACTTAATTCGAATCTACCTATAGATACAGTTAACCTCCATACCAAATTTGGTAACCATCCACGCCCTGCGAAATAGCTACGTGGACAGACAAGAGAGCACTACACTTGAGGGTTCCGACGATAGGCCATCAAAGTTATCCGGTATCTATGCGTCCTTTTTTTAAACGAAAGATTATAAATAGTTCATCTGGTAATCATATCTATTCATAATAAACATAAAAAATGCACTTTCTTTTCAATATGGACATTGAAACAGATAGAAAAGTTTTGAATTTTCTACGAATCCTTGAGTGAAAACACAAGTCAGCTGTAGAATATTTGTCCTGTTTAGTATCCAATAAGGCCTTTCGCCTACTTGACTGACTAGAATGCGACAATTATTTAAATCATTTAAAAACCAAATCATACCAGTAAAATTAGAAACTTTTTTCTTTAACTTGCTTGTTCCAAGTAATATGAACGTGTTCTATTTTACATTAATAACGTTTACAGATACGAATATTAAACGAACTGTTAACCTTACTATCCAAAGCATGCTACTTAACCATTTATTTTTTTAAATTTATGAAAGTTGTTTGCTTCTGTATTTATTGAAAATCTGCTAAAGCTGTCTGCCTTCATTTATAATTATTGAATTACTTATGAATTTTGTTTATTTTGTTAATATTCACTCCTATTACTGTATTTTAGAGGGAGTACGACATCAGTAATTAAGCAATGGCTCGCAACTTTTTATAACGCAAGGCATTCGACGACTGGGATTGGGTATGTTTTTTTATTATATTTCAGTTCACTACAAGTTTAAAATAACTCAGATTTTATTTTTCACGTAATATTAACAAAAGTATTTGTTGGCAAAGCTTTTGAAACTTCGTACCATCACATTTTGTAATCTTTAACCAAGGCAATTTGAAACTTATTACTCGTGAATCAAAGTAACGGTAAGTGCAGTGCAAATATTAAGAACATATCCTAGCTGTGCAGTTAAATAACTTTGCCCTATACTCAAAACCATGATACAAAAGAGGGCATTAAAACTAATATTCCTAATGATGTAGATCACTTGCATATTAAATACAGTAGATTTTAAGCTTTTGTCCCATCGCAAATCTTACACCAGGTACAGTTTCATTGTTTAAAGTTATGCTGAGAGCGATGCAATCTCATCTGATTCTTGATACAATATTGGAAATAAATAACTTCACTTTACAACCAAAAAGTATTACATATTCTGTACAATGAATAAATAGTCATGTGTCATATTAGTATACAATTGGCGTGGTTTAAATAAATTTCGTAGTTTTCTCTTTACGAACAAAATTGTTATTGTTAATAACAATATATTAATTTTATTCAAATATTTCGACAACACGAATAGTGTTTTTGAATTTCGCACAAAGCTACTCGAGGGCTATCTGTGCTATCCGTCCCTAATTTAGCAGTGTAAGACTAGAGGGAATACAGCTAGTCATCACCACTCACTGCCAACTCTTGGGCTACTATTTTACCAACGAATAGAGGGATTGATCTTATATTATAACGCCCCCACGGCTGGTAGGGTGAGCATGTTTGGCGGGCGCGAACCCGCGACCCTCGGATTACGAGTCGCACGCCTTAACGCACTTGGCCGTGCAACACGAACAGATAATGTATGAAGTGGTAAATTTCACTAATTATTTTTGAAATCAACTTACGTTACTGGATGCTAGTATACATTAGATATCGACTGCATTAAGAAACTTATCTTTCAGATTAATCATAAAAGTTAAACTATCTATTTGCAAAACTATCTTTAAACAGTTGCGTTCGGTCCGTCCTCTCACCAACGAACACAAACGTCTTCCTAAATAAACGAGCTAACATAAGTAGAAGGCCTAGCCTGGTTTAATTAATTCTCGATAAAGTATGTATACTTTGCATCTCTTGTCCATTGTTTGTGACCTTATAGACAATATAAAACTTTTTCTCGTTGTTTTGTAAATATATCGTAATTTATTTCCTTAATGAAAATTTTATTTGAAAAAAAAGATAAGAGAACGAAAAGAATTTTTGCATAAAAATTGTAACATAAGCTTTAAGTATTGAGATAGTATCACATTTTATCAACAAGTGAAATTTTACGATTGATTAAAAAAAATCCAAAGGTATAATAAATAGGTCAGTATGTGGCAACACAAGCTGTTGTCTCATGCTAAGAATGACCATCGTTGCGATGGATCAATGGTATCTGGGTATTTTGCCCTGGAGGGTCAGGTTCTCTTTGACCTCTTCCTCCTTCCTGAACTTGTTTTCCCTAACTTTGTATGTTAGGTCCTTCTCAGGGCAATGTCCATTTATAGTCTATTATTCACAGTAGGTCAAGTTAGCTGGTGGCGATTTATTTATTTTTATTTTTTTTAAATACATAAATATGTAAACTATAAATATAAGATTTAAAGTTTATATACATACATATTTTACTTTAATTTATTTTTCTTTATATTTAAAATATGTTAATTGGGGAGAGATATTTAGGATTTTCTTCATGTATGAGGTACCTGTCTAGTTCGCATAATAAATCATTTTTCATCCAATTTTTGTTAAAGTACCTAATTGTAATATTTAGGAGTCTATCTGATATGGTTGGTATGTTCGAGTATTTCTTTGTGTTTGTGTTTTCATTTGTGAATCTTTTAAGATGTGACCAGAATTTTTTCGGGTCAGTTATGTCGTTTAGTTTATTACAGTAATTGTCCCATTTATTTTGTTTTTGTTGTTTTATTTGAGTTCTGATGTGATTTCTAATGTTGTTTATTTGTGTTTTAGTTTCTCTGTTTCTTGTAATCATGTACTGTCTTCAGTTGTCTGCGCTTTTTTATTAGGTTGATTATTTCTGTGGTGGGTTTCCATGTGTTGTTTGTTGTTTTATGGTGTTGTTTTGGTATTGTTAACTTGGCTGCTTTCTGAAGGCAATCCGTGATTGTTTGACAATAGTTGTCCATTTCAACATGCGTTTTAACTTGTTTAATTTTATTAGGTAACATATTATCTAATTCTTGTTTATAGCATTGCCAATCTGTTTTACTGTAATTAAAATTTTCTTACCTATATGTTATATTTTTATTGGGGTGAGATCGAAGACGCAAAAAATTGGGAGATGATCACTATCTACATCTTTTCCCACTTGAAATTTTACTAATTTCTGGCTTAAATTATATGTACACATACACAGATCTAGTATGTCACTAGTGTTAGTGGAATATGATGTATGTGTTGGGGTGGTATCATTCAATAAAGCTATGTTATTATCATCTATAAATTGTATTAATTTTCTACCATTGGAATTAGAACTTCGGCATCCAAATGAAACATTTTTACTGTTTAAGTCTCCCATGACTATGGTGTTTTGATTGTGGGAAAAGATGTTATTAAGTAAAGTTGTATCTAATTGCTTATTGGGTGAGCAGTAAATTCCTGCTACGGTTATTTTAGTTTTTTTCGTTTGGAGGATATCTACAGTAACATGTTCATTGCTACTGTTTAATTTGATTTCTACTACAGATAAGTCCACTTTGTGGAGCAGCATAATGCCTCTGTTTTCATCATTTTTATTTTTTCTGTCTTTTCTAATAGTTGAATAATATGGTATTTTAAATCTATTATTATTGTATGTTAGAGTTTCACTTATTATAATCTGGGGGTTTAATTCTTCTATTAGATCTTCGATCTCATGTTTCTTGGAAGCTATTGCACCTTGGATGTTGATATACACTACTGTGAACATTGTGCCGTGAGCATGTAACCTGTTAGTGTAGTTATAATGTAGGGTATATGAGGTGTGATGTGTTTTATGGAGATAGTGATCAGTAGTTCTAGAAAGTTAGTTGTCTGGTTTGGTCTGGTATATTCTGTTATAAACTCAGTTATTACATTTTTGAAAACTGTTGAAAACAGGCTTGTTTTGTCTGTGTTAATATTCGTTTCTTGTATGGTGATGTTTTCTTTTGGTTTTTGTGTTTGTGTTAATGTGTTCTTGTTCTGTGTATTAGTCTTCTGTACTTCTTGTTTATGTGGTTCTTTTCCTTTTAACATTTCTGCATACGTGGTTTTTGTTGTTTTATTGAGTTCTGTTGATGTGCTTGTTTCAGGTAAGCTGCTTGTTTTCGGTTGATTCTGTTCTGTTGGTGTGTCTGTTTTAGGTAAACTGTTTGTTTTCGGTTGATTCTGTTCTGTTGGTGTTCTGATCTGAAAAATGCGTTGCTTTATTTGTTTATATTTTTCGCAGCCTTTGTAATTTGCTGTGTGGGTTTGACCACAGTTACAACATTTAGGCGTTTCTTTTTCTTTTTTGCATTGGTTGATATGGTGTTCCCCGCCACATCCGCAGCACCTCAGTGATGCTAAGCAGGCTGCTGAAACATGTCCATATCTTTGGCAGTTGTAACACTGTGTTACAACAATTGCCGGAGTTTTCAATTGCTCAACTTGGTATTTTTGATACCAGAGCAATATTCCATTGCTTATTAAATTTTGTATGTTGTAGCTGTCATCAATGTCAATTCTTATCAGGTTTGTAGGTGTTTGTGTTTTCTTAGAAATAATTCTCTGTCTTTGTGTGTGGTATGTTTTGTTCGTGAAGTGCCTGTTTAACTAGGTCCAGGTCAATCGTCTGAGCCCCTCTTACCACAATTGCTTTTGGTTGCGGCTTACTTCCTGGAAGGTGGATTTTAATATTTCCAGGTTTAAAGGCATCTGTTGGCCATTCTTTAAGTAGTCTGTTAAGATTGACCACATCTTGCCCTTGCACAAGCACACCGCCTCTTGGCAAACGCTTAATATTAACTATGTTAACATTTGGTTTGCATCTCTTTACTTCTGTGGCAAGCAGGGGTTGGTTATACTGACCCGGAATGCCTTCTATTATCACCGCATATTGTGGTGGTCTTGTCTTTAAAATAGTAATTTGGTTAGTTATTTATTTATTTATTTTTTTTTTTTTTTTTTATAATACAGTGATAAATCCTTGGTCCTCCAAGTGTTGACCACTGTCCGTGTCATTTTTTGTACGTTATTCACCGGTGCAATATCAACATCCTTAGTTTTTAAGTTTTGTTGCATTACATTATCGGGACTTAAACTACCTACTTTTGTTGCAGGGGTAGCTACCTCTACCTCAGTATTAGTAGCCATCACTGCTTCTTCAAATTAGGACTTTTCCGAAGAATTAATTTCTTTTATCAACTTTCTCTTAACTATTTTTTTAATTACATTTTTTTTCTTTACCGTATTTAATTCCCTTTTTGCCAGACTACACAGAGCTAGCAATGGGGAATTATTAATGTTATTGCCACCAGTTTCACTCGACTTACCTGTATTCATCTTTTGTTCAGCCGTAACGGCTATTCCCGCCATTTCTTTTGTAGGTCTTATTGGTCCTGTAGTCGAGATCTTTGCGGTTTCCCGCTCTTCTTTCGTTGATTTCAGTTGTACTCAGTGAGTTCTTTGAGCGATGTGTTGTCTTGATCAGAAATAAATTAAATTTAAGTTCTTATATTTTTAGTAAAATTTCAAGCCCAAATCGCCTTCAACAAGAGCCAGACAAAAAAAAAAAACGTCCGATTTGTTTCGAGCCTTAACAAACAATCCCTGTTGTCTCATATTGGTTTTGGGAAATTGTTTTTGAATTTCGCGCAAAGCTACACGAGGCCTATCTGCGTAGGCCTGGCACGGCCGAGCGCGTTAAGGCGTGCACTCGTAATCCGAGGGACGCGGGCTCGCATCGCGCTAAACATGCTCACTCTCCTAGCCGTGAGAGTGTTATAATGTGACGGTCAATCCCACTATTCGTTGGTAAAAGAGTAGCCCAAGAGTTGGCGGTGGGTGGTGATGACTAGCTGCCTTCCCTCTAGTCTTACACTACAAAATTAGGGACGGCTAGCACAGATAGCCCTCGAGTAGCTTTGTGCGAATTTCCAAAAACGAACAAACAAACAAATCCTATCTGCGTTAGCAGTGTAAGACGAGATGGAAGACAAATAGTCATCACCACCCACCTCCAACTTTTGGACTACTCTCTTTCCAACGACTAGTGGGATTGACGGTGACTTTGTAACGTCCCCAGGGCTGAAAGGGCGGGTATGTTTGGTGCGACGAGGATTCGAACCCGTGACCTTCGGATCACGAATTGAGCGCCTTAACCACCTTGCCATGCTGGTCCAGCAATGGGAAATTATTCTTTTATTATACAAACTGACGTAGTTAAATTATTTAATTATGAAAATGATTAATAGTGATTACATGAAAAGCAAGATGGTTCAATTTACTTGTATACTTGTTTTGGAATTTCGCACAAAGCTACTCGAGGGCTGCTCTTTTACCAACGAATAGTGGGTTTGACCGTCACATTATACACCCCCACGGCTGAGAGGGCGAGCATGTTTAGCGCGACGCGGGCGCGAACCCGCGACCCTCGGATTACGAGTCACACGCCTTACGCGCTCGGCCATGCCAGGCCTAAGATGGTTCAAACACATTAAACCATTACATTTAAAAGTGAGTACTTAATGTAATGGTGTTCAATACCAAAAGTTAATAAAACTGAAATCATTTAAGCCTAATATTTATGATAATCAACTACATTCAGCTGCATGTTTTAATATTACACCTAATTAGAAACTGCAAAACTATGTTTTCCTACTGTTGACTGCTCACGAGGAAATGTTTGTTTTCAAACATTAAACGGTTTTGTGATCATGCTGATAAATTATCATTAGTTTATTTAATGAAACGAATGTGACATTTACAAGATATAATTTATTTGTGGAATGATCTGACTGGAGCGTGTTTTATTTTTAAATCTTGGACTAATTGAAACACTTAATATTTCAAGGTATTTTAATATATAGGGAAGAATATTATATTTTAAGAAAAGACAACGCTTTTAAAAATATACATATATAATGATTATGATTTGAAAGATTTTTACCGTATGCTCATGAGACTAATAAAATGTACTACACTTAATGTTGAAAATGTTTTTATAATCGTTGACCATTCTTCTATCGCCATATCTGTCTTCTATACCAGTCTTAAATATCAACATATCTTACTTTTGATTTTGTTTAAAGTGTTGGTAACACCACTGATTGGGGTAGATTGATATATTCTTGTATTGCTGACTTTTCCTTGAAAATGGTTGCTGTGCCAAAACTGTAGTTTCTGAATTAAGAAAGAATAGCGGTTTTTAAATATTTGTTAGTATTCACCACGCATGTATTCATTTGAAAAATCTTAATAGTTCGTAATAGTCTCTATTTTTCATTTCCCATATTTTAGTGTTCAAAGTTAAATGTGAAATAATGGTATACTATTGGTAGCGGTACTTTATATCCGCGTCTTTACTTACTGTAACAGCATTTTCACACTGGCTTGGGTTCAGCTGCGAATATCTACTGGTAATTATTTCGGGTAGCTGCACACTAGTCAGTAACTAACTTGGACACGAAACTATCACTTACTTGCTCGACAGGAGAAAAAATTAAGAGAAACATTATTGTACATGTGCTTTTCTTGAAATATTAAATACTATGCGCATATTTGATGGTAGTAACTCTATTTCAAATGTTTCGTTTTATTACATGATCCTGATATCGGGGTCTTGTGTTTTATTCGAAAAAAAGATAATATGGTTAAAGTGTAATTTTTTTTAGTTCGTAATAAAACGTGTTCTTTGTGCGTTACTTATACCTATCATTCACCGTTAATTTAACTAAAAAAGGCATGCTCCAGTAAATCAAACAGTATGTAATGTTCGAGGATTGCACAGTCTTGCCCCGTTGACACTTCCTAATTTCCAAAACTACAAGCGTTCTCTACAATGTACCAGGATTAAAAAGTAATGTTACACACTGCGTTGAGCCGTAGACCATTAACCGTCTTATCTGAACCCTACTTTCATCGATAGTGCTTTAACGGTAACAGTTCCTCACAGCAACTTCTGATAGGCCAATATTTTTTTTTTTCATATATATTAGAGCATGAATAATAATCATGCGTTTGAAATATAACAAAAATACTTACAAGGGGCGTTATTCTCTTCCAACCCAAGGTTATTTTTATTCTACGAGAGGAGTGCATTGACCGAAATACACAACATATAACAAACTAATTTAAGCGACAAATATGCTTATTATTATCGAACAAACACGTTTTCAACTCTATACCCTTCAGTGACGGATAGCTTAACTTTAATTGATTTATTGTTTTTAATAATCGATTCTTTTCCAAAACAAACGAGAAAAATGTTTCGTGTCTTTAACAAGACACAACTAATGCAGTTTAACAGTTCTTTTACTGCTTGTTTAATTTGTGGTAATAAGTGAGGTCTAAAAATCCTGTTATCATTCGATTTCCCAGTAACAAAGACATATCCGAAATAAAAGTATTTATACTAGATTCAAGGTTAAGATCTCGCCATTTCTGTACTCCAGAAAAGACGTCAACACATCTGACATGTGTTTTTATT
The DNA here is from genome assembly GCA_011833715.1 of Carcinoscorpius rotundicauda. Classification (NCBI taxonomy): domain Eukaryota; kingdom Metazoa; phylum Arthropoda; class Merostomata; order Xiphosura; family Limulidae; genus Carcinoscorpius; species Carcinoscorpius rotundicauda. Next base: position 16,852,546 of record CM022391.1, read on the forward strand.
ATGAAGGCCTTTGTGTATCCTTAGTTTCCACAGCTCTCGATAGAGTTCTTGGGTGAAACAGTCATTATTAGTATCAGATTCGGGAAAAGATTCGTTATCACGTGGTTTATCATCACATTTTGTTTTGGTTATACTGTCTGTTCTCCGATGGAACGGGGGTAAGTCTTTGGATTTATAACGCTAAAAACCAAGGGGTGGATTTTTCTCAGTGGACACATTGATGTGGCTTTGTTATTATAAAACACGTATGTGTTTTGTTGAGCATCCTTCTCGCTTTGTCAGCTGAGCCGATAATAATGTTACTGTCATTTCTTTGGTCTAAGAGGCAATCCTGTTCTCTCTTCGGACTTTTTAATCCTCAGTAAAGTTGCACGAAAAAAAAATCTGAACACTTGCAGAAACAAATATCGAAAACATCTTTCGTTGCTTGTTATTGGGTGGCCCGACATAGCTAAGCGTGTTAAGGCGTACGACTCGTAATCTGAGGGTCGCGGGTTCGCATCCCCGTCGCGCAAAACATGCTCGCCCTTTCAGCCGTGGGGGTGTTATAATGTGACGATCAATCCCATTATTAGTTGGTAAAAGAGTAGTCCAACAGTTGGCGGTGGGTGGTGATGACTAGCTGCTTTTTGTCTAGTCTTACACTGCTAAATTAGGGACGGCTAGCACAGATAGCCCTCGAGTAGCTTTGTGCGAAATTCAATAAATAAATAAATAAATAAATGCTTGTTATTGGAATTCTTTCGTTTTGTGAGCGGCACTTTGCCTGCTTTCTGTTGGTTCCATAAGTGTTCTGTGTTCATCGGCGCTAAATAGAGCAGCTATAGTGTGGTTGATATTTTTCTTTATTTTCACCGGTAATTCTTAGTATTGAGAGCAAACTAAAACTACTTTCCCAATGGACTTAATATTCAGCACGAGAAGGGTCATTATGTTACTACCTGAACACAAAGGCTGCACTGACTGACCCAGTTCGGTGGACACACTGTTCAACCATTATTTTAGAAACGAGAGGTTTATTATTACTTTAACAACTACATGGTGTTTCTTCTTTCATTGGTATAATCCATAACTTCAGCGTATATCTACAAGAATTTTGGCCATTTGTTGGCCAGTGACTATTGACATGCGCCTGATCTGGAAGTGTTGATCGATTGGACCTGACGGCAAGACTTTTGTGACATTATATTTGGAAAACATGTCACCTAGGGTTATGATCCCGAAGCCCAGTTAAAGAACACTGGTAAGACACCGTCCAGTCTCTCCATGAGCACTAAGTACAAAATAGGCCAATACATCATCTTGCCGATAGAAACACGTGCTAAAATCATCACTGATCTTCAAACGTGATAGTCCAGTGACTTAGATGATATGACTTTAAAGTCGGTAGTTTAATTTCATTTAAAGCTGGCGCTGTTTTTGTTAAACTGGCATGTTCTTTACCTTTCAATGAACACATTAGTATATGTGTAATATAAAACCGTAAAGAAGATATAAGACATAGTTTAAGAAAGAAGAAAAGTACCACATATGATGGTTCTAAAATATAGGGAAACATTTATTTGATATAACGTTTCGAGCCTAAACCATTCTTTAACAAACTTCGCATAAAGACAGGTTTAGACCCAAAACTTTATTTCAAATAAGTTATTCTAGAATTTATTACCATCGCATCTTATGTTTTCCTTCTTCCTTAAAGTAGGTTATTTACCTTTACCTGTTTAAACGTTTTGCTAGGTGGATATTGTTTGTATAGGTACTCTTCCTGTCCACAAAATCTAACTATATCTAACATCGAGTTTGGGTAAACTGTTTACCTCGATGAGGTCTTGTATTTTGTTTAACTGTTTACTTTGAAAGGTTTTCTTGTTCAAATGTCTAATGAAGCTACTATAGATAATAAACAAAATCTTTAAATTTGAGAGAAGCGATTTATATATCCAATATGATACGGTTTTAATACACCCTGTATTAAATAAATTGTACCAACATCAATTCGAAATAAATTCTCTCATCGTGAACCATCGAGAAAGTTGCAGAGTACATAGAGAACTTAATACTGTCTGTAAGTTTGCAAAGCTTTTGTATATAAATCATTATTTGTAATAACCGTTATTATAAATTATATTGTTAGAATATTAAAATATATTTGTATTAAAAACGAGAACTGTGTATCACTCTTACTGGCAAGTGTCATAAATTGGGTGCATATCGACATTTAATTTTTAAATTTATCCCAGTTTCAGGTGATTTCAAATTGTAATACGATACTTAATAAATTTGAGGCTCGTCCAGGATAAATCATAACACTTAAAGTAATAAATTGAGGTTCGTCTCCGAAAACAGATTCAGCGAAAAAAAAAATCGATTTTAATTCAATTTATATTATTCAGTGCCAACAACATTTAATCTTCTCTGATTATCGAGGTTTTTCTTTAATCACTCAAACAACTAAAACGATACAACAAAAGTAAATTGCTCGGAACTCTAAGTTTCAGAACGAGAGTTTTTAGAAATCAATGATAAAAAAAACATTGAAATACATCGATAATGATTTATTATATAAGGAAGCATTAGAGGAAAATATTCTAGTGTCCTCACTCACCAGTGATTTATACATTTATAACTTTTTTTTTTTAAATCCTACCAGAAACCGATAAAATGAACGCACTAAAAGACAGCAGGATGTTTAAACAAGGTTACCGATCTCAGTTTTATTGGTAATACAGCCAGGACTTCTGTACAAAATTTATTCTATTTAATACAAGAAAATATCCATAGTAAAATTATCTAAAATCATGTACAAAATGGATTCTAACTTGTTCACCGCACGATATTATCAGACCTATTTTTTTTCTCCTTCAGTTTAAAATATACTGTAAAGAGGAATATCATAAACAAATTTTGAGGACTGATTCAACGAAACTTCGGCCCAATCAAAAGACAGCAAAAAAACAAACAAAAAAACTTGAGATAAAAGAATGGGTAAATATATTTGTTTAAAATACGAGACATACTTTTCTTTTTTTAATGATCAATTTCGATGCTTCTTTAATGGAGGCAAGATAAAAAAAAATGGTTTGTTAGTAGAGGAATACTTAGAGATAAGCGCCACAGTCAACTATCAATTCATGCTTAGAGTGACTAGATGACAACCTCCACCTGGCCAGAGAAAAAACAAAACATTTGCCTTAAGCCTCGAGAACAAAGAAACGTTTATACAAATATAGGAACCCAAAACCACGAAAACTATTTAGTTCTTTCAATAGAACTCTGAAAGAACTTATTTCTTTATTATGCGAATGACCGTTTTTGATCGATATTTGTAAACACGTTCTAAAGTTTCGTGCCAAATGTTGTTATTTTTTTCAATTGATGAAATTAATTCTTTTAACAAATAGTTTTGTCAGGAAAATTCACTAAAATTCTCTTCAGTCAGTCACTTAAAAAAAAACAACTAATTGTCTTCTAGCGCTTTCCTCTTCCCCAGATTGAGAACATTTTCCAAAAGGAAAATCTGTCCCCTGAATTCGTATCATCCTTTGATTCAGAGGTGTAATCTTTAATGTGTGGCGCTCCGTTCTGTCGAGAGTGCCTCTTTTGGTCTTCACAGGGTGATGGATTAGAAGGACTAGAATGACCGGACTGCGGATTATCTCTGGTTTCTCTTAACATATCTAGAACATTCTGTTCAGATTTTGTTACCTTTGCACGAGTCAAGGTGAAGCTACGATTGGTGGCCTTTCCAGATGGTTGATCAGCAGAGGCTGACCCGCTGGACGGACTGTCGGACTGGACAGCAATAGGATCTTCCACGAATGCTTGAGCGAGATTCCTGCTGATTTGTTTTCTAATCGTTTTTTTCATGGACAAGTGACGCTCAAGATGGCGTATATCTTTGTCGGTCAAAGTCTTTGTGCCATAAGTACCACATTTGCCATCTGTATTGTTCCTGTTATGATCTGATGAAGTATGAATTTCGTCCGTAGGAGGTTTGTTTTTTTTCTTGGTTCTACTTTTTTTATTTTCTGGGTTAGAGTTCTCTAACCCACTCCTCCCCTCTTCACCCTCTATTACTTCCCTGGGGCTTTCCTCGAGGAATTCATCAGGGATCCCATCAAAATCTCTTCTCTTCCTTCTGGTACTTGGAGAACAATCATACTCACAAACCTCCTGCAAACCGTTAGGTATTGAATCCTTATTTGGGTTGTAGAAGATATTCCTGACGTCGGGTATGTTTCGGTCCATGTTGGCCACACTCACAAGAATCGTTTCTGACTGGAAGAAAAAGAAAGAAAGTGAGCATACCACAGGCTTCTAATAATATATATATATATTTAAAAAATATACTGAACTTTAAAGCAAAGCTTTAAATGAACTACAACACTACTGTGAACTACGTCGACGTGATCAGTTTCAATATCTTTATTACTCACAGCGTCATGTCTAATATAAGGAGGTCCACTGCAATTTGGCCTCACTGAGCAGAGTAGCGTTTAAAATATCCTAAAATACAACAAATAACATAGCCCTGTTGAGGTGGAGTGAATATTATAACGATAAAAGCAACATACGATGCAGTATTTGATTTTCCGTTTAGCGTAATGCTATTCTGTCTTGGGTATTTGTGGCAAAAAATCTGTGTCTAAAACAGTGACGTCGTCAAGGCTCAGAGGTACATTTGTGGGTCTGTCCTTTTTTGGGTGGGGTGCTTTTTGTTTCTTTATGAGTTCTTGTGCGTTGAAAATAGTTTGATAGCTAGATTATGCAGTTAAAAACTACAAATTCAACACATGTGCTTAAATTTTGATGAAGAACGTCACCCTCAACACCCTCTCTTTGCGCCTATGAATAAGAGGTTAAAGTAAATAAAGGTAACTTTGATACTTAAATTACCGCATGTAGGCGCTTCTAGGAAAGGTATGGGCTGTCAGTCCTACAAGACTCGCCACCTGGAACCCTTTCTTGTCTTTTAACCTTTCGAATCGAGTTAAGATCCGACACTTCTCGAGCAAGGTGGGCGACGGTACACTACAGCAGAGCAGAATAACCGGTTTTATGCAAGATAAACGCGAAAATTAAAGAAGTCGGGTTTGCCCAGAACGTTGGTATGATAACTTACGTCCAAGGTTTCGGAAGGAAAAGGTATTAAACACATCCAAACTATTTCATGTTACAATGCAATGTCAACAAATTTACTAAACTAACCATAAATTCGAATTCGATTTGAATGCGTCAATTAAAATTGTAGAGGTGTTCCTGAATCACGTGCTGCTCGTGTACACGTACTTAAAACAGGTTGTTTAGTAGGCCGGTTAACAACAAATGAAATAAGAATCAAGAAACACAAGAACATTGATTATTCGCAAGATAGTGAACGGAGTATGTAATCTAGTTTTTGAGACGCCACTGAAGGCCATCTATGGTTTATTATTAGCTCAAGAGTCTTTAGTTTTGGGAACAGTTTTTAAAGAAATTAAATGTAGCCATCTACATGGTTTTCAGTTCCCGCCATACGAAATTTACAAGAAAAACGTGTTTATATTACCACATGCATCTCTTCAACTAAATTTTAAATACCATCACAAGGCGATTATGTACGTTGATTGTTAAGGCCATGCTTCTCAAACGCACAGCAGGTAGCGCCAATAACGTTCAGATTTTTTGTTGCACTAGCACTCGGTAGGTGGAGCTAAGGATATCCAGATTTTTTTTTTTTTTTTCTGGTACAGTTGGATAAATACAGAATTAGCAGAAGACTATAAATTACAAAACTTTTTTCTGTTAAATAATATCAAGTATTCGATGCAACAAAAACGACTTTGGGAATTGAACTGCGAACCTTTGCAGTGGACCTCATGTTTTCACTCATAAGGCTTCCCATCATGGGTAGGAGCAACGTGCTGCATTATTAAGGTTGATACGACCACCACATTACAGGAATCGTAACGATATTTCAAGTGAAATATTGCGTACCTATAGGTCATGCTATAATTATTTTTTTTTAATTAAACACAAAGCTACACAATGAGCTATATGTGCTCTGCCCACCAAGGGTATCGAAACCCGGTTTTTAGCATAAGTCCGCAGACATACCACTGGGGGCCATGCTATAAATACACCAGTTAGGTGAACGAATCGGTTTTACTGAATAAATGAAGAACTTTCCAAAACGGTAACATGAATAAAGTTTGAAGGTTATGTTTATTACCACCAGATGGCGAAATAACAATATAAAGTTCTATCAACTTTTAGAAAGTCCGACAGTTTAGACTATTTGTTTTTAAACAACAATAGAAATTAATTAAAAGGATAAATGTACAGAATCTTTACAAAAATGGCATACCGAATTTACATGTGTGGTTATGGCCCGTATTAGACCATCTTGTATATAATAGCCGCTATAACTCCGTCAAATTAATGCACATTGTGTACGTCTCTTGACTGGTTGAAATATCTTTGAAACTCAACAGCAAATTGCCACACTGCTCTCTTTTTAAGATAAACTATAATTTCTATATAATCACTGCTACTTCTAAGATATGCATTTCATTTTCCTGAAAGGGAAGAGCCATCTGTTCAACAAGTGGGTTTCTCGACATCACTGACATCTAGTATCAATATCGATGCCGATATCTTGGATAGATGCTATCTGCTCTCACTAAGTTTCAAACAACAGACCAGAGATTAATTGGTCAGCAGTCAGTATCCACTGTCAACTTTTGTCTGATGCAGTGAGTGCTTGGGTTTCATTACTATTCAGCGCCCCAACGACTTCAGAATGCGGAGCACGTTTTTTGGACAACGGTACAACGAAATCGCTAAGTTTAGGCTAAGTCCGCTTCAGTATTGCGCTATTACCCGATTCCGTCAGTGTATCTTACATATATTTTTTTTCCGTCACGCACCGAGTGTAATAAATTTTAACTGTATTTCTGTGGCCACGATATTGTTTTTAAGATAATTAAATTGTCAGACTTTGAATTGTACACATATATAGCATGACAAACAGTGCCAAAGAATAGACAAGAAAGGTTCCCACAAATGTTAGTAGACCTATCGATGTAGGCAACAACAAGGAAGTAAACGTCTCTTGAATATGTATTTACATCCTATTGGAGAGTCAACAAAGCCAGGAAATAAGTTTGTACAACCGTAAAAACGGGGGCTTTGTTAACAATAAACCTGTTCTACATTATTATTACCCCGTGAAATATATCATAACTTCATCTCCATAATATTAATTCCGGCACATTTCCCGCGTAATCTACAATAATATTAAGAGTGTGCGCGAATATATATTTATGTCTATGAAGATGTTTCTTTCGAGGCAAAGAAGCAGCTGAACTTAACCCAAAATATATCCACAGAGTAGGACAGCAATAAGCTTATGGTTTTACAAACTCTAAAATCAGGAATTCGATTTCCATCGGTGGGCATTGCCATAAGAAAAAAAAAAAAACATTATTGCGAAAGACGAGATAATTTTGTTGTTAAATTCTAACGAAGCCTTACAATTCCGTGAGAAGAAACGGGTTTAAAATTCGTTGGTGGGGTCTGAAAGAAGGGTCTGTACCCTTTTTTATCAACACCACTAATTCTCGTGGCCACTAATCGAGTAAATACCCTTATAATGCGCTCAGTGTCTCAAAGTGCAGAAAGGGGATTTGTGACAACAGAACGAACCATGAACCTTTGAATTTGCAGTCCTTTCCACTCATTACTGGGCCACGCCCGGTTAAAAACAGCATTTTTATTAAGTCACGTAAGTGGTTACAATGAGAGGCCTTGGGACTTAAGCTTTCCTAACAGTCTTTCGTCATTGGTTACAGTGACAAGCCTTGCAGCTTGAACTTTTCCAAGTCTCGTAGTTCACACTTTATTAGACTCTGTCTATATTTCAGTTGATAAAGTAAGATAACATTATTCTATATCAAACCTCAAAGAGAAATTATTCTTAATTTTTCAAGACCAGGAATAATTATTAGCTTTCCCGATCTCAAGTTATTTTTTGAAGACCATATAAAAATATTGTGGTAAAATATTTCAATACAAGAAAAGAAAAAAATTACGCTTAAAAACCGGGTTTCGATATTCGTGATGGGCAAAGCACACATAGCTCATTTGTAATAACTGGAAACTCACTTGAAGAAAAAAATGTATCTTTTTGTTAAACTGAAGATGGCTTAAGAAGATCGAAACATTGTTGTCTACTTTATTTTAGATACCGATACCAGATCTTGAGATAACTCATTGTGTAGCTTTGTGCTTAACAACAACCAAAAATGATCAAACAAAATCTATTTTTGTTTTTGTTTTAAGGATTATCTCCACTAATCCAACCACTACACTAAACAATATCGCCACTTATCCAAACACTACATCTACTAAACAGTATCTCCACTAATCCAACCAATATATCTTCTAAAAATATCCCACTTGCCACATCCAATAAACAGTATCCTCACTAATCCAACCACTAAAGCTATTAAACAGTATTCCCACTACACCTACTAAACATTATCCCCACTAAGAATATCCCCCACCTGTACTAAAAGACTATCCCTCTTAAACCAACCACTATATACAATGCATATTTTAACTGAAGAAAAAGTTAGGGCACCCCCACATTTATTCCCACTTGAAATGGCTCAACTCACACACAGGTGTATCACACCAGGTGCACATGATTAGAAGATATCGTTACTCAGCATTTTGAATGAGGCTTTCCCTATTTAAACCTCAGACATTTAGTTTGGTGTGCTCCTAACTGTTGAAGTGAGAGTGAGCACCATGGTGAGAGCAAAAGAGCTGTCTGAGGCCTTCAGAAAGAAAATTGTAACAGCTTATGAGTCTGGTAAAGGATTTAAAAAGATCCCAAAATATTTTGAAATCAGCTATTCCACTGTCCGGAAAATAGTTAACAAGTGGAAGGCTTTCAAAACAACTGCCAACATGCCCAGGTCTGGTCATTCAAGTAAATTCACCCTGAGAGCAGACCGCAAGATGCTAAAAGAGGTCTCCAAAAACCCTAACATCTCATCACGGGACCTACAGCAGGCTCTGGCTACTCTTGATGTGAAAGTGCATGCCTCTACAATCAGAAAGAGACTGCACAAGTTTAACTTGCATGGGAGGTGTACAAGGAGGAAACCTTTGCTCTCTAAGAGAAACATCAAGGCCAAACTGAAGTTTGCCAGAGAGAAAGTAGACAAAGACCAGGACTTCTGGAATAATGTTCTTTGGACAGATGAGTCCAAAATTGAATAATTTGGACACCAGAACAGAGGACATGTTTGGCGTAAACCAAATACAGCATTCCAGGAAAAGAACCTCGTTACAACTGTGAAGCAAGGAGGTGGAAGTGTCATGGTTTGGGGCTGCTTTGCTGCAGCAGAACCTGGACAGCTCACAATCATAGAATCCACCATGAATTCTACTGTGTATTAGAGGGTGCTTTAGGATCATGTGAGACCATCTATACGAACATTAAAGCTGAAGCGGAACTGGACCCTGCAACACAACAATTACCCAAAAGGTACCAGTAAATCCACAAAGAACTGGCTGAAAACTAAGAAATGGATAGTCTTGGAATGGCCAAGTCAAAGCCCAGATCTTAACCCCACTGAGACGCCGTGGGGTGACTTGAAACGGGCTGTTCATGCAAGAAACCCCTCAAACATCTCACAGCTGAAAGACTTCTACATTGAGGAGTGGGGCAAATTTTCTTCAGACTGATGGTAGAGACTGGTAGATGGCTATCAGAAGCGTCTCACTGCAGTTATTTTAGCCAAAGGGGGTAACACTAAATTAGGGGGTAGGGTATTCTAACTTTTTCCTCAGTTAGAATATGCATTTATGTAGAATTACATTTACAGAAGATCTTGAAATGTCTTTTTTTCAGTTTTAATTGTTTAGTTATATTCCTATAGTCTCTCAGTATTGTTAAAATTGAGATTAAAAATCTATATATCGGAAAATGTTACAAAAATACACAGGCTTTCATAGGGTGTCCTAACTTTATCATATGACTGTATTTATCAAAAATTATCCTTACTAATCCCACCATATGTACTATAGATTATCCTTATTAATTTCATTATTAAAAAGTATTTCCAATAATTCCACTACTCAAACTATTGTACATAATAGTTACTAATTACACCACTATATATTACACGTACTCAGAGGGGCGTTTGACGGAACGACTGTTTTTGTGATATAAAAAAGAAAATTATGCTTATATTATATTATAGTACAGCTGCTTATGGTACTTAACTTTACCACTTTGCCTACATTCATCTGATGACGTATTAGCATTTTTTGGTTTAGTATAGTCGCATGCAATAGCTTCTGTTGACACTTGGTGATTGGAAGTCCGAACATGGCCGAGCGCGTTAGGGCGTGCGCTCGTAATCCGAGGGTCGCGGGTTCGCGCCCGGTCAATCCCACTATTCGTTGTTAAAAGAGTAGCCCAAGAGTTGGCGGTGGGTGGTGATGACTAGCTGCCTTCCCTCTAGTCTTACACTGCAAAATTAGGGACGGCTAGCACAGATAGCCCTCGAGTAGCTTTGTGCGAAATTCCAAAAAAACAAACAAACAAAAATGGAAGTCCGAAACTGTAGTGCTACTATTTTAATTAGTAGCATAATTTAACAATGAATAACTATTCTGTGTGTAAATAGTATTGTATTTTACTATAATGAAACATACGCATGCGTTAAGTCTAGCACACCATCTAGTGGTGTAATAGAATGATGATTAGTTGACTTTTGATTCGATGTTTGTGGAGTTCATGTGAACAGCAGTGCAATTCAACTGCATTTCATGCAAAATATTTTCCATATTTAATCTTCATTTTATTTAAAAAAAATGTACTGGGAGGTTAAGCACCCAGACCCCTGTAACATTAGCATGCTGATGGTGCTTTGCTCAATATGTTGACATTTGATCTCACAAAGTGAAATCCCCTTTCAAAACATTCTACGTATGGACTTGTATATATTTCTTTCTTTCAGACTGAAACTTCTTACAAGTAGTCATTACAAAAGAAAACGTGCTGATGTATACAAGTCATTTCTCAAGTATCAGAAAGTTAACAAACAATACATTTTGCTAACTTAGCAAAAGTGGTGGACTCGGTTATTCCAACCTGACGTATCATCACAAGTGTTTTTCAGTCAGGCTAAACAAAGCAACATTACACTCGTCATGTACGAGATTTTTGACTAATTTATTTATTTTGATAAGGAATTAATAAAAGTAATTATTCAGACTCTGAAATACTTGATAAAAACAATTGCTTTAAAAAAATCCCTTAAACACAACAAACTGAACTTTAATTGTTTCCAACTACATAAACTTAAAGCAAATAACACTCTCACAACTCTACAATCACATTAGGCCTAAATTAAGTTCTATAAAAGATGAGTTTTAAACAGATGGTGTTTGTCTACTCCAGTAACTCACTATATTTACTAAAATTTTCTCCCAGGCTATAAACATTTGTTTGTTTGTTTTGGAAGTTCGCACAAAGCTACTCGAGGGCTATCTGTGCAAAAACATTGTAGCAGAGCGTGGTTCCGATCCAGGCTATAAACAAATAAATCTGCTTTAAAAAAAAGTAAAGAAACACAAGTCAATAAGTTACTAGAAAACAATACTTTTCTTCACCATTAGCATAAGGTAGCCTTATCAAACATAACGTTATTCAAACACTATACGAACAGACACCTAGCGCCCAGCATAGCTAAGTGCGTTAAGGCGTTCGACTCATAATCCGAGGGTCGCGGGTTCGAATCCCAGTTGCACCAAAGCTGCTCGCCCTTTCAGCCGTGGGGGCGTTATAATGTTACGATCAATCCCACTATTCGTTGGTAAAAAGAGTAGCCCAAGAGTAGTTTTGCGCGAAATTTCAAAAACAAACAAAGACACTTAGTGGCCAATTAACGTAACACACACACACATATACAAAATGAATTGCCCACCAACGGCTCAGCGGAATGCCTGCGGACTTTCAACGCTAAAAGCTGGGTTTCGATACCCGTGGTGGGGAGAGCAGAGATAGCCCAGTGTGTAGCTTTGTGCTTAATTCAAAATAACAACAATAACAAAATGAATTATTAGATATTCATATTACAAACAAAAATAAATTGTTATTCTGTAAACAACATGACAAATAGTAACAGAAAACTCAAAAAGTTGCTTCACGCTAATACATTTATTATAACGTTGAATTTTTTCAAACAAGTGTTCAAACGATTCTACCATTGCTATCAAATGAGCTATCAGGCTTGTGTGAATATGATTTATCTAATTCTGTCTTTCTGCGAAATTTTCATCAACTGCGTCAGCATCTGTACTGTAAAATAAAAACATCATCACATGTTGTTCTGTAGGCACAAAGGAAGTTCTGGACAGATTTTGACTGACTGATTGTTGTTGGGTCTTTTTTCCCCACCAATGCAGCATGGGAAATCTCCATAAGATGTGTTATTTGCGTTGTTGAACTGGGAAGTGGGGGAGCAAGAAGAAGGCAGATCTTTACATTTTAACTACTTAGCAAATTTTGTTCAGCAGTTGCTCATTAAATTCTGAACTTTGTTCAAAGTATAAGTCAACACGACCCATAATTATTAGCGCTGGTTCAATTTGTAAAGTAGGGGATCTAACAACCATTGAACGCAATCAAACTCCCCAAATGTGATTGGAATTACGCTTGCGTAGCACATTCATAGTCAAGCCAGGGGGTGCTTCCACACCCTCAGCCCCCTATTTCACCTGCTTTAGCTTATAATCTTATTTTGCTGTTACATTAATTATTATAGTAACAAGACCCATGGTTTTATTTATTACTCTCTCACTAAAATCAAACAAACAAAACAACGCCAAAATGCAATGTGTATGAAGCTTGGAGTCCATCACGTTGTCGAATTATTTAATAGTCAGTGTTAGCGAAATGGAAGAATTGTCGGGTCAGATTTACGAGTAGATATAAACTACCTATTTAAAATTCAATAAAGCCACTAAATTGGAAAAGTTTCAACAAGAAATAATTTACCCCTCAGCAACAGGCAGGAAAAGCCTTAGCAAAGGAAACAAGTCAAGCTTTAGCAAAGGAAAGTCGGCCCTCAGCAACGGAAACAAGCCAAGCCAAGTCTTAGCAAGGGAAACAAGTTGGTCCTTGACGACGGAAACAAGTTGATTTCTCAGTGACAAAAACCAAATAGTCCCTCAGATACAGAATTAAACTACTTCTAACTGAAATAAACTTTCATTGGTGATTTTTATTTGTTTAACAAAAAACTACAAAGTAATTTGCCAAATAAGTTTTACATTTCGATGAAACAATAAGTCGAAATCAATTCAAAATAAAAATCGAATTTGTAACAAAAGAAACAGTAAGTAAGAAATGTTTCTTTTTGTTTTTAACGTAAAATATTAAATAGAATTACAAAGACACGTGACAGAAACAAGCTTACATCCCTTAGCTACAGAGAAAAATTAGGCCTTAGAAACAGCGTGACACTTAGGTTGAGTTAATCTTTCTCTTTGTATGACCTTACCTCTGCTAAACTGTAATAAGGTCAGTGTAAAATAACAATGCATTGTTATATAAAATGATACTGACATCTGGACATCGCTATTCAAGTTTTGTTTCACATGTACACGTAAGTAACCGGGCAATATCACCGGTAAATAGTTGTTTTATAACTTTCAACCACACCTACATTCATATTTACCTCCTGTATTCTGTATTGAAACATGTCTGTTAATAAATATATAAGTGCACAGAGACTTTCCGAACACCCTGTACTTCCTGTTGAAATGTTCAAGAAAAACCACTCAAGGGATATACGTGTGTAGTGGTCTCCTCAATACTGATTTGATAAAGTTCTTCTCACGTATAAACATTTGAACTACGGGAGTTTTTTACGATCACTCAAAATTCTGGGGATATGAATTTTCAGATTCAACATAACATTGTGTATATGTGGGCTAAATACCCAGATCAGAGTGAAGGAAACCAGTCAGAAGAGCAGTGCACATCGCTACAAGGGCTTCGTCCAGCTCTTTGAAGCAAATAACAGGCCTGACTGTTACATTTATAATGTGCTCTAGTAGTGAAGTGTGTTTAGCATCATCTCGTCTTGACACCCTTACCTTATGATCCTCAGCCGGAAACGCTACTCACTAATCACTACAATCCTGCTCAATTCGAGTGACAAGTCCAGCACCACTAGTTAAAAATCACATGACTAAATCTCTTACTTCTTTCTTTTACTTCGAATTTCCCAAATAAAACTCTTTACTCATTCTATTTCCCTGAATAACTATTTCACATTAGATATCCATTTCTGTGTTTTGGTTAAATTACCACCTGAAGTTTGCTGCAACATATTTATTTACAAAAACAAATTACTATCAATAAACTTAAAATCAGTTGTTCATTCAACCCGAGACACAAAAATTCGCTCAAGAGCAGGCCTGGCACGGCCAGGTGGGTCAAGGCGTGTGACTCGTAATCTGAGGGTCGCGGGTTCGCATCTCCGTCGCACCAAACATGCTCGTCTTTTCAACCGTGGGGACATTATAATGTGACGGTCAATCCCACTATTCGTTGGTAAAAGAGTAGCCCAAGAGTTGGCAGTGGGTGGCGATGACTAGCTGCCCTCCCTCTAGTCTTACACTTCAAAATTAGGGAGGGCTAACGCAGATAACCCTCGTGTAGGTTTGCGCGAAATTCAAAAACAAACCAAATCAAATCGCAATTAACACTTAGTGAAAATAATGTATCTCAACAACGAAATTCTATTCACTGAAATTTTCAGAATTAGGCACACTTAGAATCGTTGTACATAACGTTCAAACTTCGAGTAAAGAGCAATTTTCGATTTAATAGAGTGTTCGCATTATTCAATTATTAATATACGTTCACTTCAGTTCCTTCTCCTTTGACGTTTAATCTAGATGCTGTTGAAATTATCAATATTAGTGTCTAACAGAGCCCTCTCAAAACACACCTGTATATCTCGGGTTTTAAACTCCACGTGGACGCAGTTCATCCGTTAAATGCGGTATCTTGTTGGCCTAATCAGTAATTAAACAATTAAGAGATAAACGTTACCTGGACGTAGAAGCATAAATTCCGTAGTTGATTAAATAGTTTCTGTGGTTTGGTTTATCTCACATATTTCCCTTAGAATATAACACATTTTTAATTAAAAAAAGTAATACTCTCACTTTCAATGGTCCATATGTTTTAAATTTATGGATATACAGCTGTTTAGAGGTCAAGGCCTTTAGATACAACAACTCGAACACAAACCAGAACCGACCACCTACTCCTTTACATCGACAAACTCAGCACCACATTTTACACAGATATTTATTCAATTCCAACGAACTTAGCTTCTAAGAGTACATCATAATATGGTAATGATGATCGAATACGTTAATAATCGTTAGGAGTATTGCGATAGTTACGAGTGGGTTACAGTGTCATTAAAAAAAAACCTGTAGATGAATATCCGGGTCACTTTGCAACCATACTTTTAAAAATTATTATTCTAGGTTAACTTTCACAGCACTACCACGCCCTTTTTTAAACTTTTATATCGAGAGAGAGCAGGAAAAGGAGGGACAAGTTAGGCCTGTTTGTTTTGTTTGTTTTTGAATTTCACGCAAAGCTACTCGAGGGCTATCTGCGCTAGCCGTCACTAATTTTGCTTTGAAAGATTAGAGGAAAGGAGGCTAGTCATCACCACCCACCGCCAACTCTTGGACTACTCTTTTACCAAAGAATAGTGGGATTGACCGTCACATTATATTGCCCCCACGGCTGAAAGAGCGAGCATGTTTAGTACTACCGTGATTCGAACCCGCGACCCTCGGATTACGAGTCGAACGCCTTAACACACTTTTCTATGCCGGGCAGTAGTTAGGCCTGTATTAAATACCTATAAACGTAGTGTATAGTAGCAAGGTGTTAAATCTAAACCTTTCCATCAGAGATAGGAAGGGAATATGAAACTGCGAGCGGGGGAAAGTGAAACTAAAATTAGAATTCGAAAAAAATGGAAAATACTGTATTTAATGCTTGTTTTACATGGGTGGGGGATTCAAGACAGATATAACCACTGGATTTAACATTGGTATATCAATTCCCTAATCACCAGATTAAGGACTGGTGCCGGTGAGTCACAATTACAGCAGATAAACAGGCAAACACTGAGAGACAAAACATTTGTAACGGTTTTCAGTGGTACGAAACAGTTTGGGAAGATAGCAAGCCAGCCCCTGGTATCGGAAAAGTTGAGAAACGATGGAGCGAGTTAAAACAATGTTGAAATGGTGAACGCATTCCAATGATCGACGTGTAACAAAGACGGTTATATTTTCAGGTTATGGACTACTGAAGTAGTAAAATAACTAAAAAATATTCCGAGGTTGTTTCACAGTACGAGCGAATTACAGAAATAATAAGTCTATACTTTGTCGTTCCTGAAGAAAATGCCCAAGTTTCCAGTTCGAGCATTTCACTGATAGGCGAATGTGTGCAGTTCTGCTAGATATTAATATCAACTGTTCGAAAAATAAAAAGGCCTGCATGGCCAGGTGGGTTAAGGCGTTCGATTTGTAATCTGAGAGTCGCAAGTTCGAATTTCCGTCGCACCAGACATGCTCGCCCTTTCAGCCGTGTGGGCGTTATTATGTACGATCAATCACTATTCGTTGGTAAAAGAGTAGCCCAAAAGTTGGCGGTGGTTGGTGATGACTAGCTGCCTTCCCTCTATTCATACATTACTAAATTAGGGAAGGCTAGCGCAGAAAGCCCTCGTGTAGCTTTGCGCGAAATTAAAAACAAATAAGCAATTCACAAAATATCGCTACAACCAGAGTGGATGGCAGTGTTTAAAACGTCCCTGATTGTAGCCTCTTTAGGACTGTATAGTAAGTATAATTAGAAATTGCTGTATTCTTATTGCTTGTTTTTTAATGGAAAGCCACTACAGCTATCTGGCTCAAACTTTTTTATTCTAATCACCAACAATGTGCTTAATAAAACGAAACGTAAAAGATGTTTTTGTACTGTTTTGAATTCTGTGCAGAGCTATATGAGGGCTATCTGTGCTAACCGCTTCTAATTTAGCAGTGTAAGATCACTCACCGCCAACTTTTGGGCTACTCTTTTATAACAATTATTAGGATTGACCGTGTATTATGACGGCCCCACGGGTGAAAGGGTGAGCATGTTTAATGAGACGGGAATTCGAACACGCGGCCCTCAGATTGCGAGTTGAGCGTCCTAACCACCTGACCATGCCGGGCCTTGTATGAAATGATTAAAACGTCTGTGATCCGTAAGTAATTACGAGTAGCTTTGCGCGAAATTCTAAACAAAGCAAACTAAACCGTAAGTAATTAATGTCAAATGTTCACCACAAGTCAAAGGACATCAAATGATAACGACAACATTAAAGTGAAATGGACAATGTGTGAACTGAGGGGTCAACAATCGACGTTTGAACTTTTCAGAAATTTTGTTTAATGTTCTGTAAGACCTTTGGTTAGATTATTTCAATCTTCAAAGAATTATGGATGAACTAAATAAAAAAATTGTAGAACCATCAAATCAAGGACATGATATGAGATCATCTGTCGACGTGGCCCGGCATGGCCAGGTGGTTAAGGCACTCAGCTTGTAACCTGAGGGTCGCGGATTCGAATCCCCGTCACACCAAATATACACGCCATTTGAGCCGTCGGGGCGTTATAATGTTACGGTCAATCACACTATTCGTTGGTAAAAGAGTAGTCCAAAGGTTGGCAGTGGGTGGTGATGACTAGCTAGCTGCCTTCCCTCTAGTTTTATACCGCTAAATTAGGGACGGCTAGCGCAGATAGCCCTCATGCAGCTTTGCGCGAAATTCAAAACAAACCAATTTGTCGACGTTGTCAAAACGTTTATAGCAAACTCGCGACTAACTATCGTCGCTATGACGAACAACTATTGTTGAGAAAAGGTCGGACTTCACAAACCATCCAAATTTCAGGACAAGAAAAACATGAAATGAAACCCGAAAAAACAAAAAGAAACAATGACAGAGTAATGGTTCCTGAGGAAATCGTAGTTCTAATTCCTAACTTATAGAGACTTTTTTCGTCTGTTTTTTTCTGATAAACAATTCAGTATTTGTTTCATTTCTTAATCCAGACTTCGTATTGTATTCAGTTAAAAATAATTTACGTTTTTATATGACATCTGAAAAACGTTTCGTTGTTATAAACACTTATACTGAAATATGATGCGGTTGTGAATAATTTACCCCTGGTGACTTAATGACAATAATTAGTTACATACGGGATACATAAGAACTTGGACCAACATCGTGGCGACCGAACATCAATCTCTGTTGTGGTTACTGGTCCATAGAATATATTAAGTCGAATTATTATTTACTTCTTTTATTATTAGATAATACTAGATAGGTTATACCTTACGTTTAGGCTGCCACCTTCAGGGAAGTTTTAAAAAGAAATATATTCAAAATTCGATCCAAGATATTCCTAATATTCGTATAGGCCCCTAACTGTAACTATGACGTATCTGTTACAATTCGTGAGTTTCGCTAACAATAACTAATATTTACGTGTACTTCAATTTGTTCTTTTCGATAAACAAATATCTTGTTCCTTAGTTTGTTTTTAGACATATAATGAGAGAAAAATTTTGATAATTAATACCTATCTGAAGTTGAAAACTGACAAGTTTGAAATGGAATACCTTTTCCTCGTAATGGTAGAAAACTTCCAACTCTATGTGAGTGATGTAGTTAACTACTATTACCTTTAGCAACTGTGGTTGGTTTGGAACATTATAAAGATTTCCTGCAGGAAACTGGAGCTATAAAAGTACTACAAAATGCACTAATGGAAAAATAAAATCTTTGTATACCGCCCCCTATCCGATATTACACAATGAAGCAACATTTGTAAAATGTGTTAGTTTTACGTTTTTATGAAACGTAGATTCTTCTGTATTAAAAACAAAAACACCAATTTAAAAAGGTGCTTAACACATACCTACCAAATAATAAACTATTTTAATATAATAATAATTTTTTTTTGTCACTGAAGGTACCGAAAAGATACAAGACAACCACAACATAACATTTTATGGTATAATTTTGTACATCAATAAAACTTTGAATGTGTATTTTTTTTTCCCACCAGCTGTAACTTGTAGGTTAAAATACTGACTAGATATTTTTAGTTTTCAGAAAGAATGGTGCAACTGAAGATATGAAACGTATTTGTTCGTTCTAGAAAACAAATCCCGTGCCGCGATCAACAAATTTCAAGTTTTATTCTTTCCACGGTTAAACTTAATCTAAGGTAGACAATGTTATTTAAACATTTTTTAAAATTATTTTTAGTGCAGTTAAGCAGGTATACGTGTTACTGAAGTCTACAGTAAGAGCTAAAAAATCTTTCTTTGATTAGAGGGTTAAAATATAACTGTTAAAATGAAAGAAAATAAAGACTTTGACTACAAAATCAGCTACAAGTCTAAATACTTTCCATTTTTAATCCGTAACAGCTGGAACACCTCGCCTTTCAATAGTGATAAGTCTCGAGAACTTTTTCTTGAGGGAGGTATAATAATTTGGAAGTTATTCACAATTCTAAATGGCTATATTTGTCTGATGGAAATAATACTACTGTTGTATTTTAATAACTGTTGCATGTGAAATACAGCTTTAACTTACGATAAGAAAATGTTATCTTACAACAACGTATAACATACCTCAGTGTAAGTCTTTAGTGAAGAGAACAAGATTTGTAATTAACTCTTTCAAAGTAATCCAACATTTACTTCATGATTCCCTAGATAGTCTCAGAGTATGTCCAACATTCGCTTAAGGATACAGGTAGCTTGCACGTGCAAGGCCACGTCACGAAATATAGAAGCTAGGCCACTTTGCAAGTCGAGTTTCTGCTCCGAATCTTGACACAATATAACACAGAGTGCGGCAAGTCCACCTATTCCTCGTTCAGGCTCACTTAGCTATGAATACGGCACTCGGAGAGAAATAAACCTGTTCAGGACGTCTGCGCATGTCTGTTGTATCAGCTCAACCACGGTCACTTCACCATACATAAGAACCTTGGTGAAGCAAGACAACTCTTTGTTATTTTTTTAACCCTAAAATGCAGTTCTAAGTCTAAAAGAATCGGCACCACTTTTTGTTGTGCTGTAATTCTATGTTGCCATAACTCTCTACAATTTGGTGACAAATATTTTTAGGAGTCTTTTTTTTTAGCAAATATCTAATAGTGCTGTAAACATAATATATAATACAGGTTTTGTCCACAAAACTACCCAGAAGTTTGAACGTTTTCCCTTCTTTACCCTATAACAACTCGGGTAAAGTATTTCAGGACTACCTCGTAGGGTTAAGGTTGAAAATCAGAAAAAGAAAAACGTGGATATTTAACTAATAACAAATCTCTTCACACTATTTTGCAGTCTATGGCAGATAAAGAAAATGCAATATAATAATTTAAACTGTCACTTAGGGCATCTATCCTAACCAACATCTGTAAAAGTAAAAAATATTATATTGGGACATGTCTGGCGTGTATAATGTAATTAATTTCTTTACTTGTATTAATCACTTCACATATATCATAATCTCGCTTACATCACCTTTTTACAGTGGTGATAGTTAGGTTAATTTCAAGCTGTCAGCTGGACATAATGGTTCGAGAGTATCGAATATAGATTCCTAACAGTGTGTTGAATACTTTTTTGTACTGTGAAACATATCGAAATGTTTCAGAATTTTGAAATTTGTTTGTATTTTTTATAAATCCCACACAAAGCTTGTCAAAGAATTACTTTTTTTTTAAAAATACTAAACTTGATTACAAAAGTCAAACGAATGACTAGTAATCAGTGATGTCGAGAAATATAAATTTCCAAACGAATGACTGTTGGTGAACAGGTCCTGGCTGGAAGAAGCGGTAAAACTTCGCCCACAACACTTGCGTGGTAACCACAAGCCTAAACTGGTCTAGCCTGAGGAGAAAAACAAGAACAGCGGTTTTTTTTTTAGGCCTACTGTTGCTAACACAACAAAAGAACAATAACTACTCACGAAAATACTTTATTTTGTGAGAGAACATTATAGAAGGCTTGAATTTATAAACTACATTTTTTCACGTATGCCATTAAATTGTACTAATTCAGTGTTTTAAAATAAAATATATTTTTTAAAGACTTTAAACGTTTATTTCGATTTCAAGTTGTTTTCTTTTACAATCCTCTTTACAGAATGACGTTCAATAATTTTATTTGAGGCATACTTGGACAAATTGTTTTTATACAATGGTAGAACATATTTCACCAAATGCAGATGAAAAATCCACTAAAGACCAATTATAATACACTTAGATCTAAATCGCACAATATTAACATTCCTGAGTAACGTAGTATTGACTATTAGTATCGAACGAGATCAGACAGCCAAACACTCCTTACCAAAATCTGATATTTAAAAACTTTTGTTTTTTGTTTTTGAATTTCTCACAAAACTAGCCGTCACTAATTTTGCAGTGTAAGACTAGATGGAAGGCAGCTAGTCATCACCACCCACCGCCAACCCTTGGGTTACTCTTTTACCAATGAATAGTGGGATTGACTGTTACATTATAACGCCCCCACGGCTGAAAGGGCGAGTATCTCTGGCGCGACAGGGATGCGAACCCGTGACCATCAGAATACGAGTCGAACGCTTTAACACGCTTGGCCATGCCGGGCCAAGGTGTAAGGACAACGTAGAGACGAAAAACATTAAGACTTAAGGTTCCCATAATTCCTTAATCGACCCTGTTGGTTATTCACATACAGTGGAGTACTTTAAAATCAGTATTACTCTGGTATATTCGGATGAAGTGAAGTGGCACGCCTTAACACGCTTGGCTGATTTGAAAACTACATTAATTTTTTTTATCAAAAAGAACTAGACAGATATGTTAGCGCCGCTATCTGGTCTAATAACACACCATAGATATCATCAAACAATTATTATACTGATGTAACTACTATCACATTACACACGATTTTAGACGCACACTCAACAATGAGTGTCTAATACACTCTAGTGATTAACTAAAAAAATAACAACACGCATTTACATAACGAATAAATACAGCTACCATTTTCAAACATTGGTAAGTTCATAAACAAAATGACGATACTTAAGTAAATCCATACGTTATAAAACAGTCTATACCATTTTATAACTTTTCGAACAATTAAATTCATCAAATTTAACGTTTTTATGTGTAAAAAGTCTATTATTAATACAAATATAATTGACAACAGACTACTGAAACAGCTGACAGTCTGACATACAAAAACTAATTATTTTTTATGAGCGTAAAGCCATGTTCCAAAGTAACAGTATTAATATCTAAAAGAACATAACTATAACATGATGTGGTGTTTATTTGACCGTTTACTTGCAGTTGATGTTTGATGTATTTTTGTCGCATTTACGTATATCTTAATAGTCTTCCAGTGAATAGCCACCACATCGTCTCAAAAGGAATGGTTTCACACACGTAAAGAAAGGTTAGGGTATGTTCTTCAGAACCGCCTATCGTCCATTAATCACATTCATGAAATTTACACCTATTGAATTCACCAAATTAATTATATTTTCCATTTAAATGTTCTTTCAATCAGTCTTAAACAACAATTTACATAATTCTCCTTGTTGAAGGATTACCTGAAGAGAAATGGGGAGTGAATAACTTCGAAGTAAATGTTTATTTCCTTAATTTTTTTGTAGTAAATTATATGGATTTTTGAATAGAAAACTCTGTTGATAAGTATCAACCGCAGTTATGGAAAACAGATATTTATGGCTATGACCCCTCACACTTGTCAGAGTCACTGGAGCAAACAGGAAAGTATCGTAGGTCCATCAACTCCAACAAGTTTGAGTTCTTGGATTTAGCAAACTAAACGAGTTCGACTATTATTAACTAGATTTTCAAAAATCCAAAATTATATCAAAGTTAAAAGAACAGCTGAAATAACTGAGTAAGAGTTAATTGTAAGTATTGCACACTGAGTTGTTACACAAGAGCGCTATAATGGGCATTAGCCATTGAATATCATTAGTATCCGTTTAATAACTTTAGTTCAAATGGTATAGACTGCTGTTCACGTACGAGAAGTAAGAAGGTCGATTACAGTTAGTACGAAAATGTTGCAACACGAGAAATGTGGAGGTTGTCTCGCAACCCAGAGATTAGACTCGTAGACGTGTCGTGCTTGTGTGAGGGGAATAACACGAGACCTGGTAGGATTGACCCTTTAGCTACTGCTAATAACGTCAAATCACACGGATACCACAATCACGCGAGACAATTAATTAATAAGATCGTCTCGAAAGTTTGTATGCAAAATATTTTGTTCATTCTACAAGACTTCTCGGCAAAATACATGTATCTGTATCTATTTCACACAGTGTTGTCTAGTAACTGACTCAGGCTAACCTATACATAATAATATTTTCGTAGTATTAAAAGTATTTTCTTTGTGTTACAATTCATTCCTGTAGTTCCTTTAGATTATTGATCAAGACATTACAACTAACATTGTATTTGAAGGTCAAATAACTTTTTGAACAATTTATAAAGAAATTCACTTAATATTTGAGGAATCTTCTGGATAAAACGATGGGATCTCTAATAGAAAAAAAATTATGATGATTTATAGTAAATAGTAAAATAAAAAGATCTTCGATAAATAACTACTTAAAAAGTGTGTGTGTTTGTGTGTGCTTATTCCCTTTATCGAACAGTAATAAACTTAGAAGAGTTTCAAACTTGCTATACAAAAGTCAGGAAACCTCTCAACTTCAACTTTTTAATAAGATTTAGAAGCACCAAGACCGATTCGGTGAACGGGGAATTCTTTGTCAACTAATATTTTTCTTGTAACTACGAGTAGTATAAAGTTATATGAAAATAGCAGGATTTTAACTCGCTTTTCTCTCCTCTCCAAATAAAATCCCCAAAATGTCGCTTCCAAACAAGATTCATTCCATTGCATTACTGTAATGTAAAGAGGGGGATTCAAAACAGAATAAGGTTGCTTATGTTTCCATGATAATTTTTTCGTCGTCAAGGGAACGATTTTGAGTGGTGAACGAGCGAATACTGAGAATCGTGTTTCAAATCTGTAAAGAAATGGCAGTAATCAATTCAAGTCACTGCAAATTTATCCTCATCAAACATTAAGGCAAACTTACGAAGCACTATTTACTGTAGAATTACAGGTTTATACACACACACACCGTTATTTTGGATTTTAATTTGCACATGAAATTAAGCTTTCAAAATATCGTATTATACCCTTAACACCGAAACGTATCGTGCTTTATCAATAACAACGAACTCTTATTACGCTCTCTTTAACTGTATTTCAACAATACTGATGACTAAAACGTTATTTTCTGGTATTCCTTCTAAAGCAGATCAGTGTTACATTGTTCCTATCGTACAGGATGCAAAATTACACAAGGGGCTTATCACAGAGTCCTGACTTTGTACAGAAGCAATGTGTGGTTTAGAACAAACAAACGAAACAAAGAACCACTATAATTTCTAACACAAACAAGCAAGACGTGATACAATGCATCGACATGACGTCACGCCTCGGTGATTTACGGTGAAGACAAATACACCTGCAGCTGACCTCTCTATCAGGGTCGCCTTCTATCATGTGGAATTGGGTCACCTGAAGACATTTGAGCAAAAACCATACTAATTCACGCCCCGAGTGTCCAAATTCTCCCTTTCTTAGAGAGAGTAATTATCACAGTTCTTTATTCCCTGCCTTTTTGTTTCGGTAGAACCAGGGAGATGTTTCATTTTTTTATTTATATATTTGTTTAAACCTAATGTGACGCTTGGTCAAAGCCGATTTATCAATTAAGTTCAAGAATAAAAAATATCGAAGCCTGTTCTTTGTTCACACTCTTCCAAGAGCATCTTTCTTTGCCTCCATGAAAAACGTTTTTAAGTTTATATTACAACAGAATTTGTCAAAAACAAAAAAAAAATCATTACTTGTGCAGTTTCATTATTCTGATTGGAGCAATTTTATGTTTTTGGTGAAACTGTCTCCAGAATGCGCGATAACATTCTATATATCATTTTCGCCATATATGGTTTTGCTATGAAATTGATAAATTTAACTTAGACAAAAATGCGAGGTTAGGTGCCCATGTTCGGTTAAACCACCACTGCGCATGGTCAAAATTTCTAATCTGAAATAGAAAAGTCGATAAAAAAACAAACATAAACATCTTTCCGAAAAACCCAGGAGAGTGTCATTCTTCATATAGCAGCAATTACAGAACTATATAATCTTAATTATTCCTAAATGGATAATGTTTGGAATCTACTGCTTTAGATACACTCAAGAATTCCAACTTATTTTAGCTGAAGTGTTAGTTACAAAGTTATTTTTTCATTTATTGAAACTTAAATTATCTTAAATTTTGATACAAAGCCACAGGAGACGATTTTTACTTATTGACAAATGAGTCAACTTAATCTCCTGCCACAGAAGAAGTTTTATGCTTCCAGCTTTCAATCACCATGCTATTTAAATCTTTAGTCACTTGGTGGAATCTAATCTCCTGATGCCAGACTGTTTCAATCTTCAGCCACTAGGTGGAATCTAACTTTCTGATTTCAAGACTGTTTCAGTCTTGAGTCACTAGGTGGGATTTAAGCTTCTAATGTCAGGCTGTTTCAATCTTCACTCTCTACGTGGGATCTCACCTTCTGATGCCAGGCTGTTTTAATCTGCAGTTACTAGGTGGGATCTCACCTTCTGATATCAGGCTGTTTCAATCTGCAGTTACTAGGTGGGATCTCACCTTCTGATATCAGGTTGTTTCAATCTGCAGTTACTAGGTGGGATCTAACCTTATGATGTCAGG
The DNA here is from genome assembly GCA_011833715.1 of Carcinoscorpius rotundicauda. Taxonomy (NCBI): domain Eukaryota; kingdom Metazoa; phylum Arthropoda; class Merostomata; order Xiphosura; family Limulidae; genus Carcinoscorpius; species Carcinoscorpius rotundicauda. Next base: position 16,878,579 of record CM022391.1, read on the forward strand.
TTGTTTTCAACCTTCAGTCATTAAGCGAGTTCTAGCCTTCTGCCACAATTTTTCTATATCTTTAGATTAATTATGACCATCTATCTTCAGATGGATTCTAACCTTATGTTACAAGATAGTTATCTCCAAGTTTGTTATAACTAGCTTCCTACCAGTAGACTGGTTTGGAAATTTTGTCACAAGGTTATTTACAATATCGCATCTCCTCCAGTTTAGTTTCTGTCTTTAGCCACCAGATGGATTTTTATTCATTGTCATAAGTTGGTCGCAAGTTTTCCTAGACCTCTGTACCCTGACTAGTATCTTTATTTAACTATATATTTTAAAAAGTCAGTGCTCACTGGATTGACACCATCTCGAAAGAACCCTGTGTGTAACCACAGTCACAGCTAGTGTGTACTGGTGTTTGTCAAATTTTATGCACCTTTAAGGCTGTTGTAGATAAAGTGAACTACTTTATGTAATTTGAAAGACTCTTAACATTTTTATATGAAGCTAAGGGTCTTGTTGATACCTAAATAAGTCCCAGCTACAATACTACACAAAGGATTACAACAAATAATTATATCCTTAATTTCTTACGAGATGACAATTAATTAAAAAACAAAGAAACAAACTTTATAAACATTTTTGTCCCAGATTCGAATAAGCTATTCTTGTGTTAACATCTTTTAATTTCCCTTTAATAATGTATGAATTGGATTAAAAACACAATTAACAACATCTATTACCCACTAGGGACACCACCTCTATATCTCGATTTTTATCGTTAGTTTTCTACGATGAATAATGTAACGGACAAAAAAAAGTTTAATATGGTGTAATATCTGGATAAACATTTATCTCCTGCCTTTGGATCAGGTGTTTTTGCAATCTACTCAAACAATAAACACACAAGTTAGTGTGTTTAACTAACTTGTAGTTGGTTAAATAGTATACTTGGACAAGCTGTCATTGGTTCAACAGAATAGAACAGTTTCTAACGACACATCTGTGGAAATTATGCAGTTTAACAACAGATTTCAGTGTTAGGTCTAATACAACTTGTCTGATATAATACCCCCAAAAAAATCTTCAAAAAAACAACTTTTTTTTATTGATATGATCAATAAGCATTATTGAAATTGCTTGCAAGTTCAAAAATCCCACTCTTCTCAAATTATATTTCTTTCTCATAACAGATTTAATATCTCTCTTATTCTTAAAGTTGGACAGCACTTCTATTTTAGCAAATAGCACACTGAGATCTTTGTGTTCGTTTTTCCCATACTCAACACTTTATTGACATCCTTTCAACCCCATCCTGAGACCATCATCACTTCAAAACTTCCATTTTGGGGGTTATTGTTTACCAATTTTGTCGTTAACAAGTACATTATTTACATCAAATAATATATGAAATAACGTTTTTCACAAAGTGAGGCCGTGTTGTAGCTTTAGTCCTGGACAACCGTAAAGTGGTGCTGTGAAACATATATTACAATACTATGCCTAAAAACAATTTTAGCATTAACAGAAAAAAAATGTTTTAAATTAAAACAAATAGTAATACCTAGAATATTAATGCAGCCACCAAGACATTAAACACATCAATAAATACTCTTTATACAAACAGATTCATAAACATAATTCAAGCCAGTACTAGTAAATGAAAAATATAAAAACCATACCCAGTGCTTTTTAAATAAATACTTCTGCACTCGAATTGAAACATGTGAGCAAAAATCTACAAAAAAACATCTCTGAAACCTATTTAAGTACTGTCTTTTTCTTTTAAATTCTTCTTTAACGTTACAAGCAATCAGGGCTTAACATAATTTGAATTTTTTTTTAATTTTGTTTGTATGTAGTTGAGCACAAGGTTACACATAACGGGATACCCGTGCTTTGCCCACCATGGGTATTAAAACCCAATTTATAGCATTGTAACTCTGCAGACATGCCACAGTGCCACTTATTTCTTTAAAAATTTCCAAGTTATATGAATTATCTTTTACTGGTCCAGTATAAATATATATATATATTTTTTTTGGGGGGGTGTTGGTAGAGTGGGGAACTTCTAACATTAAAATTCTAATCATCAGAACTATATATGCACTTAGAAGGAACAAGTTTAAAATCAACTTAACCAGTGACTAATAATGAAAATAAATACAGTTAATAAAACAAAACATTTTATTCACAGTGTTCTAACAGTTTGGAATAACTTATTCCATCTTCAGTGAAATCAGAGAATCGTGACAAAGATGATTATTAACTAATTTTTATAACACAATTTTCAAATTTCACTGAATTTCCTGGAATCAGTTATTCCAGGACATTTGAACTTTCTAAACAAAATGTATTATGAACTGTCTTCATCTTGATTCTTAAACTTCACTTTCCACAACTTAACTGGAGGTTCAAACATCTTCGAAACAAACAATCAACAACATAACATCTTACAATCAGTCAAAAAAACTTACTATTTTGTTTAATTACACTTTTTCCATGTCTCTGATTGACCCTCATCAGTTAAGTACATATTTTATCAGTAAAAGTTAGGTTTTTTCAACTGGTTAACCAACCACCAAAGTCTTGAAGTACTCAGAATAGTTGGTTTGATAAACAAGCAAAGTTTAAAAAAAAACCTATTTAAGCATGTCCTAGCTGTTCCATTCAAAGTTAGAACAACTGAATACTTCACTTAACATAGAAGTCAATTTCAGCTGGCTCAGTTGAAATAGTTCTCATATTCAACAAATCTATTATATGTTAATTCAATGACAAAGATTACCATTTCTAACTGGTTCACTACTACTGTTACAACACTTGTCATTGATTCAATTATATAGTCATACAATTTATGACTTGATATCATCAAACTTCTTGGTGGAACAACATTATAATGAAATAACTTTTGATTTGTTAGATATTACATTTAACTAACTTGTAGTTGGTTAAATAGTATACTTAGACAAGCTGTCATTGGTTCAACAGAACAGAACAGTTTCTAATGACACAGCTGTGGAAATTATGCAGTTTAACAACGATTTCAGTGTTAGGTCTAATACAACTTGTCTGATATAATACCCCAAAAAAACAATTTACTCTTCAAATAGCAACCTCTTTTTAGGGTTACATTGACTTAAGAAATATTTAGTATTGAGCCATAATGAAGTTTTTCATCACAAGTGAACTCCTCTTCAAAACTGGATGATGAAAATGCTGAAAGGAAGGGCTATCATTAACAAAACAATGAAAAGTTGGTAAACTGTTCCCACAATTAGAACCTTACCACTTTGACTGTCTCTACACAATTGTGGCAATATACAGTCTGTTGGGAAACGACGTCCAGAATACAGCGATGTTGATGGTCATGATGTTGATGATGTAGTGAAATTTACCAAGAGGAAAAGATAAAGATAAAATATTGACACGGAGATGAAACTTTGATAGAGGCCCTTAGAACTTAATAGAAGCCTTCTTACACAGAGCTCGATCATGCTGGTTACAGTTCCAAGAGATACACCCAAGTGGACAATATTCAGTTCATTCAGGTTTGAAAAATGTTCACCCCTTGTCTCTAGTCACAGATAAAGATAACTGACAAAAGTACTGGTTTTTATTTTAGTGCACTGTTGGATTCGAAGACCAGTCTCAAATACTCAAAACAAGAACAAACTAACAAAACTATTTTTTTTTTACAAGTTTCATTTATACAAGGTTACATCAAATCTAAAATTCATTCTCAATTAATGATCTGTTTCAAAGATGTTTGTGACTGACTTTTTCAGTTTGTGAAATTTCAAGACAAGTATTCAAAAGCTCCCTAACATAGATGTCATGCTTCTAAACAAAATCCAGCAATTTTGAAAAAGAAACAACAACATAATGTAGCTATATGGGAATGTTTCATGTTTAATCAACAGTTTCTTTTCAGTTTCTTTTGTACTCTTATAGTTGTTCCTGGTAACCACCTTGGGTTCTTCTTCAATCTTCTGGGTGTTCTTTTCAAACCTCTGGTCTTTCTCCTCGATGTTTTCATTAGAATTTTAATATTGCCACCAATTAATTCTGGTCTGCAAAAAGTTATAGAAACTTTAAGAACTTGTATATGTTGACAATGAAAAATGACAAAAAAAGAATAAACTGACACCTGATGTCTGTGTACAGAAATGTACATTTTAAACACAGCAATAAAACTTTGGAATAAATCTAACAAGTATGCTAGAAAAAAAAATGGTTATTTCGTTGAAAAACTGAAAAATAAGAGAAATCAGGTGAGGTTCTAGTGGTAATTATATATAAGTTGGAAATCACATTTCCAAAAAAAAAGTCAATGTGAAGGACAGATGAACTTAAAACCAATTTTAAGGGTGAATTTAAAATAAAACAATAAACAACAGCAACAAAAACAATAATATATCCATTTTAGAATAACTATAAATCACCAATTACAAAAAAAATAATGATAAAAGCATAGCTTATTAATGGATGAAATAATATATATAGCTTGGAAAAAATATTAGAATGGACCAAGATGTTTGGAAACATTTAATAAAGTATGCTCTTATGTATAATATACTAACCATCTTAATTTATCTTCATCTCAACACACAACTTATAACTGCAAGCTTACCTCAACTTGGAAGCAATTTAATCATCTGTTTGTCCACGTGCTGAAATGCTATAAAGGAGGATCCTCTCATGCCAAGCCTAATTTTGGCTAAGTAGGCTTAATAGATGCCAATTCCACATAATATTCCCACTAATCATCTATCTAGAAAACCCTCTCTTTTTCTCCCCCACCCAAGGATAATAAGCAGAAAAACAAAATGAGAAAAATTACAAGTATATTTTAAAATAAACATAAAAATCAAAGATTTTTGTTTGCTTCAGATATTTATTCAAAGCTACACAATAGCCACCTGCACTAGCTGTCCCTAAAAGGGATGTAATCTACTACAGTTCCAGGTTTCAGGTTATTATACAAGAAACAGTAACAAGCTGGTCTGATGACGTACCTGGAGATTTTCCTGAATTTAAATTTCACAAGGATGAACCTGATGACTGCTACAAGCTTGCAGATGGCACTGTATGTCAATTCCCGACGTATCCCCCGGTATCTGTAAGCCAAGAAGGCACACTCAAAAGCAGGCTACAATGTGGGTGGAGCTAACTAGACTCCTTTAAGAATGTGAAGTTACTAATACAATAGCTACAGGAACCTGATTAAAATAGCTTATTTTGACTGAGTTTTCTATGGACTTTCCCAGCCTTTTCTCTTAAAGCAACATTTCAAACTCCTGCTGAGTCTCTTGCCACCATTTAGCCTGAGAGGTTTTCTTGAAACCAAGAAAAAAAAAAGGCAGAAGAAATCTAGAGAAAACTAAGTCCTCGTACTGAACACACTGTCTTAACCAACCGTAAAATGTGACTTCAAATTACAACCATAAATACTCACATAAGGAATGATTATGAAATAGAAGAAAACAAGGAATCTCGTTAGCTAAAATGTACAAAAAGTACCCACCTATTAACAGTTACTTACATTTTCTTGCCCATACCCTGAAATGCCATATTCTCCCATAGGTGGCCCTTCTTCCCTAGGTGTACCAGGGCCATTAGCAGGAGAGTTTTTCATACCATCTAAGCCATCACCTAATGAGAATGAAAATTATTTTATGAATCTTCCAACATAAACAACATTATTTTTGGGTTTACCACACCATTTAAACCATCAAATAAACAGGAGAAAACAATTATTATGTGGAATTTATAACAGCAGCAAAATTACATATTAGACTTTACAACAAAAAACTTGTCTATGTAATAAAAAGTTACAGAATATTAACAAAGATGTATCAGTAACACTGTAACCTTACCCTCCAGTTTGTTTTTGAACACTAGAAATCAATATCTACTTATAGTGTATTATGTACACTGATAAGTCAAATAACTTAAACCTATATAAATAACTACAATAACAGTCATGTTCTTATCATAGAAAGTATAAACATTTATCAAAAATGAAAATTCAATCTTTTGTTGTTGTTTTCTATAATTATTATTAAGAAAGCATGCTGTCCATATCTAAGTTTATAGAAAACACTTGTGTGACTGAAAATTATTTGAAAATAGATCAGTGGTTGAAAGCAACTGGTCCACTGACTGGTGTCATTCCAAAGTAACAACCAGCAAAGATAAGTAAAAACAGAAAAAAAAAATTAGTGTAAGAGCAAATAATTAAAGTTATGTTTTAGAACATATTTTTATTTCTTTAAATTTTAAATATTTTCTTACTTGTTTTTAACCACCACATAATTAAAAAACCCTCTTTCTGCCTTATGTTTCTATAACCATATTTACCACCCTATGTACATATGTTACATGTACTTTACATCAATGGATGAAAACCTCATGTTCCATAACCTTTTTATATATCTCATCACACCATAGAATGGGAACTAGTTCATTAGATTACGGGAACTTTTCGTTTCTAGTTCTTCTCATAATTAAAAATATTTGAAACGTTTATGAACATACAGATTCTTCATGAATAAAGTTAAAGATATTTATGATGACCTTCTAACAACAATTTCATAACTTATATTGGTCCTACTATTTTACATATAAAGTTTTGTTGGTGAGATACAGAACACAAAGGATCATTATGCCTGGGCTAAGTAAGCTTCTAATCAATCAATCACCTTGTTTTGTCAAACTATCTGCCTGAAAAAAAAGAGTTAAAAAGAGTATCCATTTCCTAAAGGACAATAAACATTCTAATAGATACAATAAGTTTATTGTGAGACAGTTTTCCTCTGCACAGTCACACTTTCATATACATGCAGTAAGATTAGTTATAGTTATACCTGCAGAGGACATTCCATTCATGATTGAGGTCCCTATGTCTGGACCCATTGATCCCATCGAACCATCAGGCCCCGGTCCAATTGGATACTGTTAAAAAAGTTTGTAAAATCATTTTAGAATAGATTTATTCTCAGAAAGGTTTATAGATATTAACCATTGTTTAACAACTGAAACTTGAAAGTTTAAAGTCACTTTTCTTTGATAATTAAATATGTACATTGAGATAATCAAGAAGGTCCTCACAATCGATCATTTCTAATTTAGTGAACCATAATTTTTACATTTTGATAAATCCATTAGCACAGAAAAAAGGTTTGTAGCTCTGAAGTCTTGTTTTCAAAACAAATAATCAGTTTTTTTTTTAATCAGTATATGCTTACAACACTTGTTTTTATAGATAAAGGAAGAAAACGTATAATTTATCATCAGTTAACATCAACATCATCTTACACCTAACTATCCACTGTTATCCTACACACCTAAGAGGTAAAATGAACAATCAACCAGCCATCTATACAGAAAGCCAATTATTCAATGGTTTACACAGTCAAAAACTTTACTGTTCATTTACTGATCAAACCACCTGTCTATTCAGCAAGAAAGCCAATTATTCAACAGTCTACTCAAGTCACAAACAAAACCACTTATTTATTAAACCAATCAATCATTGATTCAGCAAGCAAGCCAATAACTTTATCTTTGACTCACCCAAAGACATAACCATTCACTTACTGTTACACACATCAACTAGAAACAACCACTTTACATTTACTGATATTAATCTTACCCCTGGCATACTTCCCCCAGGAGCTGCTTTCATCATTGTGTACATACTCTCACCACCAGAACTTGATGAATCTATAAAAAAAACAGTATACAACTGAGCACTAACAAGGGTTACAGTTCATCTAAATTAGCTTTCAATGCAACATAATCTGTGAAAGGAAAAACAGTTTCACCTATCCATGACCATGCAATTACAACCTAAAAAGTACCCTAAATAGAAAAAGACCATGTCACTTCTTAAACTTATGACTTAGACTACATTCTTTAGTGGAATGTTATCTTAAAATATATATCTTAAACTTCCCACACAAACTTTGAAAACTTACCATGATATCTTACACCAATTTTCTTCATTAAAGTAAGGTGGGTGGATAAAATAACTAATGTTTTTTTTTTACTGCATCTATGTTGGTCTATATGTTGAACATTGAGAAATGTGCACAAATACGACACTGTTTTACGATTATACAATTTTAACAAATATCTTTATGCTTATTAAAGGTATGGTATACTCATTTTTACTCATTACCTACATTTCTCTCTTGTAGTTTTAGCTATTCTCTTTAATTATCATTATATCCTTTGTCTACCTAGTTCATACTCCCCCACCTGTTTTCATTATACTTCAATCCTTCTTTCCCTTCATTCAACATTTGACTGGTTGCAGAACACCAAAAATCAATACTGATAGATTTGAGATGTTATAATATATCCAGATATAATGAAGAATACATAACTCTTAGCTGGCAATGTTTTCCAAGTTTTAGTAACAGTTTAAAAATGGAAATTTCTCACATGTGAATAAAATAAAATAAATCAAAACAATTCTATTACAAAAAACAAAAAATACTGCTCCAGTCAGAATAAAAGACATATTAAAAAATACTTATGTTTCAATGCCATTTACAAATCAGTATGTTTTTTTGTTTTGAATTTTAAGAAAAGCAACACGAGTGCTATCTGCTAGCCATCCCTAATTTAGAAGTGTAAGATTAGAGGGAAAGCAGCTAGTCATCACCACCCACTGCCAACTCTTTGACTACTCTTTTATCAACAAATAGTGGGATTGACCATCACATTATAACATCCTCGTGTCTGAGAAGGAAAGCATGTTTGGTGTAAAGGGGATTCAAAGCCACGACCTTCGAATTATGAGTCAAGTGCTTTAATCACCCAGTCATGCCAGGCAACAATCCACTATCAAATTAATTAAAAAAAAACCTGCTTCCTGTAATGTCTAATCTTATGTCCACAATGAACTCAATTTGATAAAGATTTAAAATCAGTCCTCGTGGTATCTGAGTAAATTATCACAATTCATTCCAACACTAAAAATTAATACACAAGTTTCTCTGTATCACACATTACTGTTTATCCTAAACCAATACAGACATACATTTTGTTTACCGTATATAAATTTATTCTAAACCACTATAAATCAGTGCTTATCCTAAATAAATAATTAAGAAAATATTTTGGAAAAATTAAAACTGCCAAAAATATCATACAAAACGTTTATTTTTAACATATTTTTAAACAATTAAAATGCCCCCCAGTGGCACAGTGGCATCTATGCAGACTTACACATTAAAAACCAGGTTTCGATACCCGTGGTGGGCAAAGCACAGATAGCCCACTGAGTAGCTTTGTGCTTACTTGTAAACAAACAATTAAAAATTAAATTTACTCTTGATTGTCAATAATTAATTAAGTAATGAATGTCTGTTCCTTTGCAACTGATGTAGTATCTAAATATATCTCTTACCTGAAACTGACTTTTAAAAAAACAGAACTATTCCAAAATAACATTTTACAACTTAAGTCTACAAATAAGTTAAATGTGACAAATTATGTCATAAAATACATTTAGGGTAAAGAGGTATCAACATAACAAGAAATTTCTTCAAAACAAGTTATTCAATAAACATGAATACTTTACTAAATGTAACATAATTAAAAACTGGTGCAGTGTATGTTACAGTAACTATAAGGCCAATAACAAAGATCACAAACCAACTTTCTGAATGTTAATTTGTATTTTAAGCTGGATTACTAATAAAAGATTAATAGTTTTATGTAATAATAAAAATATGCCCTCAGTTATATAAGATGTACGTCAGGTACAGAGTAGTGAATAGCAAGCTTTTAAAAGAACAAAGATTCACAAACCAATACTTAAACACACACTGAGAACTAATAAATTTCTTATGTTATAAATAAACTCTGAAAGACTTCCAAGAAAGTATTAGAAATAAGGCAGTGAAGAGTGCGCTGTCTTCACCTGGCCGTGAGTTGGAAGCATTCATTCTTGTACTTGCCGGGGAGAATGGGCCAGTTGATCCTAAAATACAAGAACACTGGACTAAGTAAACGATACAGTTTATTTGTGTTAAGTTTTACAGTCATACAGTCAGAGTTTCATGTAGAGCATTTGTACAGCTTACTATACATAACTGGAACAAAGCCTAATATTTGTAAATACTAGAGTACCTCAGATAATTTAAAAGTGCAACTTAAAGAAAACATTTGGCAATAAACTTATTCACATTACCCACTTAGGGACTGGTTCTGAAAGAATAAAAACCAGTAACGTATATGAATTTTTCAGGATTTGTAGTCTCATTTTAATTCTGTTTGGCCTTAGAATGAAACCCTGAATACAGAGTTTCTTACTAAGTTCAGCTATTAATATAAAAAAACAAAATAACACCAACCTGTTTAAACTCATACATAATAACCTCTTAATGAACAGTTATCTGAACCGCATCACACAATAAATTAACATATGCAAAACTAAATCAATTTTTACTGAGTACATAATGTTACTTTCCCTTTTTCCAATTTAATAAACTTTCATATTTTGATGGGTGATAAGTGCGATACTGTCTCACAATATGACTTACTAATCTTCATCAGATCATTCTTCAGTGGCTCGAGTAAATCTTCCACTAAACAGTGGTCTATACACTTTGTTGGTTCTATGCTACTGCTATAAAGGTATTTTTTCTTTCAATACCAGAGCTCACACAGTCAGATGGACTATATGAAAGAAGATCTTAGTAGAAATACTACTTAAGTCAGCCACATATGACACACTAAGTGTTATGCCTTAACTTGGTGAAGCATGATTTGTCAGTGCAATATTACACCATAATAATACTGGTAATACCTTGGATCACCTGCTTCTATATCAACGCAGTACAGGTTTCTGGTGAGACAAGGATGAAATAGAATTCTAATTCCACTAAATGTTTCACTCTACTGCAGATAAAATATCTGGATAAGTTACAACATAAAGTATTTTAACAAAATAACTATATATAATAGTTACTATCAGAACGTCTTGAAATTATGGTATATTAACAATCACAAATGGCTGATATAAAAAACAGTTTATAAAAGCTTGTAGTAACACAAAGTATCTTATGAGCATTACTACAATGAAAGAAAAATGAAACCTTAAAGTTACATATAATTTATACACAATCTTTAAACAATTGAGATTGTCATACAGTTTACAACATGAAAACATAATGTAACAATCACCATAAATGTTTTTAGAACATACAAACATTGGTGGCAATATTGACAGGTGTCACAATACTATATTTTATTATTAGACATTCTTATGCTGTTATAAAAGTGAGTTAATTCAATATTCACAACAAAGATTTACCTTGTGGGCTGGGCATGATAGGTGTGCCTGACCTCTGGGGACCAGCCCCTGAGACTGGAGGACCCTAATTGAGATAAATAAGGTATAATTAAACACAAGAAGTAAATATATTTTAATTGGGAGTACATATTTATGTATTTAAGTATTTTAAATTTGAGTGCATTATATTAAAATAATTTTGAAGATTCATCATGTATTTAGTCAATGTCACCTTGTCAGGTCATGTGCTGACAATTATGCATGTTAATAAGTAGCCATGCAGTGTTGGTTCTATTGCAAAAGGTTTCATCATAATGGTGTCAGTCATATCCAAAGCACATCAATCTCTCTCGCTTCTTCCCACAATCCATCTACTGTATGAAGATAAAGATTTCCCAATCCTTGTTTACACAATCTAATCAAAGAAATTCATAAAAGTTGTATTGAGAAACTTGACCAGAATGTCTTTGATTTATATGAAATAACATGAATGTTTGTTTTATTATTCTCTTGAATTTGAGGCATCCAATGACTGAATGGATATATCACAAAAGTAATTTGTGTACTTGTGACCAAGGTTGCTTTTCCAAATGAAGATCTCATGTCATGAAAGCAGCTATGTGCACATGACTGGTAATTATCTAACCCTAGAATTATGCCAATGTCTGTGTTATCAAGTGTTCAGAAAATAGAAATGTTCCTCCATACTGATCGTGTAGGACAAACAAGTTTGCAAAAATACGATAAACTTTTTTCTGGAGATGGAAGTTTAAAAGCTGTCCTGCATTTGTCAAACAAAACTGTGGCACTAGGAAGGCCTGATTACACATCTTTCTATAATATTAATTAGTTCAATATAGCCCAAGTTATAGAACTTTCTATACTAAGTAGTTCAGCATAACCCTAATTACAGAACTTTCTATATTAAGTAGTTTACTATAGCCCTAATTACAGAACTTTGTATATTAAGTAGTTTACTATAGCCCTAATTACAGAACTTTGTATATTAAGTAGTTTACTATAGCCCTAATTACAGAACTTTGTATATTAAGTAGTTTACTATAGCCCTAATTACAGAACTTTGTATATTAAGTAGTTTACTATAGCCCTAATTACAGAACTTTGTATATTAGGTAGTTCATTGAGGTGACAACAGACAATTCTGATGTAACATTCAAGAATACTTACATAATGGCTACCAGGTGATGCAGATGAGTAAGTGATCTGAAAAACACAAAATCCATTCTGAACATAATTCCAATAAATAAAGCTGTATGATAACATTAGTGCAGTATCTGTTTTGCAAAAGATCTCATTATATATAGTAAACAACACAAACATTCTCTGTTAAATATCTTTCACTGCACTGTATAAATATCAGGAAAGAACATTATCATTAGACACTTTGAATTGAGATAAGATGGTAAGTTTATTCTTTGCTAATTGTTGTATCTATTTTTGTTCTCAAATTCTAACTTCAACAACTTTCTCTGGACTGATTATGATAGAAATAGGACTACTAATTACCCTTCTATAAATAGAAAGTTTTTTGTACTTTTTGTTTTTATCATAACTGATATTTTAACCCTTCTTCAAAGAGCTCCAGTGAAAAAGCAATCACCAATTTTATCTGATAGCACACAACTTCAAAACAGTTGAATCACCAAACAGTCAACAATCTTTGGAAGTTACTTACAGCGGAGGCATTCGGCTGCCACGGTCTTCCACCAGGCCCTTGCCTTCATGTTGGAAAACATTAAATAAAAGTGGTTTGAGGTAAAAATACTACCTTACTTCATATACAGTTCACAAATGCTGTAATATACTTTTATATTCATATTAAAAAAAACAAAGATGCTCTATCAACACAGCTACATTACAACAAACGTGTAACTTCCATTTGTGCAAAACAGCCAGAGTTCTATCTTTTGCATAGCTAAGATGTCTGCAAAATTTCATTCTTCCACAACAAATGGAAATTGCACATTTCTCATATTATATACATTAGTTCCACAAATTTAAACATACAAGTTTCTGCAAGTAATTTGTTAGTCAGTATAACAACAGAATTTTTCTTCAAACTGCAATTAGACTTAAAAAGTCATTACTGGTAAATATTCTTGAAACAGTAACTCTATCACTCTGATGTTACTTGTGCTAACTAATATCACTACAACTCTATAGCTGTTATTAGTTTAAAATGTCCATTTGTTAATGCTGGTAAAAATAAAATTAACTTCATAACAAAATGTTTCTATAAATTCTATCAAGCAATCAATTCTTGTGTTTACGTCTTCAGAAATTTTTATATATATTTTTATCTACCTTGATACATACAAATTTTCAGTTTGGTTTTTTTGCTAATGAATCTTCATAACAGATTTGGTGAAGGTTCATCCATGGGAGATACAATGGTTTGTTTTGAATTTCCCACAAAGTTACTCGAGGGCTACCTGCGCTAGCCATCCCTAATTTAGCAGTGTAAGACTAGAAGGAAGGCAGCTACTTATCAACATCCACCATCAACTCTTGGGCTACTCTTTTATCAACAAATAGAGGGATTGACCATCACATTATAACACCCCATGGCTGAAAGGGCAAACATGTTTGGTGTGACAGGGATTCAAACTCACGACTCTCTAACTACAAGTCGAGCACTGTAACCACCTGGCCATGCCAGGCCATATACAGTGGTAAAAAACTGCAAAAATGTGTTAGATATAAGGTAAGTAACATGCATACAAAGTTACATAACTGTATTTTGACTTAGTATCAATTTCAAAAATAGAATAAGAGTCATATTCTGTTTGAGTAGAAATGGAACATACAAATAAATTCACTCAGATTAAACTGAGACCATAAATAAAATTCTATGGTTAAAAATTTTTAAAGTTAAGATGTCACTGTATAAATTTACTGCCTATTTTACCTCAAACCAATAGTGGAATACAGTAAAATAAACATTCTATTATTGTACAGTACTGTTTGTTTAAAGTTTATATGTAAAGCTACTTAAGAGATATCTACTTCAGACATCCCTAATATTGAACTCATAAACTAGATGAAAGCAGCACCAATAGGAAAGCACCCATCATCAATTCTTGGGCTACCACTATCTGACCAAATAGTGTAATTTGTCTACCCTTCAACCACTGTGCCTTTCTCAGATCTTTGTATGGTAAAGCAACCCAGCTATTTAAACAAGAACATAGTTCTTATTGCTTGTATACTTCAAGTTTTCTTTCATTCAAGTAAGCATAGAAATAATGCTAAGTCAGAGGTCAAACAACTTACATGGACATTGGGGGAATTCCAGGGCCCATTGCTCCACCTGGTGGTCTCATTGGCCCATAGCTCTGAAATAAATAGGGTGTTGTTAACACAAATATAAATGACCACAGTAATGAATAACATTATACCAGCAGCAGCTGCATTAGTGTAACTTGTTAGTCCTACACATACTAACAGGTAGGATTCACAATTCATTTCTAAAACTGATAGTACTATTTAAAAGAAAATATGCATTATAACCCATATACACACACATACACAGGTATTTATAATTATTCTTATAATAAAGCTTAACTGGAACTAAACTATAAAAAACTTTATACAATAACAACTTTAAGTTTGTGAAAATCCCATTCACACCACAGGCAAGTCAATGTAGTGTGTTACAAGCATATGGTCCTCCACTTCTATTAGGTCATCTCTAAGATATGGGGTCATGGAAAGACATCACATATTCTCTTGTCACTTAAAACTGATCAAACCTCTCCTTACAATAAGTAGCAGTTTTTGACCATTACATATATAGCTTTGCTAATACTGGAATTAATAGGTCATAGGTACTCACAAGTTTCTCAAATCTCTAAAAGAAACCAATCAATATATACATCAAAATAAAGTAGGTGTTATCTGCACAAAATAGGCAACTACTCACACCAGGATTCATTGGTCCTAGGTGCTGCCCTCTGGGAGGGTTCATTCGTGGATTCATTGGGCTCATTCCTGGTGGTCCTATGAGGAAAATAAACTTTTAAAGACATTCTATTTCTTTAACTCTTCCAAATTAACTTTAAATAAGAAGTACAAATGAAGTTCTAATATACCAGTACTGGCTGGGAAATTTAAAAAAAAATTCTCCTATGAGAAATATAAGAGTTGGGGTTTGTAGTCTTTGAGACATATCTCTGAAAGGTAAAAGATAGGAACTGTTACTCCAGAAATTGATGAAGTAAAACGACTTTCATTTAAACTGCACCAAAGTACATACTTGGTTTCTAAACACGAATATATTTTAGCATTTGTAACATTTTTTCACAATCTAGGTTTAACAAGAAAAACAACACAACACAACAAGCAGCACTACTTTGACATCATTTCAAACTTATATATTATAAAAGTATCTCAAATAATAAATAGCTTGATAAATAATGGTTTCTTAGACAGAATAATATAAAATATAAATATATTAGGGTTAGAAAACTTGAGTATACAGATTAAGCCACTTTAATAAAGGGTTTGTTTTTCTTTCTAATTTCTATTTTAACATAAATGTCAACAATGTATTATCTGTTAGAAGCTATGCAACAAGTTATCTGTGCCATGCTTATCATAGATAGATAATGAATTCTAATTTTTGGTATTATAAGCCCTCAGATTACAGCTGAGCCACCAGGGTACACTAACAACAGAAAGTCAAATTAAGAATATGAACAGGTGTGACTTAAATTTCAAAATTCCTTAAAATGTTTTCAGAGCAAAGAGTTTTTTGAAAAGTATTTATATATATATTTAAGTAATAACAGTTCAACTGGTACATATACATTAGTAAATAAAACATTGAATTCTTTTTTGTTCAAAAGTTATACAAGGGAATGCATGAAAATGACAACAATAATGATTTATTTTGTATCCAGAACTTTCCACTAACATTACAAACAGTGATCATAGGCCATGATTTTTTTTTTACATACAGAAAGTGAATATAAAGTTTAAATTCCCTATTTTATTATTAATTTTAAATCTAATTTCAAAAGTAAATATTTAATAAAAATAAATTATCAATTTTCACTGCTATGCATCATGATGTAACTGGTATGCCAATTTTTCCTTTTGAAATTTTTTTTAAATCTCTTTTTATGGATTTCAAAGTGTCCAGCTAATTTGAAACAGATAGCTACAAGACAGAAATTTTCCCCGATATATTTTTTTGTGTTCTAAAATGCACATTTAAAAGCTACAAGATTTATTTTAAGAATCATAACAGTGTGAAACAATGTAGTATTTTCCCAGGCGTAGACAGACCTATAAACAATAATACAAGGTATAAACTTCTCATTCCTTACATAAATTTTTTCTCAGGCTAAATTAAAAAAATTTACATGAAAAAATTAAATAAGAGATTTCTAGGACACACGTCAAGAAACACAAGACTTAATGTTGTGTGACATAACCAAATAATTTTTCTCTATGTGGTAAACTTATTACTTATTTCAATCCTGAAGAGAGTTGAAACATGAGTGACAGAACCATAAAATTAAAAGAAAAACAAACAAACATGTCAGAAACAATAATTACAACCGTCTGTATCTCAGAAGGGGTTTCAAGTTAGTTTCTCATCATCAAGAATGTCCGTTACAATCTACAATTATTCTGTAAAAATAAAAAAAAGGGTATTTTTGACTTCACTCCTATTTTTCACCTTTTTCTTTCACAGTATAAGAATTTGTTTCAGAAACTTCTGTGCAAAGATACACAAATGGCTATGTATGCATGGCTGTCTTTAATTTTGAAATGAATGTAGAGTAGTCACACACTAGCAACTCTAGGACTGCTTCTCTGTCTTAGGGAATAGTGAAATAAACCACATCTCACACCTAAAGACACAAACTTCAGAAATTTTTGTTGTATTGACCATAAACCACGAGTCTGAAAATTCAAAGTCTAGGCACATTAGTCACTAGGACACACTGGATACTTCTATCAGTGAGAGATACTAGTAAGTTATCTCTTCAGAGCACATACATCTGTGTTACATAACCAAATATTATAAAACATGTAATTACTTCAAATTTTACAACAACTTTGTCCTAATACCAACAAAAAGAAAAAAAGTAAATTCACTTGACTGAAGCAGTTAATATTCAAATTTGTTATATAAAATCTTTCTTGAAAATACAAATAAAATTGCAGAACTTTGCAAAACAGTAATTGAAATATTCATAAAGTGTAGTTTAGCATTTTCAAAATCATAGCAAACTCCTATAACCCAGCATTGTTTTCTGTTTAATGCACTGCATTCAACAATTAAAACCCACATAACAGTTCATGATAAAACAAAAGAAGATTGACATACTAAGACAATATGATCAATAATGAAGATTTATAAAAGGCAGGAGGTGAAAATTACTGAATGGGCTTCAATTTCTGTCAGACAAAATTTTTATATATCCAGAACTTTGTTATCCTGAAAATATTCCTTGATCTAAAACTGATTATTCATATACATGCACATAAATTCTCTAAACATTTCCAAACAAATCAGGTGGTGGTGGTGGAATAATTAACACTTGAGTATGATACCCTCAAAATGACCCTTTCCTTCACTGGTAACAATTCTTGTGTATGGAGGTACATACCCTAAGAAGACAATGTTCTTTCGAAACATTTAGCATGTTCCCCAAAAAAATAACCCACTCTGTTGTGCTTATAAATCATTCATTGTCAATTTGTTATTAATTGATCAAATCATTTTAAAACATACTTTTTATTTTAAAAGTTTATAAGCTAAATATTTAGGTTTTTCAGAACTATACAATTATTTAAAAATTACTAGCTGGTCATAGTCCACCCTCAAATGACCCTTTCCTTCACTGGTAACAATTCTTGTGTATGGAGGTACATACCCTAAGAAGACAATGTTCTTTCGAAACATTTAGCATGTTCCCCAAAAAAATAACCCACTCTGTTGTGCTTATAAATCATTCATTGTCAATTTGTTATTAATTGATCAAATCATTTTAAAACATACTTTTTATTTTAAAAGTTTATAAGCTAAATATTTAGGTTTTTCAGAACTATACAATTATTTAAAAATTACTAGCTGGTCATAGTCCAAAGGCTCAATTAGTTCCACCATCTATGATAAGCGTTTAGTTGTAGCTTTGTGGTCAAAGCATGCAGAGAAAATGTTTAAATTGGATCAAAATTCTTCATTACTAATAAAAAGAGAACAGATTGCAATGGAAACAATGTATAACAATAAAGATGACATCTGAAGAAATGTGTGATGTACACGACTTGGAACATGTAAATGGTGCTTACCTTGCCAGCTTACAAATTCTCCACCGTCAGCTAAAAACAAGAAGGTAGACAAATGAGTAGAGAGAACTGTTAGTAAGGAAGAAAGGAGAACCATTATGGGTGTGGATTAAACAGTTGATCAAACAATATAACAACTGAATCATCAAATCAAAGGATTCCAGGGGTTAATCAAATATATAACACCTGAGCCATCATTTCAGAAAGCTCTGGACTAAACTTTCTAAGAGTTAATCAATTATAACACCTTAAACATTATATCAGAGTTCTGGACTAAACATTCTAATGGTTAATCAAATAATACAATACCTCAAACAACATAACACCTCAAACATCACACCTGAAAATTATGGACCAAGATTTTGTTTTGTTATAATAGAATAAACTGCCAAGCAAAGTCAGAAACCTTACACTTCTTAGTGATAATCTTTAACAAAGAACATATACTAACTTCACACTGAAATAAGCTGGTTTTAGCTTCTTACATTTACAAGAAGTGAGTAATAAACTGGTGATGCTAATATTAGAAATGTAAACTTTACTAGAAGAAAATTCTACATTTTACTTTATAAGATCAGAGGGAACATTAGAATGATAACTGGTAATTAGCAGTACAACATAAAAATCCAGTTAACTAGCTAACAGCATTGCACAGAAAACAACTAAATAAACTTCAACAAAAGAAGACATTTTGTCTTCATACTTGAAACAGGAAAGATAACTTGAGAATGGCTAAACCGATATGAAGAAATATGGAAAACAATGTTTGTGATCCTGCAAACATACAGCTTATAGTTTTACCCCTACCTGGTCTTGTTGGGTCCACACTGCTGGGAATCATGTGTTGTCCTGGAACACCACCAGGTGCCTAGGAAAAGAAATTCTGCCCTGTGAAATATGAGTGAACATGTGCACATATACATACAAAAATCAATGTCTTAAATACATTAAACCTGTAAAACACAGGCTACACATACACACAAAACATTACATTACAAACCAAAGACATCTGGGATATGCGAAACACACATATATGTATGCAAAACACAAATTAGAAATAAGCCTCCAGGATAGAGTACATAAGGTGAACCATATTCTTTCATAATGTTACTTTCAATAACACTAATGGTTACAGCATTTATTTATTCTTTAGTTTTTGTTGGTATACCTTTTTTGTAGAGATTATTTGCACTGCTAACTTAGTGATGGGTCTAGGACTACAAAGAACTTTGATTGCTCAGGTTTAGTAGACAGTTTTGGATTCACAGCAAATGGAACAATGCATTCTAATCTTCATACATAAAGACAGTAATCACCTACACTCATTACAATGTTGAACATTTTTTTGATTCAAATAATTTGCTTCAAGAAAATGTTAAAACTAATTTGACACATTCATGAAACCTCTGAAATAAATAATAAATGTTACTTGCTACTTAGATATCTGCAAGCTTTCATTCAGTATACTTTCAACTTTGTAAAATCTTTAAATGTTTTTAATGCTAAAAGATTTATGAATAATCTTCACAGTAAAAGTTTGGAAATGGTTTGACTGGGTAACGAAATAAATTTTATCATAAATGTACAATGTTTTAATAATACACCATCCTTGGGTACAAATTTAGAGAAATATGTGAATATATAAATGAACACAAACAGTATAGAACAAAGAGGTCAGATAACTGTAGATTGCTTCACAACCTTATTTATCCTAGACTATTGATTTAAAGTAGGATTGTTTTATTCAATTAAGATAGCTTCCTGTATTCTGCATTTCTTGATGTTAGGTTCTTTATTTAAAAACTCTAGTGTTCTGTATAGATATACTGTTGTTGTTTTTTTAAATTCCACTGATGGTAAATATTGGAATTTTTTGTTGTTTTTTTTATGTTCAGGGACTCTGGTTTTCAACGAAGTTTTTCCATTAGCCAGTCTCCACATTTTTATTTCTGAAAACTAAGTTGTTTGTCGTCAAATTTAAATCTTAAAAGCTGTTATGAAACAGGATATATCTAACATTTACAAGGAATTTCAGGTTATCTATTTTCTTTTCTCACAGTTAGAGTAAGAAAAGTAGCAAGTATCTCAAACTCCACCTGTTAACTTAAGATCTATAATGTTCATGTGAACTGTTACATAGAAGTTTGTTGGAATATGATTTGGATATTTGCACAAATCTGCCCGTACTTGCCATCCTAATTTTGAAATAAAGTAGTACATGGAGTGGAGCTAGTTAATAGCAACCACCATTAACTCTTTGGCTATTCTTATCAAATTGTGAGATTTGACTTTCACTCCAATAATGCATTTATAGCACTAACATGTACAGCAAGATTTAGGACATGGTACAGAATGTCCCTCAGATTCAAAGTGTGGCATACTAACCACTAGGCCACATCCAACAAGCACAAAAAGTTCAACATACTCATTAAGCAGACACTTACACTAAAGTCGACTTGTTGACCCATTCTAATTCCGGGCCGACCAGGATAACGAGGCGAGATGAATGGCTGAAAGAGAAAAGATACAGTTACAAACTTGTTCCTATATATCTTAAACTAAAATCATATCACTAATTATGTTCTTGTGGATTTTAGAATACAGTATAACAGTGATCAATGTACTATATTAAAAATCAACTGTAAGTTGAATTTTTTTTCAATGAATCTCAAAACATATTTATATGAATAAGAATTTCAATAACAATGTACATTTGTGCAGGGTTTCGAGTCTGTGTTATCTCACCTTAAAGTAGCCTAAATTAATCAAGTACATGAGAAACGTTACAATATTTCCTGAAATTCGTTATTCAGTAGTATACAGTGTACCAACTGTTTAATGGTTATATATGTACGTTAAAGATTTTTGTTTTCACCAAAGCAAACACACATACAATACACATTTCTACTGTGATAAACATAAGGATGACTACACTGAGTAACAATATGTACAATATGCAATAAACAATAGTTATATATGCAATAAGTTAGTGTAGCTGTATAGTTGATATTACAGCTATACCACAATACTGGAAAAAACAATGAAACAATTATAATAACTTGTATATTGTTACACATTACATGCACATTACAGCTGACTCAAGAAATAGAACATTACCAGCAGTTTTAACTTAACAACTATTCCAACATCACTCAGTTGTGTATATTAACCCCAAGAAAGCTGGAGGGGCAAGACATTGGTTGAAATAAAATTTTATACACGTGTAGAATATAAAGATTGTTTTTTCTAAACTTTTTACCAAAATGCATAAATCTCTCCTGAAAATACTACGAATTTTAATGAGAGCAAAAGATTTCCAAAAATCGACCAAGAACATCAGAGTGCTACAGCAGTATAACTCATACATACAAATAACTTGGTTAGGACAGAAAAACAAATAGGTTTTCAACAAAAGTGCCAAAAAATAACATTATAAGAACAGGAATCTAATGTTTTACCTGACAACCAACCTGCCCACAAAAAACACACACCCTAAAACAGTGAGTAATCAACAGTTTCCTTATAACCATTCTTTGAAATGTTGCAGATCCTAATTATTGGGAAAAAACACCATCTCCAGAAATTAACTGAAAAATATTTGTTAAAAAAAATAAGAAATAACAAATCCATAGTTTTAAAACTGGCTTAATTTCAATTCATGAAAGACACAATTAGAAAAAATTGACACTTGTGAAATGCATCATAAACACAAGTTATCAACTTGATTAGCACTTAAAAGCAAACACAGATTTGCTCAATTAGAAGAAGACTTAGAAATGTCCTAAAACAAGTTTCAAAACAGTCACAACAGAAAATGATACAAAACAGCAGCAAAATGCTATGTCACCTTCTTGTTAAAGGTCTCAACTTTGCTTTAAGTATAAAACTCATAGATATCGTCCATTTAACGATTTAACATCACTTGAAAAAGCTATGTACATTGTCTGTTGGAAAGAACAAACATCTAAAAACTTCAAACACAAAACTATTGAACACCCAAGTGAAATTTCCAATGATACACTAGACAACATTCTATCAACCAACACCCAACAAAAGATATAAATCATCAAGAGGATAATAAGAATCACCCATCAATCAACAATCATCCCATTTGACTCTCAGAAATATCAACCACCACAGAAGAAGAGATCTCCTTCCTACAGCACCAGCAGAAAAAACAGCTATAAAAGAGTTCTGACTAAACAACAATCAGACAAAGGGCATGTGTTTGTAATCTTAACCAAAAACAGTTACAAAAGCAAAATAGAATAATGTATTCAAGAGACTTCCTTCTACCTGTACAACATTAAACAACAATCAGTCAAAGAAGAAACTAAACAGATATTTAAGAAAGTGCTCTATTGTAACAATTAATAAAGGTATTAAAACTTTCCCATAGCCATATACCTGAACTATATGGAGACAGACAATATTGTATATATACCTATAAGGCCTATAGTATCAGCATATGACTGTAACAGAAACCAGCTACACAATGCTCAGTTTTGTCCTATATAATAGCTATTTTAAATTTGCTGGCACTTTGTACAAACAAAAGAAATAAGTAGCAGTCACACTTGCTATAATATTCATGTATATACTAGATACCAAAGTCCTTGACATATACAGACAAAAACAGGCTTAATACCAAAAGTGTGGTACAGATGCACTGGTGACATAAGATGTATTTGGAATCATGGTAAAGAAACTACAGCAGTTTTTTTATTTCCTAAACACCTTCTACCAAT
This sequence comes from Carcinoscorpius rotundicauda, assembly GCA_011833715.1. Taxonomy (NCBI): domain Eukaryota; kingdom Metazoa; phylum Arthropoda; class Merostomata; order Xiphosura; family Limulidae; genus Carcinoscorpius; species Carcinoscorpius rotundicauda. Next base: position 16,901,952 of record CM022391.1, read on the forward strand.
AAGTCAAGTTGACATTAAAATTACCCAACACAGAAGGATACTTAACACTCTTAGATGTAACCACAAAAATTTGAAACAGATAGAGCTCCATGCATAACAAAGAACGTAAGAAGCTGATACTTCTCCAATACAAATCACACCATCTGGAATAAGTCAAAAGGGAAGCTAAAACAGGAGAATTAAAGAGTGTGTGTGTGTTTTCTTATAGCAAAGCCACATTGGGCTATCTGCTTAGTCCACCAAGGGGAACTGAACCCAATGTAAATCTGTAGACTTACCACTGTGTCAGCTGGGGATGAATTAAAAAGAATAATTTGAAACTGCTCTATGCAAAATACCATACAAACAGCACAAAATGACTTTGAAAAACTGCTATTACAAAATGGATACCCCAAATATTGCATCCACAATGCTTCCAAATCACAAAAAAAACATTACAACAGCAACAGATTCAAAATCTAATGAGCAACAAACATATATAAAAACATCTACAATGAACAATGCTTTCCTAAACAACACAATCACAACCAAGGTTCTTACATCATTAAAGAATTCCATCCAAGAATTAACACAAAAACAAACAGGTAAAGCACTGAAAGAGCTATTAGTTTACTATTCATCCTCACAAATACAATGTGTTATAAAACAATGATGTGCCAGAGAAAACAGAGTGGGACACATCACATCAAAAACGCAGTCCATCAAATTATTTGTAATATAAGTGGAGATGTACATATCAGAGAAACTGGAAGATCTAATCACATATGTATTTCAGAACACATCAGTGCATTATACACATATAACCAACACAAAACCATTCCAAGAGAATGCTTCCTATACTAATACAGTACCCCAAACACAGAAAATCCTTTAAATGTTTCTACCTTACTAACATCCAAAGATTTCAGAGAGATAAAATACATGGAAGCAAAACTCATTAACAAAAAACAAAATTCAAAAATGAACAGAGACAATGGATGGTACATGTGACTAAACCACCATTCAAAAACAACACGTCACACTAATATTACTTTCAGTTTAACATTTCCGTACTCTGGAGTATCACGTGGTCTTATAACTTGATTTTAACACTGCTTATCAACTTTGTATCCTTTCCACTTATTACTGTTTCTGAGCATCTTTTACTTTCCATCCATTAATTTTTAGCTAATCATAAAACATATCGTAATTATTTTTATTTGTATATCTCACAAAATAGTTAGATGTATTACATGTTAGTACAATTACGCTGTAATATTAAAACAATGATGGAACAATTATAACAATTCATAAACTGTTGGATGCATGTTACAATTAACTCAAGAAATAAAATATCACATGCAGTTTTATAAGCTAATGACCACTCTGATATCAAACAGTTGTGTACATTAACTCTGAGGAAACTGCAAAGGCAAAACATTGGTTGAAATAAATAAATTATATATATCATATGAAGTGAAATGGTTGTTTTTCTTCTAAACTGCTTAACCAAAATGTAATATTACACCTCTTCTGACATTGTTTTGTGTAAATGTAACAATTAGTTAATAATATATATACGTTACACTTTTTATGATATTGTACGTTATAGACAGGAATACTAAGTAACAATATAAGTGATATACAATAGTACATCTCTTTTGGTATAAAAACAGTTTTTGGATGAATCAAAAGGATTGCAAAATTTAACATGAAATATTTACAACAGATAACAAACTTGTTTTTATTCAGTCTTAAACACAAAAATCTATTGAGAAAAATTACATTTCAAATCCTTTTATAAATATAACAGGAAACATGGCAGAAGAGCTTCATAATCCCTGTGCAACAAACTACACAAGCACAAATTACTACAGGCACCACTAGATGGCCACAGCTCACCTGACTCTGCATCATTTGATTATGAAGGGGAGGAGGCTGGGAATGAGGGGATTGTTGAGATACTGGTTGCTGAGGTGGAGAGGGTCTGATGTGGGAGTTCTGTGGAGAACATAGAGAAAGATTACTCTCAAGAAGCAAAAAACAAAAGGTTACCAAATCTTAAAGCTACTTTGTTATGTCTAAAGTCATGTAATAAAGTACTAATTATACATAGCACCTTTTAGTGAGGAAGATTCACTTTTAAAAATTCTGAAGCAATCTTAATCATATACAATACAAAAACTAGGTGTCACTGTAGTAGTATTTATATATATACATATATATATATTTAATAATAATACTTAATTCCTGAAACATTTTCATCATGATCTAACCAAGACGTATTGACATTCACCATAAAGCAGTATTAGAACAGTTGTAACACCACCAAAGACACAAAGTGCATGAATGCAAGGAAAGCAGTGCTCCCCAATATATCTTTAAAAAATTAATTTTTAAGAATCTGCTAAATATGATGTTATGAACCTACATCTGTTTCATGTGTAACCACTCTACTATACCATATATGATCAGTAATTATCTTGTATGGTGTTGGGAACAATCTGGACTACAACTCTCAAAATGTTTTTTTTTTTAGATGATTTCATCTTTTTCCAACTAGAAAAGGCTTTATTTTTAACTAAAAACACTTTTGTGACATAATATATTCTTTAAACTATAAAATGCTTCATATATAATTTTCTGAATAAACATTTTAAATTCATACTTGTATTAAAAAAAATACATATCTTGAAAGTTATATTTGGCCTCTTCTACAACATAAAGGAAGCAATTACCATTTCACATAACTTCAAAATATACCAAAAACTGGAATTTATTGACAATTTATATAGTCTACATATTAAATTATTTAAATCACTAAATATCTGGCAAAATAACTTAGCATTTTATAATCACTATTTTATAAATTAAAATGTACAATAAACAAATCAAACATAATAAGAAAGTATAATAATTTATTAGTTAATTTTCTAGCAATATTTGGAAACTTGTTTTTCGTGACCTGCACCTTGCACTTGTGGCTGTTTGTTACCTCTTTGATGTCAAGTGCTGTGGAAATTGAATTCAATGACTGTTATTTTTTGTTTGCATAAATATTTTTTGAAGTGTCACCCTTCAGATTTGAATATGGATTCAAAAAATAACAGGAAACCTTGTAACTATATTATTGAAAGCTTATTAGTGAATAAGTTTGGTACAAAGAGTTTTAATGATAAAGAAAGCATCATCAGCTCTAAGCCTGACTAGAAGAACAAAGTGGTACATTCAAAAATTCAAAGTAAACCAGTATTACAGTACATCCTGGTTGACTGCTTGTCCAACTTGCAGAAGCGTGAATTTAGGACACAGAACTCACATGGATTTGCTAATTTAAATAACATGAATAAGGCAGTTAAAAGACGTAAAAATTCCTCCAGTCATATATTTTCAACTCTAGGCCTAGCTAGAAATGGAAAATTATGAATTAAATTCCAACTAAACAGTAAACATAAAATAAGTGTTCAAGTGAACAAAAGGTGAAGAGGAATAGAGCTGTTTTAAAAAGATTAATTCATGCAGTATCCTCCTTATATTAAATAAAGTATATGAAATGGTGACTATTCTGCTAAAAAGACAATTTCAATGAATTTTGGACAGTACTTGATGGATTATACCATCTTACAAAACAAATAATAAATAAACCTGGAGAAGGCATTAAAATAACTTACAGAAAGTTATTTTTTGACATTTTGGATTAAATTTGCAGCCAGATTGAAATTAGATTTAAAAGCTTGGAAAACATAACATTCATTGAGCTTCTTAACACTGAGAAAAAGGAAAAGAACAAAAATATTTCCTGAGTTAGCATTAAAATTATTGCAAGATAATAATGGAGAACACTATGATATTCATCACTTGAAAAGTGAACTTCCAGTTTTATACATTGATGCTGATTAGAAAGGAAAACCAGTGAATGAATTACTTTATTGTTTATGAAATGCAAAGTCAAATGCAGCCCTGCAACAACTAAGAAAGTTGTATAAGTTAACCTTGACTCTTCTGGCAACCACTACTTTAGTTGAGTGTTCTTTCTCTCATTAAAAAAAAATACACAGCTACACCAGAAACATGCAATGACAAGAAAGATTTGCAAGTTTAGTGTTAATCGTGGTTGAAAAAAACTTTTCAAGGAAATGTAAGTCGCTAATTTTATCTTTATGGTTGTCCTGTACATATTTTTTGTTATATTGTGTAATCCACATTTTATGGTTTTGCTTCAGCATCAGGACAAAACACCACACACCCCTGAACACTACATATATAAGCCTTTGTTACAACAATTTGTTTTAAAGTTAGTTACAGACTCTTGAGAATGCAATTTTACATTGCCATGTGAAGAATACAGATAACTTTCACACTGTTTGATCATATAATTTACACAAAGCTCTTACCATTTGTTTGTTTTCTTGAATTTCACACAAATTACACAAGGGCTATTTGTGTTAGCTATCCTTAATTTAGAAGCTTAAGACTAGATGGAAGGCAGCAAGTCATTACCACCCACCAACAACTCTTTGGCTAATCTTTTTACAAATGAATAGTGGAATTGACCATCACACTGTAATGTACCCATGGCTGAAAGGGCAAGCATGTTTGGTATGAAGCAAATTTGAGCCTATGATCCTCACACTGAGTCGAGCACCATAACCACCTGTCCACACCAGGCGACCCAAAGCTCTTGAAGTGAGCAGTTCAATGTATTTCCATTAACCTTCCTAATTCATTGAAATAAAACATCAATTAATTCTGCATCTTTAGCCACAGAATTCTTTGAAAAAACCACATCTATTCACAGTATGTCCTTTGAAATATTATAATTGTAGGGTTATGTAGCACTGCAGATACACGTTACCGGCTTTTATAATTTGTAGATAATCCAGAACCAATATCACCTCTCTATAGCATTTTGTCTCCTTTCTTTGGTTATTTATTTAGGATTTTAGGTGAATCTCTATACTTGAAGGTAGAAATCAACCCATCAAAAAGTATGGTTCATACAAGAAGTGATAAACCATTAGCTTCCTCTCTTGTATTTCATACTCATCTACAGCTTTACAAAAGTTATTTGGGTAATAAAAGTAAAAAACACAATTTTATTCAATTTTAAATGACTTGACAAAAAATTTCCCAACCTGTTACTTTATTAACATTAAGCCTAACAGACCCTTTACAACACAGCCTCTAAAAACAGTTTTTATAAACACCTTAATCAATATACTTACAGGAAAAAATCCAGCAGGACCTACAGGCCCACCAGGCATTCCTTCACCAGGTGGCATCTGACCTAATGGACTAGGGGCTGTAGGATTCTGTAAAAAAGGCAATTTGTTAAAACAAACTAAAAATTGGCATGGTACATCTATCTTTTTTTAATGTGAATGACATTACAACTTTATGAATACCACATTATCTGTTTACAGCGTCTGATTCAATATAAAGTAAACCACAAGTGAAAATAAGTAAATTTGAAACTTTACCGACAACTTTATCAACCACTTCTGTTGGGAAACCCAAGATTTAATGACAATTAAACCAGTGACAGTTCAGTCCGATTGTTTGTCAATATTTTGGAGCAGTAACTCAATGCTACCTCAAGTATGAAAGGAAACAAGAACCATTTTACAAAATCTTAAACTAAAACATTAAATGAATCGTTTATTAACAAATCAATAGCAAAACTACGCCCTCTACTGTTTGAAAGTAGAACCTATAATTATGTCACCTAAAAAAGCTCTTCCTCCGAATTCAATGTTTTGTTGTTGTTTTTTAAAATATGGTATTTGTAAACATACGTTTTTCATTAGTTTGAGAGACCACTAACAAGGTCTCTATATCATTATTCCAATTAAAGAACGTGTCACACCATAACATGGGTTGATCATCAGCCAGTAGGGAATAATTGTTTTTACAAACAACGTTTTATTCAATCCCTATCCTACGTGCCTAGAAACCTCGAGAAAAGCGCGAAACACACACGCAAATATTGTAATGAGCTGGACGCTCTTTAAGAATGAGAGATTATTAGACACCCATGCATAAAGGTTTGACATTTCCAAGGTGAAGTTCCGAACAGTTGCCATGGAAACGAATGGTTAATAAGGAAACGAGTTTCACGGTTGTTGTTTTTTTGGATTTAGAATACATGCAACATTAAACCTGTATTCCAAGGTACAGAATATAACACACGTAACTCACTTTATTCAAGTCTATGCGTATATCTAACACGTAAACTTCTCTCTTGGTCGGAAATAAATTTTTTCAAACTTCGAAAACCACAACAAAAACACTGTTGATAACAATCAACTCAGTTACAAGTCATTATATGTTAACGTTATCAACGCCACCTGACGGAAGGAACCGTGACGTCTTGCTTTTGATTTTGAAAACAACTTGAACTTTTAAAAAATACTACAGGATGTTCGGTAAGTCACTGTGCAGTTTTGTAATCATATTTTATTCAGTTTGTTTCAACCCAGCAACTGATAGCGGTGTTTAGAAACAAAATAAGAAGGATCCAGGCCTGTATTGATGCCAATGGGATCACTTTCAACAGAATTTATAATTGTCATTCATATTTACCTCCTGTATTCTGTATTGAAACATGTCTGTTAATAAATATATAAGTGCACAGAGACTTTCCGAACACCCTGTACTTCCTGTTGAAATGTTCAAGAAAAACCACTCAAGGGATATACGTGTGTAGTGGTCTCTTCAATACTGATTTGATAAAGTTATTTTCACGTATAAACATTTGAACTACGGGAGTTTTTACGATCACTCAAAATTCTGGGGATATGAATTTTCAGATTCAACATAACATTGTGTATATGTGGGCTAAATAGCCAGATCAGAGTAAAGGAAGCCAGTCAGAAGAGCAGTGCACATCGCTACAAGGGCTTTGTCCAGCTCTTTGAAGCAAATAACAGGCCTGACTGTTACATTTATAATGCGCTCTAGTAGTGAAGTGTGTTTAGCATCATCTCGTCTTGACACCCTTACCTTACGATCCTCAGCCGGAAACGCTACTCACTAATCACTACAATCCTGCTCAATTCGAGTGACAAGTCCAGCACCACTAGTTAAAAATCACATGACTAAATCTCTTACTTCTTTCTTTTACTTCGAATTTCCCAAATAAAACTCTTTACTCATTCTATTTCCCTGAATAACTATTTCACATTAGATATCCATTTCTGTGTATTGGTTAAATTACCACCTGAAGTTTGCTGCAACATATTTATTTACAAAAACAAATTACTATCAATAAACTTAAAATCAGTTGTTCATTCAACCCGAGACACAAAAATTCGCTCAAGAGCAGGCCTGGCACGGCCAGGTGGGTCAAGGCGTGTGACTCGTAATCTGAGGGTCGCGGGTTCGCATCTCTGTCGCACCAAACATGCTCGTCTTTTCAGCCGTGGGGACATTATAATGTAACGATCAATCCCACTATTCGTTGGTAAAAGAGTAGCCCAACAGTTGGCGGTGGGTGGTGATGACTAGCTGCCTTTCCTCTAGTCTTACACTGCTAAATTAGGGACGGCTAGCTGAAGTAGCTTTGTGTGAAATTCAAAACACACGTTCTAAAGCGATTTCTCTAAGTTACTAACAGCTCTTAAACCGGTTTCTGTTAACCGATTCAAGTATTGACTACCTCACCGTATTGATCTTCGAATTTTGGATATGACAAAAACATTAACATGTACTTTAAAAAAACGTTTAGAAACGACTATTCAGAGTCACTTATGCTAAGGTTTTTGCAGACGAAGGTACTATTGTTGTTGTTTTGAATAAGCACAAAGCTACACAATAAGCTATCTGTGCTCTGCCCACCACGAATATCGAAACTCGGTTTTTAGCGTTGTAAGTCTGCAAACATACCGCTGAGCCACTGGGGAGCAAAGGTACTATCTTTATACATTTTTATTTTCGAATAGATGAATCAATAAAACCTTTACAGAGGCACAGTTCCATGTATGGCAATCAAATACCATTCCCAGTTATGAAAGAAATGAATGTTCCTGATCTTTGACCTTTCACCTTTGTTATAGAGTAATATTAACTATCGTAGTTCATTTGATGCGTACTTCCGTAAATTAAGACTGGTTGTCTTAATCGAACCTTTCATCGTTCCTTTATTTTGGGTCTATTTTGCAAAATTACAGAATAAGAGATCTGCACTGTGACAATCTCTGGTAACGAACCCTAAATTACAGTGTTGTAAGATCTCAAGCTTGACGGTAATATAACAAAGGGGTGACCTTTCATCGAATTATAACCTGTAAACAAGCAGTCATGCGCGTGAAGAAATAACGTACTTTGTTAATTACAGAATAATATCAAATATTTACATATTTATGCACTGGGGAAATGTCAAGCAAGGTTTCTGACTTTTCTTATAACAGAAACGATTTCATCACTTCTTTCTGCACTTTTATTCTATGTCGTATTCGAACACCTGAACTAAAAGAATTTGACAAATTTTGGTCTCCCAGTACTTCATCGATAGATTTAAAACCTTTTAGCGCTAAAAGACGGTTTTTGACAACCCTTGGTAGGCACAGCACAGAAAACCTGTTGCGTAGGATTGTACTTAACAAGGAACAAGCAAGTTTTGGCGGCCATGTTTGTGGTAAACCTCTTGACCATTACCATTTTCTTGATTTGTAATCTTGCTGACCATAACCACCTTTTTGGTTTGTAATCCACCTAACCATTACAATTTCTTTGGTTTGTAATCCACCTGACCATTACCGCTTCTTTGTTTTGTAATCCTCCTAACCATTACCACTTCTTTGGTTTGGTAAAAAATATGGTTTTGCGTATACATAGTGACCTCGACATTGTTTCCCCCAAATATATAGGAGTATTCCTCAATACAAATTTAATTGCCTGTAAAGTCTGATCAAAATCAGTTCTTTAAGAGCTCTAGTTTATGTACAGAAATTAGAAGTTTACAAATGAATGATGTCATCCCAGTAATCCCCCAAAATATTTCGTCCTGTTGAATAGATTGTTTGTTTGTTTTGGAATTTCGCACAAAGCTACTCGAGGGCTATCTGTGCTAGCCGTCCCTAATTTAGCAGTGTAAGACTAGAGGGAAGGCAGCTAGTCATCACCACCCACCGCCAACTCTTGGGCTACTCTTTTACCAACGAATAGTAGGATTGACCGTCACATTATACGCCCCCACGGCTGGGAGGGCGAGCATGTTTAGCGCGACTCGGGCGCGAACCCGCGACCCTCGAATTACGAGCGCACGCCTTAACGCGCTCGGCCATGCCAGGCCCTGTTGAATAGAATCTAACAAAGTACCACTGTAGAAGATACTGAGTGACTTAACATTCATAGTTCAACTTTCATGGTTCGTCGTATCGCTGCAAAAATGCACTCAACACTTTGAGGCTATGGGCCCAATAATAGAAATGATGGTTAAATCCCACTATTTACCAAGAGAAAAGTATCCGAAGAGATGACTGTGGATGCTGTTGTTCATAGGCTCTTCGCATTCCACGCAGTTATCAGTTTAAAATTATAGAAGCTATGTGTAGATATCCTTTATATGGCTCCGCGTGAATAATTTAAAACACAAGCTTCTGTAAGGATCGTTGGAGATGAAGCATTCTATAATTTCGGGCAAAAGAGGCTCGTTCATGTCCAAAGTTATATCGTTTCACTTCTTTGATGAAAGTCACCATTATAAGCATTTTAATAACTATGTGGGCTAAAAGTAGCGACACTAATCGTCCACCAGAGTGTGACCTCCACAGGGTTCTATAATCTTATTCTAACCTATTTGAATAAAGGTTGCGCATTTGTGACGTATATGCGATAGTCACATGTTTTAAGTTTTCATTTTTTTATTAATCACAAAGCTATACGATACCTTATCTGTACTATACCCACATCGAGTAAAAACCTACCATACTAACCACTGAGCCAACAAGGGGGTTAAGAATGACCAATCGGAAGCAATTTTACGAATTATAGTAAATACTTTAATAAATCCTGACTCCATTGTGAATCATACTACAAATGTTTGCATATGATGACTCAAATTGAATTTACTTTTATTAACATTGTTGAACTACTAAACACCGGCTGTTCCTCAACAGAAAATTTTATTTACATCAAAGGCCATTTTTTTAACCAGCTATTCTAAGATAAACACCAACCGTATAAAATAAGTTAAGCATCAGTCCCTGCTGTTTGAGAGAAAATACTGCAAACAGTAAATAACTTGAAGCATCTGAGAAGGCCTGATGAGCTAGCTGCACCTCACCCTTATATAGTGAAAATTATTTGTTGATCTGGTACTACAAGTTGCTGGAGGTGGTGTAAAATGTGGGGACATTTTCGTTGAAGATTTTGCAACCTTTTAGAGCACATAAGGTACAGTGTATATTTGACCGTTGATGATGATCGCATCCATCCTGATGGTCAAGTTTTTGCTTGTTTTCCAATGCAACAATACCTCGTGCTCGTTTATCCAAAATTACTTAATAGATGATGACATTGGCCATCATGTCTCTTAAGTAAATCTGATATCATTTTGTAAGTCCCCACAATCACTGCAATCCTCTGCTGAAGACTGGGTATGCTGTGAAACTTGTATAATTATCACGGAGAAAGTCAGTTGGACAGAAGGTCTTAATAAAGTAGGTAGCTGTGTACTTTATTTTTTGAGTAGTTTGATGGAGCTTATTTATCGTACAAAATCCCACAACTGTTTTTAAAACTGTTAACCAGTTTGTTCATTTTTGTACAAGTTTGCTTGTTTTTGAATTTCGCACAAAGCTAGACTAGGGTTAGCTGCGCTAGCTGTCCTTAACTTGGCAGTGTAAGACTAGAAGGAATACAGCTAGTCATCACCAACCACCTCCAGCTCTTGGATTACTCTTTTACCAACAAATACTGGGACTGACCGTAACATAACAACGCTACCATGATTGAAAGGGCAAAGATGTTTGGTGAGACGGGGATTCGAACCCGTAACCTTCAGGTTGCGAGTCGATCGCCTCAACCACCTGGCCATTTCGTGCTGTGAGAGTCTGTTGGAAAACTATTAACTAATTTGAATATTTTTGTTCAAGTGTGTTGGGAAACTGTTAACCTTTAATGATTTTATGCAAGTCCAGCCTTCTACTCTTCTCCGTCACGGATAACTGTTGTGGATTTGTTTTGGTTTAAACGCCGATAAAACACAGAATATCAATAGTCCTTATAACTGTTACAGAAAACATTTCATTGCAGCCGTTTGTTGTTAATTTCACATTCCTTTCACTTCGTCTACTGAGGTACGAAATAATTTATTTGTTGCTGTGTACAAAGCTGCACAATAGGTTTTGAGTACTCTGCCCACCGAGATTATTTGAAATCTGATTTAATTTTACGTTATGGGCCCTCAGAATTAACCTTGAACCACCAGGGGGCAGCCACTATGGAAAAACCTATAGAAACTGAAAAAAATTTTGCGAAAAGTTTTTCATTCTAGTTGTGAACTCAGCCTGTTAGACAAATAAAAGGCGCCATGTTAGACCTGCTGAAACATACACCAAAATCTATGTTCAATATGGACATAAATCTTCATAAATCCTTTGTGCATTTCTAATTCGTGTATATCGTTATACTATACACTGCCGTCAAAAAATGTAAATTTGGAGCGGTAAGGATATTGCCACTTCGGGAAGGGTGGCGTCAGAGAGCTTGTCCCCAGAATATTTCTGAAAAATTGATGCTTTGAGATTGAATCATGATCCATTTTAACCACAAGTACTGGATACTCACAACATAATGTACTTCATTAAAAGTTTGCGAAGTGACTCTACAATTCATTTTATCGAATTGCACAGAACTTACTAAAGTTACATGAGCCGACACGCATCATGGCGTTTTAATCAATAACCAGTTTTAACTTTCGGTTTAATTAAACAGTGACATGGTGACTTTGAACAGCCAGTAGAACTGTAACATTAACTTATATATCTTAATATTTCATTATTATATTCCGTTATTCACTCAAATACTTGGTATCTAATATACTAAAGAAATCGACACATGGATAAAAATCACGACTTAAAACATGTGGCGCCCTCTTTGATAATGAAAAACTCGTCCAATTTTTATCAGAACCTGTTTAAACAAACACAGAAAAGGACACTGGTTACACCACAATTTCATTGGTTGTTCTCGAAGTCAGTGGTATGTTAATTACAGACAAAATATTTCATTTTCATTTATTTTTTGTTTTTTCTATTCTGGAAATTACACAATATATTTATCGAATTACAAGAGCTGAAGTGAAGTATAGTAGTTCCTACATAGGAAGTAGGGGGGAGTCTTGACGAAATATTAAGGACGTCCCACTATTACCAGACGCTCCCTCAAACCAGGGGCCGCAAGGACAACCAGACAAAACTAACCAATGATCGATCGTTTACTTTACGCAGGCGTTTATAATACAGAATTAACAGATATATCGATGAATTGTATTGGGAGTAATGACAAAAATCGATAGGATTAACTCGATGTTCAGAATAAATATACAAGTATATACACCATATAATTCAAAATAATATTTTTCGTTAACTCACACAGACTGTCAAGTTATTACTCTCGCCTACGCGGAGAAAAAAAATGAAAGAATTACACAATTATGCGGCTTTTTTCAATTTTAACCAACCACGCTCTACAAGGAATGGAAGTTTAAAATGAAAACCAAAACTCAATTCTGTTGTACTGGAGACGCCTCTGGCTTTAGAAGTAACTATGAGATGTGTGATTTTTAATTTGAAGATTAATTACAAGTAATAAGAGTATAATAAATGAAAATAAAAAACCCCAATAAACCCGGTGCAAGTTGTACAACACCAACGTTATAATCGTCACTTCCTCTCTGATTATGATTTTGTTTGTTTGTTTTGACATGTTCATGCATATTTTCTAGTTGTGTTTACTTTAATAACAGCAGCAAAAAACAACGAAATTACAGTTGCTATTGTCATAATGGCGTACTTCACCTTTGACCTTTTAATTCCAAAATACTAGGGTTCTTTCCCATCCTCAAGGACTGAGTATCATTATCCGCCGGCCAGTGACTGAAGAGAAAAATTTAATTTACTGTAAACATTTTCACAGTAGTATATATTACGTACATAAAAAGGCTTAGCACAACAGTGTTAAATACGTTTTGAAAAGTTAAGATTTAACACCAACGTTATTATTTAATGCTGCGCAAATTTACATAATGGGAACTCCGCAATGTGCCCCCGTGATACCCAACCCACACTACGTGTTTACAAGCTCGCGAGCTCAGCGAATAGCCACCGTAAATATTGAACTCGCTTCACAGACATGGCTTAAAACAATCGTGTTCAATAAATAGGGCTTAACAAAATAAAGTAAATTTTAAATAAAATTCCGCATAGTATAAAACTGTAACATGAATATTACACAAAACGTTTTCTTTATTTTGTAGAAATTCCAAATATATATGCATTTTTAAGTATTACTACATTTCTGAGTATACAACAACCAACGTTTCGTATAATTAGATACTTGGGAACTACAGTTTTCTATTCTTTCAGCTCTTGCAAGTCCAGGAATAGACGCCATCACTGAATACAAATTTCTGAGACTATTAGTTATGAAATGTAGTTCAGGGCAACATTTAAAACACCATTTTATAACGTGAACAACACAACCATTTACGTAATGCACAATCACCTTAATAAACCTGTCATGTACCACGCAGGTTTGTTTCGACTAAAATACACACTGTAAACGTGACGATGTTTCACAGAAGGGCAGAAGTCCATTAGCCAAAACTTCTGACTGATATAACAGCAAAAAAAAAAAAAAAAGGTTATCGCCTAATTAACGTCTACCTACAAATCAACATAATCCAATGTTAATTACAGTTTGATTATTTAACGAGGTTTACTGCCTAATTGTCAGATCATGTCTCAGTCTACACAGAGTGTACGAAAAGTGAACAGAAGCGCCTTAGTAGATATCCCGAACAAGGGATGTCGAGACTTTGCTGCTAATAGATTTTCGATACTTAAATGTTAGATATTTTATCAGCATTAGTACATAATTGCTGACGATTATAGGGATGACAAGCAAAAGCGTCACCTAGCGGCTCGTAAGATAATTCAATAGTTACCAGTATTGATTATTTAATTATCCATTGTTGATAATTTTTATACGCCGGCTCAAGAAAAACGTGCGAATACCCACAGTACAATTACTAATAATCATGCAATAGTTACAGATTTGGTCACCAGTAGGTGCATACCTTTGTACATTTATTTCCTAATAACACTTGACTATTTGGACCCAGAAAGATGTCCATTTTATCTGTTATACCGAGACGTTTCACAGCCATTAACTTCGTTCATAACTGTCATTTTATTTTATAGCAAAGCGACCAAGATTTTCGCTTCTTTCATTATCGGGATTTTGGCCTTCGTAGACCAGGAAAAGCCACTAGGACCTCCTTCTCTAGTCCGAACAGTTGTTTGTTTGTTTTGGAATTTCGCACAAAGCTACTCGAGGGCTATCTGTGCTAGCCGTCCTTAATTTAGCAGTGTAAGACTGGAGGGAAGGCAGCTAGTCATCACCACCCACCGCCAACTCTTGTACCAACGAATAGTGGGATTGACCGTAACTTGATAACGCCCCCACGGCTGGGAGGGCTAGCATGTTTGGCGCGACTCGGGCGCGAACCCACGACCCTCAGATTACGAAGCGCACGCCTTAACGCACTAGGCCATGCCAGGCCCTACTGTTGTTGGACAATGTCAAGGTAGGTATCTGCATTAATATTCTTGTGTTAGGTTTAACATCGCTAATATTCCGTATTGTAGTCTTACATTTACCGAACAGTTCGGTATACACAAACACATTTTACTAGTTCTCAACTAACACAAGAACATTTTACATATAAAACCTTTTTTATATATTATCATATTAGTCCAACACTTGTGTGTCTAGTAGTATAGGTGGACTTATTAGATGTCTAATTTTGTTAATATATATATATTAACAAAAGAGAGGTACTTAGGCCTAATTTCATCACGTATATTGTAGCGATCTAGTTCACATAGCACATCGTTTTTTTTGTCAAACTCTCTCAAAATAATTTAAGAGAATCATACAGAGAATCTACCAGTCACGGTTTATATATTCGCGTTAATTATGAATAAAATTTGACGCCGTACTTCGAGGGACTTTGTATTACTGAGTTTTGTATCGATTTTGTGTGTTTGAGTACAATATTTATCCATGTTGAGCACTTCATACCTGATGACGGGTTGTACATACGTTTTGTATACTTTTATTATATCGTCTGGTAAGATTCCTGGGATTTTGCTGCCTAGACTTCTTGCATAATTTGCGAGTTTCCAAATTTTTGTTGGTATACTATTCGCGTGTTTCACCCACATCAGCTTCACGTTGAAGGTTAAACCTACAAATTTTGTCGATGTTGTGGTCTGGAGAAGTGTTCCGTTCAAGTACAGTTTTGGTGGATGATTTTTTTGTCTTGTGTAGGTTAATAACTGACTTTTCGGGACATTTTTATGCATTTCTGTCAGTATTATTCTATATTATTTAATAATGGCTGTAGATTTGTCGCTGCTATGATGGAGTGGGGGCACTTTTTCAAACCGAAACAACGTCTGGCAATTGTTATGCATACCCCAAAGTTTGGGTCTTTTAACAGCCATGGTGGGGCGTTATAATGTGACGGTCAATCCGCTATTTGTTGGCAAAAGAGTAGCCCAAGAGTTGGCAGTGGGTGGTGATGACTATCTGCCTTCCCTATAGTCCGACACTGCCAAATTAAGGGCTGCTAGCGCAGATAGCTCTAGTCTAGCTTTGCGCGAAATTCAAAACAATTTTTAGGGCATATTCATATTGCTCGCATACATGACGAACTACACACACCTTAGGGAGCACTGGGGTAAATGACTCAGAGAAGGTTCCCCCGACATTTATTTTACTTCTATTTTCCAGGAAGTTGTACAGCCAGCAAATAATCCTCTGCGGGAGTTCCAATTCTGCCATTGTGCCACACAGTGTCGAAAACTTTCGCGACATCCAGAAAGTAGGCGACAGTCTATTCGTTTTTATTGAAAGTACCTATAATTGCTTTTGTTAATCTCACTAAAGTGGTCTGCGGTCCCTCTAAATTTTTCAAAAGCATTTTAAATTTCTGGGTAATTTATGTCTATTGCTTTATTATTTAATTCGATAATATTCCTTACACTGCAGGCCATGTTGATTAGGCAGTAATTGATCGGTTTATTTACTGACTTTCCTTCCTCGAGAAACCGGAACGTATCCAGAACTTCGTGATAAGTTAACGAGTACTGTTAATGTCCGCCATCTTCTTCTGGTACGTTGTTTTACTCCAGTTTTAATATACTGACTAATGACAGATTTCTGTTTCATAGACATTTGTTGTTATATTTTACGTGTTAACAGGGAATTCTGGTGCTTTTGATAGGTTTGAATTTCACGCAAAGCTACACGAGGGCTATCTACTCTACCAGTCCCTAATTTAACAGTGTTAGACTAGAGGGAAGACAGCTAGTCATGTAATAGTGAGATTCACCGTAGTTAATAATGCTCCCGCGACTGAAAGGGCGTGCATTTGTGGTGTGACGGGGATTCAAACTCGCGACCCTCACATTACGAGTCGAGCGCCCAGGCTAGGTTTTAAGTGTTACAGAGTTATTAACTTTATCGTAGGAATGTTTTAAACACGTTCTTTAAATACCTTTTCATTGTTAACGTATGTTATTTTATTTTGTGTATCTAGAGGTAGATAGTTAAGTGTCTGAGGTGAATCGTTTCAGGTGTGTCAAGAATTGTTTCGAATCTGTTATTGTCGTTTAGTTGTGGACAACATTTATCCTAGCTGTCTGGTTTTAGTTGTCGGAGTCCATTTCATATTTTGTTTCTTAGTTTATTTGTGTTTTTAGTGCTCGATTTCCATTTCTATAAGAATTGTCTTCGAAGCTTCCAAGTTTTATTTGCCGCTGTTCCTAATTTTAAACTGCGATCACATGGGAGGCAACCTACTGACCAACAGAACTCATCACGGCTAATCATTACTAGGGCACTCTTCACCAACGTGGGATTAACCGTGACTTTAAAATTCTCCTCGCGGATGAAATAGGCAATATCTTAATCCACTAAACAAATTACAAAATTAATTTCTGAATATAAAAACACTGTACTGTACTAACAAAAAATACACAGCTAAATGTTTGAAAATCTGCTTTATTATTCCAGTTAAAAAACAAACAAAAAACTTCCAATTAATTCACCACTTGTTTTCAGTGCTCTCTGTCGACTATACATTTTATTAAGCAAACCTGTATGGAGCCATTTGTCTTTTATTACTTTCAGCGGGGTTAGTATGCTTAGCATACTTCAACTGTGAATCTGAAGGTTTACGGTTCGTGTCCCGCTGGTACCCCGCATTTTGGAGCAGTGGATGTTTCATGATAAGTGATGATGAAACCCCACTATTTAGTCTGAGTAGTCAGGTAATGTTGGCTATCTTTCTTCCCTCTACTCTTCCACTTCAATATTAGAGACGATTATGTACAGATAGCCTTTAGCTTTAAGCAAAAATTATATAGTTAAAAGTAATTAAGTTCTTAATTTGTTAGTTTATTACATGTATGAAGATATGCGTTTTAGCGTTTCAAATGAGCATATCTTAACCTTAGACATGATTTTATGTCGTAATGTACGAGAAGAGAGGGGGAACTTTTTCATTGGCCAAGAATTCTCCTCCTACACTTAAACAATAATACTGTGTTGCAGCGTGTCACATTGGAAAGAGAATCGACTCCCCAGTTTCAAAAACAGTAGTTTTGAGTCACGCTGTGTGCCCTACATAACAAACCACTGACCATCCTTTATCTCACTACATCTTGAAATCAAAACTAAGACCCTGGTATAAAACAGCCGTTCAGCGAAAAGTGGGGCCACAGTATTTAAAGATTTGAAATTTCATTGGCCCGATTTCTCTATATTCTATAAATACATTTCTGAATTTTAAAAAGGGGGTGCAATAATTAATTTCTCACACTGTATCGTGTTTCCAAATAATTCCCACACCAAAAAACTTTACTTCCTGAGCAAAAACCAACCATTCAAAGTATTGGTTACAATATATTACGTGAAGATGTACTAAAAGTATGCTTAAGATGACTTGGATTATCACAAGGTTTTTCCAGCTTACTTAACTGCTTTATGGGCATAAACTTCCGATATTCCGGTAAATATATGCATATGATCTTTTATGTGTTAACAAATCATGCACTACTTAAAATATATTTTCATCCAAACAGAGGGCGCTACATATTGATGGATGGATGCACGACAGTTTCTAAAGTATATACTTTATCTAGATATAACATGAAAACTAAACAAAATCACGATCACAAATTCATAAGATTTAATACTTTGTACAGCTTTGTACACTTATGTTAGGCCTAAGTTAGAATTAAATTTTATAAATTTATTATTTTTGTTTTAATTTTGTAAAATTTATAGCTATAAGGAACATGTTTACACTGAGAGTTTATAAATGTTGTGTCCATTCCATGGACATACAAAACATAAAAAATAAATAGAATAGTGACACTAGCTGAATAGATTTTAAAATGATTTCCAATCCCAAATTTGGGTGGTATTGTGATACGTATAGCTAACCGAAAGTCTAAATTTGTAAGGGTATTTTTAATACACCCAGATAAGCATATATTAATGTAAATCTAACAACTGCACTGTATAAACATGTATGGAACTTTATCAACTTGCAACTTGTACTTCTAAGAAATATTAACTAAATATGTAGTAGTTGAATGATACACGTACGCATTTCTTTGAGCGTTACTCCATCTGTGTGCGTACGCTACAAACATTTGTTTAGGCGTTATTCCATCTATGCATTTGTACTACAAACATATGTTCTGGTGTTACTCCATCCTTTGTTTATATATACTACCAATGTTGTTTCTAATACCAAGAACAAGCTGTAGTATACAATCCATAATGAAGATTTTCTAATGAATCAATACATTTTGAACTTGTTTAGAGCATGAGAAACCTTTAAAGTATTTTAACATTTTGCGCATTATTACACAAAGCTACTGTTCTAACGGTTAAGAGTTAAACTGGGTTTCATCTGGCTTGGGCAGCTGAAAAAACAAAAAAAGTTACTTTATAAACTGCTACAATGGCTGAGTTAAGATATGATTGCTGGGTTCTTAGAAGTTAATCAAGTGAAGTGTTGTAGTTGTGTTGGTGTGGATTCAAATCCCATCATTAAACATGCTCACTCTTAGTCCCGATGGTGTTACAATGCAAAAGCCAATCACAATATTTGGTGAGAATAGCCATAATAGTTAGCTAGTTCACATCCTTCTGGTAACTTTGTAGAAAATACAATGGTGTATCTGTGTGTTGGGGAGGGGAATGTTATACTTTAAAATATGCGGTGCATGGTTCTGCCCTTGCATTTACATGGTGAGCTGACAGGTGATGTCATTTTGTTCTTCCTTGGTGCAAATCAAATATAACAGCAGCATCAAGAAAACAATTTGTATAAATTAGTATAATGTTCCCTGTTATGACATATGTTTGGAGTCAAAATTTCCAACATCAGATTCATTGATTTTTGATCCAAGAAAATTTTCCACACTGATCCCTCTCCCTGTTTGTAATCACCATTATCCAGCCTGTCACTGACACGTCACACCTACTTTATGTTGGTGAGAACAGAAACTACACTTGTCATGAGACATTAAGCCTATCATATTTTGACATTTTTATCTAACCCTTTATGGCTTTTAAAAAATTAGGAGTTGTACATAATAATACTGCCCTAATCATTATATTTGTCATATCTATTAATCTATCACTGATGACACAATTCATTAAAAAGAGATTTTGAAGATGGTTGAGATACAACAGTGGCTGGAATACTGTTTCTCTAAACCATTTGTTACAACAGCAACTGTTATGCTTTGAATGCCTCTTACTAGCAATGTTATGAATAACACACGCTTGCGATTGTTATTGTCTTGAAATTTTTTACAAATTCTACTGTAAATCCTGTACACATCCACAACCAATATCCATTTTTTACAGCCCGTACAAATTTTTTCATTTTCATGGATCATTCTTCATCGAAATTGGGTCACATCTTGTTAAGATTTCTGTTGACAACTGCTAGCTATAGATTTTTATAGACTGATCATGACACAAGTCTTATCAGTCTTTATAGAACCATAACAATAAAATATTCCATGTAGTAAACAAAATAGTAATTTGATCTAAATACGAGTTGTTGTTTTCTCCGATTTGTAAAAAATCCTTCCGATAGATTTTTTTTTTTTCCAAATCTGTTACTAAAATCAAAACAACTTTTACAAAGTTCAAACTTACAGGCATGTTATTAATCTGTTTATAATAAATTAGGCATTTTAAACACCACATTCTTATGTCTAGTCTATCCCTTAAAGAAATTTAAAAGGTGTTCACAGCCAAAATTCCTTAGCATGTTCCACTAGCCCTTACCCAAGTTAACATAAAATGTTAACTACAGTGATTATTAAGTAATACACACCTACTGAAGAAACAAAAAAAAATGTCCAAAGAGAAACTGGATTACTTACATGAGCAATTCCATTCACTGCATATCCAGAGTTGACAAACCCCTGCAATGTAAGCAATATCGAAATGATGTTAACAAAACCAAAAAAATATTTCTACGATACTCACCTATAACTCTAGTATCCTGTAAGTGCATTTGACAAAATTCCAAATTACGATAGTAATAGAAATTTCATGGTAACCAAGGAAAATATTAATTGAGGTGGAAGAAAAGTGTTTGCTAAGAGTCATTTATTGAAAAATAGCTAATCAGGAGGTCCATAAGAGTAGCTTTAAGGATCTTGGTCTTAAATAATCGTTTTTCAAGGTTAAAAGTATTCTGTGATTTTAATGAAGGATGTTCTTAGCTGTATTTTTTTTACATTATAATTAAAATTTTTTAAATGAAAAATTATCTTTCTCACATTAAAATTTGAGCTGTACATTTGTCATGCTTTTTGAGGACTTGTACATAGTTTTCTATTAATTTTGTAACATTAAATAAATCACACGTTTTTTATTATCATAAGCCAAACAATCCAACAATTTAGATTTCAATGTCCAATGGCAAAGAAGTACGAGTCACAGCACACAGCTACAATTACTACATTACCAAGATGGTAAATATAACTATTTTTATACCAGTCACATCCTTGTTTTCAAACAAAATCATTTAGTCTAGATCATTTTGGTGAAAATCGTTTCTGAACACTGAAAATGGACAGTTTCCCTACCATCAACAGATGTAAGGCTAGTAAAGGACTGGATTAAGATGCACATTTGTGGATCAAAGTATAGCCCTAAATATCCACCACTGTACTGACAACTAAGCACTTTGTCGTCAATGTATTTTTTATTTATATTGCCATCAAAACAGTAACAACTTTCCACTCTACTGGCAATGCACTGCATTTGTTCACTTGCAATTTAAATGGAAAACTCATACAACATGCACATATGTAAATAGACATTACAAGTTTTAATAGTACTGACAATGTAAAACATTAATTTTGATTTTCTTTGTAACATTTTTCTTTTATTTAAATTTTATCATTATTGTTTCACAGTATTGATTTAAAAAATCTATTTACAATTAATGTATGTGATAGCTTTATTACTACTGATACATTTATTGCGCAGTTGTGTGTTACCATGACAACGAACCAGATAACCCAAATCATTACAAACAAAACATGCAAGGTCGTAGTTCTTACAAAAAAGTATATATTAGGACAATAAAAACACAAACACACTGCTTTTTTCTTTCACATAAACTAATTCTTTAGGTTTTAAAACTCAACGTGATAAGTTGCTCTTGACTGTCCACAAAAATAGTTTTACAAGAGGTAAACTCTGACTTCAGTAAATAGCTTGTAAAGGGGATTACATTAAGATGTAAAATTTGTCCTCTAAAAAGTGTTGTCAACTCGTCTTTTATTTATATTAGTAAGAAAAACAGTGTCAATATTTATCAAAACCACTTAACTGCCACAATTTTCACAATGTCACTACAACTTTGTTTCAACTACTAGTTATTCACAGTGTTGTTGGATGCAAATGATGGCAGTTTTATTCCACACAATATACATAGCATTTCCCACACACAAATGTAATACCAAAAGAGGGAAAAATGTCCCAACACAGAAATTTTGTGTGGACCAACTATGACTGAAAAACTAAACTTCATAACAATTTGTTAACAGAAAAGGCAAATGGCATACTTTAAAATATTAAATATTTCCAACTTTGCTCTTCCTGGCTATTCTCAACATGTTTTTCTCTCTGGGTAATTTGTACATACAAATGACAGAAAGAATTATGATTTTTCACGGTTTTCATTGAAGCAAGATTAAACTTCCATTATGAATAATAAAATTAATCTATTAACTAGCCTAGGGAGTAAATTTTCATATGCATGACACCTGTAGAACTTCAACTGAAATAATTCAATATCCAGCATTTGACTGACTTTCAAACTATGATAACTTACATAGTCATGGAATGCTTTGGCTTCACTTGAGTGTTCACACGTGTCTCGTCTTTCTGGTGCTGCACAGTATAAATCCCAGAAGACACTGGAGGAATGAAACAAGGGTCAGCAATTATAAACTATCAAAAAACAGTAATTTACAAAACCTATCTTCCAACACAACACACAACCTATAAAAACAAAGTCACCATCAGAAACTGAATAGATTGTAAGTAATGTAATATATCTATACATATCTGTCTTAACCCTACATCACATTGATGATTCCAACATTCTTGTCTGCAAAGATGTTTTACTCTAAAGAAACACTGAAGTAAAGCAAAGGACATAATTTTAACTGAAGTTAAAATACCAAGTTTTTCTTTCCACACATTAAAAGTCACAAAAGAAATTATTGAGAGCTAAAAAATGCTATCTTGATGGTAAATGTTGAAAATTTATTCATATCATGATCTTGTTAGAAGAACTTCAAAGCTACGAAACAGTCCTGGTTTGAGACATGTTCACACCAAGCACACTTCAAGGGTGCTGTGGAAAGTTTAACACAAATCATGCTTCTTGGACACAAATTTGCCAACAGCTCAACTTTCAGTGTTCCAGTAATAGCTGATGCTGTAAATTACCAACTGAAATCCTATATTCTCTTAAACCACCAGAGATACCATGTCACACTCTGACATTAAAGGATGGTTCACCAGTAATGTTGGTCTAAATTACTGAACCTCCAAAATTATGTAATGGCACAAGTTTACTTCTTTAGACATTAGCACCACACATTACTGAAGCAACAATAACAACTGGTCATGCCAAAGATGATGTCTTAATTTCAAGAATTCATGTCCTGCAGTGTTTACCCCTTTAAACTTAGCATGCTCCAATACCCAGTCAAAAGTTGTTTTCCAATTATATCATTAAGGCACAAGGTCAAAGTTTAAAGGTATTCTTACTTTTCACATAAACAGTTACATACAAGGTTCAGGGTTGAATGTTGTCAAAACCTATTTACATTTTCAAAAGAAGGAACAATAGCCAATGTGGTATATCAAGCATCTTTAATTTAGATAATGCAACTTTTGTTTGGAAAAGTAAAAGGTTAAAATAAAAGTTACATGTTATGAATCAAAAACAGTATGATGAAAGATAGGACAAAGGAGACATACTCCACATGTGACACAGTTACATTTTGTACAATTTCAATGATAGAAATGCTGTTTAACATTAACAAAGATTCTCCACAGTTATCCATTACCAGTAGCCATATGAAAGCCATTTAAAATATGAATTTCAGTTAATCATATAAGGTGTTCAGAAAGTCACTTTTGTGTTTTGTAATCATGTCTATTCAGTCTAATTCAAGCCAGCAACTGATAGCGGTGTTTAGAAACAAAAGAAGGATCCAAGCCTGTATTGATGCCAATGGAGGTCACTTTTAATATTGTTTATAATTGTTATTCATATTTACCTCCTATATTCTACAATGAATCATGTCTGTTAATAAATATATAAATGCACAGACACTTTCTGAACACCCTGTAATTTCCTGTTGAAATTTTCACAAGAAACCACTCAAGGGATATACATGTGTAGTGGTCTCCTCAATACTGATTTGATAAAGTTCTTTTTACGTATAAACATTTGAACTACAGGAGTTTTTTTACGATCACTCAAAATTCTGGGGATATGAATTTTCAGATTGAACATAACAATGTGTATATGTGGGCTAAATAGCCAGATCAGAGTGAAAGAAGCCAGTCAGAAGAGCAGTGCACATTGCTACAAGGCCTTTGTCCAGCTCTTTGAAGCAAATAACAGGCGTGACTGTTACATTTATAACGTGCTCTAGTAGTTAAGTGTGTTTAGCATCATCTCGTCTTGACACCCTTACCTTACGATCCTCAGCCGGAAACGCTACTCACTAATCACTACAATCCTGCTCAATTCGAGTGACAAGTCCAGCACCACTAGTTAAAAATCACATGACTAAATCTCTTACTTTTTTCTTTTACTTCGAATTTCCCAAATAAAACTCTTTACTCATTCTATTTCCCTGAATAACTATTTCAAGTTAGATATCAGTTTCTGTGTTTTGGTTAAATTACCACCTGAAGTTTGCTACAACATATTTACTTACAAAAACAAATTACTATCAATAAACTTAAAATCAGTTGTTCATTCAACCCGAGACACAAAAATTCACTCAAGAGCAGGCCTGGCACAGCCAGGTGGGTCAAGGCATGTGACTCGTAATCTGAGGGTCGCGGGTTCGCATCTCCGTCGCACCAAACATGCTCGTCTTTTCAGCCGTGGGGACATTATAATGTGACGGTCAATCCCACTATTCGTTGGTAAAAGAGTAGCCCAAGAGTTGGCGGTGGGTGGTGATCACTAGCTGCCTTCCCTCTAGTCTTACACTGCTAAATTAGGGACGGCTAGCTGAAGCAGCTTTGTGTGAAATTCAAAACACACGTTCTAAAGCGATTTCTCTAAGTTACTAACAGCTCTTAAACCGGTTTCTGTTAACCGATTCAAGTATTGACTACCTCACCGTATTGATCTTCGAATTTTGGATATGACAAAAACACTAACATGTACTTTAAAAAAACGTTTAGAAACGACTATTCAGAGTCACTTATGCTAAGGTTTTTGCAGACGAAGGTACTATTGTTGTTGTTTTGAATAAGCACAAAGCTACACAATAAGCTATCTGTGCTCTGCCCACCACAGCTATCGAAACTCGGTTTTTAGCATTGTAAGTCTGCAAACATACCGCTAAGCGAAGGTAGTATCTTTATACATTTTTATTTTCGAATAGATGAATCAATAAAACCTTTACAGAAGCACAGTTCCATGTATGGCAATCAAATACCATTCCCAGTTATGAACGAAATGAATGTTCCTGATCTTTGACCTTTCACCTTTGTTATAGAGTAATATTAACTATCGTAGTTCATTTGATGTGTAGACTTCCGTAAATTAAGACTGGTTGTCTTAATCTAACCTTTCATCGTTTCCTTTCATCGGCCAGATGGGTCAAGGCGTGTGACTTGTAATTAATATTGCATAATTAATATAATACATAATAAAGGTAATAATACTAAATCTCTAGAGGTCTAAATTAACTTAATAAGCAAGCACAATTTAAATGCAATAAACTGAGGCACCAACCCTATAAGTTGGCTGATGCTTAAGTGTCTATCCTCAAAATAATTATTTCTTGTCCTCTGATCACCATGAACATAAACAGGTTCTTGAATGGTCCCAAAAAGACTCTGTAACTCTTTAATTCATTCAATCTCCCATTTCTGACAGCAGTTTCAATTTTCTCCTTTGCTAATAACTGCCAAGAAACCTTCAGGGAGGTTCCAAGTAAGATCCATATACCAGTTGCAGTTTGTATAACATACTGAAAGCATTAACCATAACAGAGAGAGGTTGGCCAGTAAGGGTGAATTTCTAAGCAACCTAATATCACTATTCATTAAACCTGAATGCAAATGATGCACAGACACAACATTAACACCTAGAAGGAACTCAATGATATAAATGCACACTTAGCCCTGTCCTTTGTTGTTTTGTAGAATAAAATCAACAATTATTCTGTTAAAATGGCCTTAACTTAGAGAGTACTGACACAATATCCTACATGTTGTAAAATAAGCATGAGTGTTAACAGAAGGAAAATAAAAATGGACAAATAACTAACGTCTAGTAATGTAAGAAGTAACAAGTAACACATTTAAAGTTACTCCGCATAAATGTAAGTATTACTAAAATATAAACTGATACTATGGAACATTTCGATTGATTATTTTTCTCCTGTTACTTCACTATCTTTATTTCACAAAGTACATTAATTGTCAAATTTTCTTCATTCACTACTTATATACCTGTTGATTTCATTATAGTTTTAATAAATTGGTTAAAATATTTATCAACCACTTTGACTAACATAGTAAATAGTCTTTACTGTAGTTTGAATGCTTTAATGCACCTATCAACTGACAAGGGCATTTTTCTCTTGAACATTTTGTAAAAGCATCAAGACTAAACATAAAATCTTACAATCAGAAAATAACAAAATGCTTATTTTCTTGGTATCACGATGCAGTGAGATACTAAATGATCTGCCCTGAGTAAGACATTCTGCTTCGAGTCTAATGCTCTTGCTAAATGAACTACCAGGGCCAATTCCAAGTTCTGAAGTTTATTAAAGATGGTACTAGGAATGAGATTGGGGTCAAACTGTAAGCCTTTGAATATTGTGGTTTCTAACTACTTTCTGTTAAAAAGATTTCTGATGAAAGAAATCAAGCTACATTAAGTGTATGTGGCATATCAACGACCATAAATGATGATGGTACTGGACTTGAATCCCATTCTAGAAGTACCTTTTTGAACTTTTGATTTATACTTCTTGTTTTAGGGTAATATATCAAAATGCTGAAAGAAAACTATTTCACTACTGTAATTACAGCTTCAAATATTTAGATATTTTGATAGGATTAATTTTCACTGATTCCTGTTTATTAATGTGCGTACAATCATGCTATAGAACAGGGTAGAATGGGACATTATTGCTTCACCTGTGAGAAACACCAGAGGTCACCACTCTTAGTTCAAGTCTCTCTTGATGTGAAAAAAAAAGTTTGAGCTTCCTCCCAATCTAAATAAATGCCTTAAAATGTGATTTATCAATTTAAAATAAGAGCACTAATTAACTTTAGTGATATCTATGAAGTAATATGTCTGTTAAATCACAAGCTAATGTGGCCTTTTATCAGTTTTTTGTGTTTGGTTAAATAAGTAAACAAACAAGCACCTAAATACACACTTTTATGTAAGGTTATCTTATTTTCATTTTAAAACCTGAAACAATTTTGTTATATAATTAATTAATTATAATTTTAAACAACTTTTTTTATTATTTAATTATTTAAATTAATTCAGTGTCTTTGTTTTCAACCAATGTTTTAACAACCTCACAGAAAAAGCTTTATGGCAATGAGGGGGGGGGGCACAGGTTCTTCTTTGAAAAACAGCGAGATACAGTGGACCCCATTTGATTGCTTCATTTAACCATGCAACTTAAAAGGTTTTAACCAGATAAGACTTACTCATTTTTACATTTCTCAAGATTTATAATTTTTTTTTTTTTTTTAATAAGTTATAAACATTCACTTACCACCACCACGAGTGTAAAAATCCTGGAGGCTCCCCTAATGTTATGTTTTTTTCCCATCTTATCTGGAAAAGAAAACACTATCAGAAATAGAGTAAAATATCAGTTAATGTATGTATCAGGTCATCCCACAAGTAATGTCCAAAAATTTAATACAGAAAGTACATCAGCATTTCTGTCTTTGTAGAAGTCTTCAATGACTAAAATATACAGTAGGACATGTATAAAAATGTTCAGACAAATAAAACAAACTTACCCAACTTCACTTTTTCAGATCATTAATCAAATAAACCCTAAAGAAGATAGATGTGTCTGAGGAGTACATTAGGCATATAATTCTTTATGAGTTTGAAAAAGGCAATAGTGTAGTAGAAACTACACAAAACATTCAAGATGTTTATGGTGTGAAGTCTCTCAATGAAAGAAAATGTTGAAGGTGGTTTGTCACATTTAAGTCATCCTGTTGAGTTTAATGACGGCTTACTGCTGGCTTCACTTGATGAAGATTGTGTTGTAATAGTTGAAGAACTAACACAGAAGCTTAATTCAACCCATTCAACAGTTCGCCGTCATCCGCAACAGCTTGGAAAGGTGTTAAAACTTGGAAAATGGGTCCCTGATGATTTCACAGAAGCCAACCTAAGAGCAAGAGTGGATATTTGCAATTCTCTGCATTCTTGTGAACGCAACTCATCTTTTTTGGATGGGTTAGTGACTGGTGATGAAAAATGGATATTTTACAAAAATGTTAAGTGCCGCAGACAATGGTTCAGTGTAGGTAAACTGACTAAAGCACAGCCCAAAATGGACCACCACCCTAGGACTTAACAAGACTTTCCAAAGTCTTGTTAAGCATGGTAGGATAATGTTGATGTAATTCACTTTGAATTGCTGCCACTCAATGTAACAATTACAGACTTCTATTGTCAACAGTTAGAACATTTCAATGTTGCACTGAAAGAAAAGAGGCATGCTTTGATCAATCACAGAGATGTTGTGTTACACCAGAATAATGAATGGCCTCATACAGCAAGGATCACATCTGTAAAGACTAAAAGGCTAGACTGGAATAAACTTCCACATCTTCCTTATTCTCCAGACCTTGCCCCATCAGATTATCATCTATTCCAAAGTTTGCAAAACTATCTTGATGGAAAAGAGATTGGAACACATGAAGATGTCAAAACTACTCTCTCCACATTCTTTTCCTCCAAACCTCAAGAACTATATAGAAGTGGCATTCAGATGCTCGTGATTCATTGGCAGGAATTAATTAATAATAAGGGAACATTCATTAATGATTAACTAACATTAAAATATTTGAAATCATTTCTCTTTTTCTGAATCTAAAATCTGACATTTCTAAAGGGATGACCTGATAGTATCTCATTTGAACCACTATGAAAATAATACCTAAAATACATCTTAAAAGGTAATTTAGAAGAAACAGGCATTTCTCTAATTCTTAAAGATGATTTCATAAAATCATGAGACATAACTTAAAAACATCAAAGGACCATTTATTCCTTCAGGACTATTGTTATACAACCAAATCTGAGAAAAGTAAAAATGTAAACAATTTATTCAGAAATCATCAACCCTCTTCTTAAATTCTTGAAAAATGCAAGCCTAAACTGCTGCCAATGGGAACTTATTTTAAACAAAAGTTGTCCTGTTGGAAGAATAAAACCATTGTACCTAAAGAATTGCCAATTTTCCCAAATCTTGTGTCCTCTCTTCCCATTTTCTTCAGAATACAGCACAAATAAATAAGATTCATATATTCTTTTGGGCCACTTTGCTTCATTTCTAAAAAGCATATTTAATTTTCATCAAAACTACTTAAAGGTTATCTGTGCTAGCCATTACAAATTTTAAAGCGATAGACTACAGGGACAGCAAGTATTTTGTACCATCAGTTGGTGATTTCTCTTTACATGTAATGGTATAATGTCCCCATGGCTTAGAGGGATGGAATTTTTAATAACATGATTCAATCCCATGACCCACAGTTTTGGTCGAATGCCTTAATCATCAGACCATAGGAATGATATAAAAGGCCTTATACAAATGTCACAATTTGCTTTTTATCAACAAACGTTCTCCACAGCACTATGCTACTCAACCGAAGATACAAGCTAGGATCAAGAGCCAAAGTGTTTCACACAAAAATAATGTCATACTCCAAGATATGATGGTGAAAAAAAAATTCTTTTGTAACAAACTTATAGATACAATATTTCATACATAATCAAGAATAAATTTTATAGTTTTCTTAAATGTTTTTCTTTCCGCACGTTCTTCTTAAGACAAAAATTAAAAATATAAATCTTTCATTGATTTCATAAAACTTTAAATTATGACCTAACGTTCCTAAAAACGTTCGAGTTGCATATTCCCCTACTGACAGAAGAGGATAGCATTATATATTCTATGTTTGTTTAAAAAAGCAACAAAAATCAGTACAATAACAAAATTCTACTATATTTTCTTTTTCATGTAAATATAAATTTGCAACTTACTTCTTAATAAAATTAGTTAAAAATAGCTAAAATACGTTTTGAAGCCATGTGATATTACTTGAATGATTATGTTCATGTATTTGCATTATTTTATTATGGTAAAACTCATTCTGTATTCTGTGGAAATTTCCGGTTGTTTTCACGAGTTGTAATCTTAAATATATATATATCTTAATATATGGATTTCTCAAATGTTACCAGAACGTAACTATGTTAAGCCTAATTTTCTTTTAAATGTTGCATGTGTCATACGTTGGAAGTAGCCTCAGTTGACATAGATGCGCTCGTGCGCGCCGGACGTAACTACTAGATTACAATGACCTATTAACCAGTGAGACTAATAACGTAATATTTACCTCAGACAGGAACGTTTGTGCTGCCTTTTGAGCTCCTACGTGTAGAAGATATTCATAAACGTACAAGGCTAACCTGTTAGAAGTATAAATAAAGAGAAGTATAAAAATCAATTGCATATTATAAACCTCCCTCCCCCTCCAGTTAGTCTCACATGGAACGTGCTATGCCATATGCCTCGGGCTGAGCTAAAGCCTGTTATTTTTTCAATTTTAATCAACGAATTTTGTTGCTCTTGTAGTTAAATTTAAAGTTTCACAATAATTGTTATAAAAATAAAGAAACAAATAGTTTTATGGAATAAACCTGTATTTTAGGCCCACTGACAAAAATTTCCGTTTTAAGTACAAAGTGAAGCAAGTTTGCATGAAATCTAAAAGTAGGCTTAATCATTACATAACATATATTATTAATACAAATTTAAAACACTATCAGTGTTACAATTCTCAGCATTACTTTTAACTATCTTACTTTATAATCTGTGAATTATTTAAAACTTAACTTTAAAAGACAAAAAAGTCACTGTTTCCACTCATACTCATAGTGCCTACTGTATTCGATGGTAAAACGTAAATTATGTCCGCGAACAAAATCGTCTTACCATCATACTTACTTTTCCCTCGCTTGAGCATCGGATGGTACCGTTGAGCCTTTTCCTTTCGCATACATGCTGTGAGGTTGAAGTGTCAGTCTGTTACGCACCTGTCAAGACACATACTACGACACCAACCTTGTTACCATAGAAACATCTATTGATCTGTCGCAGGCTACAACGTGATTGGATATCCTAGTGCTTTTTTCTACGTCATGGCGTAGTGAAACTTGGAGGAGCCATTGGCGGCAGTCGCATGAACGTAGAAAAGGAAACCCTCCATACAAATATAGTGTTATTCAATAGGCAACTGTTTACCTTGGGTACGAAAAAGACTTCTGAGCATAACGTTGAAATGAACACTTAAAGCATAATTACATTAAGAAAAGAACAACACAGTTTTGAGGCCATTTTGAACATTTTATAATTACTATTATTGCTCAGTATCATTTGCTAAATTTCCAAGCAAGTCCCTCATTTGTAACAGGAAAAGTAAAAAAAGAAATTATGGGTTTCAATAATAAATAAAAAGCATTTCTTGTAGGTATGTTTATTTTCATAATTTTTTAGAGTTTTCAGTGTCGACTGAAAGATAGAAACCATTTTAAAGGAATACAACAAACAACCTCTGAAAAAATGCTGTTTTAAATTCTGTCCAATATTTCGGATTAACTCCAGATAAAAACAACGAACAACACAAATTTGTCTGAATTTATAATCTTCATTGAAAATATATATCATTGAGCACCGAATGCATATAATATGTAACTGTTAAAATATAAGACAATCGGCCCGGCATGGCAAAGCGTATTAAGGGGTTCGACTCGTAATTTGAGGGTCGCGAGTTCGAATCGCGGTCGCACCAACCATACTTGCCCTTTCAACGTAGTGGCGTTATAATGTTACAATCAATCACACTATTCGTTGGTAAAAGAGTACCTTAAGAATTGGGGGTGGGTAGTGATGACCAGTTACCTTCTCTCTAGTTTTACATTACTAAATTAGGGACGGCTAGAGGAGATACCCCTCGAATAGCTTTGCGCGAAATTCAAAACAAGCA
Source organism: Carcinoscorpius rotundicauda (assembly GCA_011833715.1). NCBI lineage: Eukaryota > Metazoa > Arthropoda > Merostomata > Xiphosura > Limulidae > Carcinoscorpius > Carcinoscorpius rotundicauda. Next base: position 16,934,313 of record CM022391.1, read on the forward strand.
AACATTAAGACAAAAAATAACACAAATGTGTTTAGTACTTAATAACTACATGGAGCAGATATTCTAAAACAAAAAATAATGCTACTATTCTCATGTGATTTGAATTTAATCTAGTTGATTGACATACATAATCATATGTTAAACAGTAATAATTAATAGTTTATTCATGCGAGACATTTTTTTTTTCCAGTAAGGACACCAAAAACCATCGACATGTAATACTTTGTTCAATATTAAGGACAACAACAACCCTTTGCAATGATATTTGTCCATCTTTTGAAGAGCTCTAGTTCAGTCAAAGGGCCTTACGTTTTAGTGTAATTTGGACATACACTTGTTAATTCGGTCTGAAAACTACCATTTTTACATTCCCAAGGGAGATGGTGGGACCAGGGTGTGAAGCAGTATCATTTTACCTTTAGGTGTTTAACTGTTTTGAAATACACACTTACCATAAACAGTATGTGTATGATTTCCATGAAAGTCACATCAGGCTATCTGCTGTCTCCACCAAGGGCAGTTCAACCTCTGACTCACCTTCATTTTAGCATTATAAATCCGATCACTTTTCGTTGTCCCATCGGGGCACTCCCATAAACAAAAATTAATTTCAAGGTGGGTCAGCGTTAAGTTTACAAACTCATAAAGCTAAAATCCAAGGTTTGATTTATTACAGTGAATACAGCAGACAGCCCGATATGGCTTTACAACCACAAGCTAACCCTGATGAAGGCAGTCGATATCTTCATCCTGGATGGTAACTGTGGGGTACAGTGTTTCCAGCCCCACTACCTGTTCCTCCACCACACGTACGTCCATCAAGAAGGATCCGTAACAATTATAACGTTTACATTCTCAACGTACCAAAATTAGACCCACTCATATCTTTTTTTTTATATTTCATTCTTTCTCAGCTTTTGACTACAACTTTCCTACTATCGATGATTGCATACGTGGAACATCGTTATTATGAAAGTTTTTAAACCATGTTTTGTTAATAAAATACTCCCAATGTGGTTGTATTGTTTTTTTTACGGTATAAATAATAGAAAATTTATTGTTGTTTCCAAAAGAACCAATTTAGCGTTGTTTTTATACATTACTAGAGGACGCTACCACGTTCAAGGGTTTGTAACAAGGGGGTTTGTTTGTTGGTTGGTTTTGTAATTTCGCACAAAGCTACTCGAGAGCTATTTGTGCTAGCCGTTCCTAATTTAGCAGTATAAGATTAGAGGGAAGGCAGCTAGTCATCACCACCAACCGCCAATTCTTGGGCTTCTCTTTTACCAACGAATAGTGAAATTAACCATCACATAACGCCCCCACGGCAGGGAGGACGAGCATGTTTGGCGCGACGCGGATGCGAACCGCGAACCTCAGGTTACGAGTCGCACGCCTTAACGCGCTTGGCCATGCAGGGCCAGGGGGTTTGTTGTTGTCCAGCGTGAATTTGTACGTTTTTTTAAATTTCGCGCAAAGCTACTCGAGGGCTATCTGCGCTAGTCGTTTCTAATTTAGTAGTGCAAGATTAGAGGGAAGGCAGCTAGTCATCACCACCCACCGCCAACTCTTGGGCTACTCTTTTACCAACAAATAATGGCATTGACCGTCACAAAGGTCGAGCATGTTTTGCTACGATTGGGATTCGAACGTCCAGTGTAAAGCAACACAACCGGGTATATTTTCTGCACAAACTACGGAGATCGAACTCCGAATTTTAACGTTATAAACCCCAGTCTTACCGCTAAGTTACATACACTTAGCTGCTACGTATTTCAAAGCATTTTACAAACTGTAGAAAATTACGTTAATTTCCAAATGCCTACCTATCAATCGAGGATAAAAATATTTAAGTTGAATAGCTTTAAGGAAAGATAAAAACACGATCTGAGTACATAATATAAACTGTCATTGTTGTGATCAATATGAAGTTTTTATGCTTAGAAGTTTACCAAGAAAGTTTTTTATAATATTATAATTTTATAAATTGTTCATTTTGCTCGTTTTTTTAATGTTGCGCAAAGCTTCTAGAAGACTAATTGTTCTAGCCGTCCTTAATTTAGGAGTGTAAGACTAGAGGGAAGGCAGCTAGTCATCACCACCCACCGCCAACTCTTGGGCTACTATTTTAGTGACGAATAACAGGATCGATCGTAACTTTATAACGCCCCCGCAGCTGAAAGGTAGAGCATGTTTGGTGTGACGGGGATTCGAACCCATGACTCTCTGACTACGAGTCGAACGCCCTAATCCCCTGACCTTGAAAAAATAAAAGAGAATTATAAATTTTTGACTGTAACTGTTAGTTAGGCAGTGACATATTTGAAACCACCATACCCTTGAATAGCATTTTTATACTAGGTTTAAAACCAAGCTCGCTGAATCAGTGACTGAAGACTTATAATGTCCAAAATAAAGTTTCGATATTCGCGGTTGAAAGAGTACAGATAAGCCCATCGTGTTGTTTTGTGTTGAACGACAAAAAAATACTGTGACATACAAAACATAGTTACTTTAAAATTTGGCAATTTTGGACTTGTTTTTAACTGGACATTGCATAGTCGAGACCATAAATAAATACCTCGATTATGTTTAAATACTACTAGGTTTGTTTTTAAAATTTTCGAGCAAAATATACACTGAAAATTATTAATACACGTTCTTCCCTATCTCAACCTTCCACAAGTGGTACAAAATGTATTTATAGTGAGGTACATTCAGTTTTTGTTTCTTCCAAATATCCAAGTAGATGGTACGTAAAATGGGTGTCGAAATGACATAAAATAATCCTTTTTATTAGGTAAAGCTTACATATGGCAAAGGTTATCCCATAGAGTATAATTCATTCTGACAATGTGTGTGTTTCTACTCGATGCGTCAGGGCAAGCCCATTTCAAAGGGTGACACAGACAATTGTAGAAGTTGGTACGAGTTTTATATGTATTGTATAGAGCCGTCGTTAACGCAGGTAAAATAATGGTTATGAGATACCCTTATCTGATTTGAAAATGTGTCGTAGCATTAACTTTTATTCTGACCTTGTCAAGTTCAGAAATATTTGGATATTTTCGAACCTCAAAAGTCAGCTTTGGTCCCTCTTTTAACAGCATTATTTTTGTTGCCGAGTTTGAAAATTTTCTCTTCCGGGATCTGCTGCACTGCGACTATTTAAAATAAATGTCGAAGATCAGTGTACTTCAATTTCCCATATCTGCCATCAGCACTTGTAATGTACTTTTTTACTGAACGAATAGTGGGAGTTGATCATCATTCTTATACCACAAAGTGTCGAACGTGTATATATGCAAAAACGGCTCGTTTGGGTTGAAAAAAATTTTACATGGAAGAGCAAACAACGTTTCAACCTTCTTCGGCCATCGCCAGGCTCACAAAGAAAGAAAGAGGTAACTGACCGGATGCTGAACACGTTTGGAAGGGTTTGTGTTACTGAGTGTCGGAATGTAGATAGCGGTGTTAGATGTTTGAATATATAATTTTGTATTATTTATTTTATTATATTTAATATAGATATAAAGGCGTTTATTTAGATTGGTTTATTTTGGGTTTAAGTTGTTTTGTAAGTAAGGCTTCTTTAATGTTGCGTTTGTTTATGTTTGTATACAACAACTTAAATCCAAAATAAACCAATGTTAAGGAACGCCTTTATACCTATATTAAATAAAATAAACTAAATAATATAAAATTATATATTCAAACATCTAACACCGCTCTCTACATTCCGACACTCAGTTACACAACCCCTTCCAAACATGTTGTCAGCTTTCGGTCAGTTACTCCTTTCTTTCTTTGTGAACCTAACGATGACCGAAGAATGTCGAAATGTTGTTCGCTCTTCTACGTAAAATAATTTCTCAACCCAAACGAGCCGTTTTTGCATATATGTTTCTCTACAAGTGGGTTTTCTCGACATCACTGATTGTCGAACGTTTACTTCCGGCAATTGAGGGTGGTTCACAAATTTTTTTAATTCACAGTACAGGGACCCTAACTACTATGATATATTTAAATCAAGCCTTATAATTTTTGGGTTATCATTTTTGAAGATTAATCTTTTTCGGATATTTTATGAATTTGTTTGTGTGATTTCTCAATTGTTTGTGTTGACTGTGGTTTCGACATGACATTTTGTACTGTATTTTAAAGGATGTTTTTCTCCTCATTGAAAATGATACAGTTTTTGGATCATCAGAGCGAAACAGATATGCTAAGATCAGGAGCTCCTGAAATACACGAACCTTCAAGAGTATATTATATCGTAACTCAGACACTTAGGGGTAATGGACGTAGTTTACTTTCTAGTAAATTCATGTTAGTTGTTCGTCACTCATCCAGGGATCAGGGCGTGGTCTCCTGATACGTACAGTAATTAAAAACGTCTAAAAACAACAAAAACACGCGAAAGTTTTTTTCTGAGGATGGAATGAAATGCAATGTTACACCTAAATGATGTCACTTGGTACGAGTATTAAGTGCTGTTGTAATATAATTAGTTTTGATAAATATTGTAAACGTTAGGTACAACTATTGAGGCATTAGAACTGTGACAGCCAAACTCGCCATTCTGTTATGGATAACCGCGTGTGCGGCAGGTGCTGATAACTAATAACCTTCCTTTTGGTCAATAGTTGTAAATTAGGGATAACTGGGCATAAACAAAAGGACATTTTACCTGCTCGTAAGGTTCGTTTCAGGTTAAAATGTATAAATAAAACGCCAAAAATTATCACATATTTATATATTTGTTTTTTTCCTAAAAACGTACAGTAATGAAATATACTCGATTGAAGCAAGGTTTGTCACCAGGTGTTGTTATTTTTGTAGAGTTTTTTCTAATTTGAATATGTTGTAAAAATGATAAGGTATTTAGAGCTAGAAACCAACTCAAAGAGAAAATAGTGTTTTGGCTAATTCGGTTGTAAATACTTTAAGTAAAGGTTATCAACTCGATGTTACGTCAGTCATTACATAACTATCCACATACATTTTTGTTGTTTTTTTGAAGGGGGATGTAAAATGAAAACTAAAAATTTTAAGATTAAGCCTCGCTAATTTTCTTTCTTCAAAACATTACATAATCTTCGATTCTATACTTGTAATCTAAATTATATAAAGTAATCGAGGACACAGAAATACATTTTGACATATGAATAAATACTGCATCTCTAAATAATACGATTAATTAGCTTCGGAATTGTTTTTATAAAGTTTTAAAATTTTCTGTGATTCATAGAACGTAACTCTCGTTCTTGTCCGTGATATGGCAGCTATCGATCACTCTTTCGTGAGCTGGGAGAGAGCACAGCAATTCCAGGAAAAAGTAATGCCACACCACGTGGTTGATGCTTTTCTACCTCCATTAAGCCTTGTAAATATACAACATTATATTTTTCTGTGATGTCAAGAGATAAAATTCTTGAATATTGTTAAAGTATTAAGATTTGGAGCGTTTGTTAATTAGTGCTATTGGTCAGTTAAAAATATGTTAATGGATATTTAAAATTTTAAAGTCGAGTTTCTTACCGCCATCTGTTGAAAAGGATATTGGGCAAAATGAAACATTGTATTTTCTAAAAATTAAATATTTATAATTAAAAATTATAACGTGTTTCTAAATTACCTACTATTTCTATTTTTAGGAGCTAAAAAAAGAACTTACTCCAGTCTGTGTTTACGCAAATCATATTATTCATAGACATATAGAGCCCAGTAAAGACTTCACAAAAAAAGCTTGTTTGTTTGTTTGTTAGGCCTGGCATGGCCGAGCGCGTTAAGGCGTGCTCTCGTAATCTGAGGGTCGCGGGTTTGCGCCCACGTCACGCTAAACATGCTCGCCCTCCCAGCCGTGGGGGTGTATAATATCACGGTCAATCCCACTATTCGTTGGTAAAAGAGTAGCCCAAGAGTTGGCGGTGGGTGGTGATGACTAGCTGCCTTCCCTCTAGTCTTACACTGCTAAATTAGGGACGGCTAGCACAGATAGCCCTCGAGTAGCTTGTGCGAAATTCTAAAACAAACAAACAAACAATGTTTGTTAGCCGTCCCTAATTTAGCAGTGTTAGACTAGAGGGAAGGAAAAAAAAAGCATATATTATTTTGTGTTCATGGCACTTAAAACAGAATACGATATATCGTTGTAAGGGTTTCAAAGTGATTGGTTAGTTTGAAATTAAGCACAAAACTACACAAGGGGCTATCTATGTGTTGCCCACCAGAAGTATAAAAACCCGGTTTGAAGCGTGGTAAGACCGTAGACTTACCGCTGTACCACTACGGGAGTATGGTCGTCGCTAATAGTAGCAATATTCTATTTTAAAGGCGCAGAAATAAATGAATATTTACATTACATATTGAATATAGTGTACCAACCCGAGGACCCTAATAATTAAATATAGTATACCATTTTGTAACCTAGAAACTATACAAAGCATACTGTTTTTGAGGCTCTTGAAATTGCATATTGTATACCATTCTGAGGCCCTAAAAGTAGCGTGTAGCATCTATCATTTTGATAGCTAGACAAGTTATAAAATATACTGCTGTAAAGCTTACATATAATATGCTGTTCTGAGGACTATAACTTAAAGTTACTTATAGCAAATTGCTTTTTGTACTTTTATCCGAAAGCTCGCATTTTAATTTTAAAAAATCATTTAACTGTGAATTAACTCTCAGATTCGAACGTGTAACTGAGAGCATTTATTTCTAATTTTTATAATACTGAAACAAATTAAAGTTTTAGAGCAAAGCTCCTTCTTAAAAAAAACAACACAATAAACACTAAAATGTATGATAGATAATATGGTCTTTAATTCAAAATTTGTCATGTATTTCACAAGTAAAATGACTTATTCTTATTATCAACATATCTGGCAGCAAATCACGTATCAGTTTAACCAGATGAGACAGATATGCCACACAGTGGATCTTTTACAGTTTTTGTCTTTTGAATTTTCAGACCAGGTCTTGTCCACTGTAACACTTACTTCCGCATTCACATATATAAACCGTTTTTGCCAAGTTCTCTAAGTATTGTACTCACTATCTCTGTCATTATCTTTTGGTCTTGGTTGTTTTTCACTTTGCAAATTATCCATGAGCTAGGGTCAATGTCCCCAAAAGATATGTACCAACTAAAGCTACTTCGGATGCCTGGAACATTTTTAACATAAATTTTTTGTGAATTTACTATTTATTATAGACATAAAATTAAAAATCGCTTTTAATGAAAGTTCAACGTCTTGCTAACAGGTGACAGCATATTACTATAAGAGATGGCTTGTTTCAGAAAATAGTTGGAATTCGCTTGATTGATAGCCAATCTGTACAAGTTTCTTTTTTTGTCAATTCTCTGCACTACAAATATTCGTTTAGCAATACGAGTACGTATAGTACTGAAGTAACTAAAAATAACCTACTTCGTTGTTAATCACAATTAAACGTTACTAAAGTACTTAAATAATAGCACTTGGTATATTTATGCATGTATAAAAGAGTATTTTAGTCAAAATATATCTCAGGACCACTGGTATGGGTATAACACATTTACTAATAAAGCAAAAAAAAAACGTTTTGACCTCTTTAGGTAATCTTAAGGTTAACTTTTGAAAATCGAAACATTGTTCAATACTCTATTTTAATAAAAGTTTTAATACCCATACCAGCTCTCTTGAGATACAGTTAAAGTTTCACCTTATTTTCTGTAAGACGAAAACCAATTGTCATGCTGTAGAGCACTTAGACTAAACAACAAGTAATTATATTAAGTTAATCACTCGTACAAAATCACCTTTTAAGTATAATTGCAATGATTTGAGGTATTGTTGGTTATTTTAACAATTACTAACCTGAAGATGACCTTGTTAGACCAAAACGTTATTCTCTGCTTCATAAGTAAAAGTGTTACTACCCACACCAGCCGTCCTAAGATACATTTTTACTTCAAGTGGGTTTCTTGTCATCACGAATTATTTTAGTCAACTTCACACACAATATATTTTTTTTACAGTACTCGCTGTATACAAGTGTTATTGTCGTATTTTACAGTACTCGCTGTATACAAGTGTTATTGTCGTATTTTACAGTACTCGCTGTATACATGTGTTATTGTCGTATTTTACAGTACTCGCTGTATACATGTGTTATTGTCGTAGACTCTGAAAGTTATATTGGGGAAACTTGTCCAGCGCAACCTGCATACTAGAAAACGAGTCGAGCTTGAAAGCTACATTTATAGCATTTATTCATCTTTAATTTTACTAACAAAACTTCTTGTTATTTCCAAATCAGTGCCCCCCCCCAGTGGTTCAGCGGTATATCTGTGGACTTATAACACTAAAAACCGGGTTTCGATACCCGTGATGGGCAGGGCACAAATAGCCCATTGTGTAGCTTTGTGCTTAATTCAAAACAACAACAACCAAATCAATGGCGTATTTAGTTAGGGACTATAGAGGGCTCATGGATAATTTTATTCGAAGTAAAATGACAAGGGATGTAGGGCCCACACATCCTTAAATTCACTACTATTCCAAATGTGTAACCTGATGTATTTATTGTTTAAATCTAACGACGTAACATTAATTGGTCCAACAATAAATGGTTTCAAGTGTAACACTACTTTTCCTGAAGGAAGTCAGAGTGAATGCTGTGTTTATTTCTTTGTTACTCCAGCAAACCCAATTCTTCTTCAACTCTACTGTTCTTGGTAGTTTTGTAAATGTTGAGAGCATAATTTTGCTTTTCATTTTTGCTGTTTTTAAATCTTGTTTGTTTTCAGTGGGGTTTGAAATTTTTGGGATTTCACATTAACGCCCTCATAAGCGTGTTCGATGACAGGGTTTCAAATCCGCGACCCGCTAATTGCAAGTCGAACTCCTTAAACATCGGACCATACCTAAGTATTAACGTATCTCAAGACGGCTGGTATGGGTATTAAAACTTTTATTAAAATAAAGTAGAGAACAGCGTTTCGACCTTCTTAGGTCATCTTCAGGTTAGCAAAGAGAGTGTTGGAACTTAAACTGGTTACTCCTTATCACGGATGCTTAAGTATTATTATTTTGACAATTATAAATGTTATTTTGTTTTCTTCAGGTTTTATGTTGAGTTCCTTCCATGTATTTTATTGATATCTTTTGGTCAGTATTTCTCTGGTCACTTTCCCATTTATAATTATTATTACTTATGCATATTAGCACTGAGCTTCATAATATTGTGTAGTACAGGACTTTCAAGCAGTAACTTCTTGATAAAATAGGTGCCTTTTGATGCTCAGTTTATTCATCAGACAGGAAATGCTGAGAAATACATTATAAAAACTAGAATTCCATTCTTTAATTTCAGAATTTTTCTTAGGCTTTCTTTTTATGACCGGCGTTACACTGAGTTTCATATAAGATGTTCAAATGGTAATAAATTATTATTGATCGCTAACAACAAACCTTATTAATTTAAAATACTCAATATTTCTGTTAACAAATAATATCTTAATCCACATATAATTGCAAAAGATCGATTAACATGATGTTTTTCGTCGTTGACAAGAGGTGGCAGGCGTTGGTGACGTCACGTAAAAACGTGACTATATTGTATTGTTTGTTTGTTATGTAATTTCGCACAAAGCTACTCGAGGGCTATCTGTGCTAGCCGTCCCAACTTAGGCTACTCTTTTACCAACGAATAGTGGGATTGACCGTAACATTATACACCCACACGGCTGGGAGGGCGAGCATGTTTAGCGCGACCTGGGCGCGAATCCGCGATACTCGGATTACGAGTCGCACGCCTTACGCGCTTGGCCATGCCAGGCCTGACTATATTGCACTTATGTCAACCACACTAACCCGTAACTCACTGGTAACAACGAGAAAAATGGGAATTTCTGACTACTCCTAAGTAATGTTGAACGAGGCCGATGTTGGAAGATTCAAGACCCTTTTTCATTAATGCCTCGCAGTGGTACGTCTGTAGACTCTCACCGCTGAAAGCCGTAGAGACAGAGAACAGATAGCACATTGTGTAATATTGTGCTTTAATTCTAAACAAACAAACAAACAAAATTAGATAGAAATTCAAGTACAAAAAGAAAAGAGCATTAAAATAATTCGACAAAGGTGCGTCATAAAGACGAACAGTCATAATAAAATTATTTAACGTGCTTATTGTTTGAGCCCGTTCGCTACAAATAATGATGTAATAATGAAAATCGAAGACTTGTACAAATATGTTAATACAGCTGATTTGTCCCGTTAGTACACTTACAGTTAATCAACGTGCTTACTATACTTGTACAACTTAACTGTGTCAGTAATATTTGGCCCTTTACCATGGAAGAGGTTTACGGTAGAGGAAGTCGCCAATGATATTATAAGCTCCTTTCTTCAATACCGACCGAAGAATCGATACCACCACGAAAAATACAAAAAAAAACGGTTATAGAAACCGAAATTTAGAAAAAGTAGCCTCAAATATCGGGATACGCCTGTTCCCGTTGTTTTTTAATTTCACGCAAAGCTACATAAGGGCTATCTGCGCTTGCCGTCCCTAATTTAGCAGTGTAAGACTAGAAGGAAGGCAACTATTAATCACCATCCACCGCCAATTCTTGAGCTACTCTTTTACCAACAAATAGTGGTATTGACCACAACAATATTATGCTTTCACGGCTGAATGGGCGAGCATGTTTGGTGTGACGGGGATTCGAACTTTAGACGTTTGTGATTTATTATTAATTTTTATAACAGATATCCCAACTGCAGCACAAGTTTCAAGATTACACAGACACACGTGTAGGTATATGTAAATATATAAACGCCATTAAGCAATAAAATTTCAAGGCTTGGGCTAATAGCACAATATTTTGAGGGACGCGGGAAGAAAATAAAAATAAATTTAATTTTGAATTTATTCTTCTGAAGATGCGTCCTCTATATTATTGGATTTGTGGCGAGTCATTTAAGATGAATGATATTAACTTTGAGATGAATTGAAGATATTCAATCGTCAGCCTGCGACGCCATTTTAACTTAATATGCCCTTCGATATCACACATATTAGTATCAGTTTGCCAGCTCAAGGATAATTAATGTAAATTATCACATTCCACGTGCTGATAAACACATTTCAGAGTTTTAGGAAATAAAATTGAGCGTGCTTGGAGTGGCATACAGACTTCATTATAAAGGAAGGCTGAAAGCATAAGAAACACTATCCGTGCTACCAACGGTGTCTCAATCAATGGTGATCTTGGTACCGTGCTTCAGAAAATTAATATAATTATTTTATTTACAATTTTTTTTTATAACTCAGGTGTGTAAAAGTTGGGTGCAATATCCCCCGGTTCCAACGCCTCCGCGTTTGAAGGTTTTGAAAAAATGCCAAATATAATCTTTAATTTTCAGAAAAGTCAAACTGTCCAAATTTTTGTTGTTTTTAATATGTATATTTATCTGTTTGAGAACAAATAAAACTCTTAAAAAGGACTTTTTGTTTTAAAAGTTTGAAGAAAATCCGAAAATAAAATGGTTGTTTAATTAATATATGCTTATTTTAAAAAGGCCTAATTTCAGTTCATTGGAAAGATTGTAAAAAAAGCTATTCCAAATCATTACCTGATTAGCTCTACAAATTACTTAGTAAGAAGTAGAAGCGGAGGACATTAGTGTAATACTTTTATTTTAGGCTTAGTATTTCTTAAATAATTTATTGCAAAGATTCATCTTTGACGTTGTTTAAAAGCAACGAGACATGAAAAGTAAGTGTAGGATATGACACGTACATAACAGACACGACAGCAAGGTCACGGGGACTTTGAACTAAACTTGTTCTAGTTGAACACCAGACACAACGTATAGTATTATAGCTTAAAAGTGAACTACTGACACTAGTCGTTTGTTTAATTTTCTTCAAAGTTGTTTGTTGTGAGAGGAACGAGTGCCTAAGTGTACCAACAAGTAACTAGAAAATTTCTATAATTAAAATACTAGATTTTTGGTTTATTAACTTTATAAAAAGTGGTAGACATTGACATTTCTTCACCTACTAGTTCTTAGCTGTGTTGATGAATTTCTCGTATCACCTATGACAACATTAAGAAAAGGTCGTCTGGCTACAAAGTCCATTTCTCTCATCCTGACTACATTCCACGTTTAAATATGATCGGTAGTTTGCCCACAGTCCAATAACTGACTTTAGCCTTCTGAGTAAACCTATATCAATTTGGTGAATATTCAAACAGTCTTTTCGTACGCTCATCCCAGCGAAGATAACGAATTGTCCATTTGGTTTGAAATTAAAGAAGTTCCACACATAGCAATTCACGTTCATTCTGGAGAGAGTCACTATGCTTTTATACCCTGCCCTAAAATTGTTGTAAGACAATGGCAACATGCAACGTTAACGTGGTCATCACAAAGTGGTGCAACCAATACTTAACTAAATGGACACCAATGCACCAACACCACATTTACCATCTTCAAGGGCTTAGAAATCAGATCAGGAGAACTGGTGCTGACCAAGGTTTGGTAGGAGGAGGAATCACTGTTAAACATTTCATGTTGAGTTAACAAACAATAATTTGCATTCTTTACAGAAGGTACTGAAACGGTAACATTTCTTGTTAAACTACTTCAACAGTTAAAACAGCTTTGATGTATGTTTTACAAAGAACCCAAAGGTTTTAACACTTTTTGGATAGGAGTTAAGGAACTAACTTGAACCAGACAAGTTGTAGCTGTTTTTAGTTTCCTCTTGGAAGTGCTGAATCTGTATCTAAATGGAAGCCATCCACCTATCATCTTTGGTTTACTATAAGATCTTTACTTGTTTGTCCCTGGATGTGATAAAAATGATGAAATATTCAACTGATTGATACAAGGTCATTAAAAAGTTTGTCATTCATATTTATCATGGCAGTAGTTTTGGGTTTTGAAATTTCAAAGGCAAAATCTGAGAGGCAACCCAGGGGTGCTCAGAAACTGTTGTTTCTCTTCAGTTCTGCACTTGTTCAGAAGTTCAGCATAACTTGAGAGGAAGAAATTAATGAGAAAATTGGCATTACTAAACAGAAGTGCAAACAGTAGTTATCTTGGTTGTTATTTAATGAGTACCATAGAGCGTTCCAGACCTAGTTGCGAAAAAATCTCAACGATCTGGAGAAAATAAGGAAGATCGAGCCTTGCTTGTACTTGTAGACATGATGACATGAGCAAGGAAATGCAGAAAGAGTATGTCATCAAAGTTATGATGCACAGGTCAGGATTTGAGTGAGAGTAGATTCTATAATAAACACTATGGTATAATTACTAAAGAATATTAAAACTTAAATTACTTGAAAAATGGGCTTCTTTTCAGGGCTTGGGTAAAGAAATACCCAAAATTTTGCTATAGGGGAAACGGGAGTACTCCAAAAAAAACCACTTTCACGGCCAGGGTGCCGAATAATCTACCCTGACCATGCCCTATTAAAGCTGAACCAAGAAAGCAGGGTTATTAATACAAATGATACTACAAAATCTAGGAACTGATGCATAACTTCAATACTGAATGAAAATCTGGGAAACAACACAAACTTTAGTTTTGGTTCTCGGGTCAAGAGTCTGGAGTGTCGTTATGAAGGAAGGAGTCTGGGATACTTTGTATCTTCTTGGAAATCTAGTTTGCATCATCTGAGGTTAGGTAAATGTCAGACCTTAAAGTGGAAAAAAAAATGGGAAACAACTCATTTAGTGTTGGTAATCTGGTAGAAACTGCAGAGTCTCTCTTTTTCCTTACCATGGGTTTGTGTTATTCTTGCTTTTGGTACTCGGGGCGAGAATACAGCTGTCGTGGAGGGGAGGGTGAGTCCTCTGGTTGTTCTTCTACTGTCTGGGTTAATTTGTATCTTCTAGGAAATCTAGTTTGGTGGGCTGCTTGTCTGTTATAGCTGCAGCATTGGTAATCAAAACTTGCATGGTGTTTGACTGGATTTGTTGTTTTTCCTCATCTAGTTTGGTCTTTGCTGAAGATTTACGTCTTCATTAGTCTGAGAAAAGTTGTCTTTCTTCTCGGTGAGTGTTGCAAAAGTTTGTCATATAATTTTGTTGTCTTTAAATACAAGGGAAGTACAGTTAGGGAAAAATTACAAGAAATTACTGAAAAAGAAATTAAATAATTTGTACGAACCTGCAACCACAAGTAATAATACCAATAACACTTAAAATGTACTCACTGATATATTATTTTGAACCAAGAGTGATAATTTTATAAGAATGTTACAGATAATAACCCAAAAGATAGTGTAACACAGATAAACAATACCGGTAAGAATGTTATATTTCTTGAACTTACCAATACAATATTGTCAGGAAATTATTGTCATTGTTACCTTGACAGAAATGTACGATACAATAAGTATATAAAGTTGATGAAACAATACTTTTGAACAACTGGTTTAAAGTATCCATCCCAGTATTAAATTTCTTAAACAGTGCAATATTTCTTGGGTAGGACAATGATTGGCTCTAATTATTAAATAATACACCAATTTAAAATGAAATTATTTCAGGGTAGATTAATATTATTACAACAATATTTAAAAAAACTTAAAAGTTGAATTGTAATTATACATGAAATTAAGAAAACAAACAAGTTTCATAACATTTCATTGTTTAACTTGAATTCCATTCATTTTCAAGTTATGACAAGTGTCTATTTAACTTATCCTTGTATCTTGTAGGGAGACATGTTAGGCTTAGAATTATAGCACGAGCAGCGTAAATAAATTTCTATGTGCCCATTATTGAACTTTCACCTCCTACAACCTGATGCACGTGCTGTGGTTAGTGAACTCCAAAAAAACATATGGAACTGCCAACTACAACAATAAAATTAAAACATTTTTCATAATGGCTATAAAGAACAATATTTTCCTTGATTTTTGGTATGTCTCTTTACAATTGCAATACAATATTATGCTAGAATATTTCCAAATTCTGTATTTTGTAAAAATAAACGACAGGGAATCCTCAATAGCAACCACACTTGAAATTCTTTTTTGGTAGGAGTGAAAAAGTAATCTATGAGACCTTTAGCACGGTCAAATATATCAATTGAAAGGGTTTAACCTTCTGAGTACAAAACTCCAATTAGATCTCAATTCGATCAGGAAATGAAAAAGACACGAGCTAAAAGTTTGTATTTAGAAAAAGAAAACAAAAACTCAGAGCAATTCTATGAACAGTGGCTAAAAATATATTTTTATATAAACAGTTAACTCAGTTAATTATACAAGCCACTAGAATGTCGAGACTGGTGTTACGCTGGTTCGACCACTACTTGTTATATACTGATTGTTATAAGATGAAAATGTTAATATACTTAACACTTACCTCCCACTGATTTTTAATATCTGAGGCATTCATAATAAATTATAAGAACTTAATTTAATTTTCAAAAGTTTAAGCCTTTTTTTTTATAATTCATTCTTAAGCATTTTGTTTGGTTACATTTTTTGTTTTCAACCCCTTTAGAGTTACTCGATAAATCAGGATTTTTTTTACAATGACAACTGGAAAACACACAAACAAATTGATTAAGTTACCTGAAGAACATTTATAATCTTAAGGATCATCAGAAGACGATAATTAATTTTACTTTATTTCACAGTAAAGGGTCAAAACCTCAATAACGAAATCAACAACCTGTCCAAAACCAAATAATGCCAGACACAACTTTTAATTTTTATCAAAGCTTCCAATAATTGAGTTGTATTTTTTTAATAATTTTGTATTTATGCAATGGATAATTAATAAACAGTTGTATACACAAATACAGAAATGAAAAGAGATAAAGTTCCATGAGAAACACATTAATATTGAGATGGTTAACCTAAATCCAATATTTTAGTGTTCATATTCCTCTTTTGGTTGATAAAATACGGATCTGTAAGTGCCATTCTGTGGATGAATTCCTTGAAGTTCTCATTTAACATTTAATTATAACGTTTGCCAATACACCAGTTTAAAGCTTTAAGGTAAACCAATATTTAACAACTAATTCATTAGAGAAAAGATGCTAGTTGACTGAAAAGCTGAACTACTCAAACGAACTTCTTCAACAGAGTTGGGTGATAAACAATGATTCTCATCAGTCATGTTTTGCCAAAATACTGGATTAACTAGATTTTCTGGTTTGTCCTCTTTTGCTGAAATATTGGATTCAGTAACACTGATTTTTTTAGTCAGTGTTCATAAAAGATGTTATTTCACTTGCTATTTTCAAATGCTTTCCAAAACTGAAAAAACAACAATAAAAAATTATTGCCAAGCTTGAAGCGAAAACTACAAATAATTAGCATATCTCTGAAATTTAAACAATAAACTATTATCATGATTTCACACTGTATTGTATTATTACAATACACAAAACACTGTCACAATATAATAAAATAGACAAAACTTTATTATTTCATATTGTATTTCAATATAATACAATGCACATTCTGAATAACTTTTGCAGTGTCCTATTACAGTACAATACACAAAACATGAAAATTTTATGCTATGTCCTGATATAACACAAAACATAACTTCACATTATGTTCTGACACAAAATATAACTTCACCTCATGTTCTAATATAACATAGAACACAAAAGAACACTATTTTATTCCACATCATATCCTAACACAACATGAAACAGTGTAACACTAGACCCTAAAGCATGTTTTAAGAGACTATTCATTCCACATGCTACACAACTCTAACTGTATTATAATAAATCTCATCCTTCACTACACTGTTGTTAAATCTCTACAGACTACTTGTCTCACTTGACTGTTTGATGCTGGAAAAGATACTTCAGTGTCAGGAGTTACAGATTCCAAAATCTAGAATCTGATTTCTACAAACTAACATTCAAAGTTTTAAATCAATATTACTGAATGCTGAATAAATTATTTTTACCTTCAACAGTCTTGTGGTAAGCAAAGTGAAAATATAAAAGTTCTAACAAATGGACTGCAGCCACAGCTACACACACAACGATCCTCTGAGGTTGTCGGCTTGTTTGGGAAATCATGACCGATATCTGCATGAAGTAAAAATAATTCTTTCATTACATAGAAGCTGAGACAGAATGACAACAACATTTGTAAATCATATGAAAGCAAGAAATGAACAAGTGACTTTCTATTGACCTGTTGGAATCCCACACACCAACAAAGTAAAAATTCCAATGTAACCATTTTTTCATTCAACTCCTTTCATGAAACAAATAACCAGGATGGCTGCCCAAAATATAACTGTGCACATTTCCACCTGTATTAATTAGTGTGTTGGTTCAAGTGTAAAGAGGTGTTTCTGAGGTAAAACAAATCACAAATTTGGAGTCAAAATTTATGAAAATTATTTTTCACACCATAGATGAACAGATATCGACATTTACATGTTCAATATGAATAATCTCTTGCAATCGGCTCAGATATAAAACAGTGGTCCACACTGTAATGAATAAGTATAAAATGATCCATTTAGTAATGATCAGGTATCAAGTGGTGCATGTAGTAATGAACACATTTAAAGTGGTTCATATAGTAGAAGAGGCATAGTGTTTCACATTGTTACAAAGAAGAATAAAGTGGTCTATATAATAATGAGTAGCATAAAGTGGTCCATACAGTAATGAACAAGTATAAAGTTGTCTCCATAGTAATTATCAGGTATAATTTGGTCCATGTAATAATGAACAAGTATAAAGTGGTCCATTAGTAACAAACACTTATATGGTGGTCCATAAAGAAATGTTTAGGTTTAAATGGTTCATTCAGTAATTATCAGGAATAAAGTTGGCCACATAGTAATGAACAGGTATAAATTGGTCCACGTAGTAATAAAAAGGTACAAAGTGACCTATATAATAATGAACAAGTATAAAATGGTGCATGAAGTAATGAATGAGTATAAAGTGGTCCACATACTAATGAACAGATATAGTTGTGTGTCCAGTAATGATGAGGATAAAAGTGGTTCACAGAGTAATGAATAAGTATAAAGTATTCTACATAGTTATGATCAGGTGTAAAGTGGTCCACATAGTAATGAGCAAGTATAAGGTGGTCCATGTAGTAACAATTACTTGGTTGATTTAGTGTTTTATGGCACAAAGCAGCGAGGCTATCTGCGCCAAACGTCCAATAAAAAGATAAAAGTAAATGTAGTAAAATACATAGAAGGAAATGAAAGTAAAACAAAACAGCACTGAAAAACATAAATAGCATAAAACCAATGTTCATATCTAGTCTACAGTGTTAAGAGAGAAACCAGAGTAAAATAAGTTGTAAAAGACTTTCCGTAGCATAAGAATAGATAAATACAAGAACCACCATCAGTCACCTGAAGTTGGCCTTTCCAGTCCTGGTTTCAGGTTATGTGTCATTACGGCCATTATCAGAAGGTAAACTAATAAAAGTTTTAAAAGACATGTAGCAAAATTGTTATAATAACTCCCCAGGACGACTAACGGGTTGTTAAAACAGCAGCATTAGTCACCTGAAGTTGGCCTTTCCAGTCCTGGTGTCAAGTTATTTAATGTTACGGCCATTTTATAATTTCTAATCGAACTAGAAAGATTGTGACTTTTAAAAGAGAACCACAATGAAAAAGGTTTAATGAAGAAATACAAAACATTTAAATGACATTAAGAAGATTAATGGCCATTAAAAAACTAAAAACTTAATCAAGGTGGACAGTGTTACCATCACCAATAACACTGTCTTATGTTATTGACAAACTGTAGGAGAGAATATGTTTAGAATAGTGCTGTCATTGAGACTCGTAACAAAAACAAGAAAGTAAAATGTGGCTGATAGTGATTTGAAGGTTACACAAACAACACACTGGTGCATCAGTTCCAGATAATAGAAAACAATGAGTTAAAAAACTGTGACCAATTCATAGTCTAGTCAGAACAACTTCCTCTTTCTGATCCTTACAAAAGGAAGATGGCCAAAGTCGAATACAGGGTTTTATTTGGAAAAGCTGGTTTTCGTGTTGCTCACAGCACAGAGCCAAGCCTTGAATTCAGGACCACAGTCCATGTATGGAATAAGCACAGTGGTGATAGTGCCAGAGCAGATAGATTTAGCTGCTGTGTCTGCAAGCTCATTCCCACAAATACCAACATGACATGGTATCCAGAAAAACCGGATAGAAGTAGATATTAAAGAGAAGTGGGCCAATCAGTTTTGAATATCAGGGATAACAGGGTGTGAGTCAACATGTAGCAATTCTAGGGCTAGTAGAGAACTAAGCGAGGCAGTATAAATTGTGCAGTTGGAGTACTGCTCAGCTTCAATATGATCCAGGGCAAGAGAAATGGCGTACAGTTCAGCAGTGAACACAGAAGCTGTAGAGGGGATTCTGTGTGCAACTACAGAATCACAACAACAGAGTCACCTGATTTGGAACAATCCTTATAGATTGGAATGGAAAGATTGTTTGAAAGATGTTTAGTAAATAAAAGATGGTATTTCCAATCAGGAGTATCTGCTTTTCTCAGATGACTTAAAGAAAGGTCACATATGGGGAATGTAATAAGCCATGGTGGGATGGGCTGACCAGTGGATTCTGCAATGTTATCCAAGGACAGACTCAATTCATCCAATTGCACCTGGATGCAAAGGCCAAAAGGAGCAATGGCAGATCATCTGTTCTAAAAAAAGTATGGCTCATTGAGGAAGGAAAACACATCCCAAGGTATATGGAGTTCTTGCATAATGCCATACCTCCATGTTGTGTCATAAGCCTTCTCAATGTCAAAGAATATTCATACAAGATGTTGTCGTTTGAGAAAGGCTTCTCTGATTGATGTTTCAAGTCGAATTAGGTGGTCAGTGGTGGAGTCGGAACCCACACTGGGTGGACAAGAGGAGGTTATTTGATTCGAGAAACTAAACAAGATGAGCATTAACCATCCTCTCTAAGGTCTTACAAAGACAGCTCCTCAAAGCAATAGAACAGTAGTTTGAAGGAATCTTGGGATCTTTCCCAGGCTTAGAAAAAGGTAAGATAATAGCCTAGTGCCAGGCATTAGGAAAAACATTCTCCTGCCAGATCTAGTTAAAAACAATTGGAAGAATATCAAGAGAAGCAGGAGATAGATGGTGCAGCATGTCATAGTGTACATCATCAGGTCCAACAGATGTACTGCCAGACTGATGAAGGGACATTTTCAGTTTCACCAGTGTAAAGGGACGATTATAGTCAAAGAGAAAGTCAGTTCAAAAGGAAAGAGGTAAATGCTCTGCTCGAGTCTTGATGACCAAGAAGGTGGAGGAACAAGAAGAAGTGCTAGATACCTGGCAAAAGCTTTCACCTAGACTATTGGTGATGCCCCGGAGATTAGCTACCTCTTGGCCATCAAAGAATAAGATTGAGGGGGAGACAGAAGTGTAGTGCCCACTGACCTTTCGACCCTGTCCCATATGATCTTGTAACTGATAGTAGAAAATATGCTAGTTGTGAACTTAGTCCAAGATTCCTTCTAGCTTTGACATCTTACCCACCTAGCATGTGCACGGGCCCGTTGGAAAGCAATGCGGTTTGAAAGTGTGGGATATTTACAGAAAGTATCCCAGGCCTACTTTTGAACCTACCATGCCATATGGCAGGGAGGATTCCACCACAGATGAGAATATAGTGGAAAACGTGTCGAGGTTTTAGGAATACACTAAGCAGCTGCTTGTATAATAGTCAGTTACTGCTGCCACACAGTTGTCTATTGATGGTTGACAGACGATGGCAGGATCAAGTCCTGTGAGAGCAGTGAAAGTGGACCAGTCTGCCTGATCCAGCTTCCTCCGGGGCACCTGGGTAGGGTGGCATCGACCACAGCCAGTCTCTTTCAAAAGTATAGGAAAATGATCACTGCCTAGTGGATTACTGTCAACCCTCCATGAAAAATGGGAGAATAATGAAGGGGAGCAAACCGAGAGATCAATAGCAGTAAAGAAATGACTAAGTGTGTGAAAGTTGGTGGATGAACCAGTATTAAAAAGAGAAAGGTTGTGATCAGAGAGCATATGCTCTACAGAGCGACCACTCCTATCAATAACAGCACTTCCCCAGAGGGGATGATGTCCATTAAAGTCCCCCAGGATTAGAAAGGGAGACGGCAACTGTTCAATGAGAGCATCAAGGTCTGATTGATTATATGTCTCTCCAGGGGACAGGTGGAAAAAACAAACAGTGATGGTATGACCCAAAGAAACAAGGGCGTGTTGAGTGACAAAGACAGGGTGGGCACATGTTAATCAACCAAGTTAAGTGCATGTTTCATTATTCACTTGTGTATAAGTAACCCTGTAAAATGGTAAATTAGATTTCAAATAGTAGACCGGCTAGAGGAAAAAAAACAACAACATTAATATAGTTATATCTATTAAAAAATATGACATTAAAAACATTCCACACAAGTGAACATAATAGCCGAATATCTGAGTGAGTTGTTAACCTAAACATTAAGTTATGATTAGGTTGAAAAAGTTGCAATGCAAGCACACTCACCATCTTTGCTGCAGTCAGTCCTCCACACAATAACCAAACACCATAAAAGAACAGGTGTGAATGTTCAGGATGAAAAGCAGTCCCCAAAAAAATTGTCAAACAATGGCCTGATAATGCATATCCCTAACAAAAAGGAACCAAAACCATACAACTAAAAATGTGCATCTAAAGACTTAAAACAAAATTAAGTATAAACTTCAGTGTGCTACAATAACCAGTGTGTAATAAGATAAATATTTAAAGTGTAATTAAATTACGTCTATTGTATTTTCCAACATTTCTTTATGGGAATATTTCCAGTGTGTCCCAACAGGTGGCTACAATTGTAACAGAGTGGAACACAATACTGCTTTTTTGTTTTTAATTCTAGACAGATTTATTTATATAAATGTATCAAGTATTGTTGAACATGTGAATGTGATCTGGACTACACGTCATAAGTACCGCACCGACATTAAGAATGGAAATTCTGTAAACGTGTAAAGACATTAAGCTTATTGCAATGACTTTGGCACCATCTAACAGAACATAAATTACAACTATCATGAAAATAATAAAAAGATTGTAATTTTTAACACACTGCATGATAACTGATGCAACCTAATATTGTTACTGTCAATGAATTCAGTTTCAGTCTTACATGAATTACTACTAACCTGAGAAGAACAGCAGATGGATAAAATAGTGTAGTGTACAAGAGGTGAGAAGATTACAGCCTACATTTAAGTTCTGTGTGTCCACAAGGACAAAGCTTACTGAACCCATCAAGTGTACATTTTTCACTGAAACTCTGTAGTCAGATTGTTGATGACATTAAACTACAATATATTAGCAGTTTAAGTAACGAATAATTTCAACAAGTTTGAGTGGATGTTCTTGATAATTAGAATGGTCATCTCAAGAGACAAAGCATTACCAACAGGATGAACATTTTTTCAATAAAACCACAGCAGCTCTTTTATGTTAAATATCTACACAAGGTCTTATTACATACAATAGAATCTAAATCTTCTAAAGTTCAAAATCAAATCAAGGTTTTATTAGATACCATCAATACATTATTCTTTTCAAAGTTAATAAGTTTTATAAAAATTTAGACTTCTATTGTTATTTATTGACTTCCTACGGGCTTTCCACATTTTATTTTGGTGCAATGTGTTCCGATGGATGTTTTAGGACAATTCTTATATTCTCATGAGAAGTTACTTCAAACTTTCAAATTGTGGTACTTTAAAAGAACTTTCTAATAATTGACTTGAATTAAATAAGTGAATTTTTTGAACACCATAAATTAAAAAACTGAAAATGGCAAACCAGTACCAAACATAATAAAACAATTAATAATTAATATCTCAGACCTTTTTTTTTCATTCTTAATTAACTGGTTTCAGATTTTTGTAAGACTCCTAAAATTGAGAAAACTTGTTCAATGGTAAATAAATAAATATATTTAAAATAACTAACATAACCAAAAAAGTTAAGCAACAGTTACCAGAAAACATGGGATACTTAACCAATTAGATTTAAAAAAAAAGCTTTTATACGAAGACAAAAACTCATCGGAATCAAGAACAGTGTCATTCCAAACCCTTTTAAAATGGTACATTAAATCTTCAAATTTTAATTCAATACAAAAATTATATTTCTGATTAACTAATAAATTTGTCTTTTATTATTTACTACAAATCTTGTACTTCTAAATATACAATAAATCTCCCATTTCTAATGAAATGATCATGATATTTTTGTGAAATAGAAATCAAGTGTGGTATCACAGATGACAGACATACAAAAATAATGTTTAGAGGCTTGAAGTTAAAACAGATGTATGTTGATTTTCTACATTGAAGACAATGAAAGTAATGCTGGATACCTGAAACAGTATCAAAATATTTCAGCCTTCTCAGTCAGCTTTAAGGCTCATTGTTTATTTTTTTTAACACAATGAGTTGATTAAAAAAAATTCTGAGAAAATTATTTTACAGTTATGATTTTAATTAAAGTAAGAGTATAATCTCTGGAACAAAATTATTTTTGGGACAAGTACACTGTATACTGTTAAAACCAAATGTAATAAACATCATAAATACATTAAATCTGTACTCTTTGAATTATTTCTCTACTTACCATAAGAGATAAAGTTTCTAAGAATGTGATATGTGTATTGCAAATGTATGCTAAGAAATATACAAATGCTGACCCTCCTAGCCAGTAGCCAAAACACACACCAAAAGCAGTTCCCATGAGAGTTCCTTCTTGCTGGAAATATTAAAATATAAGTGGAATAATAAACTCAACTACAGATAATCATCATATGATGAATTTATCTTAAAAACAAAATATTTACAATTCTACAGTGATTAAAGAGAAGGTTTTTTTTGTAATTTTGTGTAAAGCTACAGTAGGGTTAACTAAGCTAACTGTTCCTAATTTATGAATGATAAGACTAAAAAGAAGGAAGCTAATCAAAAGCACCCATCACCAACTCTTGGGCTACTCTTTTACCAATGAAAAGTGGGATTAACTGTCAATTACAGTACTTCTGCAGCTGAAAGAACAAGCATGTCATGTCAGGTCCAATTACAGAGAAAACTACGTCATGTCATAACATCTTAAATACCACTTCAAAATTTCACTGAAAGCATATTAAAGATATTAAGTATTATTAAAAAATGTCTAGAGATAATAAAGGGTATTTAAAAACAAAATGTCATAGAAAGTCTTCAATACATTTTCCATAATTATCGGTCAGAAAATCAAACATATCTCTAAATAACGTGACTACAAGCATCATCTATTTTGAGCTGTGTTCAACGATGCTGACAATATTTGGAACACTGACGCGTTTTATTCAAATAATCAATTTTATATTGCACAAAGAGAGTTACAGAAAATAAACAGAAACAATACTAGTATGCAAGAAAAGTAGCCTAGTGAGAACAACTTCCTCCTTCCAAACTTTACAGAAGCTAGATGGCCAAAGTCCAATGCTGAGTATGATTTGAAAAAGTTTGTTGTTGCGTTGCTCACTCCAAGTGGACTGCCAGCTGGCTTGGAGCCAAGCCTTGAAGACAACACCATAGTCCATGTATGGAATAGGCATAGGGGTGATGGTGCTGAAGCAGACATATTTATCTGCCATGCCTGCAAGCTCGTTCCTGCGAATACCAACATGGCCTGGTATCCAGAAAAACTGGATTGAAGTAGCTGCTAATGAGAAATGGGCCAATCGGTTTCGAATATCAGCGAGAATAGGATGTGAACTAACGTGTAGCGATTCCAAGGCAAGTATAGAATTAAGCGAATCAGTATAAATAGTGCAGTTGGAGTACTGCTCAGCTGCAATATGATCCAGGGCAAGAGATATGGCATACAGTTCAACTGTGAACACAGAAGCTGTAGAGGGGATTATTCTGTGTGCAACTACTGACCCACAGCAAACCATAGCAGAGCCCACTGAATTACCTGATTTGGAACCATCTGTATAAATGGGAACTGAATGATTGTTTGAAAGATATTCATTGAATAAAAGACGGTACTCCAATCTGAAGTATCTGCCTTTTTCAGGTGACTGAAAGAAAGGTCACATTTGGGGGCTGTAATAAGCCATGGTGGGATGGGCTGACCTGTGGAATCTGCAATGTTATCCAAGGACAGACCCAATTCATCCAATTGCGCCCAGATGCAAAGGCTAAACGGAGCAATGACAGATTGTCTATTCCGAAAAAGTACTGCCCACCGAGGAAGGAAAACACATTCCCAGGTGGGATGCTTTGGTAAGGAACGAAGTTTCGAAGTATATTGTAAAGATAGTTGCATACAGCAAAGGTGTAGAGAAGGTTCATGAGATTCAATGAATATGCTTTGAACTGGAGAGGTACGGAAAGCCCCCAGCATCTTTAAGGCCGAGAGTCTGGCAGAGCCATAGACCATTGATCCATAGTCGAGTTTCAATCTAATAAGAGCACAATACACCTTTAACATTGAACAGCGATCTGCCCCCCAACTGGAAGAAGAGAGGACACGGAGGATGTTCAGTGCTCTTGTGTATTTGACCCGAAGCTGCTTTAAGTGTGGTATAAAGGTCAGTTTACAATCAAAGATAAGCCCCAAGAACTTGGTCTCCGGGACCATTGGCAGCAAAACTTCACCGATATGAAGTTCATGATCAGGGTGAATACCCCGTTGACGGCAAAAGTGCATGCATACAGTTTTGGAGAGAGAGAAATTAAAGCCATTTGCCAAGGTCCACTTCCGTACATGATTGAGGGCAGTTTGTAGTAGCCACTCAATATATCTCATGTTTGACGACTGACATGAGATGTGAAAGTCGTCAACATACAGCCCATTCGAAACAGTGAGAGGGAGTTGTTCAGTGATGGCATTTATCTTTATACTAAAGAGTGTGACACTCAATACACAGCCTTGAGGGACTCCAAGTTCCTGTACAAAAGAAGAGGAAAGTGTCGAACCCACACAAACTTGGAATCTCCTGTCCATTAAAAAAATTTTACTAAGCATGGGTAGATGGCCACATAACCCATATGTATGGAGATCTCGCAAAACGCCACACCTCCATGTTGTGTCGTAAGCCTTCTCTATGTCAAAGAATATTGATACAAAATGTTGGCAGTTGAGAAAGGCTTCTCTGATAGATGTTTAAAGATGAATTAGGTGGTTTGTGGTGGAGTGCTGTCGACGGAACCCACACTGGGTGGGCGAGAAGAGGTTGTTTGATTCAAGGAACCAAACTAGACGAGCATTAACCATCCTTTCTAAGGTCTTACAGAGACAGCTCGTCAAAGCAATTGGACAGTAGTTTGAAGGTAACTTTGGATCTTTCCCTGGCTTAGAGAAAGGTAAAATAATAGCCTTGTGCCAGGCATCAGGAAAAACATTCTCCTGCCAGATCCGGTTGAAGACAATCAGAAGGACATCAAGAGAAGCAGGAGATAGATGGTGCAGCATGTCATAATGAATATCATCAGGTCCAAAAGACATATTGGCAGACCGATGAAGGGCCATTTTTAGTTCCACCAGGGTAAAGGGACAATTATAGTCAAAGAAACAGTCAGTTTGAAAGGAAAGAGGTGATCCCTCGGCCCGAGTCTTGATGGCCAGGAAGGTGAAGGAACAAGAAGAAGTGCTAGATACCCAACAAAAGCTTTCACCGAGAGTGTTAGCGATGTTCCGGACATCAGTTACCTCCTGACCATCGGAGAGTAAGATCAAGAGGGGGACAGAATTGTAATGCCCATTAACCTTTCGAATCGTGTCCCATATGATCTTGGAACTGGTGGTAGAAGATATGCTGGTTGTGAACTTAATCCAAGATTCCTTCTGGCTTTGACGTCTTACCCACCTAGCATGTGCACGGGCCCGTTGGAAAGCAACCCAGTTTGAAAGTGTGGGATATCTACAAAAAGTATCCCAGACCCGTTTTTGAGCCTTCTGTGCTAAGTGGCATGCAGGATTCCACCACGGACAAGGATAACGTGGAAAACGTGTCAAGGTTTTAGGAATACAATGAGCAGCTGCATGTATAATACAGTCAGTTACTGCTGCTACACAGTCGTCTATTGATGGCTGATTTACGATGGCAGGATCAATTTCTGCGAGAGCAGTGAAAGTGGACCAGTGTGCCTGATCCAGCTTCCACTGGGGCACGTGGGTAGGGTGGCATCGACCACGACTAGTCTCTCTCAAAAGGATCGATAAATGATCCTTGCCTAGTGGATTACTGTCAACCCTCCATGAAAAATGGGAGAATAACGAAGGGGAGCAAACTGAGAGATCAATAGTGGTAAAGGACTGACTAAGTGCATGAAAGTAAGTGGAAGAACCAGTATTGAAAAGAGAAAGATTGTGATCAGAGAGCATCCGCTCTACAGATCGATTCCCCTCCCATCAATAATAGCACTTCCCCAGAAGGGATGATGTCCATTAAAATCCCCCTGGATTAGAAATGGAGATGGCAACTGTTCAATGAGAGCATCAAGGTTTAATTGATCATATGTCTCTCCAGGGGACAGGTACAGAGAACAAACAGTGATGGTATGACCCAAGGAAACACGGATGGCTACGGTCTCCAAGGGTGTGTTGAGTGACAAAGACAGGGTGGGCACATGTTGATCAACCAACAGTGCCACCCCTCCATCTACTCGACCATCACACAACCTGTCATTTCTGTACAGAGAAAACTGCCGAATGGAGACTGTATCAGTAGATTTGAGAAGTGTTTCTTGTAAAGAAAGACAAACAGGATGGTAGGAGGCAATCAGCATTTTGATATCATCCAGATTAGAATGAGAACCTCGACAGTTCCATTGTATCAAGGTGGCCATTTTTAAGAACAGGTAGGTGAAGTGGCCTTTTTTTCTTTACTGTCTTTAATCGGAGGAGGTCTATCAACCTCCATGGATCCTGCTCTGGGTTGAGTGGGCAGGTTTTTGTTATTAGAAGAGGAATCCAGTGACAGAGGATGCGAACGAATAATTGTTTTGTCTCTTGTGGTGGGAGAAAACGATGTATCAGAAGAAATGCCTGTATCTGAAACTGAAAGACTTGGATCTTGAGGTTTGTTGGAAGGTATGGAGGAACAGAGATGGGTGTGGAAGTTGATTCATCAACTTTTTATCCACGGAGATCAAAAGGCTTTGTATTTGTTTGGAAAAGGATACTCTTGGAGGAACAGAGAGATCTGTCTGCACTCCCACTGTTGTTGTGGAATGAAGTACAGCAGCATGTGTCCGAGATGGAGTTGTGGACAACAATTTCCGAACCTCAGGATAACTAATGTTATGTGTCATTTTCAAACGCTGCACCTCTTTTTCCTCCAAACATTTTGGGCAAGAATGAAAGTAAGAGGGGTGAGAACCGTTGCAGTTTACGCAATGTGGGTTCATGTCACAGTCATAGGCATTGTGGTCCTTGCCTCCACAACGAGCACATGTCAGGGAACCATGACAAGATGTCTTTGAGTGGCTGAATCTCTGACATTGGAAACATCGAAGAGGGTTTGGAATGTATAGCCAAACCCTACAAATGAGATAACCTGCCTTGATGGTGGCAGGTGCACGTGGTGAAGTAAATGTTAAAATGAGGGTATTTGTTGGCAGCGTAACTCCATCTTTGCGAGTGGAGATGCGCCTCACTGCAGAAACTCCTGGAACGTTCTTCAAATCCCTTTCAACAATATCTCCTCGTGAAGAATTCAAAGTAGCATGGGGTGTAACCTCAATAGGTATATCACCAATTACCTTTGAATTCAAGAGGAGTTCACTGTGTTGGGATGTGGATGTTTCAACCAATATGTCACCAGATCGAAGCTTCTTTAATGACTTTGGAGAGCCAGCAAGTCCTTCTAGTCCCTTTTAAATAAAAAAAAGGGGACATTTGCCCTTAAGGTTTTTCTGAAAGAGAATGCAATATAAGAAAATGAGGTATGTGTGTTACTGATGTTGAAGATTGCTGTTCTGAGTATTCAAGAAGTGGTCGCTTACCCATTGACTGTTTTTTTACAATTTTATTTAAATTTTTTGGAAGATCCATAGGAAAGAGAAAAAGTTTCCGTACTCACTGACCCCATCCACCATGGAGCCCTACAAGGGGACGCACTACAAAGTTGTGCAAGGACAATGCGGCAACGCCAGGGTTTCGTGAGCACTATTCTCAAACACTAGCATCAGGCACAATGTCCACAACATCCATTGAGAACTTCCAACACTGGTACTTGGTTGACTCTAGCCCAAGTGGACCAGCTGACTGACCCAAGGGGGGCCACCCAAAGGCTGCCCGTCTATAGGAATTCAAGGCCAAAGTGGTGTGTTAGGGTTGGACACCTCAACCACCAGGATCCTCTCCTCCCCTTCACAGGTCGCCACACACAACAAACACGTGGGTGGATGTTTAGATCCCAGAGAAGGTAACCACACAAAGCAGAACCTTCCCTGGGAGGTCCCCTCACCACGTACAGAAATCCACACCGAGGGGTACAGTAACTTGAACTTTTCCAAACACTTTTCTAGTTACTGCTGTTTACCAAAGAACTGAACAGACAAAGCACATTGTACATGTTAAATGTTTTTATTTAATACATTATGTTCCACTAGTTTTAATTTTCATCTCTATAGATTCATTCATATTCAACACTTGTGATATAATATTTAAAATATTAACCAATGGTTGTTTCTTAAACAAGTAAATGGTGGGAAACTGTTGGTAAAACCATACACAACAAGCATCTATTAATAGAGCAGCAGAAGAAATGTAAGAAGTGTTTTAAATATTACATTAAATAATAAAAGTAGCATTAGAAAAGTGAGACAAGTAATGATGTACTCACCACAACATGCTCAGAAACCTTCATTCCATAAAGAAGTAATGCAATCAGAGTAAATACAAGCATCAGAGGTCCATATAACTCTCCTGGAATAGACTAAAAGTGGAAATATGAGTTAACTTGCCACCCTAATCCTGTCAAAATGAGAATGACTTAATTTCCTTCAAAGTTATTAAACAAAAATGTTTTACTAACTGTACTCTTTTCATCATCTTTGGACAAAATATTCCTACAGTAGTAGAAAAATTTCAGTCTATTTTCTTCTAAGACAATTGTGATAACATTTCTTTTAGTTACTTATGCACAGAGTCCTCTTTTGAGATTAAAAAAAAACTAGTTGCATACTAGAGAAATTTATTACAAGCATACAATTGTCTTTGATAGATTGTTTGGGCAGAGTATTCACGATGAAACTTTGTAGAATGGACAGGTCAGTATGTGCATGTGTAGGTGTTATCAGTCTTTTGTAGTGTCCTGGTGAATAGTGGAGAGCTTGTTATGATTGGTTGGATTATCATAACACATTCTCCACGATTCACCAGAATACTATAAAAGACTGACAACACCTACACACATACAATGACTTGAAGACGAAAGGCAGAAGACTTTCGAAACATCGTCCTCTACACTTGTGTCTCTACAACAGGCATTTGCCCATCCACCCTACAAAGTTTCATCATACAAATATCATTTTTTACATATAAAAACCTTCAATGTTGTAATCCCATTTGGGATACCACATAACAATGTCTTATTTCAGTCCACAGTTAAATTAAAAGGAAAGATGTTTCACTTACCACTGTTTTGTAAAATGATGGGTAGCGAGGAATAAAAGAATGGATGATTCTATAAAATTAAACAATAATTAATGAAAGAAGTTTCAATACAAACAAGACCTTGAATATATTAACACAAGGTGAAGTAAACATTTCTGTAATCTTTTTGTGTTCTTTTTTTTACTCATAATTGTTTTGCCTAACTTTGCTCAATAAATAAATAACCCCTCAACAGTAAAAATGCACAAGCTATTTTAACTAATTTTTGTTTTATCTAATTTGGTTCTAAGTGATAAACTAATAATCCATGAACAATAAAATATATATAACATATTTTTGACTCACCTCTGTTTTACTTCATTTGGCTCAACATCAAAATAAGGTCGCAGTACATCTATGTTTGCATACAAACTGTAGGCCTTCTCTGCATGAAGCTTTCCTGCTTGGAAAACCTGGCAAAGTTGTAAGCCATGTTAGTAGAAATAACACAGAAACAAGAAGTACTGTATTCATCTCACAAAGTAAATATTGAAACTGACAGAAGCACTTTAATGGAGACAAAAAAGTGTGGTATTTTGATGTACAGGAATACAAAAAGCTTTTTAATTTGCTACAAATTAATTTGTACAAGAAAACCTCCCCCATGACACTTCTACCACACAGTAACTTTAGAATACATTTTTAGCATATTCAAGTTTTTCAGTTGTGGTTGTTTACTTAAAATAAGGTTGTTCTGTTTGATTTACAACACATGCATAGTGGACTTTTGATAACTGTTTTCAGTCAGGGAAGACGAACTACGACCTCAACTCTCATCAGTATCATCAAGATCTTTTCACTACTATATTAAACTTGGTATTGTCTTCAAGTCACCACTCCTTAATCAGCAATGTCGTTTTCCATTCACTCTTTATGTACAAATCTCATACATCAATGTACACATGGTAGTTGTGAAGCCATATACAAGGCAAGACTTCTTGCCACTTACAAATACAGAGGAGTTTCTAACAGAATTAGGCATAAACGTCAAGCTTCAAACTCTCCTGTATATGTTTAGAATTGAGAATCATCACACTCTGATTCCTTTGAATACTTTTCAGTTCTAATGTATGGTTGTAATGATAATTAGCTGTTGATAATAGAAAGTATATATATTATGGATTAAAGTCCAAATCTCCATGGAAATTTGAATCTTTCCCTCTTACTTTATAGAACTACCACTTTCTTTTTGTGAAGTTGAACATTTTACAAACTCCTTTTATAACAGTAATTATGCTAACAATCGCTCCTTTCATTATTATATCTGATTTGTTGAAAACGGAATATGTGTAATTCCTAATAGATTCATTTAAGATGTTTATAACCATTGTCATGGCACATTATCGGACTTCATTTTCCATCAAAGAAATCAAATGCTAACAATTTAAAATGTTATGACTTTTGTTCCAAGTTCAAAAATGTTTTTCTATCACAAAAAAGTCATTCCAAATGGAAATCTTTCCAAAAAAATGTAATGATATTGTAATAAGGATAACTTATTATAAAACTCAAATAACCTTAAAGAGTATTGTTAAACTGGATTAGGATTACTATACCTTCAAAGAAAAAAAAGCTTAAGCCTATAAAACTTCAACATATATTTAATTCTTATCACCTCTCTTTATTTCACAATTACTTCTATCACTAGAAATAACTAACAATAGCACCTATTTATAAAAGACAGAAGTTATCAGTTAAATTAGATTACAATGTTAAATGTACATTGCTTAGCCTTTGTTTTCATTTTAAAATTTATATGTTTGTAATGTTGTTTAACCAGAGGAAGCTCAAGTGTGATTTAATGACCAGATCATTTAAAAATTAATTTGAGCTGTATGAAAAGTAAATTAGGCTTAGGCATATTGATTAAGTGTAACTCGAAATTAGTGGTTATATTTTTCTGTTTGTTAATTTATTAACAATACTGATTAAAATATTTAATATATGAAGTTATATGATTTTTAATTGTTATCTTTATTTTTGTATTTTTATTATATAGAATGTTTTGCATTGTTAGTTCACTAAATGTATTTAAGACTAACCTAAAGTTTCCAAGGTGGTCAAACCTTGTCAAATATTATTGTGTTTATGGCTAAAAAATATAATTAAAATTTAAGTGTATCCAACTGATGAAATAACACATTCTATAGAATCTATCTAAGTAAAAATACAGAAACAGTAGGTAGTTTGTTGCAATCATATGATAACTATAAGATATGTTAGACTATCAATTTGAGTTTATTACAAGTTACATTGAGGATGAAGTAGCAACATTACTTGACTGAGATTGTTAGCAGTTAACTTTTGTGATTATTGAGCAAGTTTCCACAACAATAACATAAAAAAATAGACAAGATAATCAACAGGTAAGAAATGGTTTAGTGTTAGGACTAGTGCTTGATAAAGGCTAGGTAGTTATGAACTATAATTGAGAAACTTGAAGAAATAAAATGTTCTGTTATTATTAAGTGGACTGGATTTTACATTCTTATTTTTACTGAGTAATATAAAAGAATTTGTCCAACAACAGGAATTATTACAACAATACTGTACACAATAAGTCAAGTATTTTACCAAACTGATAAAGATGATCAGATATAGCTAACAATAAAATAGTTGTTAAGAATATCTGTGTCAAGTGTGCATTTAAAACATCGAATTAATTGTTTAAATAAAGAGAGAACTTTTCTAACATAAATAATCATGCAAACTGATTCTAATAAAATTCTAATCCATTTGTTCAATTTGTTTTAAAAAATGCAACATAAAATCAGACTTGTATCCTACCCCATTATTCCATGTTAAGCACTAAATGACAGTCCCAGGGGTCGTTCTGTACCCTCTAGTGAAGGTAGATTGGTTATATCACAAGAGTTTATTAACTGATATTACCAGTATCCTTCTAGCTGTATAATGTTTTACTGATTCCCAATATTTTGATTTTCCAAGCTATGTGTGTGTTTTTATGATAGCAAAGCCACATTTGGTTATCTACCGTGTCCACTAAGGGGAATCCATCCCCTGACTTTAGCTGCATAAATTCAAAGAATTACCACTGTCCCAACAGGAAACATTCCTAGCAACATTATAATTCCCTATAAATTTTAATGAAATCTTCTACAGTTGTTGTTTTTGTCTTAGAGATAGTTAAAATTCTACCAATCAAGACACAGTGACAAATGTACAAGTTGGAAATGAAACATAAGTTATATTATAGCTATTTTAAGCCACAAACAATTATGCACAAGTGTCCATATTTAAATATGTTAAGAAATGATTTTAAGGTGAAAGAATCTGATGATTTGTTTTTTAACAATCGATATCAGTGTTGCGACTTTACATTTTTAAAACCTCTACTTGGACAAAATATAGACTGAACATCTTATTCAAGAAATCACTAAATGCTAACAAAAGCCTACATCCAGTATGACCAGTGACATAGCTAGGTTTTCCACTCAGAGCAGATGGAAAATTGAAAAGGGTCAATAAATTAAAAAGCTGAACTTTTTAATAAAAAGGTTGACAAACCAAATTAAATGTAATAGTGTTCACGTAAGTCTTAATTTTTTATTAAATTATAAAAAAAATGACTTTATTATACATAAAAGCTGAAACTGATATGTGATCAGTATGCCTAGATTTTTCCAGGGGACCAGGCCTCCCTCCTCACTAGTCAAGCTTCTGGGCAAGACGATAAAGGTCTAACTAAACAAATCTATGAAAATTACTTTCAAGCTCTCCATAAATGAATTACAACAAGAATACAGATGGCTTACCAAGTTAGAAACATTTTGTCCCCAGTTGTCGGTAACTTCAGGATCTGCCTTGCGTTGTCCATTTTGCTGTTCCTCCATTTTCCCGTACAGCTCTATGATTTTAAGTGCAGAAAATTAAATACATCAATGTTAAAAAAAAACCCTTCAACATTCATGACATGAAACATGTCGTACAGACGTAAAAACCCACTGGCTCGACACCCAGGACTACCGAGTTTCAAATTTGGCTACCATTAATTCTCCATGAACTACACTGGAGTCAGTGTTTATCTATTTCCATGAAATGCATATGTGAAATACAAATCTACATTTAATTATTCAAACTCATGAAAATGTTACTTTTTGTTATTTTCTCTTTTAAACAGTTAAATATCTACTGCCCCTGAAAGTTATAAAATTCATAACCTGTTTATTGATGATAGGTTAACTTACCACAAGCCTATCATGTAAGCTTCTGTGACTCAATAACTAACTTATAAATCCATATGGTTATTTTTTGCTGAGATTATTTTTTCAATGCTAGATTTTATCTATACAAGATAAAGCAGCCATATTTTGAAGAAATAACTTGGACTGATAAGATGACTTTCTGTTTCCTAGGCACGATGGAAACGGTCAAGTTGTTCCAAATATTAGACTATCACGTGGTTGAATTCATTACATATACACACTGCATGAGCTACCTAGATTATATGTTTTATGTAAATTGCGTAAAACAATATTTTCAAAACATCAGAAATACCAGTTTATCATGTCTACATAGCTGTCCACAGACTACATCTGTATCACATACGCTGTTAGAATCACAGTTATAAAAACCCAGATAATACCTAACATATAATACAGAGTCTAGAATCAGAGTTAAACCAAGGTAATATTTATCACAAGATACATGGTCTTGATCATAGTCAAAAGAAACCCAGATAATATCTCTCATAAAATATAGGGTCTAGAACCACAGAAAAAAAAAGAAAAGGGTAATATGTATCATATGATACAGGGTCTAGAATCACAGTTAAAAAAACCCTGGTAATATGTATCATATGATACAAAGTCTAGAATCACAGTTAAAGAAACCCAGGTGATATGTATCATGTGATACAGGGTCTAGAACCACAGTTAAAAGAAACCCAAGTGATATGTATCATACAATACAGGTTATACAATTGGATTTAAAGAAAGTTTATGTTACTGGCAAGACATAATATATATTTTTTAATCAGACAAAAAGCTTTTTATATTGTATTATGGGATTACAGTTACATAGTCAGGTGCCTCCAATCCATTTTTAGGTCAAAGGTATTTTTTTTCCTAAATGTGAGTCAGTTGTTTTGCAACTAGGGGTCTTAAATTACCACAGGTGTTTCTGTTATTTTTATGGTTCCAGAATAAGTCGCAAGTCTTGGCTGATACTGGCAATCTCACTCACCTGCAGATGATTCAGGTATTTCAATCACTTCAGGGTTCTGAAAACAAAAGATTTAAAAGTCAACATAACACACTTTATCTATGAAAATAAATTAATATGATACAAAGCCATTAAGCCTATCATACCAACATTTAAAATAAATGTAGTCTTTCATATTGATGTAGTTACACAACAAAACCTGAAAAGTAAAAATCTAACCACTTGAGGGACACCATCAGGTAACCTGTAATACAAGCTTATAACTAATAAGAAATTTACTGATGAAAATAAACATTTACATCTCTACTTACATGGATACTAATATCAATATTCAAGGCTTTTATACTCAAATACAGTTTTCAAATTTTCCAAACACTTAAAATCCTGAAATTCAATCTTTTGTGATCCAAAGGAAACAAATCCAAAACACCTTTTCTGAGATTTCAATTTTCTACAACTGATTCTGTTACATTCTGAACTATGTAAACAGAGATTTGACGCAGAACGTGGATAAAAATTATTTATTATACTACAAATGAAATCCCAGTAATTTCATAAAAACATTTTAGCGATCTTCTAACTATTAGAGTTTTTATACACTCTGCTGAAGGCTTTGGAGTTTTACTATCAACTTTATATTTCTTCTCAACAAAGGAAATGATTTTCCTAATTATATCTTGATCTTTCCCATTCATCTCTTAAATGCTTTCCTTCCCTATCCCAAAAAGAACAAACAACACATTCTACTAATTCAACTAATTTATTCTGCTCCTTTAAGAACAACAACCATTCTCTGTGGATCCAATTACATTTAAATATACATAATAAAATATCCATATTAACAACACAAACAATAAACACCATAAATCACAAAACTGGTTCCTTATAAATCCAACTCTCTTTATTACCATACAAAC
Organism: Carcinoscorpius rotundicauda; assembly: GCA_011833715.1. Taxonomy (NCBI): domain Eukaryota; kingdom Metazoa; phylum Arthropoda; class Merostomata; order Xiphosura; family Limulidae; genus Carcinoscorpius; species Carcinoscorpius rotundicauda. The sequence continues at coordinate 16,971,130 of CM022391.1, forward strand.
AATTACTTTCACCATTACATGCTCTCTACATTTAAGCAAATTTCCTACTGTCTTTTCTGACAAATCCACAGGAACTTATTGTAATTCCATAATGAAATAATAAAATTAAAAAAAGAAAATTCTGAAAAAACACACCAGCAAATAAAAAATATGAAAAATCTATGGCAAGAAATGTTATTTAAATGCAGATCCTTTCAAACCCTGAGGAAAAAAAAAGTAAAAAAAAAAGGTTTCAACACAATAATATTTTATTTTGTGAAATAAAATTTTAATGTATATTACAATGAGTAATATTATTAGTGCACAAATAAACTGTTGTTGGACGTGAATTTTGCACAAAGATACAATGAGTCAATTTTAATAGTTGTTACAGTAACTGGTTAACTTTATTGGTAGTATTATTTAAAACATTACACATAAAACTTAGTAATATCTTTATACAAAAGTCAATGACACTTTTTTTTAATGTAAAATTGTAAAATTAGCCAAAAGTACTACTAGCAAACACACTAACCTCAATCGAGAAAGACTCAGACATTTAAAACAGATAAAGATACATCTCAAGACAGCAGAGAACAACATTTCAACCTTCTTAGGTCATCTTTAGTTTAACCTTTTAATGGTGAAACATTGTTCACCACTTTATTTTAATATCTATACCAGCTATTCTGAGATATGTTTTTACTTAAAATGATTTTCTTGTCATCAAAAATTAAAAATTATATTAACCAATGTTAATATATTCAAAAATTTTGTAGAAAAGTTCAACAAGTTTTAAAGCAAGTAAAATTTAAATTATTTCAAATTCATAACAGCCATTTTGAAATTAGGGATGGTCTGTTTTGTTTTTTTTTGGTATGAAACTATGATCAACTTGTGGATAAGTTACTCAAGTCATTCAAGCAGTGCTCTGTTGCTAGTAATAAAGCTAACAGACTGTTTAGATGTATTCACTGATGTACAGATTACAAGTCAAAAACAAGTAATTATCTTTAAACATCCAACATTAATACTAATTACCCTATGAAGTACTAGTGTATAGCCTGTCAAATATGAAGGAAAAGGAATACTGCCAGCCCCACCACATATTATACCCTGACCTCACATTTAACAATTACCTGAAATTTTGTGAAACAAACCTTGATCAACAAGGCATAAATGTTCAGTCAAACACTGGTAAATTATTTTGTGAGCAAATCAAAATTAAGAACATCCATAAATTAATTCATGATGTATTCCTAGAAAAATTATTGGTACAAATCAGTTAGATTACCAACTTATAATATATAGAAATGCTAGTGTCTTCCATCAACTGTTTTTATTTCCTGTTGTCCAACAACGAAAATATAACATAATATTGTTGTCAGTCTATGTAGTCAAAATGAAAATTGAAATGTGTATACAATAAAACTGGAAAAATATTTGTTGATTTATCAGTTTAGAGTCTCCGTTGATTAAAGAGGCTTATGTTTCTTGTCGTTTTTTTTAATAAAAACGATGGTTATATAACAGAAACTAGTTTAATTTATAAACAATTTAAGTTTAAAAATGAATCGATATTTTTACTTTCATGACAAATTTTTATGCAGTTGGCCCGGAGCTAGTTGATCCCAAACTACATCTTCATTTTAGACTTATTAGATTTCTTAATGGGCGGACAATTATCGAATTATAGTCTGGAGAGATGCATTTTGGCATTTATGACTTCACCTACTGTCTGCGAACTTTTAACGCTATACACCATGTTTCGATACCCGTTTTGGTCAGACCAAATATTGCCCATTGTATAGCTGTGCACTTAACTTCAAACATTAAACAAACAAGACTCTTACTATTTCTAGAAATCAAGCATAATGTAACACACTGAATTTTACATATACCAGATTCACTTGGTTTACAATGACAATACAATTAACACTGTCAAAAATATTACTGGTCTTATCTAACTTTATTTAAGCAACTATTTCAAAACATCTTACCATTTTCTTTTCCCTTTCCTTCTTTTTTTGTTGTTGTTAAAATAAATTTAACTAACAACTAAAGGTAATAAATATAATTTTTAAACTCACAAACTGCGAACGTTTACTTACATTTCAATATTTACGTATTTAAAGTTGAAAGTGGCATCTATTGGAGAGAAACTAAAACAGACAAAGAAAGAGAAATATAAATTTTATCTGTGAGGAAGACTAATATACACATTGGCTAAATTAATATACATTCTTGATTAAACGCAAAATGTTCTATTGTTGATTATAAGTTACCGAGAAAAGTATTGTATGAAGTTTATTCTAAGCGTTCTTTGGTATTGTCAGAACATTTACAATGATATTAAACAAATTTATTTTAAAATATCAGTTTTTTTATAGTTCAGTAGAATAACATTTTTGTGCAATCGTTCACGTAATTTTTAAAGAAATCGTAAAAAACTTATAGCTCTTGGCATAAACATATTGCAGTTAGATGTTTCAGTTTTTTATGTGAAAGATCCTTAGTTCTCTAGAATTAGTACAATAATGTTTGAATTTCATTGTTTTAGTAAATAAACTACATATATTCTTAAATCGACGCATGATAGTGTATCTGCTGTAATTTTCATTAAAAGTTTCATTGCACAAGTAGGTTCATACAGTGGTTTCAGCTGCTGTAATTACTTATTAGTCATTGAATCTGATAGACATGGAATAGATAGTTTAAAAATATTAATGGGAAGCATTATTACTGCTCTGTTGTTGTTTTGAATGAAGCACAAAGCTACACAATGGGCTATCTGTGATCTGCTCACCACGGGTATCGAAACCCGGATTTAGAGTGCAAGTCCGCAGACATGCCGCTGAGCCACTGAGGGTATTACTGTTCTTCGACACCGCATGTTAAATATTTTCAGCGTCATGTTTTGACAAATTAGAAAAGAAATAATTGATTTTCTTCTTATTATTAAATGGCTCCTTATTAGATTAAAGCAAATAAAATATCTTAGAAAATATATATCAGTCTAATTAAATCTACTTTTGTGTAAAAATTGTGCTTTGTGAATTATTTACTTCGCTATTTTCTCTATGAGATCCTCCGCTAATATATATGGTTGATCGGATAAGCATAAAATGAACTTTCAGATAAATATTTAATGTCACAATAATTGGCAAGACAATACACAGACATATGTAAGTGTATCATTTTTCTATTTTATGGAAATAACAATATTGTTACAAACACATAAGTTTTAGTAAAATTGTATGTATCATAAAATGTAAAAATACAAAGTAATAGCATGCAAAACTTATCTTTCGAAATGAAAAGTATATTGCAAATAATAAAGATAATTATACTATATGTGTATCAAAGAATAACTAAAGAGACATAAATATAACTAGAAAGCTTTTTCTTTAAATATAGAATACTAACGATTCAACCCCGATTTAATTTTATAATAATTACAATCGAAAATCCACACTTCTAATAAAAGAAGTGAAAAGAGGCATCTAGTGGCTAACTGGAATTGTAAACATGGTTTCATGCTGTAAACTATAATGGTAAAAAATGTTATTTGCTGTTTGTTTAACTAACGACGCTCAGAATTTGAGGTGAGTGTATAAAAACAATTTTTGTTAGTTGTCTATGCAATTATGTTGCATATTTTCGAGGTTGAACTCAAATTTATGATTAATTTAGTGGTAATTTAAATTCAAAATATAAGTAATTGAGCGAACTACAACGTATAGTCCGTAAGTGATGATGAATGTAAAAAGACACAATCACTATGTCTCATAACCTGTGGTAAGTAATCGTATATTTTTATATAAAAAAAGTAATTCGAGTTTAAGTTATAATTAACGTATTTGCTCATTTCTATTTATTCTGTTTTATATCGCTACTACTTCCACACACAAAAAAAAAGTGCTAACAGTACAAGAAGACAGCTTTATGTGATCACTGTGGTTCTGGAAGGTGATATTTGAAGTGTGGACTTTCGAAAACTGGAAGTGACTTTTTAGAACTAATATTTTGAAGAATGTGCAATGTATGTTAATAAATGTGTAATTAAACCCATGTTTCAAAATGATTACAAGCAGTAAGCCACTTTTATTTATTTTCTTAGTTGAATAGATAAATATTTCAAAAATATTTGTTACAATACAGAACAGTGCTATAAAATGTGCTGCACAAGGAAGACAAGTAGGAATGTAAAACTTTTTAATATGTAGTAACTTTATTAGCATAGACCTAATATGAATTTTTATGTTTTTTTATGTTTATTGCAGTGTTGATATATTTTTTCCTGTGGAATTTACAAGATAATTTAGTTTTGGATATTACAGTGTTTGATATGATGTTTTTGATTTTTCGTGAAATCTTATTAGAGACTAGGTTGTCATAGTAACTTAGGCTGTTATTGTGTTTTAGAGAAATTCTACAGTCATATGGAATCTATGACTCATCGCAGAAAGCAAGGAGAATAGATGATAAAATTGCACTGCCTTTGACAAGACTTGGATGTGAGACCAATGAAGATGGATGTACAACAGTCATTAAACCACCTGATGTTCCACTACCTTCAGACTTGAACACATCTTATACTTTAAATGGGGTTTTATTTACCTTACAGAATGTACATATTCAACCATCTCCATCTAAGTCAATCTGTGTACAAGAGGATCTTTTTGAAAAACTGAAACTGTTACTAGGAAGTAAGGGATTATGGACTTCCTCATTATGTGCATCTATTCCTAAACGCTGGGAAAGACACGATGATTTGGTACTATTGCCAAGTTCTTGTTTTACAGAACCTGTGTGGCAAATGTGTGGTAGGTGTAGATTTTCTGTAGTAAATGATCAGTAAAAGCTTGTAACCATCTGACAATTGAGGATAAACCATACAGAGAACATCAACTAAGTATATTTTTCAGACACATAACTCAGAAATTGAAATCTTTTAGGGTTTTTTTTACATGGATATCTGGTTTAAGATGTAGAAATGCTGAACAAAGCCTTTAACCAAATAATATTTTAAAAGTTTTAAATGGAAGTTCATAAGGTTTCACAAAAAAAAATTAAAATATTAAAAACATTTTCTAGACATTATGATAATTTTTAAATTCCTGAACTTGGAAGTTAGCATAGAGGTTTATATATATTGTATAACTAATATCATACAACGTCAAATTTTGAATGAAATGTCACTTAACTATAATTAGAGTATCATGTTATAATTTCAATGCACTTTATGCCAAAAATAGGAAAAAAGGCATTGTTATAACATTCAAACACTCACAACCAATCAGGTATTAATCAATTTAATACACAGGTTTGCTTTTTTTGTAAATAAAAAAGGAAGTACTTCATACTAATAAGTATATACGAGAAAAAAACATTCATGATGAAAAAAAAACCCAACTACTTACAATTTACAAAACACTTAATGAAGACAAACTAAACAGAATACATTAAATTACCAGTTGAGTTATATTCATAGCTGTCCCATAGTGGCTCACAAAATAACTCTTAAGTTCTTAACAAATACAAATTTTTAATTCATAGCTCTGTTATCTCTTGACCAGTGTGAGATTTAGTTACAGTTGGGGACTCAGAAGGTCAAACACATTCAACTAATGTATCTGACCGCACCCAAGGTCTTGTAGATTAACATACTCTTAATTGTGCCAAAAAGAATTTCAGTTTGAGGGTAAGCTGATGAAGATTCTTATGAGTAATGATATTGAATTGGTTGTATGTGCTCCTCATTCTTGGTATTGCTGACACATGAGGCTTGGCATGGCTGCCAGGTGGGTTAAAGCGTGCAACTCATAATCTGAGGGTTGTGGGTTCGCATCCCCGTCACCCCAAAAATGCTTGTCCCTTTAGCTATGAGGGCATTATAATATCACGGTCAATTCCACTATTCGTTGGTAAAAGAGTAGCCCAAAAGTTGGCGGTGGGTGATGATGACTAGTTGCCTTCCCTCTAGTCTTACACTGCTAAATTAGGGACGGCTAGCACAGATAGCCCTTGAGTAGCTTTGCAGAAAATTTAAAAACAACTATTGCTGACACATAAACATATAGCTTATAAAAAGGAAAAAAGTGTCTCATATATTAATTTACTCTTATCCTGCCTGAATGAACTTTAAGTGCCATGGCTACTAAGGATTTCTTGTTTATCTGTCATCATAGGTAATTGACACATCTCTATAATTCTATTGGAGAAGCATCTACATTGCATGTTTATGTATTATCCATTTTAACAACCAGCAAATATGTAAGTAGCAATCCATTTCACTGTTTTACAGTTTTATTTTCTCAACACATCACTGCATGTTGTCTACAGTTTCAATGGTATTCTAAAACTTGGTTAGAAATTGCATATCCAGGGGATTCATAGAAATATTCCCTTCAGAGTGTAGCTCACTGTAACCAAAAGAGTAGGGAAGGACATTTGAAATAGGTGGCATATAGCAGTAAAAACAAATTTGACAACCTTTTCCTTTTAGCACACACAAAACCTTTTCAGATATGTGGTGTACCAGCTTATTTTATTTTTGTACAGCATTTTAGTAAATTTTCTGAATTTCCCTATAGAAAGCCTACAGCACCCATATGTGCTGTGCCACTATAAGGAATAACTGATCTATTCTAATTGGGTCTTAAAGTAGTATTATAAGACTGATGGAGCTACCAGGGAGTCTACTGTTTCTCTTGTCATGATTCCAAATGAGTATACTTACTTAGGGGTTTTTTTAAATTTTTTTTCTGTAAGTAAATGTTTAAATGAACTGGTTACATTTGTATTTTTGTAATTCTTTAAAATATTTAGCATTTGTTATGTTTGATCATTTTTTTTGTCTACATAATAGAGTTAGGACTACCTGTGACTTCATGATTGAGTAATGTGTAGTTTCTGTACAGTTAGCAGCATATTTTTTTATCTTTTTATTGGTCTTAATTTAGAGTTTCATATCATTTCAACTTATTTTCTATTGAACTATCATACAATATAAAAAATGAGCTGACAAGTCTTATTTTACCAGTTCCTGAGCTATGGAATGTTGTTGCAGAGACATTACGATGTCATAGGTTAGCCAAGAAGAACAGAATCCAGAAAAATGACTTCCGTACACCCAATGTAGAGCTTCTTAAAGGAGAAAATGGATGGGTTGTCCATAAAGATAATGGAATCAAGTAAGAATAATGGGGAGTTCACATGGTAATAAGAGATCAAAGAGAATTCATTTAAACTTCACCTTGGCTGATTGGGTTACACCGTTACTGTTATCACTTGAAAGTTACCTTCAAAGGCAGTGGGAGTTTTTACATAAGACTGAATATCCCCCTGTCATGCTGTTGAAGAATTAACTATTTAAAACATTTTCTGTCTTACTCAGAATAATTTTATTTTAAATTCTGCAGTTCTATTTATTTTCAATGTTAAATTCATTAATATCACTGATTTTTTATATATATACAGCATAATTTAACAAATATTTATAAAACAACATTAAATATAATTAGGGCATAATATAATTTTTTTTTCTATATTTTGTGTGTATATAAAAATATATATGAACTACAATTTTAGGTGGTTTTACTTCAAAATGAATATTTATAACCTATGGAACCACTTCATAGCATCACAGCATACTCTTCAGTATAACAACTATAAAAAATAAGAAAAACTAGACAGATTGTTTTGAATTTAATTTTTTAATTGTAGGTTACCTAATCTTTTAAAATTTAAACCTAATTAAAAAGTCTTTAAATTAACACTAATATTAAAAATAAAATTACTGTAATATAGTGCAGAAATTCTACAGGCTACAGATATTAGTTTTAAAAAATGTATCACTTACTTTGTCCTGAATGTTCATTTGAAATTACTCGAGGTATACTTAAGTTACCCCTAAAATGTGTCCAAACCTCTTGACCCATATTGATTAAATATCTCATCTCCTAACAGTTTTCGGATAAAACTTGGAAGCGATAAACAAAGGACTAATGTTTTTCTATTCCATTACAATTCAAAAAGGGGAACTTTCATAAAAAAGATTTATTAAATCTGATAAAGTACTTAGGATTTCATAAATAAAAATGTTAACTTAGTGGAAGGGGACAATTTTTCCAGGTTTCAAACACGACAACTTCATAAATTAACTCTTAGTCTCTTATTAGTTTTTTTCCAACATGCAATTTTTCACTAGTAGAATATTTTAAAACATTAGTTATGTTTTTGTATTAAATAAAAAATAACCTTTCACCATAAATAATTCCTGCTTTTTAGAGCCAACAGTTAACTTTCCTAATTCGAGATAGCTATTCATTCATGTTAAACTATTTTTTCTATCATTGGTATGGTAACTTTTTCATTCTCTGCTTTAGATTTCTTAAAGGTCAACAGTCTTCATGACCTTGTTTAATTCAACTTATTTTATTATTTTTAAAACATTCTCTAACTTCTCAGTTAATTTTAATCAACATCCTTCCTCTTTATCAGTAATACAAGAGTATGAATAGATGGATCACAATAGAGCCTAATCATTATAAGTTGAATGTTATATTAATTATTGTGTTAATTATCATCAGTATAGGTAGCTTGCTTTGAGCAGAAGTTAATAATGATTCTGCACACAAATTTTGAAATGTTTTTTAGTTCCAGTTGAATTTCATATCCTGACTGCTGCTATGTCTGCCATATCCAAGCTCACCTGGTGGGCTCTTTTATTTGAAGAAAGGTCTCAATGATGCTGAGTATTAACAACACAACATGTTTGGCATATCAGTACATCCTTTTTAATTTTCAGTCATAAATTTCACTTTAACACAGTAACTTGTATTAATAATAATAATTTATTTTTCAAGTTATAGAAGATTTATGCTAGTGTGAAACCAACTGCATTCAATAGCTATTATAGATTTTAGGAATACTGAGAAAAGGAAAGTTTATATTTCTTTATGTAGATACACCTATGATGTTAGGAAATGTATGTTCAGTGCTGGAAATATTTCAGAAAAGCTTCGGGTGTCCAAGTTTCACTGTAGTGGAGAAACAGTCGTCGATTTGTATGCTGGTAAGTTCACTGGCTGTTTGTTTTTTAATGTACTTGTACTTAATTGTTCTAATTAAGAATTTTTCAGATACTGGATAAAAAGAAAAAAAAAATATTGAAAGTTTTTTACTGATTCAACCATATTTGTGGTTCTTGTAAAGTTCAACCAGGTTTTTTAGTTACATTTTCTATAGAAATGTATTCACCATACACAAGAATTTCTACAGGTCTTGAGCTAGCTTTCTCTGAAAGCCTGAATATACTCATTTTGTATTATTAAAATTTGGAAAAATTGTTAAGTGCGAAATTTAAAAAACCTGATGGTTTTAAGATATTGAAATATATGTAGATTTGTGTTCTTTCTCTAACAGTACAAAAGAGGCAGTTACTCACATGAATGGACAACTTTAATAAAATGTTAATCAGATTCTTTGTAACTTCCTTTTTAAATCAATGATATATTCTAGAATGTCACACCTCCGAAAAATGTCTAAGTAGAGCATAAAGATGACTGATAATTGGGAGGAGGAGTGAAACCTTTTAAAACCCTCACAACATGCATAAAGTACATATAATGGAGTAAATTAAACAGGAATGTCGTAGCCCTAGAACTATACAGGAAGTAAAAACAGGTTTGGAGTTAAATTCAGTAGGCCAGTTTTCTGTGTTTTCAAGTTGTAATTTCTGTTAATATAGTTTAAAACAAAAAGAGAGAATAGAAGCTCCAGGAAATCATGTTTCTAATAACCTTACACTGACACAGTTACATGTGTACTTTACTAGTATCAACCACCTATTTTTAAAAATAGTGAAACTCTTGGCGAACAATTCTAAGCAACTTCAATTCAAATTTGTGATGAAAAAAAAACAAAAACAGTGGGATATCGTTGTTTCCTAATTTACCTTTTCCAAGAATGCTGAAAGTGAAAGGTTTGACATTTATTTTGCAGTGAAGTAGGAAGAAGATACTGGCAATGGTGCCTAGACCAACAATTAGGAACACCTGTACTAGTTGCTGCAAAAATATTTTCAAACTGACCCTCCTACCCCTCTAGATATATATCTTCATTCGTTCTTCTCTTAACTAGGTATTGGCTACTTTACCCTTCCATATTTAATCCATGCCAAAGCTGAATGTGTTCATGCCTGTGAATGGAATTTGGAAGCTGTGGAAGCACTCCGTAAAAACTTAGTTTTAAACAAAGTAACAGATAAATGTGTGATTCATGTTGGAGACAATAGAGAGGTAAGAATGTTAAAAATAACAGTAAAATGTAAGCACACCATAATTGTAGCCATTATTTATAGACATTTTGGAATTGTTTTCTTTCTAAGTAGTGGTAAGTTTATTTTAAAACAATAGCAGAAGCTAAACATTGCTTACTGAGCATAAACACATCAGTTTAAGTATATAGTAGCTTTTCCAACTGGACCCCACCACTAACCTGTGGAACTTGAATTGCCACAAACATACACAATTTCATGGAATGAGCACTTAAGTTTGTGTTGTATTTTTAAGACATTTTTAATGTGAATGTGTTATTTCAGAAAATGTTATTTTAAGGAGATGATAAAATTCCCCTCAGTATGAATTGCTTTATGTTTACATTCCTTCATGAAATGTTATATTTATTTAATTCATGCAATATGCTCGCTTTCATTGGTCAGGACTAAAGAAGTACAGATTATACTTTCCTGATTGGGAAAGACAACTATGGAAATGAAATTCCTCAAGCAAACTTAAATTTCATGGAAATTTAATATTTTGATTCCTGAATGAATTTTGTTATATAAAAATTATGAAATGGGAAAAGATAATTTTAGAGAATTAGGAGTTAGTGAAGGAAAGTAAATCTAATGTCAACTGCTCTGGTGTATTACCATCAGATTAAAGAACCCATATTCAGATCTAATTTCCATTTTTCAGTTTCATGTGCCAGAGAATCACACCACAAAGCTTCTCCAACATCACCCCCTAGCTTTAATTAACTTTACCTCATGCAGGTTCAAATCTGTATGCATGATTCTATTACACAATCTTAACCAAAGAATGGTGTCTCCATAAAACTTGCTAGTAATCATTATTAGTGTGTGTGTGTGTGTGTGTGTGTGTGTGTGTGTGTGTGTGTGTGTGTGTTGGTGCTCTTAATGGGGCATAAATGACAAGTAGTTTGATTAGAAATTTCAGGACTGAAAGTTTTAAGAAAATATATTCTTCTTTGCAACTAACAATTCAAATCAAATGATATAAGCTGTAACTAAAGGAGAAACTGCACATTTGATCTTTTAAAGCTCAGTTTACTCTGCTGTGTGCCTACAGGTATGTCCAAGAGGAGTAGCTGATAGAGTCAATTTGGGACTACTTCCATCTTCAGAACCAGGGTGGAAAACTGCTTGTCTTGCACTCAAGCGGAAAACAGGAGGCACATTACATGTTCATGCTAATGTTAGCTTGAAACAATCTTCTGTAGAGTGTTCCAGTAAAGCACCAGAACAGAATGATCCTAGTAACAAGGGACTCTTGAAAGAAAACAGTCTCACAACCAAACCTGTCCAAGTCTTCAGTTTCTCTACTGGTGATACTGGAAAAAACTTCTTCCAGAGAAGCTTGTCATCAGAGGAGGATTACAGAACACAAGATAGCAATGATGGTATATCTATTGAACCTTTACCAATGGCATCAAAACATTTCTATCACCCTTTGGATTTGAAAAATAAGAGACCCAAGCATACTGCTTGGTACCAGTGGGCTTCGCAAGTTTCTGAATATTTCAAGGACCTCTTTCTCAAACTTTACAATGAAGACTGGACAATCTCTGTGCTCCACGTCGAACACGTTAAATCATACGCTCCCTATATCGATCACCTTGTTGTGGACCTCAAATGTAATCCTACACTGTACTAGAGTACACAGAGTGGAAGATTAATGTTAAATTAACCTTTGAATCACATCCCAATTGTATAAATCTTCAGCCAAGTCTTGCTTGCACAGAATCAGTCATGAAGATAAAACTATCAAGCACCAGGTTCCCATCATTTAAATTTGTAAATATTAACATCTTTATATTTTTGTAAGTTATTTAAAGTCAAACAGTGCTCAAGAATAACATTATTGTACACGTATATGTGTAATATACACCAAATAGAATTATAACAAACAAATTGCATACAGTAATAGTTATTTAAGTCAAATATAACAATCATTTACATTAAAATAACATATCCAGAGAGGTAGGACTAAAACATGGATTTTTCATAGGCATAACAACAAAGGAAAAAAAGAAAAAGGCCACAAATTATATTACCGGTATTAAAATTAATACAAATATACTTTAGAGTGAACATGTAAAATAATAAAAATTTATATAAAGACAAAACTCTTCATCTCATATTTAGAAACCGTTATCCGACGAATGGTATTTTTCTCCCAGGTCCAGGGTTACTCTGACAATTTCTCATTTATGGTTTATCTTGCCCAGTTCTGGAAAGCTCGTGGACCCAGTGACTGTACTTCACCTCTGCCATTCATACTAATCAGAGTTCCATCTTTTTTCACAATCACCAATGCCGGAATTCCAGTGATGCCATACTTTGCCGTCACATTGCTAAAAATAAATGCAGATATAAAAGCTTGAATGAAAAAAAGATGTGAACCTTGCTGGCCATAGAATGCTCTCAAATATCTACAATGCTCTCAGAAGTTAGCCTTTTTGTGTGCACCCCAGTAAAAGCTTTATGTTGTTGGCAATACTTAGGAAATATAATTATACTTTGTGAGGTGAACTACCAAACACATTACCACAAAATTTGATAGCATAGCCCTGGTATCATGATGATTATCCAACAGATGAAAGGAAACAATTTACAGCATTTTATAACTAGAAGTGAGGGAAGGATTCGGGTTTCATTATCAGCATTTTTCAGAAATTACATGATATAAAATGTGTTATCACACAAACTAATGGGACTCATTCATGGAAGTTTTGGGATAGTTATAGAAATTAAAATTTATTTAATTAAATGTGCAAATTAAGCCTCGAGCAAATTACGTTTGTCTAAAGATCAGTTATTTTTAATTCGAGGATTTGGATAGTAGGACTAGTAAATAAACTGATTATACTTGTGACATTTATATATAATTTTAAGTAACAGCAATTGAAGTGATAACTTGGCTCTAATATTATGTATAGTTTTATTTAAGAAAACATGATTTGTGCTGTTTTCAGAATAAGTAACTTTTAAAAAAATTTACAGTGAAATTACATATGCATAAAGTAAGATAAATGGTAAAACCATTGTTTTTATAATATTCAATAACAATTAAAAAAACAGTTGTAGCTTCTTGAAATGTTAAGTAAAATGCCTTAAATATTTATACATTTACAATAAAATATTTCTTTAATAAAATCAACTTTAAAAGAACATTTCAACAAAAACCTAGAGAAAAATGTGGTTCGAATAATCATCACTAAATTGGAAATATACCAAATATACCGCCCCCAGTGGCTCAGCGGTATGTCTGCGGACTTACACGCTACAATCCGGGTTTCGATACCCGTGGTGGGCAGAGCACAGACAGCCCATTGTGTAGCTTTGTGCTTAATTAAAAAAAAACAAAAACGAAATATACCTTTGTACTATCTACTTAATTATTTTAATTAATGGATGAGCCCTGTATGGTTTTATGTGATGCTAGAAGCTGTAAAATTACATTTGTAAATGGCATTTTCATGTTGTACTTTAATAAACAAAAACTCAAAATTCCATGTCTTTTCAGTTTAACTTTTTATGAACAAAAACAGCTCATTATAATATGAAGTTATGAATTGTACAAGTTTGTGCAGTTTTCTCAAACTTGTGTGAGGGTAACTCAAGGATATTCACTTGTTGATGAAACTGTATTACAATTTTTTGAACTCCTTGGCAGGGGCATAAACACTATATAGTCTTGAAAAGTGTAATGTTTTGATAAACAGGTAAACTGGAGTATTGATAATTTTATTATTAATTAAAGTTAAGTGTTTACATTAACAAATGATAAGATCAACATGCAAGATTTTTTTTCTTTTACACAGCAGAGAAAAATTCATGCTTTTAAATTTCTGAAAACCAGATGTTTGTTTACATGTATGTTAAGTGTTTGAGATATAAATATGTAAAATCATATTTAACAGAGGTGAAAATTTTCAAAGTGAGCCTGGTTAAAGCATTTAACCGTGACACTTGCATCAATCTAATTCTTGTTACATTATCCTACAATTTTTCACTATACCTTGCTGGCCCAGACCGATATGGGATAGCCAGCCAGTCTCCATGGCTTTCCATCATATATTGGAACATGTCATCTTCAGACCGGTCAGAAGAAACAAAGATTATCTCAAATGGAGCACTGTCATCCACTAGTTCACTGTACATGTCAGCTAGAATGGGGGTGAACCCTCGACATGGGGGACACCAGTGGGCACTGAAGTAAAAGCCAATAATATCTTTGTCTTTTAGGGCCTCATTGGCATTTACTTCGCACCTATTCTTCTTGACAAGTTTTATTCCTTGGATAAATTCCATTTTTCTATTTAAAAAAAGAAAGAAAGATTTACTTTTTATCAATGTTCAAATGCACAAAATGTAAAGACCAAAGAATTTATTTAAAGTTTTTATTATTTTATTTTGGTAAAATTCCAATACTTCCTCACCTGTAGTCTTACACTTCAACCAGTATATCACACAGAGACTTACTTCAAATGAACATACTCTTCATTCATTCTTCCATGTATTTTGCTTTACTGTGTAATATGGTGTACAAGACAACTGTCTCCTTTTTTTCTTACATTCTCAACTTTAACTGATTCAAACATTTTCATATGATTGAATATTATTTTCTGCCGAAAGAATAATAATCAAACCATTGAAAAAACACTCAAGTTTTGGGCTCTTTTTTCTACATTCATTTCACCCTTTGTTACTGATTCTGCCATACCAACTCTCACCTGAATGAGATATTTGTAACCCATCTCAACATTCATACAATTACATCAGCTATTTCTCAACCATATGTAAACATTTTAGAGAGACTTAATACCGGCATGGCAGGTGCCTATGAACTTGTTCAGTATTTCTCTCCAAAGTAATAAACTGGAAAGTTTACCACCATAATTGATGCATTTGGAATGTTATCTGCATGGCTGGTCAAACATTAACTATCAATGACTGGCAAAAACATTTGTGCAGTCATACTTCATAATCCAACTTTAGATAATTCTAAGAATGCATGAGTAAAAAGTGTGTCCTTGTGTGTAGATATTTAAAGTTCCGAGCATCTTTGGTCGAAAAATCAAAACGTGAAATTCCATGTGATAAAAACAGCAAGAAATTCAAAGAAACTCAATTTTATTAGATAGTATATCTTATTCACGTATTATGAAAAATTGATACTGATATACAAAAAAATATAAAAGCAGTGAAAGCTAAATAATAGTACACATTCAGTTGTAGTTTCTTACAAGTAAGAAGTTATGTAGAACTATCTAACTTTAGATTGTATGTTTAATTTAAAGCTGCGCATTAAAAACGTAATATCAGCACGATTCAATGTTGTTGTCATGGTTACAATAATGTCAACACAACCCAAGATGGAAAGTAAGAATTACAATGAACGGTGCATATCAAACTTCTATCATAATATACAAAGGCTAAATGACCGAAAGAAATATAGCATGTAATATTATTCGCAGCTCTATACCCTACATTCTTGCTGTTTATGCTAATCCTTGCATTTCGTGAACTACAACTTCAAAGGTACGTTCCACTCTTTGAAATGAAAAATTCTACTTATAAAACCACGAAATACTCCTAGAATAATTCGCAGAAATTAAATAAACAACATGCGACTGCATTTGAATTGCCTAACAAAGTGAAATATGAACCGAACTTACCTTTGCCGTGTCTCTTAAAAACTGGCTTTATATGTAAAGACCTCTTCGACTTTGTACGACTAAAACCATTGCTTTAAAAGCTAATTTATGTTAGATTGAAAGATGCAGAGTGTGTGTGTACAAAGTCGAAGAAGTCAAGGATCACATAAACAAAACTATACTATAAATGAGTACTAACTTCAATAATTACGTATCGTGTTTTCAGAATTCCTGTAACGAGCCACGCATTCCAAGGATATGCCCACAATAGACAGAACATGTTACTTCATAAAGTTATGTTTGGTACTAATAACAACCGGCTATAACGAATTAAAACTTTAAAACCTTTTCATTAAACAGTTGCAAACTCTCTCTTTGTGAACCTGAAGATACCCTAGGAAGGCCGAAACGTTGTTCTCTGCTTTTCGATAAAAGTGTTAACACCTATACCATCCGTTCTGACATGCATTTGCCATTAAACGTATACCTTCATATTTGTAGGGGAATATAAAATATTTCTACCCGTTATCGCAGTACACCTGATCCAACATTTAATTACATATACGAACTAATAAAACATTTAATCGTGGTTTGCATATTTCCATTTTACTACAATTTAAAATAGGCCTAAATAGCATTACCTAAAATACTTTGTTAAATAGTTGGTTGCGGAAATATGCCTATTACTAAATGTTTACACTTTCCTTTACATAACATAAATATATATCTTACTTACCTTCCTAACGTACTTTGCAATCACACTACAGCAACCATGAACTACAGAAACATCGTATTTATAACCAAAGTCCAAAAGACAGTAGCGACGTCTATTTTCGTGATAACGAGAAACTTACTTGAAGTAAAAATGTATCTCAGGACAGCTGGTATGCTTCATTAGTAAAAGTATTAATACCCGCACCAATCGACATGTTTTGATACACACGTCAATCAGATAAATACAACAACTAAAAAGCAATTATAATCTTAAAATATCATATTATATTTTCAAAACCCAAAGTGACATTTATTTAGGTATATATATTTTATGTCAGATTCTGCACCATAAATAAAAAGAGGAAAGAGCCTAGAAAATTGAAAATTTGTACAGGTGCTAAGGGGATGTGCCCGGCATGGCCGAGCGCGTAAGGCGCACGACTCGTAATCTGAGGGTCGCGCTAAACATGCTCGCCCTCCTAGCCGTTGGGGCGTTATAATGTTAGGGTCAATCCCATTATTCGTTGGTAAAAGAGTAGCCCAAGAGTTGGTGGTAGGTGGTGATGACTAGCTGCTTTCCCTCTTGTCTTACACTGCTAAATTAGGGACGGCTAGCACAGATAGCTCTCGAGTAGCTTTGTGCGAAATTCAAAAACAAAGCTAAGGGGATTTTGGGATTGCACTTAGTTATTATTTATACTATATCCGAACTTTTCTCTACGTTAAAGTACTTTTACGTTTGCGAGCTTTTGGCTCCCTCAAAGAAACCTTCATTAGGAAACAATATACTGGGTGATAAAACTATTTAAAAATAAATAAACTAGGCAGCAATTGTAGTAATAACTGACATCTGGTGTTAAAGTAATTAAATGAATGTGGAATATAAATTGATTTCTTTGATATAATAAACATAAGGAACATACACTTATGAATATTATATAGAGAAAAATAAGGGAATGTTTCATTCTTCAAATAATACATCGTAAAACTAATGATTTACAACAAAACCACATACGTTTGTACAAGTTTTTACATATAGACTTACAAAATGAAGTAAGTAGTTAACTAGATGACAGAGTGATTACATTATGTAACAAAAATTTTTACTTTTTCTTGTTCCTGGGCAGAAAGTGTTATTTCCCATCTGCTTACACCTAAAGTAAATGGAAAATACTTATTTTTCTCTTCAAACTTTGCTTTTGTGACCTGGGCAATGACGTTTTCAAATTTAGTCATTTTCCAGAACATTCCAGGTGGATTCAGAGCTGAGTAGCTTGTAAAATTTTTTCTCAAACTTACAATAATTTTCAAGAACTTTCTAAAATGTTGAAGAACTTGCGAGAATTTTCAAGAGCCTTTTAGAATTTTCTGGTACTTTCCATAGTAATATATATATATACAGGGGTTCACTACTCACCACCTCAGTTTAGTTCTAGGTGCCTAAGTGAACACAAAGACCTATCTGATTTTATCAGAGATGGCATCAAGAAGCTGCAAGCATTCTCCAAACACATTTTGCTATGTATATGACTAATTTATCAAGACAAGAGCAAAAAAGTACTCTGTGACATCATCTGCTAAAATGTGTGAAGCATACAAGGCATATTTCGGCATGCCTGTCATGGATCCAGACAAACCCTGGGCACTTCATTTTACTTGCGAGTCCTGCAAAAATAAACTCCAGAAGGTAAGACGGGCAATTTTTGCTTGCTTGAATAGTAAGATTTTATGTTATACAAATTTTAGACCTTTTAAACTTCGGTGCACCTCAAAGAGGAATACAACAACGGCAAGACCTTGCTAGAAGTCTTGAAGTATGATGAGTATGGCTTGGAGGTTACGAAGACTTCAAAATGGTGGCGTTCCTGATGAGTCTCCAACAAGGCTTTACCAAGTTTCCCTGTTATCTTTGCCTTTGGGACAGCAGGGACACTGCAGCGCACTACAACAGGAAGCACTGGCTGAGTTCTCTGTAGGGTTCTCTGTAGCTACTCAAGGACTATCTGTGCTACCCCTCTCTAATTTAGCAGTGTAAGACTAGATGGAAAGCAGCTAGTCATCACCACCCACCGCCAACTCTTGGACTACTCTTTTACCAACATTATAGTAGGATTGACCCTCACATTATAACGTCCTCACGGCTGAAAGAGCGAGCATGTTTGGCGCAACGGGGATGTAAACCCGCGACCGTCAGATTACGAGTCGCATGCCTTAACAAGCCTGGCCATGCCGGGCCCTCTATTTATTTGGACAGCTTGATAATCCCTGTAGGGAGTCACAATCTCAAGTGAGAGCCACTAGTGAGCCTCCAAATGGTGTTGTTCCCATTCTCGCATATTAAATGGGTCTTATGAAATATTTTGTCACAGCTTTTAATAAGGAGTCTGCAATCTTCAAGTACCTTCGAGACTTCTTCCCTAAGCTGTCTGAGAAAAAGATCAAAGCTGGTGTCTTCGTTGGACCAGAAATAAAGAAAATTCTGGAGTGCATAGAATTCCCCAAGAATCTCAGTAGGAAGGGAAAAAAGCTTGGGTCAGCTTTGTCGCAGTGGTTTCGGGCTTCTTGGGCAATCACAAGGCCGAAAATTATGTAAAACTGGTTGAAGATCTGATAAAAAAACTACGGCAAAATGTGCTGCAGGATGTCCCTGAAAGTCCATATCCTTGACGCTCATCTTGATAAATTCAAGGATATCATGGGAGCATACTCAGAGGAGCAAGGCGAGCGCTTCTACTGAGATATACTGGACTTTGAACGCCGCTACCAAGAACCGTTTGTTTGTTTTTTGAATTTCGCACAAAGCAATCGAGGTCTATCGGTGCTAGCCGTCCCTAACTTAGCTGTGTAAGACTCGAGGGAAGGCACCTAGTTATCATCACCCACAGCTAAATCTTGGGCTATTCTTTTACTAACGAATAGTGGGATTGACTGTTACATTATAACGCCCCCACGGCTGAAAAGGTGAGCATGTTTGGTGGAACCAGTATTCGAACCCGTGACCTTCAGATTACGAGTCAAACGCCTTAACCCCCATGCTGGGCCGACCAAAGAGTGTATAACGATAACATGATGGAAAAGTTTATTTGATACGTTGATACGTGAAAGTGATTTACATTACAGTCGCAAATCTCGAAAAACTACTCACTTCTAAGCATTTTTGTATAACTTTAGTACAAATACATGTAAATCTTGATTCATATGTTGTTTTATTCAGAACTTATGTAAATGAAAATGTGCAAATTTTCCAGTTTTTACATTGAAAATTTCTAAATTTCATTATCCAGGTCACAAAACCAAAGTTTGAAGGAAATAATGGTCATTTTATGTACTTTATAACATAAGCAATTAAAAAAATAACACATAATATCCAGGAACAAAATTTATGTTAAATACTGTTATTAAATCCAGTTGTAAACAAGTTTAGGTTTTGTTCCGTAAGTTTTTTTAAAAACATGTTATACAACTGTTATTATTTTATATTTCTTAAAAAGAAAATCACGCATAAAAATATTGGAATTTATATTATTGGAAGAAATTATTACATTTAAAAGTTCGATGTTTATATCTATAAAAACTATTTTCAAAATATGAGTGTGAAGATGAGGAATTTTATTATAAATTTCTTATTACAAATAAAGCCTTCTATATAAAAAATCGACTTGTATATCTACAATACCATTTTACTACATTTTTAAAAAAATGTACTTTATAATTTCTGATTGTAACTTTATACTTTCTGATTTTCAAACTGATAAAAATCTTGTTAGTATATTTGAAAGTCGTTATTACCTGTGCAGCAAACAGACAAATTTGATCTAATTTCGAAAAAGAAGTGAATAAGATATGAATGATGCAAGACGTTTTGTTTGTTTGTTTTTAATTTTCACGCAAAGCTACACGCGGGCTATCTGCGCTAGCTGTTCCTTATTTTCCAGTGTAAGACTAGAGGGAAGTCAACTAGTCATCACCACCCACTGCCAACTCTTGGCTACTCTTTTACCGACAGATAGTTGGATTGACCCTCACATTATAACACCCCCACCGGAATTCGAACCCGCAAACCTCGGACTACGAGTCGAACACCTTAACCCACCTGGTCATGCCGGGCCCCAAAACATTTTACAAGATAAGAAAGAATGTGTATGTTTGTTCCCATTGTTCATGCCCCATAATGGTAGGCCTATAAAGATCTGAAATGAGCGTACTCGACTTTAATGTACGTGACGTCAAGTTTTAACTGTCAATCAAAACTTTGTAAACAAATTTTATCACCAAAGACGGACCAGATTTTTGGTCTGATTTAAGTACAAGTAACGTCAAAAAATTTATACTTACTTTATATGTTACAGACAGGCGCGTATATCCTGGAGGGATGAAGGGTATACACCTTCCCTTCGTTTTAAGTGGGGGGTATGGTGCATACAATCATCCTCTTCCCCTACAATTTGGTCTGTTGAACTGTTTTATTGCATCACAGGCCTACAAATTGTGTGTTTGTTCTTGTGATTCTCGTGTTCTTTCCAATCGAATTATATAACTGGTCCTAGATGTGGGCTTTTTCAGTAGCTGAAATGTACATCTTTAATATAGGCGTGCATTTAAGCTTTTCGATCCAAGCGATAGTTCGTAAGTATCAGTCAGTAGGCCTAAGTATACGTACATGCAATTATTGTGGCAACAAGATTACTCTGTGACTGCATGTTAACAGCTTTCAGGTTCACGTAATCAGAGATTACCAACTTGCAAACTGAACAATCCACATAAGTGGTTACAAAAATCATCCCCCACCCATCGGGTGTAAAAAATCTACGCCTCTGAGTTACTTACAGGGGTGGCCAAACTATGACTATTTGACATATTACATGCTGCTCACAGAAATATCTTGGTTGAGCTCCTTTTTGCATCACAATTAATATAAAAGGTAAATAAAAAAGTTCAAGCTTTATAATTCTTTACCAAGTATAAATTAAGTCCACTGAATTAAAACAAGAGTTTATTGTTCATAGTGAGTAAATATATTTATGAATTTAAATCCTAATTTTAATGATAGAGTGGGTGAGGGATTAAAGAAATTTAGGATCAGCAAGGATTACAGACGAAATGTGCTGGAGAATTAGTCATCGTATAAGCTGGGCGTGGCTTGTAACAATAAAAATGTGTGTAATATTTGTTTGTGTCTTGCGGCTCTCAAACATCTGAAGTTCATCGTATGTGGCTCTTTCATTAAGCAAATCTGGCCACTCCTGTTGTAAGAGATGTATACTGCCACTGTGGTATCAGAATAAAAATTCTTCAAATGTTGTCATGGTTACTGATAAACAAAATTACCCTCATTAAACAATAGATAAGTTGAATGACTGCCAATCACACGCAGTAAAAGTGAGAGTGAAATTCCGCAAGATATAACAAAATGTCGTTTATTCAGAGATTGCAATGACTTTTAAGGGGAGAGTGAATAGTATAATATCAAAAGTTTTATTTACTTTTTTTTAAGTTTCCTGGTCTTACGCCATTTATCTCACAGTTGTTGTTTGTTTTTATGTTATTCAGCTTCAAGTTATACAAAGGGCTCTCTGTGTTTTACCCACCACGGCAGGTCACTGAGCCACGGGGGGGGGGGTATTTCACAGAAATATAACCATTTGACATGTACTGTTATATGAAAAGCAAAATATTAAACCTTTCTCTTTAAAAACAGCTAAATATCCGCTCTCTTTTTAGATAATACAATACCAAAGCAACGTTAGGTAAAGCTGGCTAGTCGTTCAATACTATATGCATCTGTTTGATTTGAAGTTACCTAACTGGCTACTAGTATTCTGATAATCCCTGGTACTGAAACATGATTTTGGTGTTGTAAGTTTTCCGACTTATCAACGAGTCACTGAGGGACAATCCTGAGTAATATTTTTATAGCGTAAAAGCCACTTAGAAGCTGGCAAAGCTTTTACATTTTTACATTTATTTTTTATATTTTTACATAAAGGTATCCCCCACCAGGTCGTTTGTCGAGTAAACTCGAGGGCGTATAAATTAAATCCTGAGGCTTTTATACCCTCAGTGGATAGCGCAAATCGCTCATTGTGTATCTTTACCTTTAATAACAAACACAATGTTTAGTAAAAGTTATAGATGAGGTTCTTACAACGCTTTTAATCTCTCTCTCTCTTTATTTGTCTCTCGCTGGGACAGCAGCAGTAAATCTTCGAATTTACAATGCTAAAATCCGGAGTTCGATTCTCTCTCGGTGTTTTGCCATAACATACACACACACACACACTCTCTCTCTCTCTATTTACAACAAATTATATATATACATTTAACGATGTTTACAAAGCTGTTGATAAATTTATTTATCTGGACTTCAAAAGGTCCCAAATCTTCATGTTTTTTATTATTAATATTTAACGCGTTGTACTTATTGTAAACGTTTCTAGAAAACGAACTTCCTTCCCTTCAAATATTTAAAATGGGGACTGTTTGTTTTTGAAATGAATAATATTACAAATATGTTTTAAAAAATAATAATAAAACGCGTTTTACCAAAAAATCAAGCTGTTAATAATTTATAAACCTTGACAAAAGGCATTTTTCTGAATTACTGAAAGACTGTTTGATCCACTCTGGAAAGTGTTGATACATAAGTACAATACGAGAGAATACGGTACGTGAATATGCTACACAAAACCGTTTATTTCTTATGAGGGCCTGTTACCTGGACCATTCAACTCCCAAGGTTTGAATCCGTTACAACATACTCTTTCACTCTGGGGGGGGTTATAATGTAGTAGTGGTGAATCCTACTTTTCAACAGCCCAAGGATTGGTGATGGACGGTGTTGATGAGCTGTTTTTCATCTACTCTGTCACTTCTAAAACAGGGACGGGTAACGCAGATATTCCTGTAAAAGCTCATGGAAAATTAAAACATATAAACTATTTTTGGAATTGCCGATAACCACGCTTCATTATGAACTAGCCCCCCGCTAGTACAGCGGTATGTCTCCGGATTTACAACGCTAAACTCAGGGGTTCGATTCCCCTCGGTGGGCTGAGCAGATAGCCCTTTGTGGCTTTGCTAAAATAAAAACACACATTATGAACTTGTCACAAGTAAATCACGAAATATTTACAGAAATAACGGTGCTTGCGGACAGTAGTAATTGTTGTAAGGAAAGGAGTTGTGTACATTAACATTTACTAATTAAACCCCCATTCGTACGATACCTTCATTAAAAAACACACATTGGTGTTAAGAGACTTCGACATTGGCAGGAACTTGGTCTGAAATATAAAACAAACTCTCAAATATTTTAAACCAACACAGAACTATAGGGAAATATACCCAAGAATGACACAGTAACATCCCCACACACAAAAGGCGGTAATTATATGATATATTAATAGGGGAAAATGGTTGGGTATATTTTACTAACTTTTTACAATTCGAATTTTTCTTTCTTTTAATCGGCGATATATTTATTCCTATTAACAGAATTATTTCTTTACTTTCGACCAAACTTAAGAAATTCTCCGTGATATATTACCGAATATCAGTTTTGTTACCAAGTAACGACGAGTTCAGAAGACACTAGACATTCCAGCGGAACATCTAGTCATGATAGTGTAACTACAACAACAACAAACAATAATCATAGTTGGGTGTGTGAAGAAACTTCAAGCAACTGCATTGCGGAACAACGAGCGGTAATCCAACCTTCTGATATCAGTTTATCAACGCCGGCGAAATACGAAAATATTATCTACAGTATAAACATAGTGTATTTCTTTCTCCTATCTTTATAAATGTAGAACCATCTAAACATGTACTTTAAGTATAAGTGTTTGAACGTACCTTAATGAAAAATATCGAAAAACTTAATGGTCAGTTTTTTGACTTAAATATTCTAGTAATTACAAACATACAATAGTAGTTTGATGATGTTGCAATATACAGTGGTAATGAATATGAAATGACATTTTAATATATTACAGATCTCTCGTAAAATAAGTAAGATAAAGTATGCTCAGTTTGTTTTCCCATCATTCACTGCCATCTTTCTAAGTAATTAAACCTATAAATTAAATATTTTTCATAGTATTGCAATAAATATCAGCAAATGTATGATCCTGTCCACACAGTTAGTAAAACAGAATATCCAATCTCCATTAAACTGGCCCCCCAGTGGCTCAGCGGTATGTCTGCGGACTTACACGCTAAAATCCGGGTTTCGATACCCGTGGTGGGCAGAGCACAGATAGCCCATTGTGTGGCTTTGTGCTTAATTCAAAACAACAACCATTAAACTGAACAAATCATGCAACATTTTTTGAATGTGGTAATGTTTTAAATATGCGAGTCAAACTCAAGATTGTAGATTTGTTTGTCTAGAATTAAGCACAAAGCTACACAATGGGCAATCTGTACTCTGCCCACTACGGGTACCAAAACCCGGTTTTTAGTGTGCAAGTCAGCAGACATACCACTGGGGGGCCAAGATTGTAGAACAAAAATCATTATCTACAAAGGAATGAATAGTTCTTAAGTAATTATGAAAAATCACAATACATTTTTGGCATTTCAATACAGTTGACTTGTAGTCTCAAAGTTGTAAGCATGTGCTACTTCTTTTACATGCATAAAGGCTACATAATGCAACCTGCATCCTCACATCTCGGGGTTAAACGTACACCTTTCTGAATGGATTTTTCAGAAGATGGTTTGTTCACAAGGTAAATAGAAAAACCTGCATGTGGACCTTTGACTGAAGTATATAACCTGTAACCATGATGGTTACCTAATTTTTGTTTCCCAAAGTTCTCTCTCTCTGTGTGTGTACACACACACTGTTCTACTTTCAATTTCACATGAAACCTGGACAGTTTTAGTAACAACACAGTTTGTTAAAGAATTTCTCATTTGAATCTACACATGTGCTTACACATTTACTCTGCATATTTCATTTATTATTAACTGTCCTGTACACATACTTTGCTGAAACTTTTGGTATTTAGTGTTTAAACTGACAGTTTCCAACAGGTAGTGCTATAAAAGTTGATTTTATTATTATTAAAGTTTCTGCTTTTAATAAGCTGCAACCATAATGGCTACACAGTACCTTCTGTTTGGTAATTTGTTCTATTTCTGATAGGAAAAGTTTCCCTTTTGACATTTGTAATTTCTCATTATTATAAGTAATAAAACTCAAAACCTTCTTTGAAATTCAGCCCCCTTTTTATAAATTACTACATTCAGTATAAATGTACAATATAGTAGGAGCTGAATTCTACCAATATTATGATGTGTGATCGATCATCTGTGCTATTTTTATAAATATAAGTTTGTTTGTTTACCCAAATGAACACAGTGTGTTTAACAGCCAAATCAGACTTCCACAAATCCATGTGGACTAGACAGAAGGCTATCAGCTGGTAGCACCTACTGCCTCAAGTTGCAAATCTTAACTGGTTATCAAGACTGGCTGTTACTCTTATAACACAGCCACAGCTAAATGCATAAAGTTTATGTTGGTAGGAACACAAAACCTTTGTACACTAAATGTTAGGTCACACATAGGTTTGTGTGACTGTCTGAACATGCTTTCCACACATTTGTACAGTTTTATCTACATATATGACATTAATTAATAAGTTATAAAGTGCTTCACTACTACGTGAACTAGCCGAGATACACATGAAACAGATAAACCAACACATTTACGAGTTGTTTTTGCTAGTTAGGTGTATGGTATAATCACACCTCTTGTCTCTTTTGGAACATGACATGACTATTTATTTATTTATCCAAATAGGATAAACTTCACATGGAAGAAACACTATTTAGAACCTATAATATTTCAGAAAATTGTCAAATATTCAACTCATTTACCAGATACAAAACCTGTGGTTAACCAGGTTGTTGAGAAGACACAATACCTGTGGTTAACTAGATTGTTGATTTAAATTAGATGTTTGTGATGTCAAAATACAAAGCCTATAGTTTTGTACAAATTAAGAACTAAAATTATCAATATCGATAATCTAGAATATAAAAATAAGAACCTGCTATATCACTCATGTATTAAACCAAATACAGTGGTCCATTTCTGAAATGGTGCCTTAATACACCTCTATATATGACATGTGAATAACCAATTAAAAGCTCAGAATGTCACCGTACTTACTTTCTCAGCCACTTTAAATTATAACAATGTTCCCTCTTTCTTTCAAAACAAAAATTCCTGCTGGTAAGTAAAGTCTTTAGCCTGTTTGAAATTTTACTTTTCTTAGATCCAAATACAGCTTAGCTGCTAAACCTGATAAATTATTATGGATTTCTATGATAGCTACAAGGCATTTATTTCTTGATTATTTAAATATATATGTATATAAAATTTATAAAATAATTATTTTGTTTCCTACATGTGCAAAATGTCTTAAGGCTTAACAGCCTACAATAAGCAACAACCAAGTACAAAGGTCATAACTGGAAGAAATAATTGTCTTCTTTATTTTATTTACTGTTCTATGTTTTAAGAAATAAGTTCAACAACTTATTTGTAAATAGTAATATTGTATATACAAATATAATTTATAATAACTGAAATGTGACTATTTAACAAAATACTAGTCCAATAAAATAGTCAAGAGAAATCACTTTGTATTGACTAAAGGTCAGTTTTATATTAATGAATATTGTAACAAAAGTGTGCATGTATTATGTCATTGTAACTTCTGTATTATCAGCAGGAACAGTTGGAAGGTTAACATGTTAAAAGTAATAATAATATACAAGTGTGTAATGTTATCAGTTTTAAACTATTTAGTGAACACATTTATGTTTTCATGTTACAATCTTTAATCATCCTGAAACTAAAATGACATAAATTATATTTATCTCTTACTTTTTTAGGGTGGTTACGAGATCAGTCAAATTGCTTGTATCTGTACAGTGAAAATAACAGATAAAATATATAGTTTTTCTTAATGTTTTGGATTCTGATACGTAACAGTATTTCATAAACACACAATTACAAATTTAAAATTTACAGTATGAAAACTTTAACAAGCACAAAATGTTTACAAGGTCTGTTCCAGGAATCGAGCCCATGCTGAAAGACTTGTATTTTCTGACATCCTTCAGTTTTTACTGGACTTCCCATAAATACGAGATTAATATGATCGATCTAAACAATTCCAAGACTATTTTGGTAAAAGGATATATTAACAAAGTTATATATATAAATGAAAATTATTTGATAAGGTCTCAAACTTTTATTCAAATCCAAAAAGTAACCCTACTTCTTTTAACATTGTATCTATATACATGTACATATATATATTTATTTTTTCTAACAAGTTATTTGAATGTTATCTCATGCCTCGAACTTGTTCACAGTTTTCTTGTAAAGACGCACAATATAGAAATAAACTACAGCTGGATCATGTCATTATATTATCACTTAAGCTTTAACTATATTTTAGTCCTTCTTATATCTCTATACTCCAATCACACAGACACTTCAAACCATACCTGATAAGATTAGAATATGATCTAATCTTACAAACGTGGAATTCATTTCCCTGCAGTAGACAGAGAGCAGAAAAGCCATTGTGTAGCTTTGTACTCAAACAACAACCTGCTTATATCACTAAAGTTATGGCCTTCTCAAAAAGATTCAAATTTATGCCATTCTATTAACCCCATCCTTCTGACATATTAGCAGTATTTAAGATATCACATAAGCTATGACTTAAGATTAAACAAAGAAACAAGAACAATGAAAATACTGATTATAAGGCAAATGGATTTTAAACATTCATGACAAATTCTTTTAGATAGCGATAGTTATAAAAGCCAAAATAATTCTCCTCATTCCACAGTGGCTAAAAAAAATACTTGACAAACTGTTCAAAACATTATAAAGCCTTTGCAAGACGAAATACTTTTATTCTCAGCTATAAATAATCCAATTTTTTATCATAACATGGCAAAACTTCACTAAAGGTTTTAATGTAAAGAATAATTGTGGTCTTTATCACATATTTTTTTTCGATTAATTATGTATTCTAAATTTTCCTGATCTTATGAAATTTAACGTGAAATATACAAGAAAAACATTATTTGGGAGATATGAGGTTCTTATTATATTTATATAAATGATAACAGTAAAACTGATAATTTCAAATAACTGCACTGAGAACATCACTATAATCACACAATATTTGCACAAATTGCACCTACACATGTGCAAATGTGGGAAAATCAGTTACTACTTTAACACATTATCATCTTCATCTTCACTCACATATTCTGATGATACCAAAGATGGAAACCTTGGTTTTACAGACTTTTTTCCCTGATCTTCAGAGTCAGGAGACGAGCAGGTACTCTCAGGTTTTCGAGGCAATATACCCAAGTCCTTGCGGGTCAATGGCTTAGTCAGTTCTTGTAGTCTCTGTTGTGCCAAAGAACTAATAAGTTTTTGCCGAGGGTGAACAAGTGAGTTTAGAGATCTTCCAAGAGTTGGAGAGTCTTTTGTTGTATAGGATGGAGCACTGAACAATGGCTTGGATTGGATTTCTTCTCTCTTTTGTCTCTGCCGTTCTTCAAATGCTACATTACAATACATGAAAAATTGACCATACATTCTTACTGTAGTTGACAATGATATACAATATTTATACATTTAATCTGTTTACCAGAGATGTTTTAAACCCTGTGTATTAAGACAATACAACCAACACGAGTTAATGTTCATAACTCAGAACATAAAATCCAAGGTTTTATAACATTACTTTCAAGACTGTACCCTAGTCTTTCAGTAAAGGTATCTATAAAGATTTTATATGTATGGACTGGATTCTTAAAAATAGGTGTCTGCAACATGTTGATAATAAATCTCAACAATAAACAAATAGCACACAGTTCACTTGTTTTACATTAATACATTAAAATAAGTCAACATATATACAAATGTTCTTTACACTGTTGATTATCACAGTTGTATTAAAAGGTTTAAATAATCATCTCTTTTTGTCAAAATCCAAACAAATTGGTCCAATTACCTTAGAAAGAAACTGACATGACAAATTTCTTCTTCTATACTCTGTTTTCAAAATATAGTCTGTGATAATTCACAACAATATATTCTTGTGGCTAACCTCAATCACATACTCTAGCTTAATCAACTTATGTATTACTTGAGCTATATTTTAAACATGAATATTTTTAGACTGATGGGGGCCAAGAATATTCTACACACTATGATATTATGCAACAATACTCAATTTAGCAAGAAAATCTTAGAAGTTTCTTGTAACATGAAACAATAATACAAGCACCAATTCACAAGACACCGTAAGATTCATATACAGTTAAACAATAAGCCTGCAATAAACTATTCTAAAAATAACTCAGTTTAACATTTGCTATGTACTTAAACAGAAACAGTTGTGTATATCTAACACAGATAACTTACAAGTATTCATCAAATGACCTACATTCTGTAGAGCTTAATTTTAGCAGTCCAGCAAGTTTGACATCATTGTCAGTTTCAGGCATCAATTTGATATCCAGTGATGATCTTTCTAGTAGAGCCTTGTCATTGGCTTCAGCCAAAAATAACTCTTTCTTTTTATCCTACAAGCATGAATCACATGTTACAATTACAACAAATTACATTATTACATGAAAGAGGATGTTTTCAAGCAAAAAACTACATGATGGACTACCTGTGCTCTACCCAATACTGGTACTAAAACCCCATTTAATTCATGGGAAGCCTACAGACAAACCACTGAGACATAAACAAGGATAAGAAAAAGTACAAAAACAATAGCCTGGTGTAATTTTTTGTGATATAAAACAGAAGAAAATTTATAAATATCAAAAAATAAACTTTTTTTTTACATCTATTTAAAAGTAACTTTCAAATCAAGAAACAGATATTAATGAAATACATCTTATGAGTTTGTGTAGACTAACTTGCTATAAAGTTATTAGTGTAGAAATCTTATTACGTATTTGTTTGTTCGAAGTTAAGTACATAATGGGCTATGGGTATTTAAACCCAGTTTATAGCATTATAAGCCCACAGACATCCTGCTGTGCTACTGGGAGGCTAATGAATCTCAAGAAAAGCTGACTGTCATAACTCAAGGCAAAGTTATAATCAGGGTTAGAAGTCTGATGATGTATCTGCAGTTAACACTTGCAGTAAAGTGTAATCATGGTTAGAAATATGTTGATACATCTGAACAAAGACCAAGTTAAAATTTGTGGTAAAGTTATAACCATTGGGAGAAGCTGCAGAAGAGGAAACATTGTTATAATTTTTCATTCTGTAACTTTTAAATCAGTGTGCACACTTATGAAATTTGTCAGATTATCAATAAATATCAGATTGTTTTATCAAGTTTTGTTTTTTTAAATGTTTTTCTCGCACATTTTTGCTTTAACATGTGGCCTATCCAATATGCAAAATAATTTTCATTTTAAGATTAAAAATACTTTTATGCATCAGAACATTTTCATATTTCCTGTGGGAAATTCATATAACATCTAAATAGTTATCAACACATCTTCAGAAACATTTTGTAATTGTATCTGTTATTTCCACTAACAAATCTCTGTACTGGTGCAAGTAATTTGACTAATTTTGTGATCACAATAATAAAAAAAATAAAATAAAGTATGACTCTTTAGTTCTAGAATGACTACAGATCATAACACAAAAACATAAATGTTCAGCTTACAATCTGTAACACTCTACATATTTTTTATGTTGACTTTCCACTCGTACTTGGCTAACAATACAGAAGTTACAATGATGCAATGCACATGTACTCTTGTTACCGTATTAAATAATATAAAACTGACCTTTAGTTTTTACAAAGTGACCTGTCTGTGCTGTGTTTTAGTGGACTAGTAAAATACAGCTACACTTTAATTATTATTAAAAGTTGAGTGTATATATTATTACTCTTTATAAAAAGGTCCTTCAACTTATTTTTCTTAAAATACAAAACAGTAAATAAATAAAGAAAGCCAACAGTTAGTTTTTCTAGTTATAACCTTTGTACTCAGGTTGATGCTTGTTGTAGCTTTCATACATGAAGGATGTAAAAGGAAATAATTTATGTACATATATATATTTAAATGATCAAAAATATTAAATATTATATTGATACCGGAGAAATCCATTCTTATTTATCAAGTTTAATACCTAAACTGTATTTTGGCAAAATGAAATATTGATTAGGGTTAAGACTCAACTTCCCAGCATGAAGTTTTGTCTTTAAAGAAACAGGAAATCATTATATCTGAAAATGGCTGAGAAAGTTACAAGGTTGACATTTTGAGATTTTGATTAGTTGTTCACATGTTATATATAGAAGTGAATTAAGAGACCATTTCCGAAAATGAAAAAAATATGAGGTGGGCCACAATGTTTGGTTTATTACATGAGTGATATCACAGGAAACAGGAAAGTCAGTAGGTTCTTATTTTGCATTCTAGCTTTCCAATACTGGTTATTTAATTTCCTAATTTATACAAAACTACAGACTTTGTAGATGTAAATCACAAATATATAATCTGAACCAGTGCTACATTCAACATGTACCCAAAAATAAATGTTAAGGTCTGTTTATTATCTTTTGGTCTAAATTAAAATTTAAAATGATATATAATATGAAATTCTGAATTGCAATCTACAGTTTAATATCAAAGTAATTGAAACAACTTCACAGTAGTTCAATAAAATTTTGAATACAATTAAACAAGTATGATGACATGGCCTTTGACCTATGACACTTCAGGAAAGAGTTAACAAGAAAATATTATAATAATCTTACTATATACTAAATGTCATTACTTCTCTCTGTGAACATGAAATTTCATTATTCATCACTTCTCTATTTGCTTAAGCATATATATTTTCACCACTTACCCTAAATTTCTGTCTCAACAGTTTATTCATGGAGTAAGGATCTTTCCATCTATCCTGATGCTGTTCCAACTGCCCCAGCGATGGAGCCAAAGATTTCAGCTTTGCTTTGTCTTCTACAGCATGTTCTATTTGAAACATTGCATCCGTAGCTAGTTTGTTGCTCACATCTTTGTCTACATCATTTAAAAAGAAGAAAAAGAAGCTAGACTTTCTTTCTACTGGCACCACACTTCTAAATCTAGTTAATTATCTATGAAGTGATGAGTAAGAATGAGCAGAAGTCTAGCCTACAACTATGTATACTTCAGTTTCAGAATCTGCTTTGTTTTTATTAGTTGATGAATCAACTTACAGCAATAAGCAGAGTTTGAGATTTTAATTGCATCACTTAATACAAAAACTAAAAATGGATTCAGAGCTTTACATGTTGAAGCCACAGCCCAAAACTTTTATAATAAATGAAATGAAAACAGTAAGATTTGTGACATTCTAAAGGTAGCAGGTTAATTGTTTAGTGCATTTAAACAGTTAACAACATTGCACGTTGTAATCTAAACTGCTTTTTTATCCCAACGTCCGACTTCACAGGACTGTGAATAACATTACGTAACACAAATTTTGTTCTTAGATAGTATGCATTATTTCTTAATTGTTTGTGTTGTAAAAATACATAAAATGACCATTATTCCCTCCAGACTTTGATTTTGTGACCTGGATAATGAAATTTAGAAATTAACCTATTTTCTATGTAAAAAAAGGCACATTTGCGTGTTTTCATTTACAAAAGGCCTGAGTGAAATAACACATAAATCAAGATTTACATGTATTTATATTAAGTTACATAAAAACAAACAAACATGTTTAGAAGTGAGTAGTTTTTTGAGATTTGGAACTCTAATGTAAATCACTTTCATGTATCAACCCCCAAATATTGGCTCCCATCATGTTTTTGTTATATTCTCCTAGGTTACAGGAGTTTAAAGAGAAAATAGGTCTTTTTCATTTACTTCAGGCATAAGCAATTGGGAAACAATACTTTCTTCTCAGGAACAAGTAAAAAATTTTGCTACATAGTGTTATCTTATAATGCATGTACTTTGATCTAACTACTTGGAAACTATTCTTTAGAACATTTCACAATCTAGAAATTCTGGATAAGTGTAAATGTGGATATCTGTTAGCAGAAATATACACAAACACACATTGATCAGATGATTATAAACACATGCAGACAATTCTTAAGCAAACTACTTGTAGAATAATATCAAGTACTTTGCAGCTCCAAGTAATTGTACATGTATGATTATTTTCAGGTACTTTTTGACCCTGTATGATACTTATTTGGGACTGTACATTTTTTAATTTTTGACTAACAAGGCAAAAAATCTGCCAAAATTGCTTATGTTGAACAAATCTTGGCCACCTTGCTTTCCCAGCAAACCTGCCAGTGAGTATCACTCATCTTAGTCATTGAAAGCCATCTAATTATAACACTGTATGGCTTGAGAGGCTACCAGTCCAAAACTAGCCAGTTTGCCTAGGTGGTTGATAACATTAACATTACAGCATGTGTATTTTATTATCAATGATGATTTAATTTTAAAAAATGTGGGCACATTTTTAATCCCTTGCTTTTATTAGCCAACCACCTGGAAGATCACATAACACTTTCATAGATTCTGATTGACCTCAATGTCAGCAATTCTTCGAATTGTCTGCTGGTCTACCTTCAGGGCAGAAGTGGGTGTTGTATAATCACAACTCATTGATTTCTCTCATTCTATTCATTATCACTTTCCCTTCTTGAAACCGTGGACAGAGACATGTTCTCAACATCAAATGACACATATTCCTTATATTGGTTGGTTGGTTGATTCAGTGATTTATGGCACAAAGCAGCTAGGTTATCTGTGCCAAATGTAAGGTAAAAAGGTAAAAGTAAATTCAATAAGATTCATAAAACGAAATGAAGGTAAAACAAAACAAAGTTAAAAAATAAATAAATAAATAAAACCAATGTTTACATCTAGTCTACAATGTCAAGATAAAAACTACAGTGATTCAAGTTGTAAAGGACTTTCTGTAGCGTGACTGTAATAATCATAACTCGCCAGGAAGACAAACAGGTAAGTACAAAAACCATTGTCAGTCAGCTGAAGTTGGCCTTTCCAGTCCTGGTTTTGAGTTACTTAATGTTACAGTCAGTTTCTAATATCAAATTGAACTAGATAAACTGTAATTTTCAAAAGGGAGCCAAATTAAAAAGGAAAGGTGTAAAGTATATATTTAAGACTTAAATGGCATTAAAAAACTAAACACACTACCAAGGTGGACAGTGTCACCATCACCAATAACAATGTCTGACGTTATGGACAAACCTTCGGACAGAACATGCTTAAAATGATGCTGTCATTGTGAATCATAATGATGACAAGAAAATAAAATGTGGTTTATTGTGATCTGAGTGTTACACAAACTACACACTGGTGCATCGGTTCCAGATAAAAGAAAATGATGAGTTAAAAAACTGTAACCAATTCACAGTCTAGTTAGAACAACTTCCTCTTTTCGATCCATACAGGAACAAGATGGCTAAAGTTCAATATAGAAGTAGATGTCAAAGAAAAATGGGCCAGTCAGTTTTGAATATTGATGAGAATAAGATGTGAACCAACATGAAGCGATTCCATGACCAGTAGAGAACTAAGCAAGTCAGAATAAATAGTGCAGTTTGAGTACTGCTTAGTTTCTATGTGAGCCAGAGCAAGAGAAATGGCATACAGTTCAGCAGTGAACACAGAAGCTGTAGAGGGGATTCTGCATGCAATCAGTGAACCACAACAAACCATGACAGAGCCCACACAGTCATCTGATTTCAAACCATCTATATAAATAGGAATGGAATGATGGTTTGAAAGATGTTCAGCAAATAGTAGAGAGTATTTCCAATCTGGTGTATCTGCTTTTCTCAGATGACTTAAAGATAGGTCACAATTGGGGACTGTAAGAATCTATGGTGGGATGGGCTGACCAGTGGATACAGCAATGTTATCCAAGGACAGTTGCAATTCATCCAACTGCACTTGGATATGAAGGTTAAAACGAGCAATGGCAGACCATCTGGTCTGAAAAAGCAAGGCCCATCAAGGAATGAAAACACAACCCCAGGTGGGATGCTTTGGTAAGGAACAAAATTTCAAAGCATATAGTAAAGACAGTTGCAAACAGTGGAGGTGCAAAGAAGGTTCATGAAACTCCACGTATAAGCTCTGAACTGGGGAAGTGCGGAACGCCCCAGTGCAGAGCTGAAGTCCTTGATGATGAATAGGGTATAGCATCTTTTAGGCCAATGATCTGGCAGAGCCATAGACCAGTGATCTATAGTCCAATTTCGATCAAATAAGAGCATGATATATCTTTAGCATAGAATGTCAATCTGCTCGCCAAGTGGTGGTAGAGAGGACCCGAATGATGTTTAGTGCTCTTGTACATTTGACCTGTAACTGCTTGATGTGTGGTATAAAGGTTAGCTTATGGTAAAAAATAAACCCCAAGAACTTAGTCTCATAGACCACAGGCAGCACAACTTCAACAATACAGAGTTCAGGATCAGGATGAATACCCCATTGGCAGCAAAAGTATATGCAAATGGTTTTAGAGAGAGAGAAGATAAAGTCATTTGCTGTGGTCCACTTCAGTAAACAATTGAGGGCATTCTGTAGCTGCCGCTCAACATACCTCATGTTCGACGACTGATATGAGATGTGAAAGTCGTCAACATTGAGCCCATTTGCAACAGTGAGAGAGAGTTGTTCAGTGATGGCATTAATTTTTATACTGAAAAGTGTGACACTCAGAACACAGCCCTGAGGGGCTCCAAGTTCCTGTAGAAAAGAATGGGAAAGTGTTGAACCCACAAAAACTTGGAATTTCTGTCCATTAAAAATTTTTTAAATAAAAATGAGCAAATGACCACATAACCCATATACATGGAGGTCTCACAAAATGCCATACTTCCATGTTGTGTCATAAGCCTTCTCAATGTTGAAGAATATTAATACAAGATGTTGTCCTTTGAAAAAGGCTTCTCTGATTGATGTTTCAAGTCGAATCAGGTAGTCCATGGTGGAGCAGTATCGTCAGAACCCAAACTGGGTGGGTGAGAGGAGGTTGTTTGATTTCAGGAACCAAACAAGATGAGCATTAACCATCCTTTCTAAGGTCTTACAGAGACAGTGCACCAAAGCAATAATATGGTAATTTGAAGGAATCTTGGGATCCTTCCCAGGCTTGGAGAAAGGCAGGACAATAGCCTGGTGCCAAGCATCAGGAAATACATTCTTCTGCCAGATCCAATTAAAAACAACCAGAAGGATAGCAAGAGAAGCAGGAGATAGATGATGCAGCATCTCAGTATATATCATCAGGTCCAACTGATGTACTGCCAGACCAATGAAAGGCCAGTTTCAGTTCTACCAGTGTATAAAGGGACGATTATAGTCATAGAGACAATCAGCTCAAAAGGAAAGAGGTGACTGCTCTGCCTGAGTCTTGATGACTAAGAAGGTGGAAGAATAGGCAGAAGTACTAGATACCCGGCAAAAGCTTTCACCTAGAGTATCGGTGATGCTCTAGGTATCAATTACTTCCTGGCCATCAGAGAGAAAGATCGAGAGGGGGACAGAGTGATATTGCCCACTGACCTTTCGAATCTTGTCCCAAATGATTTTGGAGCTGGTGGTAGAAGATATGCCAGTTGTGAATTTAATCCAAGATTCCTTCTGGCTTTGATGTCTTACCCATCAAAAGCATGTGCATGGGCCTGCTGGAAAGCAATGCAGTTCGAGAGCGTGAGATATCTACGGAAAGTATCCCAGGCTCATTCTTGAGCACATACGTGCCATGTGGCAGGTAAGATTCCACCATGGATGAGGATTTAGTGGAAAACGTGTTGAGGTTTTAGGAATACATTGAGCAGTTGCTTGTATAATACAGTCAGTTACTGGTGCCACACAGTCGTCTATTGATGGCTTACAGACATTGGCAGGATCAAGTTCTGCGAGAGCAGTGAAAGAGGGCCAGTTGGTTGATTCAGCTTCCACTGGGGCATGCGGGTCTGGTGACATCCACCATGGCCAGTATCTCTCAAGATTACAGGAAAATGATCACTGCCTTATGGATTATTGTCAACAATATATAAATGTTGATTCATCAACTTTTTTAACCACAGAGGTCAAAAGACTTTTCATTTGTTTGGAAAATGATAATTTAAAGGGGACAGAGAAATCTTTCTGCACTCCCACAGTAGCTGTGGAATGAAGTACAGCAGCATACGTCCGAGATAAGGTGGTGGAGAGCAACGTTCGAGCATTAGGACAAATAATGTTATGAATAGTTTTCAAATACTGCACATCTTTTTCTTCCAAACATTTAGGGCAAGAACAAAAGTAGGATGAGTGAGAAACATTGCATTTCATGCAATGAGGGTCTATTTTACAGTCATAGGTATCATGGTCTTTGCCACTGCAAGGAGTGCATGTCAAGGAACCACAACATGATATTTTTGAGTGACTGAACTATTGACACTGGAAACATTAGAGAGGGTTAAGAACATATGGTCGTACCTTGCAATTAAGATAATCTGCCTTGATGGTGGTGATGTAAATATCAAAATGAGGATATGGGTTGGCATCGTAATTCCATCTTTGTGAGTGGAGATACGCCTCACTGCAGACACTCCTTGAGTGCAGAAACCAGCAAGGATCTCTGACTCTGGAATGTTCTTCAAATCCCTCTGAACAATAACTTCTCAGGATGAATTCAAAGTAGCATGAAGTGTAACCTCAACAGGTATATCCCCAATTGCCTTTGAATGCAAGAAGAGTTCACCATGAGATGTTTATGTTTCCACCACTATGTCACCATATCAAAGTTTCTTTACTGACTTTGGAGAGCCAGCAAGTCCCTCTAGTCCCTTCTTAATGA
This sequence comes from Carcinoscorpius rotundicauda, assembly GCA_011833715.1. Lineage (NCBI taxonomy): Eukaryota > Metazoa > Arthropoda > Merostomata > Xiphosura > Limulidae > Carcinoscorpius > Carcinoscorpius rotundicauda. The sequence goes on from CM022391.1 coordinate 17,009,729, forward strand.
AAAAGGGAGACATCTGCCCTAAAGGTTGGTCTGAACAAGAATGTAGGATAAGAATACGAGGTACAACAGGTGGTACAGATGGTGAGGATTGCTGCTCAGAATCTTCAAGACGTGGTTGTTTACCTGTAGACTTTTTTTCCCACTATTTTATTAAGAGTTTTAATTGGTGTATCTATAATAAAGAAAGAGAAATTTTGGTGCCCACCGAGACCTATCAGGGGACACACTACACCATGTACAAGAATCCACACGAAGGGGTATTCCTTAGAAGACAAGGGTCAGCTGGCAAAATTGAGAGGGAAACACAAGGAGCAGTGTGATCAGGAAGTCATACAGCACTGGTGCGATGGAATGAAGGAATAAATAAATGGTCATAAAGACATAAAGACTGTATCACAGGGATTTCTTTCAACAACAGTAGGAGAATTATACCCTTCATTACAGAAATCTAAATCAGAGGATGATAGGTTTAGGAGAGAGTTACAAGTTGCAAGAATGCGTCACAAGAAACTTAAAAGAAATGGCAACAGCACTGAAAGTGAGAATGTGTTAGCAAATTAAAATATTTTTGAGGTAGGTGGAGGGAGAAAGCAGAAAAGTGTGGAAGTTAGTCAAACAGTCTTTGACTGATTTATTGATGTTAGGGGTGTGTTAAAAGGAAGACTTCCAGTGAAAGTGTTTAAAGCAGAATGCAAAAAACTGTACCAGAAATATGTGGATGCACAAACAGATTATAGTGACTAAATAAAGCTGCTTCAGTTCTTCACTCATTGGATTCATGGTTGGATGAAGGAGTTCCAGGTTAGTCTGAGTAAACTATTTAAATGGTATGTAATTCCTCAAACTGAAAGAAAGTCAAGAATTATTGAAAAGCATACGCAAGGTCTATCACTACTTCAAACACTTCAGGAAAGAATCAGTTGAGATAAATGGAGATTGGATGCCACTACATTGACATAAGTGTGCAAATACATCAACTATGACCCTAAAGGGAATGCCCACATTTGTGAAAAAAAACTTTGTGCTATCACAAGAGCAAAGAATTATCTTTACAGAGCTATTTTCTGATGAGGAGAACAGTGTGCATGCCCCTGTATTTGTCTTCAAAGGTAAAGGATCTTTAACAACCCTGAATACCCCATATGTTGTTTACATGTAGTGAGCTATCAAGGGGTCATACAAGATTGAAACAATGCTCAAAACCATGAAGCATCTGAAGAACAAATACTTTGCCACATTCATAAATTATGACTATTCAGTGCACTGTGGTGAGAAAGCAACTTTTATGAAGAGGGTACATCTTTGTCATTCAGGAGGAGTAATCAGTGATATGCAGATCAATGACATTTTTATCATCTCTTGAAGGCAAAAGACAGGGAAGTGGAGAGTCAGCTCATGCTTGACCAACTGCAGTCCAACCCAAACAAGATTCCATCTCCTTCAAGGGATTACATGATGAAAATGCTTAACAACAAATAAAACTCAGTCAATGCTGACTCAGTGAGAGCCCTGAAAAATAACTTCACACTGAACAATCTTTATGATTCAGAGAATTTTCTTATGCGAGACAAACTGATAGATCTCGTTGGAGTCAAAATGAAAGAATCCAGACAGGAACTCCTTCAATCACGAGCACTGAAAATGAGATTTAGGATGATGATGATGATGAAAAGGCAAAAAACAAACAAACAATCAGATAATGTAAGTTACAGTTATATAGAAACTGTGCAAAGAAGCCACCATTTGACACAGACAAGTGACGGTGCAACCAATAGCAGTAGCACTTTCTTAAATGTATTCAAGAACCACAGAGGACTGACATCAAAACACTTTTTAAAGCTTCTGTGTCAGTTCAAGAACACATATATCAAAGCAAGAAGACAGCTGAAAAAAAAGGATTGAATCAAATCCTATCATGATGGAAAAGTTCAGCAAGTTGTGCAGCAACTCAGTATTTCACGAGAAGAACAAATGCATATGACAGGTATTAAAATGGGTGGAAAATCACAGTTGCCTCTACATTGTAACTGAAATAGAGGGGCAGTTCCAGCGTGTATGGATCAAGAAAAGCTTTTGACAGTTAGATATTTTGAGCCACTGCTAGGTTAAACAAATACATACCAAGCTAGTGACATATTCTACATCATGAGAGAAGTGAAGAAAATATTAAGGGACCCCTTCACCCATACCAGCAGACTGTAGAAAAATGTTTTATAACTTTGGTTACCAGAGTGATTGTGATTCTCAGTGTATGCCTGTCTTCTTCTAAAGAATTCAAGTACATACATGTATCCTGACCATTAAAAACACAATGTTGTGGTGTTGACTTGACCAGAGAAGATCAGTTGTGAAAGATTGATTGATAATGTAGTTTTGTTGTTGTTGTTTTTTTGTTAGTGTATAATATTTATTTTAATTTACAAACAGCTTGCGTGCACATTTCACAGTTTCAAAGACGATTAGCATCTTGCTAATTTAATTGTTCTTTTTGGCTCTGGTTACAGTGAATGTTGGAGATTAAAATTTGTTTTAAAGAAAACATATAGATGACAGTGTTTTTTTCTCTTCCACTACCTCATTACTATACACATAGTATGTCAATTTTATTCACTTTCGTAGTTACCTAAACATATCTTTTGGCCAAAAAATATTCCAAATACACTTTTTTAAAGACAAATGTCTCTTCTATTTCATTTTGTACTTTATACAAATATCTGTATTATCATCAGTACTGCCCATCGTGGTTATACTATACACAAATACCTGTATTATCATCAGTACTGCCATCATTGTTATACTATACACAAACACCTGTTTATCATCAGTACTGCCATCATGGTTATACTATACTCAAATATCTGTATTATCATTAGTACTGCCATCATTATTATACTATACACAAATACCTGTATTATCATCAGTACTGCCATCATTGTTATACTATACACAAACACCTGTATTATCATCAGTACTGCCATCATTGTTATACTATACACAAACACCTGTATTATCATCAGTACTGCCATCATTGTTGTACTATACACAAACACCTCTATTATCATCAGTACTGCCATCATTGTTGTACAATACACAAACACCTCTATTATCATCAGTACTGCCATCATTGTTGTACAATACACAAACACCTCTATTATCATCAGTACTGCCATCATTGTTGTACAATACACAAACACCTCTATTATCATCAGTACTGCCATCATTGTTGTACAATACACAAATACCTGTATTATTTATTATTACTGCCATCAGTTACCACGAGCAGGTAAACAAAAATAATGAGCACGAAATACAGAATAAAAAATAAATCTGCAAATTACCCAACTTGTGCTATTATTAGAAACCTTCAATTTGTTCACCCTGTGTTGTTATTAGAAACCTTCAATTTCTCCACCCTGTGCTGTTATTAGAAACCTTCAATTTCTCCACCCTGTGCTGTTATTAGAAACCTTCAATTTCTCCACCCTGTGCTGTTATTAGAAACTTTCAATTTGTCCACCCTGTGTTATTAGAAACTTTCAATTTGTTCACCCTGTGTTGTTATTAGAAACCTTCAATTTGTCCACCCTGTGCTGTTATTAGAAACCTTCAATTTCTCCCCCTGTGCTGTTATTAGAAACTTTCAATTTGTCCACCCTGTGTTGTTATTAGAAACCTTCAGTTTGTCCACCCTGTGTTGTTATTAGAAACCTTCAGTTTGTCCACCCTATGTTGTTATCAGAAACCTTCAATTTGTCCACCCTGTGCTGTTATTAGAAATCTGCAATTTGTCCACCCTGTACGGTTATTAGAAATCTGCAATTCTCTCCACCATGTGCTATTATTAGAAATCTGCAATTCTCTCCACCCTGTATTATTATTAGAAGTCTGCAGTTTGCTCCCCCTGTACCATTATTAGAAGTTTGTAATTTGTCCACCCTACACTATTATTAGAAGTCTGAAATTCTCTCCACTCTATACTATTATAAGTCCGTAATTTGCCCACCTGTACCATTATTAAAAGTTTGCAGTTTGTCCACCCTATGGTATTATTAGAAGTCTGAAATTCTCTCCACCCTATACTATTATATGTCTGCAGTTTGTCCACCCTATACCATTATTAAAAATTTGCAATTTGTCCACCCAATACTATTTTAAGAAACCTGTAATTTGTCCACCCTGTACTATTATCATAAATTTGCAAGTTGTCCACCCTTTACTATTATTAGAAATCTGCAAGTTATCCACCCTATACTATTATTTGGGACTCTAATATAATTCAGAACTATAAAATACATAAGCTAACATGCATATACATACACACAAATGACATGTACAGGTCCAGAGAAAGTCTATGAACAGCACATACTTTAAATTTGTACAAGCCCATGAAAGCATCCCTTTATGTTTAGAAATATTTCATGCATAAATTAAATACTAAAAGAGAAACAAAACTGAGTTGTTATTATAAACACTCGTATGTGAATCTATCTATAAATCTTTATGCAACATGGATGATTGGAAGAGACAGCCTCACCATCTGGAGCAACCTGCTGGTTTTGTGTTGGATCCCACCTCCGTTCCTGCCTTCTGGCTCCACTCAGGATCACATAGTCCAGGTTCTAGGAAAATAGGTCAAACCAGCAACACCTGGTTAAATGATAGCCTGTGTAATATACCTACATGGTGAAAAATAAAAACACTACCTCTATAAAGAACTTCATGTCAAATTTATGGTTTTAAAATGAGTATATGCACTTACGATCATGTTTGAGGCAATTAATTTTATGTAATAGCTCAACCAGTTTTGAAGTGAAGAGTTATGTTAGGCCATGTTCCTTCCTGCAGTGTTTTTCGACATCTGGACAGCACTGATTTACAGTCATGTAAAGCATCACATGGTACTTTGTCCTTCGACTATTTAACTCCCTTGGCCAGGTTATCCTCCAAGATTATATGATAACAGTTAACTCTCTCTCCTACCAATATAATTAAAGCACACTGTATATCTGACAACCTTTATTCTCAGTATCATTCATGGTACACAATAACCTTGTATCGCTGACAATCTCTTCTCCCCCACTTCCCACCATCATTCACAGTTTACAATAACCTCTAACCTCTGACAACCTCTTATGTACAAACAACAGTTGTAAGTCTACATATAGAACTAATAAAGGTTCTACAGCATTAGAAAGAAACAGTCACAACATTTTAAAACCCGTGTTACAGCTCAAAGACAATAATTATGTGACAAAGAACAATATTATTTCATGAAAATTGTTATCACTTCATGTTCAGAATTGCTGTATTGTAACTTTACAAACTAATTTGGTGTCCATAACACTTAAAACTTGGTCAGATAATTTTAGAGGTGAAACCAAGGTAATAATTGTCTATTTTGTGAAATTCTGTAATTATGAAGTCTCACCAAGTGTCTACAGTTTCAAGTCTCAACTGCATAGGCAGTGTCATTGTGAAGGAATATGTTGCAAGAAGCTATTTATCCTCCTTTGAAGTATATTATTCCATGTGGAATAGAAAGAGAATTTATGCTTATTTCTTCCTTAGCTCATGGCTTGTTATCCATTTCTCTTTGTAGAAATTTCTTTATTTAAAAATAAACCAAATTTCAAGTAATTTCTAGTCTACATAATATGAATATCTAAATTTTAAGACTTTTGGGTCTTTCAAAGTGGCATGTGTAAATTCAAAGTAATTTACAAATAATGAGCCATTGGAGAAACTTGGTAGAAGCAACAACAGTACCTGTGGATCTGTCTGAATCTCAAAATGGTTATTACACAAGTGACATTTCATCCGAAACTTGTAAATAGGGGTCGTGTAGTACATGCCCACTTTAGACTTCTCTGCATTGTATCTCACTCCCATGCCAATGTGGTTTCCACAGCCTTCACACCATATGTTGTACGGCATTTCGAACCTAATTAAAAAAGTGAAGAGAGCTGTTAAAAAAGAAAATTTCTTAAAGTCAGGCATTTTTAATACTGTGATTGAAGAAACTGTTCCATCTTTAATTGTAGTCGCTCTTGAGATATGCTTATTTGCTTATTTTAGAATTTTGTGCAAAGCTACACAAGGGCTATCTGTGCCAACTGTCCCTAATTCAGCAGTGTAGGACTAGAGGGAAGGCAGCTTGTCATCACCACCTACTGCCAATTCTTGGGATACTCTTTTACCAATGAATAGCGAGATTGACCATCACATTATAATATCCCCACAGATGAAAGGTCAAGCATGTTTGGTGCAATGGGAATTCTAACCTGCAACCCTCACATCATGAGTTAAGCTTCTTAACCAACTGGCTATGTCAGGCCTGGAGTTATGCTAATAAATAGTTCAGTGCCTCAAAAACTTCTGCATTAAAGCCAAACAAACTGAGCTAAAAATGGTGTAATAACATATATTTCACATATCTTCTTCATATAGAAATGACTACTTTGAACATAAACATTAATCTTATTCAGGGAGTATGTAATATGGCTGAATTATGGAAAAATATTCACTGTGTTACTTTTATTGTGAGATTAGCTATGACTTTACTTATGCGTGGATAATACAGATTTAAGCAATATTAGTACAGAGCAGTGGTTCTTCACCAGTAGGCCAGGATACACACAGAGACTGACATAGGATGGGACAACTGTGTCTGTGGGCCTTTATAACAGTGCCAAAGAACTAAGAGGGCTTTGAAGTGCAGGAGGTTGAGAAATTTTTGAATAGAAAATGTTGCACACAAACATATCCTGGAATGTGAATAGAAACTACAGCATGGCCTCATCAGGAAAGAATTATTTAACAGGATTCTAGGTTTAAATGAAATAATTAAGGATATGTTTTCAGCAACAGGCAGATTGGCCAGACATGTGGGATAACTTTCAGGGTAAACCTAAAATCTACCAGAAAGTCAAGTACAGCCCTGTGCAGGAGAGCAATGGTATCCAGAATTCATTCAGGTAAAAAAATAAAATTAAATAAATTAGAAATCTCTCTCTGTTCTGCATTGATTCTTGTTTGCTTCTCTAGTTTAAATTTTACTCTACACACAAAGTTACTTTGTTTTAAATTCACTTTCAACATACATTATTTATTTATTGACCAATGCAACTATAATTTCTGCTTCCAAAATTTCTTTGCAATAAAATTTGAGACATACCTAATAATGAGAATCCCTTGACTAAGTTTACGGGCACGTTCACGTAACGCATGGGTTCCTCGATACTTATTAATAGAACCCATTTTAGGAGTCCAGTCTGGAGGGTAGTACTTATTCACTGCTTTTCTTTCAGCCTATTAATAAAAAATATTTAAAAATATGAATCAGTATTCTATAGTAGATAAAAATAATTGCTTAAACTTTTAGTTGGTTTATTAGATATCAAAGCAAAATACTACTGAATATTTAACAACGTTTAAAATTTTCCCACATCAAATGTCAGTAAAACTAAACAATGATAGTGAACTGAATAAAACTACTAAAAATATAGCCATATCAATATGAATAAAGCTTAACATTATAAACTATTTAAAATTTAAACTTGTATATCTATACATAACCTTAGTAAATGTTTAATTTGTGTAGAGCAAGGTACACATGAAGGTGTATAAGCTATTACAACATACATACGAGCTAATTTATTTCAATTTTAAAAAGTATACTTTTATGAACTTCTGTCAGACTGATGTTTAGTCACAATTTCTATTTTATTTAGATATCTTAATCTTGAATCTTATAAAATATAGGCTACAACTTACATTTTCATTTTTTTAAAATTCAGTTGAATCACAGAATACGTAGATATTAAGTGTTTCAACTTACAATTTCATTCCATAAATGTTCTTTAATAAAAATTGAAATATACAGTTTATGTATCTTTTTTTTAAAATGAATTATTACAAAACAGTTAAATTCTACTCCGTATTTAAATCCACATAAAAATGGTTCAATCTTAAATGTCTTCAAACTCATTTACCAAAAATATATTTCAAAATACAAATTTTAACTGCACTTCAAGTTAACTTTTAACCTTCCAACACCACGGATAGGCTTAACACCATTGTAATACATAACAAAATTTTTCATTATAATGCTTTTGTAAAGCGTATACTTTTTATGTAATACTGTTAGCAATTTTTTGATAATAAAAAACGTGAAGACATATCTATGATTACCATTATATTAATAAGTCTGTTTAAGTTTTCCACAAAAGAAGTTCAACTTCTTCCCCTATCGAATACACTACATATATAGTTTAGTTGATTCGAGTAGATGTGCCCTCTAGTTTTTTGTTTTTTTTTAATTTCGCGTGAAGCTACATGAAGGCTATCTGCTATTTGTAGAACAGATATAAGGAACTATATAATGCTTAGATCTTCTTCAAGTAATCAAAACGGATTTTAAAAATATTCCTTGCTATTATAGATTTCAATGCAGCAGCTGTTTCATTACATGAATTTGCTGGCATTTTGAGTTGTACCGGAGAGAATTATATATGGCCGTTCAAACTGTAAATCTGAAGGGCGCGGGTTCAAATCCCAATCGCACCAAACATTCTCGCCCTTTCAGCCTTGGGGGCGTTATAATATTATGGTCAATCCCACGGTCAATCGGTAAAATAGAAGCCCAAGAGTTGGCGGTGGGTGGTGATGACCAGCTGCCTTCCTTCTAGTCTTACACTACTAAATTAGGGAAGACTAGTGCGGATAGCCCTCGTGTAGCTTTGCGCGAAATTAAAAAACAAACAAAAAAGAATTATATATTTTACACACTAAAACACAATAATACATGTTCAGGTATGTTTAGAAGCACAGTTCAAATAAATCATAGAAGTTATAACAACACTGAAGGTAATGAAGTTAAAACCATAATAAAAAAACAACAAAAACTTTGTAGTAAGGTAGAAAAAACTATCATTTAAATGAAAAATTGAAAAGACAAATTTGGTTGAATGAAAAATTACCAACGTATCCCATCGTTCCTAATACACTCATACCATGGACATGTACATATCGTGGACTTGGATTTTTGTTTTTGTGTATATCATAGATTAATACTACAAATAAGAGTTTTGTGTTCTATTAACAATACTTATTGTGAATATTATTTTACATCTTCTTTCGGCAATCCTTGCAACCATGGCAACTGAAATCTCAACAATTTGAATTTATATACAACTTGAATTTTGCCTAAATTTAATAAATAATCAAAATATTAGAAATAACGCAGTTGTAGGAACTGTGTCCATAACCAACTACTATTCATGTTATCATGCTGGTCAGCTATTGATGGTTCTTGGTAAGTATGGCACTATTGCTTCATGATATTATATATATTTTTCGAAGTAGCCAAAATTTTTGCCAATTAAATGTTGTTTATCTATGACATTTTATTGATAAACAAGATGTGATATAATTATTGTATTTTTCTATAATTTACAATAACCAGTAGGTTAAATCAATACAAAATTTAAAAGGACGGCCTAAAGATACTGATAGATGGCATTACATGCACAGTTAATCTTTTTTTTTAATTTCGCGCAGACCTACATTAGGGCTATCTGCGCTAGTCGTGCTTAATTTAGCAATATAAGACTAGAGAGAAGGCAACCACTCATCATCACCCACCATCAATTCTTGGGTTACTATTTTAACAACGAATAGTGGAATTAACCGTTGCATAATGACACCCCATGTTTGGTGCAATGGGGATTCGAGCCCCCAACCCTTAGATTATGAGTCTAGCGCCTTAACCACCCATCTTCATAAGGGTTTATTTGCTTGATGATCTGAAAAAGTGGAGTTGAGTTAGTTTCTACACGTTTTACTATATATTTTAGTCATTAAAGGCTTCTACAAAGACAGAAATGATGATGTACTTTCTGCATTAAATTTTCGGACATTATTTATGGGACGATCTGATAATTAAAAAAACGCTCAAAATGATTACAGAACACAAAACGGTGAAACCACAACTTTCCACGCATCTCTACACGGATCCATCAAACTTTCATCTCAAATTTGGTGAAGATTCATCCACAGAGGGTGAAATAATAGTTTAAAAAAAACGTTCAAAGAAACTTCAAAACTAAAAACTTTTATGTACTTTTGTAAGAACTTAACGAACCTCCATCTGGCCCGGCATGGCCAGGTGGTTAAGGCTTATATCCTCGCTAACACCAGAGACTGCTATACTGACGTTACCAGCAAAAAGCGCGAAAAAGAAGAAACAAGGGAGCATGTCAAATAAGTTCCAACATATCTTAAATAAACAGAATAGTTCGTATGCTTTTAAAATATTCCAACCTCTTTATTTTTCGCGTGAGCGTAAATCATCATCCGCCTTGTAAGCTTGAGTCGAATAAAACGTAGACGCATTAAAAGGTAATAAAAGTTTACCTCAAGAACTCTCGTATAAATTCTTGTGCACTACGATTAAAATATACACGGTCAAAATAACCGTGACAACGTAACCAATTAGTTTCTCAGCGTGCACCGTTCAGGCAAATTACAGTCCATGCAGATGATGACGTTTTTATGCCTATACGAGCTTTTAGTGAACACGTAAAACTATCTTGATATTTGTATCTATGATTATTGTTGTGCGACGAATTAATAACACTGTTTTTATCTTGACAAACGATAACGGTTTTGACTTTTAACAACAACAGGAAACCGTCTCGAAGAAATTTGCACAGTATCAGCAAAACAAAACGTTTTATCGTCGAAACATTAGTTTTCAGAGAAAAACTGATTTCTCTATGACTAAGCAACGATTGATTTATTGTTCCAATTCATTCATTCATCACTCGGTTCCATCAAGGAACATAGGGCCGCAATCACTTGCGGATTCTTCAAAAAGTTTTTAAGTGAGTAAGTTGTTCGCCCACTGCACCGAGCCGTCCGTAATTTAGTAGTGTAAGACTAGAGGGAAGGCAGCTAGTCATCACCACCCACTGCCAACTCTTGGGCTAAACCACTATTCGTTGGTAAAAGAATGGGCTTGACCGTCACATTATAACGCCCTCACGGTTGGGAGGGTGAGCATGTTTGGCGCGAACTCGCGACCCTCGGATTACGAGTCGCACGCCTTAACGCGCTTCGCCATGCCGGGCCTTCTTATTGCTCCTATGTGTATGCTGAAATCATTGGTTAAAAACGACAGAATGATTTATCTAATATAAATATTCCAACGTCAAAGGAACACTACTGCTCAAGTTTCATATACATAAAAATATCGCATATTGTTTAAAATTTACAAACGTTTTCGTTTCAGGCACCCAGAGAAAACATTTTTTTTTTTATAAACACTATTAATGTTGCGCAATTAAGATTCAATGGATAATAGAATAGTTTTTCGCATATTATACATTAAGTTTCATTTTGAGTAACGAATTATTTTTCATTTCTGTTTTTCTTTTAAATCATAACTTGAGTTATGAGTAATTAACTTTTATGTTTAAAAACTCAAAGTTAACACACACAAAAATTCCATTATCGAACGTTGAATAATAATTTATTTATTAAATTATCTAACAATACTGACAGATTAAATTATGCCCCTTCTTCTACAGCCTCTCTTTCTGTCCATCTGCCAACGCTTCCTGGGTTTCCTTCCTATATGCATCTCGACAGTACTTTCTGGACTCCCTTTCTGAGGTCCGGCATGGCCATGTGGTTTAGGAACTCGACTCGTAATCTGATGTCACGATTTCGAATCCCCGTCACACCAAACATACTCGCCCTTTCAGCCGTGAGGGTGTTATAATGTGACGGTAATCCTATTATTCTTTGATAGAAAGAGTAGCCCAATAGTTGGTAGTGGGTGGTGGTGACTAGCTACCTTCCGTCTAGTCTCACACTGCTAAATTAGAAACGACTAGTGCAGATAGCCCTCGTGTAGCTTTATGCGAAATTCACAATTTTCCTGTCTTCTTGCTAGTTCTTCCTGGATTTCCTTACTGTTTACTAGCTAATAGTTCCTAAGTTTTATTCTTGTCTATTTACTACTATTTCCTAAGTTACTTTTATGTCTTCCTGTAGTACTTCCTGTCTACTTGATAATATCTAATAGTTTCACTTCTTGTTTATTCGCTATTATTTACTGTATGGCCTTTCTGTGTACTTGCTACTACTGCCTAAGTGTACTTCCTGGACTTCTTTCCTGTGTACTTACAAGCACTTCGGAATTCCTTTCCTTTTGTTAGTACTTCCAAGGTTTCTTTCATCTCTGCTTGCTAGTGATTCCTGAGTTCTCTTCCTAATTGTCCCTTCAAAATATTAAACAGAATTAAACATTTCATTTAAAGATGTTAAATTGTCATAGGTGTTTGATTACTTTATGTCCAGTGTATAGAGGTGTGACAATCAGTTGTCTACCTGCAAGGTAAACTCTGTGTTATTAAAATAAGTGAAAGTTCAGCAACATTCCACCTTCCATGGCTCAGAGTTTGGTAATCCAGCCTATCACATATTTTCAGTGAATGTGCTCTGCTGGACTCGTACTTCAAATACCAAATTTCAAGGTAATTCATTAAAAAATATATGAGACATGAGATTTCCAATTTTGATTGAGTTTTTTCCTATTTTTCCCCTTTGCACCGAAAATAATGTTATTTGCTAGAAAAACATACTTAGCTTCTATGGATGTTTTTCAAATTCGATACACGGATCGATCTTTTCAACCTAAAATTAGGAATTCCAATAGGTATAAATATAAGCCACATATGCAAAGTTATTCAACAAAAGTCGTTTAGTGTTTTCCAAAATTTTTGCGTAAGCCCATGCAGAAAGTCACAAGAGCCATTTGTCTAAAAGTTTTACTATAGCTTTGTCTAAAAGTACAAACAAATCGTTTTAAATTTCTTGTCATTAGGATTAAAGATATTTGATTTATAGCAGCAAAACTAAGCATTGGTTGAACCAAGTAAATTAGATTAGCAGTTTCTAGCACAAGTTTTTAAAAGAATCATGCGATTAGACGTTTATTATTGATTATTCATTTCCATATTTTCACCACAAATTTATAAAATTCTCCAGATTAAATAATGTTTAGTATCACGTGGTATTAGGATAGCCAATTAGCATAAATAATGATGCTTGATACAGTTGTACCTGTTGAATGCGGGTGATGACAAGAAACTGTTATCTAAATTCCATGGCGTTACTATATAAAAAATTATTAATATTTTTTAGAGAGAAAAACTACCAGCATGTATTTTAAACAATATGGTTGGTTCTTTTAAGTAAATATCAATTCCGCTCTTTACTTTAGGGTTACGATCCTAAAGTTAATGTTGGCTACTATCGAGTGTTACTTTCTTATTTCATGTAGTTTGGTGCGTATTGATAAAAGTTATGATATCTAACGAAAAATATTTTAATTTTTGAAAAAATTGAACGAGTTACGTAAAAGCATTAAATTCAAAATTTGTGGCTGAAATAGTAGCTACAATTACAGCATTGATAAAAATTTACAGTAAATACTCATTCATTAGTTAGTTAGGCGGCGTTTTCTCTACTACCTGTCACCATGGACCCAGCTGAACTAAAAACGTAGCTGGGTCAACTAACCAACAAATAAATGAAAATTTACTGTAAAGTTCGTGATAACGAGAAACCCACTTCAAAGAAAAATGTATCTCAGAGCTGCTGGTATGTGTATTAACACTTTTACTAAGAAAGCAGAGAACAACGTTCCAACCTTCCAAGGACAGCTTCAGGTTAAAACATTGTTCTCTGCTTTATTACTAAAAGTGTTAATACCTATACTAGCCGTTCTGAGATACATTTTTACTGTAAAATGATTATAAATTCTGTAAGCGCAGTTGTCACTTTGGCCGTCAGTTGTGATTTCGCTCATTTAGTCGTACGTTCAATCATATTTTCGATCGCACTTTTTTTACACCTAAGGTGTTTTTCATTAGATTAAAAATACCTTGAAAAGTCGTTAATCAAAGCTGTAATATATATACAGGATAATGACCGATCCGTTACTCACTTCGGAACCTAGACTACGTAGTTTTTCTCATACAGATTATAAACTCGTTGCCGTAAAAACGCATTATGCACTTTGAGGTCTTGGATGCGTTGTAACTATGTTGATTAAATCCCAATTTGTATATATTTTAAGTTAGACAAGTATAACCTAAAGTTTAGTAGCGACTTTTTTTTCAGTCTTGGGCTCAGCATATTGTTTAACTTTACATAATTGGTTTGGTTTGAATTTCGCGCAAAGCTACACGAAAGCTATCTGTGCTAGCCGTCCCTAATTTTGCAATGTATGACTAGAAAGCAGCTAGTCATCACTACTCACTGCCAACTCTTGGACTTCTCTATTACCAACGAATAGTGAGACTAACCGTCACATTATAACATCCCCACGGCTGAAAGGGCGAACATGTTTGGTGTGACGGGGATTCGAACCCGCGATCCTCAGATTGCGAGTCGAGTGCCTAAACCACATGGCCATACCAAGCCAACTTTACAGTAAAATTCTAAATTAATAACTGTGCTCTTTAAGGGAAGAAAGTTGATGGGCGTAGTCTAAGTAACAGGTTTGCATTGCATTCCTTTTTACCAATTGAATAAAAACGAATTAGGCAGACATTCACCTGTTTTCGAGAGTACATGAATGATAATCCTCGAGTTTCAAGAGAACGGAACACGAATCCAATCCACGTAAGTTGGTATTTCAGTATACATAGGTTTAAGTTTATTTTAGTTTGGTGTGGTTTAGTTTGTTTTTATTTCGCGCAAAGCTACACGAGGGCTATCTGCGCTAGCCATCCCTAATTTAGTAATGTAAGACAAGATGGAAGTCAGCTTGTCATCACTACTCACCGCCAACTCTTGGGCTACTCTTTTACCAACGAAAAGTGGGATTGACCGTCACATTATAACACTCCCACGTAAATAGAGTAGTCAAAAAGTTGACGATGGGTGGGTGCTTTTGAGTAGCTGCCTTCCTCCAAATCTATTACTTCAAAAAACATTGACAGCTCGTGTAGATATCTCTCGAGTAGTTTAGTGCGAAATTAAGCAAATAAACAATTTTTGTTTTTTAACTTAATTAGAAAAATCACGCCCGTGTCTTCTGTACCTGAATTGGAATGTAACGCAATTTGACGAAAGGCGGCACTTGATAAGTCTGATATTGTGTTGATTCATTGTAATATATTCTTCCTTTATTTCACTCTTAGAAAATAATACAACACAACACATTTAGAAGTTACTTTGGAGATCTATTTAATCAAATTCTACTGATTTGTGGATGTCAAGAAAAAAAAAGTCTAATAATGTTGACTGCACGGAGTAAATATTTCTCAGCTGACATCAAGCATCGCTTATTGGTCTCCGTAACCATGGTTCCACCTTTCACAGTGTTACGCTTCTTTTCTCTGATTACAAAATGCACGCGACAGAACATGATTCGCAGTTAATCCTTCTTTCAGGAAGTATTTTGCAAACCCATTGCACGTGATGCAAAAATATATGTTAGGTATATAAATGGAGATTAGGGCCCGGCATAGCCAAGCTTGTTAAGGCGTGGAGTCGTAATCTGAGGGTCGCGGGTTTGCATCCCCGTCGCGCCAAACATGCTCAACCTTTCAGCCGTGGGGGCGTTATAATGTTACGGTCAATCCCACTATTTGTTGGTAAAAGAGTAGCCCAAGAGTTGGCGGTAGGTTGTGATGACTAGCCGTTTTCCCTCTAGTCTTACACTACTAAATTAGAGACGGCTAGCACAGATAGTCCTTGGGTAGCTTTGTGCGAAATTCAAACCTACAACGTTCGAATTTCAAGTGAGCTAAAAAGTAAAGATGTATTAGGAATGTATGCATTTACTACCGCTTCGCTGAACACATTACAGTAAAAATACGTTCGATATTTGAGAAGCCTTTTTTCGTAAAATTTCTTAGTTCCTATACAAATAGATGACGCTGTTTTCTAGGTTAATTTAATTTCTTTAGTATAAATATAAAAGTTAAATTGTTCACCTTGCTTTAGTCTTTCTTTCGTATTTTCCGGTGTAATATATAACTTGTCACGGTTGAAAGTAAGAACCTAAATAAACTAACAGTTTTCAATTCCAAACAAAAACGTTGACGAGTTTTCTCCAACATTTTTTAAACTTAATTCCAGTGTTTTAGTTTATCGATCGAACTTTAATTTTTATTATTTTTCAGAATGAAAACACCTCACTTCAACACAAATGTTTTTGATTTCCTGGTGTTGGCTCTTGCTTCTCGAACTGAACTTGTTTTTTGGTAAGCAATACACGTTTTTCTGTCTAATATTACATAAACAACTCATAGTGTTCCGGTACATATTATAACAGCTAAACTGTAACTGTAACTCCGGATGATTCTATCAGGTTAACATTGATGTTACAAAAACTGTTTGTTTGACTTCTGCAGGTTCACTAGCCAATGACAGCTATGTCAGACTAATAGTGTTTAAAGGAGATAATACCTTATAACCAGAATACTAATGTGCGTTAAGTAATGCATCATCTTAGAACCAGAGGACTTCTGTTTTCTAAGTGATATAATATTTTAGAACCTGAGTACTTTCTGTGTGTTAAGTGACATAATACCTTAGAACCAGAGTACTTCTGTTTGTTAAGTGACGTAATATCTTAGAATCAGATTATTTCTGTTTGTTAAGTGGCATAATATATTCGAACCAGGGTACTTTTGTTTCTAAACTTGCTTAACATATTAGAATCAGAGTACTTTTGTTTGTTAAGTGATATAATATCTTAGAACCAGAGTACTTCTGTTTCTCAAGTGGCCTACTTATGCTCGTTTAGCATGTCCCACTGGATACAGTCCATACAAGGACTTATGCTACCAACTTGTCCTGAGTCTGACTCCATATTCAGTAGCAAGGACTCACTGTACAGAAAAAGGCGGAAATCTTGCTGTAGTAAACACCATTGGTGTCAGAGAATTACTAAAAAATGTAGCTGAGGACCAGGGTATCAGAGGCTTCATCTGGGTTGGAATGAATGATCAAGAAGAAGAAGGGAGGTGGATCCATGATGATAGTTCCCTTGTCACCGCAGATGAGATTGTCACCTTGTGGCTGGCAGAAGAACCAAACGGAGGCAAGGCAGAAAACTGTGGAGCGATGTTAGGACTGAAGTGGGATTATCAATTAGGAGATTCCATTTGTTCGAATAATCAAACTTTCTTTTGCCAGTTTCTTCTCGAGTCTTTCAATGAAACAAAAGGTTATTATTTGTTTATATATTCCTTCAAATTTAAAAATAAGTATATTCACAATATTTTTGAAATTAATTAACGTATCGATAAACAGATAGAGAAAATTATTTACATATATAGAACTGATTATAAAAAGAACCTATATTTCAAATGGTGACATCTAATAAATTAGGTTATCTAAGATAATAATTGTTTACCAATGTGTATTGATAACTTTATATTTTATTCAGGGAAGCCTCATGATAGTAAACATTTTTAGCGATTCTGTCTTCCCCGATTTAAAAAGCAAAACATAATGGAACATTTTTTTACCAGTAGGCTTTCATAAAAGTTATTATATCTGATTTATCTCGATCGTAATCAATTTAACTTTTAGACTGACAGATATATTGAAAATATTTTTTAAAAATATTTATCATTGGTTATTTTCTGATTTTTTTGCAACACGTTTTAAAATCTAGAAGACGTCTTGCAGTTGCATAATTACTGGAAATTAAGTGACGTTAAATATTCATATTAATAAGCTTTTATTACGCGTTAAAACTTTAGGCTACTAAAAGTCTAAAAGTGTTCGTCATTATTTGATACGCTTGTGCTTATTTAGTCACGTTAATAATAATGAAAATGATATATTTATTTGTTTATAATTGCATTGAGTAAATCTACAGACGCAGATAAACAACAGTTGATAGAAGTCTGTTGAATTAATTAATCCTCATATCCTATTAATCGCATTTATTGTTGTTGTTGTATATTAACTCTAATTATGCACCATGAAGTTATTTACTTTAATAGTTATTAACAGATTCAGAGCAGCCTATGGCGACATACAACCGCAACTCAAGGTATGTTATTCATTTCTCTCTCAATGTTATGAACGGGTGTATGTGTTTGTGTGTGTTATGACGAGTGTGTTACGCACGATGACTGTTTATCTTCAGTTCAGAAATGTGACCATGGAAATCCTGAAGTGCTTTTTTCATCTTTCTAAATGAAAGCATCCATTGTATCTGATAGTTATGATTTGCGACTCTTGATCTGACAACACATATTATCTCAATGAACAAGGTAATGCTTCATTATAATAACAATTATATTTCACGTAATTCTCTGCTGATGCAAGGGTATCAGAGTGAGAAGTACACAACAGTAATTCAACCCTACCTTACCCACTGTGTACCATTGCCGAAGAGGTCTTTCCCTCAGTGCCCCTGTTATTAGCACGCCATTTATGTCAGTCGTTTGAAATAGTTGTTGTTATGTGAGAGGGAACACCAAAGGAGGGGAGTTATGGAGGTAGGCTTCAAAAGTTTAGGGTTACCATAATTATTAAATAATCAAAGACGCCATAAAATCCTATATTTTTATGGTAAAACAGTTAAATCCATCCTAATTTAGAGCTGTTAGGCAAAGGGAAGGTAAACAGTAAGAACCACCCTATATTCCACGTTGACAAATTAACTTATAATGCAACTTTATGGTATTGCACGGATTCAAATCCGGATCGCCAGTTTCGTAATTTAGTGTTTTACCAAAGAGTCATCCCACAGCTTTATCTGGTTCTAAAGTCAACTTAAAGGTATAGCATTTCATCACTAACGAAATGTTTTATTATAGTTAACGCCCCATCGGCCCGGCATGGCCAAGTGGTTAAGGCACTCGACTCGCAATTTGAGGGTCGTGAATTCTCGTCATACCAAACATGCTCGCTCTTTCAGCCGTGGGGGCGTTATAATGTCACGGACAATCCCATTATTTGTTGGTAAAAGAGTAGCACAAGATTTGGCGGTGGGTGGTGATGACTAGCTGCCTTCCCTCTAGACTTACACTGCTAAATTAGTGATGACTAATGCAGATATTCCTTGTGTAGCTTTACGCGAAATTTAACAAAACAAACGAACTTATCTCCTTACACAACTCGATTTCATTTTTAATTCCTTTTGTTTCTTTGTTTGCTTTTTTTTAAGGAATTTTCGGAAGATGACATCATCATCATATCATGTATGTGTAAAACCGCAAATTACACTTAGTACACAATAAATTTTACAAGCCGATGTGAAAAGTCCAACTTTAGTGTTATTAACATTTAGAAGTTCATTAACCCGATCGGTAGTTAGGGCACTCAGCTCGTAATCTGAGTAAGGTTCGAATCGCAGTCACACCAAACACGCTCGCCCTCTCAACCGTGGGGTCGTTATTATGTCCGGTCAATTCCACTATTCGGCGGTGGGTGGTGATGACTAGCTGCTTTCCCTCTAGTCTTGCACTATTAAATTAGGAACGTGTAGCTTTGCGCGAAATTAAAAAACAACATAATTACCAGAACATAAATGAATTACTGAACAAACAAATGTTCTGGAACAATGGATATGTTATTTTAGAGCGGTATGTCTCCGAATTTACAACGCTAAAATCAGGGGTTCGATTACCCTCGGTGGGCTGAGCAGATAGCCCTTTGTGGCTTTGCTATACGAAAAACACACACGTTATTTCTCGAGCCCTATTTTTTTCTTATTCTTGAAATATACGGATATACGAAAAGGCATGTACGTAAATAAGGTAGTAAATAATACAATTCTAGAAAATATAAAAATAACTGTTCAAATGGCAAGTTTTTATATATGTGCTCTAGTCCATATAGTTCTAAATAAATTGCTCAATAATAGGCTTAGCGTTCTAACTGTGACCCCGTACTAAAGATTTATTTCTGGGTTGAAATTCAATTAATACTACATACGACAGGTTAGATATTGTCGGTTTTGTGAACGATTTTTCAATAATTTCTAAATCAAAATCATGCTCAGTCATCTTGACTTGATAAATTTATTAAAATTAAATAACAAAATTATCCAAACGTCTTATTTAGATGTGAAACGATCATAAGTTGTGAAGTGTGGTTGCCTTACCATTGTAGATTCTACTGGCGGGCTTTTAAAGTTAGACACATAGCAATGGTGACTGATTTTGCGATTTTGTTAAGGCTCGAGACCAATAGGACGTTCTTTGTCTGGCTCTTGCTTGAAGCGAATTAGGCCAAAGAGAATTTGATTTGAAAATTTAAGAAACATTTGAACTTACTACATATCTCATCAAGGCAGCATATTACTTTAAGAAATCAGAGAGGACTGCTGAAATCGAGAACAGAAGAGCAGGAAACCGCAAAAAATAACAACTACGGGTTCAATAAGACCGGCTAAGGAAATGGAGGGAAAAGCCGTTACGGCTCATCAAAAGACTAATGCAGGTAAGTCAAGTGTAACTGGTGGCAACGATATCAATAATTCCCCATTGCTAACTCTTTGTAGCTTGGCAAAAAGGGAATTAAATACAGTAAAGAAAGCAAAAAATATAATTAAGAAAAAAAGTAAGGCAAAGCGTAAATTAATTAAAGAAATTAATTCTCCGGAAAACTCTGAATGTGAAGAAGAAGCAGTGATGGCTACTAATACTGAGGTAGAGGTAGCTACTCCTGTAATTAAAGTAGGGTTAAGTCCCAATAATGTAACAGTAAAAGAAAGTAACACTAAGGATGTTGATATACATAATAATGAAGAAAAAAATGACAGTGATAAAGAATTGGAAGACCAAGACTTTATCACTGTCATATCAAAAAGAAATAAAAAATAATAATAAACTAACAACCAACAATAATACAGTGACAAAAACGAGACCACCACAATACGCAGTTATAATAGAAGGCATTCCGGGCCAATATAACCAACCCCTGCTTGCCACAGAAGTAAAGAGATGCAAACCAAATGTTAACATAGTTAATATTAAGCGTTTGCCAAGAGGCGGAGTACTGGTGCAAGGGCAAGATGTAGTCGATCTTAACCGACTACTTAAAGAATGGCCAACAGATGCCTTTAAACCTGGAAATATCAAAATCCACCTTCCGGGAAGTAAGCCGCAACCAAAAGCAATAGTGGTAAGAGGGGTTCATCAGACGATTGACCTGGATCTAATTAAACAGGCACTTCACGAACAGAACATACCACACACCAAGATAGAAAGAATTATTTAAAAAAAAACACTAACACCTACTAACCTCATAAGAATAGACATAGATGACAGTTACAACACTCAAAATCTAATTAACAACGGAATATTGCTCTGGTATCAAAAATACCAAGTAGAACAATTGAAAACTCCGGCAATTGTTGTAACACAGTGTTACAACTGCCAAAGATATGGACATGTTTCAGCAGCCTGCTTAGCATCACCGAGGTGCTGCGGATGTGGCGGGGAACACCATATTAATCAATGCAAAAAAGAAAAAGAAACGCCTAAATGTTGTAACTGTGGTCAAACCCACACAACAAATTACAAAGGCTGCGAAAAATATAAACAAATAAAGCAACGCATTTTTCAGATCAGAACACCAACAGAACAGAATCAACCGAAAACAAACAGTTTACCTAAAACAGACACACCAACAGAACAGAATCAACCGAAAACAAGCAGCCTACCTGAAACAAGTACATCAACAGAACATAATAAAACAACAAAAACCACGTATGCAGAAATGCTAAAAGGAAAAGAACCACATAAACAACAAGTACAGAAGACTAATACACAGAACAAGAACACATTAACAGAAAAACCAAAAGAAAACAACACCACCATACAAGAAACCAATATTAACACAACAGACAAAACAAGCCTGTTTTCAACAGTGTTCAAAAATGTAATCACTGAGTTTATAACAGAATATACTAAACCAAACCAGACAACTAACTTTATAGAACTACTGATCACTATTACCATAAAACACGTTACACCTCATATACCCTACATTATAACTACACTAACTGGTTACATGCTCACAGCACAATGTTCACAGTAGTGTATATCAACATCCAAGGTGCAATAGCTTCCAAGAAACATGAGATCGAAGATCTAATAGAAGAATTAAACCCCCAGATTATAATAATAAGTGAAACTCTAACATATAATAATAATAGATTTAAAATACCATATTACTCAACAATTAGAAAAGACAGAAAAAATAAAAATGATGAAAACAGAGGCATTATGCTGCTTCATAAAGTAGACTTATCTGTAGAAGAAATCGAATTAAACAGTAGCAATGAACATGTTACTGTAGATATCCTCCAATCAAATAAAACTAAAATAACCGTAGCAGGAATTTACTGCTCACTGTTTGTTTGTTTTTTGGAATTTCGCACAAAGCTACTCGAGGGCTATCTGTGCTAGCCGTCCCTAATTTTGCAGTGTAAGACTAGAGGGAAGGCAGCTAGTCATCACCACCCACCGCCAACTCTTGGGCTACTCTTTTACTAACGAATAGTGGGATTGACCGTTACATTATACACCCCCACGGCTGGCAGGGCGAGCATGTTTAGCGCGACGCGGGCGCGAACCCGTGACCCTCGGATTACGAGTGCACGCCTTAACGCGCTCGGCCATGCCAGGCCTTTTACTGCTCATCCAATAAACAATTAGATACAACTTTACTAAATAACATCTTTTCCCACAATCAAAACACCATAGTCATGGGAGATTTAAATAGTAAAAATGTTTCCTTTGGATGCCGAAGTTCTAATTCAAATGGTAGAAAATTAATACAATTTATTGATGATAACAATATAGCTTTATTGAACGATACTACCCCAACACATACATCTTATTCCACTAACTCTAGTGACATACTAGATCTGTGTATGTGTACATATAATTTAAGCCAGAAATTGGTAAAATTTCAAGTGGGAAAAGATGTAGATAGTGATCATCTCCCAATTTTTTGCGTCTTCGATCTCACCCCCTATAAAAATATAACATATAGGAAAGAAAAATTTAATTACAGTAAGGCAAATTGGCAATGCTATAAACAAGAATTAGATAATCTGTTACCTAATAAAATTATTGAAGAAGTTATAACGCATGTCGAAATGGACAACTATTGTCAAACAATCACTGATTGCCTTCAGAAAGCAGCCAAGTTAACAATACCAAAACAACACCACAAAACAACAATCAACACATGGAAACCCACCACAGAAATAATCAACCTAATAAAAAAGCGCAGACAACTAAGAAGAAAGTACATGATTACAAGAAACAGAGAAATTAAAACACAAATAAACAACATTAGAAATCACATCAGAACTCAAATAAACAACAAAAACAAAATAAATGGGACAATTACTGTAATAAACTAAACGACATAACTGACCCAAAAAAATTCTGGTCACATCTTAAAAGATTCACAAGTGAAAACACAAACACAAAGAAATATCCTCCACTTGAACATAATAACACCATTGCACACACAAATAAAGAAATAGCCGGAGCTTTCAAGGATCAACTCCAAAATACATTTAAAACTCACACAGATCCAGATATGAATACAAACTTCTACAATAAAGTCACTAATCACATAGCAAACAATAAACATCAATATGAACCAATATTTCCAGTAAACATAACTGATACAAATACAAGTTCTAACACTGATTATGAAAGCACATTACTAACAAAGGAAATATCCCTACATGAAATACTAGAAGCAATAAAAAACACCAAAAACAAAGCGCCAGGAGAAGATGAAATACAAGCTATTCTCCTAAAAAACGGCACTCCGAAATTGTTTGACCACCTAAATTCTCTACTTAATTTATCGCTATCCTCAGGATATATCCCAGTTTCTTGGAAGCTAGCTAATATATTAATGTTTCATGAGGAAGGAAAACCAGCGAATAAACCAAATAGCTACCGACCAATCAGTCTGACCAGCTGTGTTGGCAAAATTCTCGAAAGAATAATAAGTAATAGACTCTCCACATTCTTGGAGGTAACATCAAAATTACCAGAAGAACAGAATGGATTCAGAAAATTTAGACAAACGACAGACCATTTAATAAGATTAACCGAAACCATAATAGATAGTTTCAACAAAAAAGAATGTACAGTCGCTTGCTTCCTCGATATCGAGAAAGCATTCGACACCGTGTGGCACGATGGTCTAAGGTTCCGAATGAATGAAATGGAACTACCGCGAGGAATTATTCGCTGGTTATCTAACTTTCTGGAAAACAGAAAATGTAGAGTAAACGTAGAAGGAACTTTTTCCGAATACTTTACTCAACTAGCTGGTGTCCCACAGGGAGGGGTGGTTAGCCCTATACTCTTCATCCTGTATGTTAACAATATGCCATTGTAGGATCCAAATCATGGATTCTCATCACAGTTCGCAGATGATGTGGCAATCTGGAAAAGTGCTGCAACACCCACGATAGCAGCTACAAACATACAACCACAATTAAATAGAATTAGTGAATACAGTGAAAAATATAGAATTAAAATAAACACAGCAAAAACTCAGCTCGTACTCTTTACGAAATCGACTAAACACAGAAAACAACAGCTAGAAATATATATGAATGGCACTCCGCTCCAGATTGCCCAATCAGCAAAATTTTTAGGTCTGACTTATGATTCAAAATTAACTTGGATCAATCATGTCAACGAAATTAAAAGTAAAATTTGGCGAAGAACAAACTATGTTAGGAGTCTAACTGGTAAACACAGTGGAGCATCTACAGATAACATTTTGAAAATATACAAAACATATATTAGACCAGTAATAGACTATGCAGCTCCAGCATGGGTAACTGTAAATAATGAAACAATCAAAACCAAACTACAAACAATACAAAACACACTTCCCGAGATCAACTTCGTCTAAATTCATTCACAATTACTCGAACATACCAACCATATCAGATAGACTCCTAAAAATTACAATTAGATATTTTAACAAAAATTGGATGAAAAATGATTTATGCGAACTAGATAGGTACCTCATACACGATGAAGAAAATCCTAAATACCTCTTCCCAATTAACATATATATTAAACATAAAGAAAAATAAATTAAAGTAAAATATGTATGTATGTAAACTCTAAATCTTGTATTTATTGTTTACATATTTATGTATTTTAAAATAATAATAAGATAAAATAAATAAATTGCCACCAGCAAGCTTGACTACTGTGAATAAGAGACTATAAATGGACATTGCCCTGAAAAGGACCTAACATACAAACAGTTAGGGAAAATACGTTCAGGAAGGAGGAAGAGGTGAAAGTGAACCTGATCCTCCAGGACAAAATACCCAAATACCATTGACCAAGGAGGAACGATGGATAACAGTTAGGGAAAATACGTTCAGGAAGAAGGAAGAGGTTAAAGTGAACCTGACCCTCCAGGGCAAAATACCCAAATACCATTGACCAAGACTGATTTTGTGTGTAGAAAATAACGTGACTTCCAATTTAGTGCTATTATATCTATGAAAGTCGGTTTTGGCTTCAGTCACTGAGACAGTGATTTTCTTATCTACAATTTAAAGTTACCGTTTCCTGCAAGATCTTGGTCTTCTTCTGGATTTTCTTCTTAGTCATAATTATAGGTAAAGTTGGGGTAAAAGAAACCCAACTTTTTCATGTCTCAGATATTTGCTTTTGAGATTTACTGATTGCAAGATGTTACACCAGTGGCGTAGCAAATGCGGTCCGCCCCGGGCGGCACGTGCCAGGGGGTGGCATTTTTAGGGGGGAAAAAAGAAAAAAATTAAAATAATAAAAAGCTAACAAAAAATCTGAAATTTTATACCAAAATGAAAATAAATATTTTGAGGACTTTCTGGAGTTTTGAAGGTTAACGGATTATCAACCGGGGGGGGGGGCAAATCTTACGACCGCCCCGGGCGGCAAAAATAGTTGCTACGCCACTGTGTTACACACTAAACCTGTCGAAAAACAATCTGACATTGATTGGTCTTAGTAATGCAGGTGAAAATTAATCAGTTCCTGTGTTTAAAAAAATTAACGAAACCGAATCTGCGACGCAATCCACCCACAAAATCTAACACATTACAGTTTGTAAAGTATTATATAATATTTGATTTGCAAAATTTTCTATATAAAACTTATATGAGGAAAAATTCTTTTTATACCTAAAAACAACAATTAATTAAGCCTGTTGTATTTTTCTGAAAAATAAAATAAAAATATTAACATTAAACTTGGTTTCATTTAGATCAATATCAACCACACGTATGTTTCATCTTTCTTAAATTTATTGTATGTGATAGCAGCATTCATTTTCTCTAAAACAATACGTGTAATAAAAAACATTAAATGAAATTCAAATTTACCTCAAAATAATTTACATTGTCAGAGACTGCATCATTGAATATCAAATTTTAATTTTGAGAAGGCAATAAGAAAAGAACTTAAAGGAACTTAAACATAAAAAAGGTAAGAATGTTCGATTTTATTCTTACTTTCAGTCTTGCGATTAGGCTCGTGTAAGAAATAGCCTTGTCTGACGTAAAATTTAGGCTGTAGTTCTGCTTTGAAATATCTTAGTTTTTTAAAACTCAATTCAGACTTTAGTTTTACTTGTAGGCCTAATGTACACTACAAAAATATTTAGTCAACATACATCAGAGGTATTAATTAAATGCTGTGCAGTCAGAGGAGCTGAAGTGCGGGGCACAAGAGTAATTATTAAGACAAGTTACTTCATATGTGTAAGTAAGTTAATTTATAAACGGAATATTCGATATATGGTGAATATGAAAATCCTCATTTCCCGTCTCCCTTTTTGTAAAGTTCTAATTTCAAGTTCCACCATTCTGAAGACAACTTATTCCATTCTGTTACTGTTTATCTCCATACATCTCCAGTCACTGTGTCTGAAATTGAAGTCTTTTATTAATTGAATTAGTACCAACTTTATTTCATTATACAATTTCTCATTAACTTCATTTGTCTATCTTGTTATCCTTACATTATACATTTGTTGTATAATGTTCTGTTGCAAAGTAAGTTAGTAGATGAAATAGCTTTGAACTTCATAATTACATTGTAATTCTCAAATTATGTAGCTTCTGCAAATGAATTATTTTTATGCACTTTTGTATGAACTTGCACCTTTTGAAATTTTTCAAGTATTTCATTGATTTTTTAAGAGAATGTTGTAGGTTTTAATGATTGATTTGATATCTTCCTACATTCTTTTAAAACCTTTACATAGTTTATAAAAACTAATTTTATCTTTTGTTTTTATTTGAAAACAATGTACATTTACATTCATTAGTTTTTCAGCAATTTTCTTTGCCCAATCTATTTGTTACTGATAGGGCCTCATGCAGACAAGGTCTAATACAGCAGCCTTGTCAGTGAAATGAAAATTGATACTGTTTATCACAAAATGACATGTTTAAACCTATCTTAGTTTGTTTCATAAAAAAAACTGATACTCCAATTTCTAATGGAACATAAAATAATAATGAAAGCTTTAAAAAAATTGGGGTTGTTACTGTAATGGAATTTGTTCCAGAACATCTTTTTTTTTTTTTTTCTGAGCAATGTATCACCAAACTAAGTTATTATTACCTTATTGCAACTTTTGTGCTGAATACAAAGCCTTATTGGTTAAGAACCAGTTCAAAAGAGTTTTCATTAAGTGTTTAGACCAGTAGATTGTGGCTTCTTGAAGCTGACATTACATAACATTATAACAACTGTGGTTCAAAAATAATGATTGTCCAAAATAATCAATGACACTAAATGTGTATTTAAGTTACAAGGTCAAGCTAGCATTATCTTGTTCAGAATTATTAGGACTATTTTCTTAATTCACTGGATATTTTTAAACTGAACTTCTTTAATGCTTTCAATTATTTTTTTAAATTCAAGTGGATGCTAGAAATATTCTCCTGCAGAAAATTTCATTATTAAGTTTCAGAAGCAAACAGCTGAGTCTTGGAGTGTGATTTTTACTGGTGGCCAACACTGTTTGACAGGTGTACAACCAGAACTGCGTAATTAATGAATTTTATTAATTGGTTATTCTCATGTGAATCTAAGTTTTCTGTTTTCAGCTTGTTTTGGGTTAAAGACATTTTCTAATGCTACATCTTAAAACCTTAACTATTTTTGCAGCACTATTCAAGTAGTACTTAGTTTAGTGTCATGTACATTTAGTTGACACGTATCAGAAGCTAATTGAATGGCAAGGTTATTTAAGCCATCTGTTGTCACCTTTAGTCTTGAATCACCAACTAGAAGGAATTGAACTAGCTAGCAACAACTCGCTGCCAACTCTCTACCAATGAATAGGGTTAATTGTTACATTATGAGGCAGCAGGTGCTTCTAGCTGGTTGCTTTTCCTCTGATCACCACTTGAAAACAAAGAAACCAATATAATTGATCACAACAGGGCTCAAATATTTTGATTACTTGGGTAGTTGTAATAAGTAAAACTAATTTCATTTAGTTAATTATTTTAGTGACATTAACTGATTTGATCATCATTTTAATTACCTAGTAATTTTACACAATACTAATAAAGTTAACTGTCAAGCTTAATTAACAAGCATTTCACACTGTTGGCTAATAATATAGTAAGCACCAGAAAGGAAATAGTTATGTGAAACTATGATAAAATTTGTGGCAAT
This sequence comes from Carcinoscorpius rotundicauda, assembly GCA_011833715.1. Classification (NCBI taxonomy): domain Eukaryota; kingdom Metazoa; phylum Arthropoda; class Merostomata; order Xiphosura; family Limulidae; genus Carcinoscorpius; species Carcinoscorpius rotundicauda. The sequence continues at coordinate 17,038,465 of CM022391.1, forward strand.
TATGATCACACAGTAGTTTATAACTTTTTTTTTTCTCATTGTCTAACAACAAACACAGCAATTAAATATTGAGATGTTGCAAATAATTATGAAACTCTACAAAAACATAAATTATAAATTTCATAGGAAAAGATCTTGATTTGCATCTTCGTGTGCAGGTGACATTTTTATACCCCAATTTTATACATAGTGTATACAGATCAGTAGTAATTAATGTATTAATATATGTATGTATATGTACACACACACACACACACACACACACACACACACACACACACACACACACACACACACTATTACTATTTCAGTTTTTAGGATCTGGACTCGTTTAGTACTTTATTTCATTACAGTTCCATATGTGTTTAAAGTTTAAATATGGTTTCTATTTTTTCATAACTATGAAAACCTTTTACTTTCAGAACTTGGACAGGAGCCAATTCCTTGAAGTGTCAAGACCAAATTTTTTGAGTAACCAAGTTTGAAAAACCACATTCATATAGAACAAGAGTGCTGTTGAATGGCAGATAATAAATCTGTAGATTTCTTAAGGCCCTTGTGGATGATCCTACACAATACTGTTTTCAAATCCATGAATGAATATACACGTGAAAGGCCAGTATGGCTATCTCTTATAGCCTTGTTTTTCAGACCTAGAGTTCTTTCTCAGGCTTATCGGTTGGCTCTTGCTGTCTTTGCCATCACAAAGTTTAGGAAGCTTGGCTTTCTTTGGATAGTGCTGTCAGCAGTGTTTGGATAAAAATAAATGTCCATAGACCTATTTCTTCCATTAACCACTTAACACTTATCTGATTTTTTAGGTATTCATCTGAAGTTTTAATCTGCTATATACTTGAGCTGTACATAATCAAGAGACCATTTCGATTATTGTTCATGCTTTTTTTCAACTTTGCTGGAATGATGCAGCCATGAAAAATGTATTCACAAAGGTCTTTCTGTTATCTCGGTTGTTTTTTGGGATTTATACAAAATATACAGGAGGTCAACTTACTTATAATTTTGTGGAATGTTACTGCAAGATTTACTTACACATGTGCAAGAACATTAAATAATGGATATGTATTAGAAGATTCATACAGTTAGAAGAACTTGTAAATTTAAAACTATTAAACCAATATTCTATCTTTTTTGCCTCTTGAACTTAAAGCTGATGATAAGTTTGACATTCTTATAACATTTAAATTTTAGAAAGAAAAAAATTTGAAAATTAGTCTTTGTTGGCAGTAAAGCTCAAATTTTTTGAGTGTGATGATACATTATTGTACATTAGTTTAACGAACCAGTACACTGTTGCTGTTAAAACGCTGCATCAAGTTAATTTTGGTTCATTAAAGCTCAGCTACACTGTTGAAGCTCTTTTTGTTTGAAAGTAATGTTAACAGTGTGCTTATTTTTGTAGATTTTTTTCTTGACTTATAGTTTAGCACACTTTGAACTATAAGCAACATACACACTGGTAGCAAACATATCTGTTGAAGATGGATAGAAATCAGTTAGAAACCAATGTCTTATGGGGGGAAAAAAGATTATATAACCTATCTTACTAAAGTAACAGTTTAAAAACAGTTTTTATGAATAGGTTTGCAAGAATATTTGTAGTTGTGAAATGAAGGAAACTGTTTATGGTTTTCCACTTAATGTATGTTGGTATGTATTTGAAGTATATACAGTTGAGTTAGAGAAGGCAACAGATGATTTCTGGGTAAGGCAATACTGTGAAAAGACCACCTAGAACATGATTTTACAATCAAGATAGTAGATGTAACTTGCTGGAGAGACTCCAGGTGTAAATAACTAGTTTTGAAACTCTTGGTCTGGAAATTATGTCCAACAAATGAAGTGGAATTTTATCTTTCCAAATTGGTAACAACCAAACGGGCACCAGAAAATTCTGTTCCTTCCTCTTATGCCTTAATACATTACAAAAGTGAAACACCTTATTGAAGTGAACTTTAAAACAATCTCTCCTCCCTACAGTTGTCATAAGCACAGTTTTGTAGTAAAGCTGTGGAATGTTTAGATAAAAGTAAATAGAGACTGAAATGAATGCATTATAAACAAGTATCCACATGCACATTTTAGCCAAAAGAAGAAAACCTTCCATAGTAAAATCAACCCCTTTTGCAGATTACATCTTCTGATTTAACATCCACCAGGTGGAACAAGGTTAGTGTTGTTTTGACATTGTGCCTTTAAGAAACTTTTTTAGTCTTATATTTTGTTAAAATGTAGATATGGTTGCCCTTCATCATTCACTTCAGTTGGTCAGTAATGTTAAACATATAATTGGTTACTAGTGTTAGATGTAATCACTTGGTAATTTTAAACATTATAATTAATCTCTAATGTTGAATACATAATGTTAAAAGTGTTGGTGGATTTAGGAAATTGTAATTTTAATCACACAAAATAGGTTCAGATCATTGTCGTACTTGTAATAGATTGTATTGCTTTAACACTGAGCAAGCAGATTGTGATATTTTCTTAACTTTGCATGGCTGCAGTTAATGATTGGTGAAACAGTATAAACCAATCATGGTAACTGCAGAAAGTAGTTTTAATTGGTAAAATAATTTATTAAGTTGTTACTACTGTGATATGCTGCATTTGTTTTTTAACTTGTATGTTTGTCACTTAATGTCAAGTTAAAAGTGGCAGGAACGATGTGGCAAGAGTGTGATTACATGCATGTTTCTGGCTGTTCTTAATTTGGAGTAAAATATTAAAGCTAGGAAATGAAGGTAAAAAATCTTTTTTTTAATTTTTTTGTCATAAAGAATGCTTAGATATTTCTGTATTGAAATTCAGTAATGAACAAACCAAATAAACAAGGACAATGCAGAAGTTGCTATGGGCTAGAATGGGATGCTGCAAAGGGTGTTCAGGATGAGAAAATGACAGATGAAAAAAGGTATACTGCAGAGGATGTTAAGTTTCACAAAGTGACAAATGAACAAATGGATACAGGAGAGGGTGGTAAGTGTGACAGATGGTGTTAAGGATGAGAAAATGATAGATGAAAAGAGGTACACTGGAGAGAGTGTTAAGTGTGACAAAGTGGCAGATGAACAAATGGATACTGCAGAGGGTGTTAAATGTAACAGTCATAAACCATGAGTTGCTGTAGAGGGTGTAAAGGGTGATAAAGTGACTGAAAGAAAAAGAAGGAACTTAAACACCAAATTGGTAAGTTGATTTATGGGTTGGTTTATGATGTAAATGATGCTATTTTGTAACTTAACGTAGAATATCAAATGTTGCAGATGTGGTAAGTCCACGTTTAAAAGGATGGGAGAATTTGAGGAAGAAAACTATATTATCACCAGAAGTTGAGTCAGAATTTGTGTCAATAACAGGTGATATCAATGAAACTATAAAATTGTTCATACGTGAAAACATTACCTATTCAACATAGCACCTTACATTGCCAAACAGGGTTCGTTTAGGCATTTGAGAAACTTCTTTTTTACTGGTAAACTTGTCATCCCCAATTATACACAAGGGCTATTTGCATAAGGCCTTTCCTGTTTTTAAGCTTATAGACTCGAGAGAATACAGCCAGTGAACATCATCTACCACCAACTGTTATCTGGCTTTACAGTTGCAAGCTGAAGCGTGGACCCTTGATTTACTCGGGTTAATCATAAGCAAAAAATTCCGACCAGCGCGTATCTATTAAAGTGAATTTCCATCGTTTATTAACAAGTGAATTGTACAGGATGACTGTGTGATTTGGAGAACATGACTGGTAATATTTCCCGTTTGTTACTTTACATCATTAAATACGTGGGAATGTGTTACTTGTACAGCCTGGCATGGCCGAGCGCGTTAAGGCGTGGACTCGTAATCCGAGGGTCTCGGGTTCGCGCCCGCGTCGCGCTAAACATGCTCGCCCTCCCAGCCGTGGGGGTGTATAACGTGACGGTCAATCCCTATATTCGTTGATAAAAGAGTAGCCAAAGAGTTGGCGGTGGGTGGTGAGGACTAGCTGCCTTCCCTCTAGTCTTACACTGCAAAATTAGGGACGGTTAGCACAGATAGCCCTCGATTAGCTTTGTGCGAATTTCCAAAACAAACAAACAACGTTTTATCACATGTAGAACACGGTTAAACATCAGTGTCTGTTATGTAATAATTAAGGAAATTGACGTTTTGTACGTGAGGCCTTTCTGCGACGTTGTAATCCTCTGTGTTAGTAATACATTTCGAAATGGTAGCGATAACTCTTGAAATTTGACAACTGTCAGTTGGTAGTGGAATTGACAACACGCATTGTTGAACATTTGTAAACCGTTTAAAAAGCAAATATAAAGAGTTTCGTATATTCATCGCTAATCAGAACCAAAAACCAAGCCGGGAATTAATATTATGACTAGTGAATATGTCATAGTCAGTGCTTTAAAATGTTGTATTGATTACAGTAAACTATATTACACATGAAATCTGTGTGAACAGAATATTCTTAACGATAAAAATACGCAGATATTTATTTATTAAAATGGCGTCATATTAAGATGGCTAATAAGGTGAAAATCAAATGAATCTCGTGTATGTACTTCTGTTAACATTGTGAAATTCACCAACTGAGTGTTAGTGTCGGCAACTTTGAGTACCATAAACTGAATAGACTTATTTTGTACGTATTACTGCGTGCATATTTAACAGCACGTGGTGCGTGTGAACTTGCAGGATATAATGATGCGTGCGCGCTCTCCCGAGTGAAAGGACACGCTGAAACCTCGAGACGTAACCCTGTTACCTGAATCGTGACCCTGAGTAATCAAATAACGTACTTACAAACAGAATGGAACTTCAACTGTTATATACAAGACGTATAGAAATGGGTAAGACTTTAGATATTTATATTTTACATTATACCCAGTTTGTTATATTACTTACAATAAAAGCCGATGTCACAGTTTGGTCATACCGTATATATTCATATATTTATACGAAATACCTGTAAATGCAAAATGAATGCAAGGCCTAATGATTATATTACGTTTTTTGTTCGCCGAAAGGAAGATTAAAAATATAATTTATGACGTGGGAGCCAAATATGTTATTGATTCCCAGCATCCTCTGCTGACTGTACTTTCGCCCTGTCAAGGCTACTCAGCACAACTTGGGTCAGTAAACCACGAGGGGGGATATACATCCCCCCGCCATAATTATAAAAATTCATCTTGTATTTGCCGTATTTTCAGATCATGAAACATGTACGTATTTATGGTTGTTGGACATTATCAAATTTAATAATGATAAAAAAACACAATTTCACCACTTTACGTGTTTTTAAATAATAACAATTCAGCTTTGTTGTTAAGTAATTTGTCGATCAGTGTATGTGCTGTGCTTGGACGAGAATAATACATTTTGAAAGTTATGAATAAAGTAACTTCCTGTGTCCTGAAGGCGGCTTTATAGGTAGGTAATAGTTCTTTAATGAAAATAACTTGCAGAACAACGTTTCGACTTTCTTTGGTAGAGTTGGCAGCTGACTGTTGCTGAGCGCGTGCCTTAGTAACGAGAGTGTAAACAGGCACGGGATTTTAAGGGGCGTTACAGTTAGATATTAGGTTATTAATTAGTATAGGTATATTATAAGGGGTTTCCTTTATATTGGTTTTAGTTGTTGTATAAGTAGTGCATCTTTGATTTTGCGTTTGTTTTATGTTTGTTTCCCTACTTAGTATCTGGGTGTTTTCTATGGTCATGTTTATTTCAGTTGCAGTATTCAAAACTGTGTGAAGGTATTTTTTGTGTTCTTTGAATCTAGTTTCCATTTTTCTGCTTGTTTCTCCTATATAGAAGTTGTGGCAGTCCTTGCATTGTATTATATAAATTGTGTTGGTGATGTTTGTAACTGTAGTTTTACATAGTATGGACTTCAGTTTTGTACTTGGTTTTTGAAAAAAATTGGCATTTACTGTAATGTGTTTTAAGTTTTTTCCAAGTGTTGGTTGTTTTCGAGCTGATGTCGGGAACACATGGTTATGCATCAATATAAAGTTTTGTTGTTTGTTGTATCTTGGGATTTATTGTTGTTTGTCTAGATGTGTATAATTTTTTACTCAGGTTTTATGAGTAAATTTGTTGATGTTGATGAAGTTTTATTTATTTCATCGTCAGTGTTATCAGATGAACATAGTTTTGTGTTTATTTGGTTTCTTAATATGTTGAGTTTTTTGTTTCATGTGCTGAGTTTCAGGGAATGTATATATGACCAAATTTACCAAAAAATAAATGACCTAAGTGTAATGAATCCAGTATCATGAGTTTTAGTTAATATTTTTATGACACATTGAATCACAAGCGATCAATTCAGCCTTAACCCACCACTATACTGGTACAGGTATGTTGATGATTTAATTGTTGGATTCACATCTACAGAACAAACACTTAGTTTTTTAAATTATGTTAACTCAATACACTTCAACAGGAAAAAACTCACCAAATAGCATTTCTTAACCTAGAACTGATACATAATTCAAAACAGAAATGCAGAAAAATCACCCATACTGGATTATACATTCCCTGGGACTCAGCACATAAAGAAAACAAAATCAAAGATGCTCTACTTATACAACTGAAACCAAAAATTAAACCAACATAAAGAAACACCTTTATACCTATACAAATTAACCTTACAACCACCTGCAACGCCCCCTACATTCCTGTACCCATTTATACTCTTGTTCTTGAGACAGACCCGGCAACGGTCACTTGCAATTGTCTGTTAACATGAAGCTAATCTAAGAAGGTCGAAACGTTATTCAGCACTTTATCTTAGAGTGCTAATACCCATACCAGTCGTCTTGAGAATGCATTTTTATTTCAAGTGGGTTTCTCGTCATCACTAAAATAACTTCCAGATATCTGTACTGAAAACAATGTAATGGCGATATATACATTTGTGAAAGGTAAGTTAAAGAACGGCATCGTGTTCCACGACAGTGGTTCGTTCCGGAATTTCAGGGAAGTGATAATGGCACATACTGTCAAAAACCATCTTTAAAAAAAAATACCTGTGAGTGGTGAGGGAACTCCCCAGAAAAGGTAAACTGAAGAGACTGAACCTTCTCTAGGAAGTGTTTTCCGTGCGTGACGACTCTTGAAGGGGAGAAGGAGACCATGTTGGTGATTTTTGGAGTGCTCACCCGCTTTAGTTGAATGGGGTGGTTCGGTTGGACTATGATCAAGGGAGTACCAGTGTTGGTAGTTTTTAACGGTTGTTATGATCGTGAACAGCATTCAAGACCTAAGGTTGTTAAAAACAAAATGGATTTTTAGATGTTAGACAAATTTCATTCATTTGTTCTTCACATTGTTATTGTTTCACAAGCCTAAGAAAACACGGCTATAAATATTATTTTCAAGCTAGGGCGAATCTATTATAAAATTCCTAAACAGGTCGTAGGACTATTTTTATGTTGATTTTTGAGAGAAAAAGGTTGTATCAGTTTTTGTCGCTTCTAGCCAAATTTCTTTCAAAGTTATTCAAGCATCGAAACCTACAGCAAAAACGGCTAGGTATATTGCGCCAAAGTCTATGCACAACTACTGAACAAACTCCTATAAGGTTATAGGGCTATTTTAATGTTGATTCGTGAAAGTAGATATTTCCACACTTTATAATTTAAGCTTTCCGAAGTTGCATCGTAGAAATGTGGAACCTGTTTTAAGCACTGTTAAACTTGTCGGTTATGGTCTGTTCGTGGGGACCCATAGGAAGGGGTATGTGCCCCCATACATATAACAAAACGTTGCACTATTGTTATGTAATCTAAACATGGAAGTTTATTTTTTATTAAAACTGTAATTTTGTGTTAATGTTTAATCACATAACATTGTTTTAGTTTGTTGACTTGCATGGTAAAAGCTGGTCCCGTACATATGTTTTGCCATCTCTCTCGAATATTACTGTAGGAGCCCATGGCTTCGTTTTATTAAAAATATTGTATATTTATATTGCTGTGTCTTCAACTTCATACTACGTTGAATATTCGTCATTTCGTTGTTGTTCTTTATCTCTACGCGGTTTTCGGTGACTATTTCAGTGATTTTTCTAACAGTAGACGATTACCACAATATAGTGGTGATTTATTCTATGACTTTCATACTTCACTCAAATTACCAGTGCGTATCTTAGTGCATTATTCATATTTGTATTTCAGAAGTCTGAGGAAAAATGGTTATTTTGCACTAAAACCTAGACAAATTTAGTATATGAAACGTTGACAATGCCCATGACATACATAAAAGTTGATTTATGTGGCTGTAAGTATATACTATAGACGATGTTGTAAGTGGCTTTCTGTGTACTTGACGATTGTTAAAAGTGTTTACACGAAACCTCATGTACAAACCCACCTGGATCAGTAAATAATGAGTAGGTGGAAAATAAGCCAATACGACAGTAATCTGTTGAAAAACGTGTAACATTCATTTTAAAGCATGTGCACGTATTTAGCGTAAAACGTATTTAAATTTGCGAAACAAGGTGATAAAAAAAATAATGCAAAATTGGAATAGGGGTCATCAAAAAGGTATAGAAACAAGTTGAATCAAAATGCACAGATTACATTTTCAAACTTACACCTAGCAACTAAAAAAGTAAACAAAGTAGACTGGAAATACTACAGTTCTTTGTTTCGTCTCCATTGGGATTAATGTGTGCTTTAAACATGGAATCAAAATAGGGATTTTTAAAAAAACTGAGAATAATATTGTAGACATTTTCCAGCTTTGTTTATTTTATAGTCCTTAGTTGTAGGCTTTGGGTGTTTATTCAGCTTATTTTGTGACAATCCCTATTCCCCTTCTTAAATTAAAATTTAACTCGTAAAGAAAATTTAGGCTTAATCAATAAAAAAAAATAGCATTGGATGTAAAAAGTATAAAAACAAAGCCTGTTTCAACATTCAGTGGTTTAAAATTAGTGTTCACCTAGAAAGTTTAATATTACGAGAAATACGTGTATGCTTTTTTTTGTTTCTCTTGTAAGCATAATTCTAAAGTATGTCAACAAAGGAACGGTTCACTTTGTATTTATTCTTTTCTCACGTTTACATTTCAATTATCTTGATTTCTTTTGTTGTTGTTTTTTCAGGTCGATGGATTGTGATCATCAGCGCCCTCTTGCTTGTAAGTAGTTAAATAATTATTATAGCATGTAGTTTTGTTTTTTCTTTCTTTCATCCAGGTAAATATTGCTTGGAATTATAAAAGTGATGAACGTTGTATGATTAATGTATTAATAACAGTATTATACTCCGATTTTATTAAATACATGATTCATTGTCAATTTACTTGGTGTGAACTTGTTATTAAATTTAGTAGAAAAGAAAGGTAGTGGGTGGAAACTATTTATTCATGTCTGTTATAACTGCTCAGTCCTAGATGTTAGCATGATTTTACTGCATAGATAGGAAATTACGGTTGTTTTCAAGTTAACACCAACATCCACCCCTTGTAGGTTGCTGATGACAATTAGCTCCTATGTATTATATCTCAAAATTAGGTACAGCAAAGGACAAGATAGCCCCTTATGTAGCTGTACTAGAAAATTCTGAAACTGCTCATAATGAAAATTTTCAAAAAATTGATTTATTTAGACCAAGTTTAGGGTTCAATTTTTTTACACCCATCAATATGTTGAGTTATATGTACATGTAGAGCCATTTTATATCACTTTCTTCACAGTACAAATGTTGTGGTGTTTTTTGTGATAGTGTAATTACTTTTAACAAGTTTTACTGAGCTTTCAAAAGCCTAAATATACTTACAGAAATAGATAAGTTTGTTTTGACGTATTCAACTGGCAACTAGTAGGTCCCCCCCCCCCCGACTTCTGTTTTGTATTCACTGCTCAGTGTGAACATTATAAATGAACTCAATTTAGGACTGTATTTTACCTTGAATTTTCTGGTTGAACTTTAAACATTTTTATAAGAGCTGTATTAACCTTACAACCTTAAAAACCTATGCATGTAACTTTAAGTGATACAAGTTAACACTAAAATTCAGCTAGTAATTTTTAAAAAAACCTTAACCAACTTTAATTTATGACAGATATTAGTCCAGTCCTAAAATAAAACTAGGTTGCCTCACTTAATGCATGTGGGTTACTGTCAATTTACTTTCACTAATTAATAGTTATAATATCTTTTCTGTAGCCATTTTCGACTGTGTGTGCAGACATGATGCGTAAAAGCATTGTATTTGACCTCAAAACTCCCAAAGTGTTCTACTGTCCACAGGAAAAGCCCACAGGGATGGAAAAGATGTTTGTTAAAGCCCGTCCACTAAATAAGTTGTGTGAATTTGGGGGTAAAGGTATCCCAAAATATCACAAGTCAGATTGTTACAATGACATAGATGAGACAGACTATGCTTGTAAAGAGAAACGTCGTATCCTGGTGAGTCTATAAACAGTATATTTTAACATTTCCTGTCAAAATTTTTAATGACAAAATAAAGAGTCCAAATATTTTTACACCCACATCTCATTTAATATTTTGGTAATTTTACCTAACATGTTTTTGTAATATTCAATAATCACATGGTATTTGTCATCAGACATATCACGATTTTAACACTACCTTTTGTTCCTAGTCTTTTAGCAGTTTTCAAGAATGTTATAATAAGTGTTTGAATTGCTGAGTGTGATAGAACAAAACAGTGGTTACAAAGCTCTTGTTATACATTATTGAAGAATGTATTCAAATATGTAAAAGATCTAAGAATTGTGTTTTGCCAGCTTGGATAAGGTGATCACACCCTCATAGTTGTTAATGATAATTAAATGTTTAATGTAGGATGGTTCAGTAATTATTTATTTATTTACAGATGCGTCTAAATCCTCCCAATGTGACAGGCTGGCATAGGAAGATTCCATGGTAGTAGCAAAATTTTCTCAACCCTAAATACTATTACTGTTTGACTGGTGTCTTCTTAAGATTTCAATATATTTTATAAAATGAATCACCAGGTGGTAATGGCTTTGGAATTGCTCAGCATTAAATGAAAATGAAGAAAACTTTATTCCAGAGTTAATGTAGTTAGCAGTGTACATTTGTTGCAAAGTGGATTTTAATATGAAATGACTATAGTAAGCATCTATTTTGATAACATTTAAACACATCAGGGGGTATAAAAAAACGTTTAACTTTATAAAGTTTTAGAAAGTATAAATAAATAAATAAAAACTTTGAGAGAATGATGCATGTAGTTTATGTTGGTTCTTCGCTGTCACTGTCCATGGTCTTAAGCACGTGCTGAAGAAATGCTTTCAAATCAGCTGAATCCAGATCCAGGTGAAGGAAATCTGAGACGACAGAAGCACAGCTGGAAAGATATTGTATGTTCATTATGTCATGGTAACTTCCACCCATTTATAGTGTACAACAATTCATGGAAGTTTTAGTGAGACATCTACTAGAGGTTTTTTCTGCATATTTATAAAGTATGGAACTAAGGTAAGTACAACTGCATACCCTCAGGAACTTCTACAAACTGTGCTAAAGTTTGGTTGGCAAAAAAAAAAATATCCTGATCCTTATAGATGTAATAATATAAGCATAAACTGGAAAGAATAATTAGAACAGAGCAGGCATTCTCCTTTAACCTTTTAATAAGACAATCTGGATAAAAAACAAACATGGTGTATGAAGCTGCTCTAGGAACAGGCCTCCAGTCATATAGGAAAAAATACGAGTTACTATAAACAATTAGCATCTTATCTAAACGTCACTTTTGTAAGTGGAAATATATTAAAGAATGTATTTTAATCTAGTAAACGAAACTTAAAACACTGGTAAATATTAGTTTCTAGTGGAGGTACATTTATGGCATTCTTAAACTTTCATAATGGTTAATATATATTTCTTTACATTGACGTAACAAGGTAAGTTTAAAGTTCAGAGATATATGAAGCATATATACTAAATCCTATGATTTTTACAGTTTAACAGATGTACATTATTTACCACTGAAGGTTTCTTCCAAAAATGTGTAACATTATCTTACCCTATTATACACACGTATGGATGGGGGAGACCAAGTGAACTTGTAAGGTATGGATAACTTTTAATACAACTACAATATTTACCCGTAACAGAAACGTATAGTAATAAACTCCAGTTTGTGTTAAAGTTAAGAACCTACATTTTTAGTTTAGCATCGGCGACTTCTTGGTTTATAGGAGGTATGGGCCGGTTCTGTCTAAATAATTCTGACACCTGAAATTATGTAGACAGCCATCACAAATCATTGAATTTATGTGAAACAGACGTTTAAAATTAAATTATGATGCCAACATATTATTCACAAAACACCTAAGCGGGAGCCTTTTAAGGTTACACTGGGAGTTAAAAAATATAACAAACACTAACATATATGCAACTTCTGTTCAAATAGGCTTGAGATATCAGAAAAGTTAGACCTGTTTGCCCCTTTCTATCAGATTAGTTGGTATTCCTGCAAGAGAAGCCACGTGATGGGCAAAACTTCCATCAGCCCTTCCATCTTTTAGCTGATACAGAAACACAAAATTATCTTCCTCTCGTAGCACGTCCATGGTCTTAAGGTACAAACAAAAAAACACCCTTGGTAAGGAAAGTAGAACAGTCAACATTAATTACTACTCTTTATAACTGTCATTCTTTCATTTTTCTGAGTGAGTTACTTACAGAAACACAAAGCTGTTAGTCTATAATTATACTGACAATTTGTTTGTATTTTGGTAACCTAAATTGTTTTTCCTTCTCGCAATTGAATGTTTTGATGTTATGAGAAACGAATTTTGAACATGCTTTTTTTTAATTTGTGAAATATAGGACAAGGATGTAGTTCAAAAATTTCTCATTCCTTGCATTATAAAATGATTTTAACAGAACAGTGCAAATAAATTCACGTACGTCACATATTAGATAGAAGAATATTAGTATTTATGGCAAATCTACTAGGAAACTATCAACTGTCACTCAGTAGCATCAAACTATCAATGTGCATAACAGACTGACTGTCACTCTTATAATGCATCCACACCTACAGGGTGGAGGCGATATGCAGATTCAAACCTGGATCACCAGTTTGTACTAATGGCCTAAATAATAAAGTCCAAGTTAAAACCCTAGTTACGTTTTTCACTTACCTGGTACTTTAGCAAAGCTGAAGGACGCAGAAGGTTAAAGATAGAGTGGAAATGAGTAGAGACGAGAACGTGAGGACAAGCTTGCTCTTTCTTCAACCAGAACTGAAGACTACACGTCAACAAAGCTAATCCATCCACCTAGATAAGATAAAGTATTTTGAGAGTACCGATAAATAATATAAGTTCACATCTATTCTTTGTTGTGTAAATAACTGTGTAGTTTTCTGAAGTGCAATGTGGTTTATTTGGTGTTTTATGGCACAAAGCAGCTGGACTATCTAGGCCAAATAGCTGGTAAAAAGTTAAAATACATTCAGGAAAATTAAAACAAAGATCATAAAATCAATGTCTGCATATAGTCTACAATGTTTAGAGAAAAACTGCAGTAATACAAGTTGTAAAGGACTTTCTGTAGCATAATTGTAATTATCATAACTTTCCGGGAAGGCTAACGGGTAAGAATAAAAACCACTGTAAGCCACCTGCAGTTGGCCTTTCTAGTCCTGGTTTTGAGATATTTAATTTGTCATTTTTAACTTTAAATTGAACGAGATGGACTGCAATTTTTAAAAGGAAATTACATTTAAAAAGTCTAATGTGTAAATCTTAAATGGCATTAAAAAGATTAATGGCCTCTAAAAACCTAAAAACATTTCCAAGGTGGACAGTGTCACCATTACCAATAATACTAACGTTATGGACAAACCTTGAGATATAACATATTTAAAATGGTGACATTGTTGAGAGTCTTAACGAAGACAAGAAAGTAAAATGTGGTTTATTGCAACCTGAGTGTTACAGAAACTACACACTGGTGCATCAATTCCAGATAAAAGAAAATGATGAGTTAAAAACTGTGACCAATGCGTAGTCTTGTTAGAACAGCTTCCTCTTTCTGATCCTTATGGAAGCAAGATGGCCAAAGTCTAATATAGAGTTTTATTTGGAAAAACTCGTTTTCATGTTGCTCACTCTTAAGTTGACTGCCAGCTGGCATGAAGCTGAGCCTTGAATATGGGACCGGCACATCGGTGACAGTGCCAGAACTGCAGTGTCGGCAAGCTCGTTCTCACGAATACCAACATGGCCCAATATCCAGAGAAACGGGCCAGTCGGTTTTGAATATTGGCAAGAACAGGGTGTGAACTAACATGAAACGATTCAAGGAAAGAAACAAGACAGACATTAACCATCCTCTCTACAGTCTTATAGATAGCTCATCAAAGCAATTGGGTGGTAGTTTGAAGGAATATTGGGATCCTTCTGAGGCTTAGAGAAAGGTAGGACAATAGCCTCAGACCAGGCATCAGGAAAAACATTCTCCTGCCAAATCTGGTTAAAAGCAATAAGAAGAATAACAGGAGAGAGATGATGCAGCATTTCATAGTGTATATTATCAGGTCCAACTGATGTACTGCCAGATTGAAAAATCAGTGTGAAGAGATGATTATAGTAATAGAGACAATCAGTTTGAAAGGAATGGAGTGATCTCTCTGCTCGACTCTTGATGGCTAAGAAGGTGGAGGAAGAAGTGCTAGATACCCAGCAAAAGCTTTCACTGAGAGTATCTGCAATGCTCTGGGTATCAACTAGTTCCTGGCCATCAGACAGCAAGATCGGGAGGGGGACAGAATTATATTACCCACTAACCTTTCGAATCTTGTCCTATATGACTTTGGAACTGGTGATAGAAGATATGCTGGTTGTGAACGTAATAATCGAAGATGCCTTCTGGCTTTTATGTCTTACCCACCGAGCATGTGCAAGGGCCGGGAGGAAAGCAATGCAGTTCAAGTGTGTGGGATAACTATGGAAAGTATCCCAGGCTCATGTTTGAGCCTTCCCTGCCATGTAACAGGCAGGATTCAACCACGGACGAGGATATTGTGGAAAACATGTCGAGGATTTAGGAATACATTGAGAAGCTGCTTCTAAAGTACAATCAATTACTGCTGCCACACAGTCTCTATGGATGGCTTACAGACAATGTCAGGATCAAGTTCTGCAAGAGCTGTGAAAGAGGTCCAGTTTGCATGATTCAGCTTCCACTGTTGCACATGAGTTGGGTGGGATCAACCATGGCTAATCTCTCAAAATTATAGGAAAATGATCATTGCCTCGTGGATTATGGTCAACCCTCCATGAAAATTGGGAGAATAGTGAAAGGGAGTAAATTGAAAGATCAATATCAACACTTCTACAGAAAGGGAGATGACAACTGTTTAATGAGAGCATCAAGGTCTGATTGATCATATGTCTCTCCAGATGACAGATAGAGAGAACAGTGATGGTATGACCCAAGGCAACATGGATGGCTACGGCCTCAAAGGGTGTGTTGAGTAGCAGACGGTGGGCACATGCTGATCAACCAACAGTGCTATCCCTCCATGCACTTGTCCATCACACAACCTGTCATTTCTGTACAAAGAAAACTGCTGACAGGTGATTGTACTGGCAGGTTTCAGAAATGTTTCCTGTAAGGAAAGACATACTGGATGGTAGGAAGTAAGCAGTGTTTTGATGTCATCTAGATTAGAACTACACCTCAACAGTTCCATTGTATCAAGGTGGCCATTTTTACTTATGTGTAAGTGAACTGGGTGGAGAACCCTCATGTTTACAACCATGTCTTTTTTTCTTTATTGTCTTTATTCAAGGGAGATCTATCAACCTTCATGTATCCTGCCCTGGGTCAATATGGCAGGTATTTGCTGTTGGAAGAAGATTCCAACAACTGAGAATGTGAATGAATGATTGTTTTGCATCATAGGGTAGGAGAAGGTGTATCTGCAGAATTGCCTGTACCCAGAACCAAAGGAAGTGGCTCTTGGGATTTGTTGCATTGTATGTAAGGGACAGAGATAGGTGTTGAAGTTGATCCATCAACTTTTTAACCATGGAGGTCAAAAGATTGTTTTGAGAATGATTCTTTTGGAGGCACAGAGATTTTTCTGCACTCCCATTGTAGTAGTGGAACGAAGTACAGCAGCACATGTCCGAGATGAAGTGGTAGACAACAACTTTTGAGCCTTAGGCTAAGTAATATTATGAATCGTTTTCAAATGCTGCACCTCTTTTCCATCCATGTAGGGCAAGAACGAAAGTAGGACAGGTGAGAGCCACTGCAACTGATGCAGTGAAGGTATATTTCACATTCATAAGTATCATGGTCCTTGCCATTCTAAGGAACCATGACATGACATTTTTGAGTGACTAAACCACTGACACTGGAAACATCAGAGAGCGTTTGGATTGTATGGGCCATACCCTACAATTAAGATAACCTACTTTGATGGTGGCAGGTGGATGTGGTGATGTAAATATCAGAAGGAGGATATGGGTTGGCATTGTAGTTCCATCTTTGCAAGTGGAGATACATCTCACTGCAGAAACTCCTTGAGTGCAGAAACCAGCAAGAATCTCTGACTCTGGGATGTTCTTCAAATCCCTCTCAACAATAACTTCTCAGGATGAATTCAAAGTAGCATGAAGTGAAACCTCAACAGGTATATCCCCAATTGCCTTTGAATGCAAGAGGAGTTCACTGTGAGATGTGGATGTTTCCATCGTTATGTCACCAGATCAAAGCTTCTTTACTGACTCTGGAGAACCAGCAAGTCCCTCTAGCCCTACTGAATGAAAAAGGGAGACATCTGCCCTAAAGGTTTGTCTGAATGAGAATGTAGGATAAGAATACAAGGTACAACAGGTGTTAGAGATGTTGAAGATTGCTGCTCAGAATCTTCAAGACATGGTCGATTATCTATGGACTGTTTTTCCAAATTTTATTTAAGTTTTTGTTTTCCATAATAAAAAAGAAAACTTCGGTATCCACTGACCCCACCCACCATGGAGCCCTGCAAGGGAACACACTACAATATCAAACCAGGACACTGCAGCAATGTCAGGGTTTTGTAAGAACTATATCGAAACACCAGTATTGGATACAATGTCCACAACACCTGTTGAGAACATCCAACACTAGTATTTGGTTTACCCTAGCCCAAGTAGACCAGCCAATTGACCCAGGATGGGCACCGCAAGGCTGCCCCGACTAAAGGAATTTAAGGCCAATGTGGTGTGATAGAGTTGGACCTCTTCTCCCCCTCACGGAGTTGCCACGCATGGCAAACACGTGGGTGGATGTTTAAATTCCAGAGGAGGTAAACTGAAACAGAACCTTCCCTGGGAGATCCCCTCACCACATACAGGAATCCACACCATTTCTTGTGTAAATAAAGATATGAAGGAGCCAACGAAGTGGTTGAAAAACATAAGTGTGTGCTCTGTAGATGTGAATCCAGCAATTGTATCCTCAACCTAGCTGCACTTGTATAGTGGTGGGTGTAAGGCTAAATTGATTGCTTTCAGTTAAATCTGTGTCATGAAATTGTTGGCTAGAATTGGTGATATGAGATTGCCCATACTTTAGCCATTTATTTGTCAGTTGTTTTCAGGGTAATGAATTCTTTAAAAGATTTGGTAATTGGTTACTGCGGTGCATGTGTGTCTATGTGTTGGCGTCTTGGATGTAAAGTTCTAAAGCTATCTTGCAGGTTTAAGTAGTTGGTACTTCTGTAAAGAAGGAGATTACATCAAAACTGGTCATTTAGGCTTTATGGTTTAATTCATCAAAAATAGATTTGAATGAGTCTTTGCATAAAGGAGCCAGCTGATGTTATGGGTCATAGTAGATAATCAGGTTTGTCAGTGCTGTATAGCTGTGGTATGTGCTAGCTGGTCTTGCATAGGTTTTTTGAGACTGTATTGTTGTTTTTTTCAATTTGTAGTAGCATTTTGTTGAGTTGGATTTGTGTGTATTAGCTTAAATTTGTTGGTATCTGATAAGATGTTATTCATATTTTTAATGTACTCATTTGTGTTCATTATTACTATTGCATTCTGTGTATTATCATGGTCTCATGAGTGTAATATTTGCTAGTTATCACTGTATATATTCCAGTACCAACCATTATCTTGATCCCATGAATGGAATATGTACTGTATTCCATTACATTTATTCCAATACTTACTATTTCTGTTCCTTTTCCAAACTCATCAATAATCACTAATGTGCGGGAAGTTGCTTTCTGTAAAGCATGGGCCATCTGGAATAATAGCAACACATTTAATGAATATTGTCAAAACAACTGTATGTAACATCTAAGACAAAGATACTGTGAGAGAAAAGTTACTGAAAATGTAAGTACACAATGGAAACAGAATAGAAGACATAAAAATATCAGCACAGAAAATAGTTGTTTGTTTCATAAGTTGATGAGATGTTACATCCATTTGAAAACTATTATTTATAGTTACTAAAAATGTGAACTAAATAAATATGGGCTACAGTCAACGTTTCTGTGAAATTCTTTGAATAATACAACTGAAATAACCATTTACAAAGACATGAGAATGTAGAAGCACTATTTGCACAACTTTATTTATACCTTTCCACCTGTGGGTTAGGTTAAAGGTTTTACTCTAATTGTGTTTGGAAATCCTCATCTAGCACATAACAAAAACAGGTTCGTTATTTCACACACTTGATTAATATCAATCATGAAAGTAGATAGGCCCAAAGAGACTGATTCCTGAGTGTGCATACGGGAGAAGATGTGGTCTGTGATACCTATCTTAGCAGAATCAGCAGGCACATAACTTCCTATGTGAGCCATGAATACAATCAGAGCCACCTGCAAATAATATTAAAACCAAAAGTGTGTATAGATACATTGCACAGGGGAATACAGAAAATATATACAACACAATGTGCATATACTTACAGTTACACTGCACACATTACCACAGAATAAATAGATAGTGTCTAACATAAGACATCTAATATTATACTGTTGGCTATGTTTTTTAAGTTGGAGGTTTGTGAATGTGATACAGTATTAGAGATAGCTATTTTTTTTTATAAAGACCATGGTTTTATCATTGTACATCAGATAAAAGGTCAGTTTACAAAATATTACCACACATGTTGAGTTTCACTGAAAGTAATTTAACAGAAAAGTATAAGGCCTTTTAAATTTCTTTGCAACAGTATTTGGCTTGAATTTTCTACAAATGATAAATCGTTATCTTGAAAAATCAACAGTTTCACCAAAACTGATTGAACAAAAAAAATCTTAAATTTTCTTTTACTTAAAATCACGATTTTAACAGTTTATTTCTTTTCTGAGTTTAATTAGTGACCAAACAACATAAAAAAAAACAACAACTGGTTTACAATATCTATTTATACCATCTTCAAATATTGGAATACATCAATAAACAGTATATTTAGTACAAGTATTAATATGGAAGAATGTACACATTATGCATCATGAAGTTTTCCACATCTTTACCTGTTTTAAATATACACTCTTGCCACTAGCGTTGGGACCAGTTACTATTATCATCTTTCCACCCGATAGTCCAGTGTAGGTGTCATTCGG
Source organism: Carcinoscorpius rotundicauda (assembly GCA_011833715.1). Taxonomy (NCBI): domain Eukaryota; kingdom Metazoa; phylum Arthropoda; class Merostomata; order Xiphosura; family Limulidae; genus Carcinoscorpius; species Carcinoscorpius rotundicauda. The sequence goes on from CM022391.1 coordinate 17,058,088, forward strand.
TACAAATGTTGTGACACACAGTTCTTGGAGAGGATGCCTTCAATATGTAATGTATTTCAAGGATATATACTCAACGTACATTTTTACAACATAAACTTGTGTCTCACTTTAGTACGTTTTAAATATGAATTTATAATAAAATAAATATCAAGTTGTCAGAATTTTTTTCAGAAATTATTATGAGCAAGAAATAAAAATGGCAACTTTTGTTTAGTTAATTTTTTGAAGTTTTTATCATACTACATATCAGAAATAATTAAAACCAACAAATTCTAATAATAACAGAAAATTTTAAACAAACTCATATAGTTGATTTCCAAATATCAAAACTGCACCATGTGGCATAGATTCCAATCATTTCAGGAACAAAAAGTTTCAATGGCTGTGGTCCCTTTCTAAATCTTGTATACTTTTTGTTAGAATCCATTGTTCATCCCTACAGGCTATCAGTGGTTCACAAGGTATGTCTGTAGACTTACAATGTCAGGAAATATGTTTTGATACCCATGGTGAACAGAGCATAGATAGCTCATTGTGTAGCTTTGTGCTTAATTACAAACAACTACACCCTTAAATGACAACCAGTAACCAAGACTTTAGTAATCAACAAATTATTATTCAAACTCAGTGACATACATAGATTAGGATCTCTCTTATCAGTTGGCTCTAAATATTTTCAAAGCTAAGCCACATTAGTAACTGTTCAGACCACGTGCTGTGACATGATGGCAACAAAAGGCAATAAAACTATTAACAGAGACGTAAAATCACATGAAATAAAGACACTGATCCTTGTATTTTTAAGGGGTGTGATATTTTATAAGTATCAACCTATGCTTTGAGAGTATGGGGGAAAAATTAAAAAGGTTTGAGAATTGGGCTTTACAACTATTAGAAATAACTTTCTGAAATGGCTTTGTGAAATGAACTGTTGGGGAAAGATTAGTAGCTAACTGTTTACCATCACTGTTATATGTGTTAAGTCAGCTGATATACAGGGTGTCCATAAATTATGTGAACCACTTTAAAAACTAATAACTTCAAATATATTATAGATAGAACATTCCAGTTTTAATTAACTCGATACACAACCCAAAACGTTTTGTTTTCCTGTTTAAGTACATTTCCACATGTGTTGTTTTTCACTTGATGAATGTCTAGATGATGCTCTATCTCCCTACAGATGTTGTTTAGCATCCAGGGAGTCAAATACTTTATCGCATTAAATATTCCATGGCAAAGTTCCACAGTGTCATTTAAGGATGTCAAATATAACTGATCTTTCACAACCCACTCACAAGAAAAAGTACAATAGGGTTATGTCAGGAGAATATGAGGGCCATCGTGTTGGTCATTTGTACCAATCCATCTTCTGGAAATGTGTTATTCTGGAATTCCCAGACATTGAAAGCAACAAACATATACTGAGACAAGAAAAGAAACTTTACTTTTGTTTGTCAAGTTAAATAAAACTGATTTGTTCTATCTATAGTTTTTGAAGGTATTAATTTTTAAAATCTGTCAATTAAGTTACAGACGACATTTGTAAATCTATTTGTCTTGTGTTTCATTAGTTTTTACATTAGCAAACGCAGTAACATTCTTCTTTTTTATGGCAGGAACACAATATGTGGACCTTTACCAGAAATAACCAGTACACAAACAAGTTCAGAATTTGAGGGTTAATTTATAATTTATTGTATGGATTATTTTAGTTAAGTCTATGTAAGGAAAATTACAATAATCTTAAAGAGAAAGTGTCACTCACATGGTCTTTTGTCATTATTTTTTTATCACATGACAATTGAAAATGTGGCAAAACACAAAAGAAACATAAATAACCATGGATTAAATTATATTTACACGTAAAATATTCAAGCCATTTACCTATCATTGGTTGAGCATTTTAAACTGTAAGAACAGTGGAGAATAACAAACTCTCAAAGTACCAAAAGTTAAATGGGGCCCCTTAAACAGATTTTTGAAATACATTTTGTTAGGATACTACGGTATTCAATATTTCCAATCATATGAACCTAATAGCCATAATCAGATTACACAGTTCAGGAATATCCAACTCTAATTTAAAACAGTTGACCAGTGGGAGGGAAACTAGTTAGTAACATACAACACCTGCTCTGAACTGAATACTGGGTTTGACGGTTACTTTTACAACATTTACTCAGTTAAAACTACAAAAGGCGTTTAGTGGTATATTGTGGATTCAGAAGTTGGACCTTCTAATCCACAGCCCAGTAAGTTAACCAGTTTAGTTAATGAGAGAAACAGCACACATTTACCCAAGATCATTAAATTACATTTTTAATCATATTTTATTCAGGTGTAATGTAACAAACAAGCAGAAAAGACAAAACAGTAGGTGAAATTGAAAGAATTTATGACCTCTGTTGAAAAATAAATCTTGAACACATATATACAATCATTAAACAATTGGTCTGCTGAGTAATAAGGAATTTAACCAAAGGTCATAAAATTGTTCACAAACCTAATTTAATTAGGCTACTATACAGAAGTAAAATGGACTCAAAATCCCATAGCTATCATACATGTTTCACCATTACAAGAGGCCTAACAGTATTTATTTGTTGTTGTTTTACCCAAGCCATGCTTGATGAGTCTTGAATAGGTGAAACTGCAGTCCACAACACAGGATATGCTCAATCAAAGAATATAGGTCTCTACACCATTGATTCTCTTTTCAATTTCACATCTGGTGAAAAGGAGATATTTAACATATGTATACAATCAATAAGCTCAGTATTACCTTCCTCCTTTGATGCAGACAATATTTTCATTGGTCAGTTCAGGCTTAATGTAATTAAACTCCTTGGCCACTATTGCTAATGAAATGAATCTGTAAACAGAATACTATGTTAGGTTTAATGTGTTTCATATATTAAGTATCTTACAATCTCCAAATGAAATACTTATTAAGTAATTTTCAATAATGCTCTGATAAGTTATTTACTTAAAGAATATATATCATGGTGATGTCATGATATACGATTAATACACAATTAATACTGCCTTGCTCACAAAGCATTATTTATTAACTCACTGTTCATTTTTATATATTTCACCTGAATACTTCCACCATACAAGATGGTTTTTCAAGTTTTTCTTCCATTTAAAGGAACACCACAGCAGCGTTTATTATATTTTCAGGTTATATATATGTATGTACAAAACATTATATTATAAACAGCACAAAACATAACAAATTATGATTTTATTTTCTTGTCATGTGTAAACAGAAGAAATCTAGACACCCATTATTTGTTTGTAACTTAATAGAGAAAAAAACCCACAGAAAAACCTACGCATCCAGCTGGGCAGAATATGTGACCACATCTGTAAAAACGTTGGAAACTTCTAGAATAATATTTTGTAGCCTGTGCATTATCTGTGTCTCATGGTCTGGAAGAGAAGGTAAATATTCATTAGGCACTGAAGGGTTATAAAATAAGTCTACTTAGAAGGTTATTAGAAAGTACAAGTAATCAAACATGAGCTTTATCTGTTAGAATATCTGATGTTTGGCTATAAGTTAAAAGTCTCCAAATAATTTTGAGTATTACTTGAAATGTCATAGGGCACCCACTTCCAGTGTAAGTTAATTTTCTGGAATCGACAAGTGATATACATGACAAAAGGAGAGTACTCCTGTATCATTCATAACATTATTTAAAGGGTTAAAAATGACACATCTCAAGGAAAATATTATTTATTAATTTCTGTAACATGTTATATGTTTTAATACCACAGAAAAAATTCACAGACAAAATCTTAACATTAATAATTTTTAAACACCAGTTTATAGAAATGTGTCTTCATCCTGAATGACAGTTTAAATGAAACACATGATAAACAATCAAACCACAGACCCAGTTGTCACTAACTTAGAACTCTTGACCAGAAGAGCCTGCTATCTTTAATGAAACAGTGGAATCAAAATTCACATTAACAATCAAGCCCTGAACATTCTATCTGTAGCTTGGCACATTAAATTCTAGTTTTGTAACCAGTCCCAGAGAACTGCAGGTATGTTACTGCACCTAAAAAATGTTTACCTATGTTATATTAATGGGATATGTTTCACATGGATCTAAAGTATTTTCCTCAAAGTTTAAAATATTGTTGTAAGTTACATATCAGTAATATTTCACTGTAGATGTCCATCACTAAAAAGAGTTTGTCATGACATCTCAAAGCTTTGTGAAGTACAGAGAAAACTAGATTGATATACAATTACCAAGCAAAAAGAGTTCATTAGTTCAGTAAAAGTTATTATTTTACGAAGTGAGTCAGACAAGTCTTTATTATCAATTGATTAGCATGCAAATTTTGAAAGTAAGTTTATTTCTGAACTAGGTACATTAAAAGTATCAAAATATCCATTCAAACACTGTCTGCAAAATTAGGCCTACTTATAAATGTAAGCTATAGCAAACAATCATGAAGAGATAAATTTATTTATTATTACATGGATTGGAATTTGTTTATAAATAAATAAATCAACTTTCCAAACTACTGGATAGAAGAAATGGTTGGTATATTTTTGTGAATATAAATTATAAGAATTAGCTACATGCTGATTACATTCAAATAAAAATCTTCCTTGTAGTAAGTTTATAATTATAGAACTTGTCTCTTTTTGCAGCTTATACATTTATTCTGTGAGTAACATTTTCTTGTTTCCTTGTATTCATTTAATAAAATGCCCAAACTGGTATCAAAGCTTCCTTCAGATATCTTTATGGAACCAAAAAAAGATTCAAAACAACCCACCTCTAATTTCACATTGGGTATCCCCTAACAAATTGTCCAGCTCTGTAAAAAAATCCAGTTATGAAATCAATTGAAAATACCACAAACACTAGAAACTTTAAAAGTAGAAACATGACCATTACTGGAAACTTTTACAAGGTTTAACTATTTATGCAATAAAGAAATAAATCTGTTATAACTCTACACATTTTTTTTATCAGATTTTTGGCAATGAGCCACAACAGAAGTATACTAAAACTGACCCAGGTATATAATTTTTATGTCAGCTATTCAATAAGATTGGAATAAAAGGCATTATTCAAAAAAATAAACAAGAGGGATTCTGTATTTAACACTAAACACCATATAATGTGTGCTAGTACTATTTATATTGTCCACCAATCAGTATAAAAATACACTGTTTCCTAATACAATTTTAATTACATATATCATCTGTATTAGTAATGTATAGAACTACTTGGCCAAAAAACTACATCAAATAGAACAATTCCAATAAATAACAACCCCTCAAACAAGTAATGGATTTACATGTTTATTACTTGCTTTTACTATAGAATATTAACAGGAAACTGTGTACCCAATTAATCCTGGTTTAAAAATTTAAATCATTACAAGTGCACACCTCTTATAAAAATAGAAACACATGGATAATAATTTGTATTACAAACCTCTTGTACTTGCAGTTTTATAATGAGCAACATTGTTGGACATAAACTGAAAAATGAAAGAAACAAATCATATACAACAGAAGTGACAGTACATTTTAAATGTTGAACTTGGTGTAATATTTACAATAGAAGTGACAATGCATTTTAAATGTTGAACTTGGTGTAATATTTACAATAGAAGTGACAATGCATTTTAAATGTTAAACTTGATGTAATTAAAGTCTCAGCCTATTTTATTTGACTGAAACAGCATATATTTCAGAAATTCAACTCTTGGCTACAAGACAATACAGTTTAACTATTTAAGATTTGTGAAATACTGGGTTTCCTTCCAAGTTAAAAGCTGGAAAAGTTTCATATGCATGGATGAACGTGGCTAACAGATCTTTTTACTGACCTACCAAACCATTGGACAGAAAACCAATGATCTATATTTAATGTCCAATAAAGATTTAATTATTTAAAATGTGATTACTCTAATTGTCATGATATTGTTAACACTGTAATGAAGTTGAATACATTCTTGTGTATGTGTAGGTTGAGGTTGGGAGGTAAGATCACACCTTCTAGTGTATACTCACGTGTATAAAATAAGTTCAAGATGCATAAAAAACAATCTCAGATATGAACACAGCACATCACTTTCAGTAAAAATTACATTGTACCTTCACTAACCATTCCATTCTCCCTACATAGGTAACACTATCTCTTACAGATTCCTGTTCTGACATTTCCACAAATCTTAATACACTTGACAAGCTTCAGTGAATGTGCTATTTCTTAGAATAATCCAAATAAAATCCTCACCACAAACTCCAGTCCTGGGAGTTCATAGTTGCTTGAAGCCAACATTTCATCTGTGAGTGGAACAGCTAATAAGTACCCAAGCTTAAAAGAAAATAAATTTTGAGTGTTTAACTTCACATTTATTAAAGAAAGTAAAGCCTGAAGGATAAATTTTTTATACTTCACATTTACTAAAGAAATACTTCAAAACTACAGTTTGTGGATATAATTTAATACATATTAAACAAAGTAAAATTAACAAGTTAATGTTTGTAGATGTAACTGTATATCTATTAAAGAAAGTAAAACCTGCATGTTAACATTTGTAGACGTAACTTTATTTATTAACTCTTAAATAGCAGCCATCATCAATTGATGTTGCTACCTTCAACATTCCTGTTGTTTAAGGGTTAAGGAAAGTAAAACCTGTAGGTTTAAAATTTGTAGATATAATTAGTACAGTTCCAAGGAAATCAGCTAAAGTTTAAGTTTAAAATCAACAGAGGAAGAGTGTCCCAGCCTGAGTAGTAGTAAGAGTAAATGTCTCTTTAACATAAGCCATTTTTCAGTGTATAAGTTTTCTTTCCACTTTTTTTATTTTCTATTACAGTTCCTATGTTAATAACCTTTAACAAGCACCATTCCAAAAGCTATCACAGCAACTAACATATGTAATGTACTGTGTTCTACACAGATTGAGAAATACTTAACATGATCCTCCTTTAACTTATTCCTTTATTACCCATTTACTCTGGCAAATTAAATTCTATAATATATAGCGAGTTACATGCAGACAGTAAGTAAATGTCTTTGTAAAATATTAGGTTGTTCAAAAAATAATGGCAGATTTTAAATTTTAACTTTAACAAAAATAAAATTCAAAAGCAACTTGTATTAATCAAAATGGGAACTACTTTTGCCAGTGAGAAACAAGATTTATGCCATGACAATATAAATCTGAAATCCTAGAACTCAAAAATTCTTTAAAGCCATTCTCTGCTACTGGTATGTCGTTGAATCATTTGACCTGTAAAAAGTTGTCCAAATGCTTGAAAAAGTAGTAGTTGGTAGATGACAGGTTCAGAGAGTAAAGAAGATGAGGCAATGTTTTGTAGCCCAATTCATTGAGAATTATCATGAAGTAAAATTGATCCTCTTATACTGATGCTGGCATTTCTTTCATGTAACATCCGATGCATTTCTTCCAATTCTTGACAATAAACCTCTGCAGTGATATTCTGGCCCTGACCGAGCAAGCTGTAATGGATAACACTGGCCACAGACTACCATACAGTGATCATAATATTCTGTTGGTGCAACTTTGGCTTTGGGAAGTGTTTAGGAGCCTTGTCACAGTTGAGCTGTTGTAAATATCACTTTTTGCCATAGAAATGGGTAATTTTTGTTGCATGAAATTATCATAGAGCAGAGTTCAAAATGGTGATTTTTCTGACTCGTACTAAGCTTGGGTGGAACCTGCACATCAAGATTTTTCACTTTTCCTATTTGCTAAAGATGGTTTGAAATTGTGGAAATATCGACACCCAATTCTTGTGCCATTTCCCAAACAGTTTGGCATGGGTTTTTTTCCTCTAATACTCTCAGTTGGTCATTTTCAACAACAGAAGAACATCTTCTGTTCTTATCTTTAAGACTCACATCTCCATTACAAACATTTTGGAACCAATACTGTTCTGTACATTTGGAGGTGGTTCCTTCACCCCATGTTTGGTTGATGTTGCAAGCTGTTTGTGATACATTATAACTAAGTCTGAGGTCATGGAAAATAATGGTGTGCAACTTTTTTTTCCATCATTAATTGTAAGGGTCTGAAATATTGGAAATAAAGTTTTAGAAAAGAATAAAGACACTAGTGAATAAAAATAAAGCTTTAGTTTTCCAATGGTGTATATATATATATATAAAGTTTATTCCTATAAATGACTAAAACTTTAATATAAAAATCAACTATTATTTTTAAACAACCAAACCAACAAGTAAGAAAACTGTACATAAAAATATTACAATTAGAGCACTGCTATTATTAACCAATAAACTTGTTTATAATTAGGATAATTTGTTTCAGACAGACATAGTCTATATCGACTTTTGTTTTCTTACATTAAAGAGTAGAACATACTGTATGAATAAACCGTGTTTAAATTAATAAAAACAAACTTCAACTATTAACCAAGTACAGTGTATGTGTAAAACTCACCAAAACAAACATGAAATTCAACATTTGTGATTTTTTTTTCAATGTTTGTGTTTAAAACAGTTCTATAGCTTAGAGATGTACAAGTTCTGAGGCTACAGTGTCCAATAAGATTACCACTTGAACACATGGCAAAATGACTACTGACCTGTGACAAATTGGTGGCTTACTTCTATCACCTGTTTTTTTAAATATAGTATAGTTACTTCTGTCAACAAATTATTGAAAATATTATTGTGTATCTTTCTGTCCCTCTATATCTATAAAAAATACAGTTATTTTTTTGTCATGTGGCACAAATGTTAACACATTCTCCCCAGTTTTGACAATTATAAAAAAACTGTTGGCCAATGCTGTTCTACAACAACTATTCACAATGTTCAACAATGTGACAGTTTCTTTAACTGCTTCTGTGATGGACATAACTAAGTGTGGTAGTACTTAATACTAACACCAATAGAAATTGTGATGAAACAAAATGGCAGCCCAAAAATTGCCTATTCAAAATGACTTAAAATGTCTGAATATTAACAATGATTATTTCACTGCATTGAATCAACAAAACTAAAGCTTATTGTATTTATAAAATCTATGTAATAATATCGAAAGTTTTAATGTTACAAAATCTATTGAAAAAGAAAGCCAACAGTATAGAAATTGAGATAATTGAAGTTAAAAAACATTTTTATCTCTACTTTGACTTAGATTAACATTGTTACAATGATTTTCCAAAGTAGGAATAATCCTTTTTCAGTATTAAGTAACTGAGTTTTCACTGTTTTGACTTTCTTCTTTCAATACTTTAAAACTTTTATGTTTTTACCACGACTAACTAGGTTATCAATCCCTGCTTGCCTTTATGAAACTTTTTTATTATATTTGAATAAATTACAATAAATGCTAACAATGGATTGTGTAACTACTAAGTTCAAAACTTAGGATGTTATTAATACATCAGCCATGGTGGTTAATCAATACATTAGATTAGGAATTCATTAGTATATTTACAAAGGAGTTTATCAGTGTATTTGTCAAGAGGTTTATTAATACATTTCTAGGGTTTCATCAGCATATTTGTCAGGATATTTATTAATACATTTGCCAAGGTTTCATCAGTGTGTTCCCATGGTTACCTGGGGAAGGTAAATCACTTGACATTCTTTAATTCCATCACTAAGCTGAGATAGCTCTTGTTGGGCTACCTTTGTCATAAAATCTGGAAGTCCATTATACGTCCACTTCTCTGGAATTAAAATATTTAAAACAAATACATTTATATTTGGAGATTTATTTCAGTAAACCTTTATAATAATCTGAGCCACTGGATGACACTTCCTTATCAAGTAACGGGCAAAATTTAACCACAGTTTATTTTAATTATTTTTTTTCTCATTGTAAACTTCAAATCAATTTTGTTTTTCGTTTTGAAACTTGATAAAAGAATAGAAGAGTAAAACATACTATAAAGTGGAGCATTCAAATAATGTCCACACTTCTGAAAAAAACAACAACTATAGAACACACAGTATTTTGTGTGACATTACAACATAATAATTTCTTGTTTAATACCCTATACAGGTTTCCAGTTTAACCCATAACAGTATCATCTTGATCTGTGCATTACTCTGAGTGCTTCCTTCTGGGGCCAAAAAGGCCTTTTACCCAGTCAAGAAATATCTATTAAAACTTATTATCAATCTTACTTTGATGTAAGTCACACAATCCACGTAAGACATTATCTTCCATAATAATGTCAAAATACACGATATTCTTCCTGAACAGCAGAGTACAATTATTTGATAGGATTCAAACATACTGTTTTCAGGTACTCCATAACTCTAGCAGTTTTATACAATATAATTCAAAATGTTTTCAAGCACTCCAAAACTCTAGCAGTTTTATATGATAAAATTCAATCAAAATGTTTTCAAGCACTTCAAATCTCTAGCAGTTTTATATAATAAAATTCAATCAAAATGTTTTCAAGTACTCCAAAACTCTAGCAGTGTTTTATATGATAGAATTTAATCAAACTGTTTTCACGTACTCTAAAACTCTAGTAGTGTTTCATATGATATAATTCAATTAAAATGTTCTCAAACACTCCAAAACTCTAGCAGTGTTTTATATGATAAATTCAATCAAAATGTTTTCAAGCACTCTAAAACTCTAGCAATGTCTTATATCATAAAATTCAATCAAAATGTTTTCAAGTGCTCCAAAACTCTAATTGTGGTTCATAGTCTCAGCAGGTATCACCGAAATAAAGAAATAAAAATGTCAAATATAAAATTTTAACATGTATATAATTTGTAACTGGATATTAGAAGTTCCTAAACATAACATACATACTTTGATCCAACTCTTCATCTACTCCAGGCTTAACGACAAAATGATCCTGGTTAACAGATTCATCAAAATCCACCTAAAGAACAAATATTTAAAAAGATTTGAGTAACTAGCATTAGAAATAAGAAACATGTACGTTGACAAAGAATGTAGCACTGAAAATAATTGTATGTCAACATTTGAGGTCTTACTATTTAAGCAAATAAGCTGTATACAAAAGTATGGTAATAGCTAAGAATAATGAAAAGATTTAATTATTTATTCTTTTACTTAAAGCATTAAGTTACCAAGGCATGGATTCCTCCAGCTCACCTTACTTGTTTCCCATTTGCTTGGTTCAGAATAAAAACTCTGGAAACTTCTAACCCAACAGTCCAGTGCTGAAGAACACTAACAACAAATGTGCTCGAATAGGGCAAGTTTTGCCCCATGGTGTTTCTGACCTTTGCAATAAACAAGCTAAGACATGCACTAAACAATTAGTAAACCTAAAAACTGTAGGTGTGGGTGCCATTATCTTCCTTTAATCTCAACATGTTCTCAAGTTTCACAGTTTTTCAAGATCTAAATTGGTACTATTGTTATAAGAGCTATTGGCCTTCAATGTGATCTTGACCTCTGAGCTACATTTACAAAGCATTATATAAATTGACTTTGAGATGAACACAAATCTCATACAGATTTGATCAAAATCAAACAAAAACTTTTACAAGCTACATTATTCACACATACAAAGTGACACATACGAGTGGAAATGTGACAATACAACCTTGATCTTTGAGTTGCAGTCACCTAACTAATCCTTTTAAGACACTCAACCTTTTCTACACATTTGATCAAAATCAAATTAACAACTTTTAAAGATTATACTGTCTACCCATACATCCACATACACACGAAACTAAAAACAATATCCACACTCTCGGATAAAATAATTATTAGATACCTGCATTAACTCAGCAAACCTGTATGAAATTCTGTCCATACTGTTTAATACCTTGATACATAAAACCTTAAACACATTATAAACCAAGAATTTAACAACATATGGCTCAACAAGCTTTTGAAGATTATCTTTAAGAGTTCATTAATATTTGTACCCAATTAAAACACAGTTATCCATATTAAAATTAAAATTGTTTTATTTTTGCTATATCTAGTATTAAAAGTTTAAAAGCTTTTAATTAATTCTTACAAAAAAAAAGTTCAACTACACGTTGTTAGGTGGTTATTACTCATATCATCATACAAATTAAATACCTTATACCCTTTAGGTCTAAATAGAAAACAAAATATTTCAAACAGTCATATTTAACCTTCATAAAATTAAACTATGTGTATGCATGCACTATCATTTTTACAACAGAAATTGCCTTCAGTAGACAGTTATTATCATTTAAAAATAAATACCAATTTTGTACAATATACAAAGTATCTAAAACTAAGAAACAGTTAAGTTAAAAACAACTATTAATCATTTTTGCAAATATTACTTACTATTTTATAAATTAAATTAGCCACTCTGCACAAGTCTGACGTGAAAGTTGTCGTAATCTGAAATTATAAAAAAGTATTTTAACCCCCCAAAAAAATCCCATAGGTCTCTGTCATAATTTCATAGCTCCATTATGTCGAAACTTTTTCTAAACAGAAAGTTTGTTTCACAAACAAATTAACCCTATTGCCACAGCTATCCTTTACTGTGCAAGATGCAATGTTTTAGTGTCTTACGTTCAAAGTTTTATTAAACTAGTTTTTGTTTGTTATACCAATCAGTATAAAAAGCTCTTGGCTAATAATCCATGTTTTAATAGGATACAAGTTTAAAGTCACAAATTCTACAAGGCAATATTTAAAAAAATTCTACATTTACCCTAGTGTAACACATTTGCTCCAGGTATCTACTCATGTCTATTATATCCAACACCCCTCAAGAAACTATAAAATTTTTACTGCTCAGAGAAACCATAATTTTTATAGTTTTCAATTTTGTTTGATTTCATAGCTATCAAATAGAAAACCCCTTCAGCCACACACACCTTATATATAACCTATAATCAATAAAAAGTTAGAAGTATTAAATCAATAAAGACTTTATGTGAGTACAAAAAAATCACAAGGTTGGTTAATTTGACCGTGCCCATGTTGAGAGAGTCAAAGGCATATTAACATATTTCTGACAGTGATTATTGAAATAAAAGTAAATTTTACATATTATACTAATAAGTAGATGAAAAATTGTCTCAATATTCACTATCAAAATTATTCAGTGAGAAAACAAGTAATTCTAAAAAGACTTGTTCCCAATGGACAGATAGCAGGTTTAAAGACTTGTGTATGAATACTTGTGGTTCAGTTTTCTTTGGTGTACATTATTGTGCAAAAGTGTTGGGACAAAATCAAAAGTTAGATTTCAGGCTACTTTCAAAGAGCAATGGAAGGTAAATCGTGGATGAAACATCAAAATTGTTATTAATCTTCATATTTAGTACAACAGAAACTCAATGAAATTTCTAGAGTTCAGTAAACAGTTAATACGCTGTGTGTTCCTCTTCTGTTGTAATTACTACAGATAATCTTTTAGGCATTGTTGTAACAAATTTAATCAAAGTGTCCTTTGGGATTTTACTCTAAATGTCTGTAATACACTCTCATAAGGTTTCTTTGGAAGTAACTTTTGATTTGCACGATTTCGGTCGATCAAATTACAGATCTACTCAATTATGTTGAAATCTGGACTCTGTGGGAACCATTGCATGATTTGAATGACTCAAGTAGCTTCTCTCTTAGCTAAGTAATTTCTGAATAGATTGGATGAGTGTTTGGAGTCATTATCTTCTTGGTAGTAGAATCCTTTACTAATAATACACAAACTACTGGGTTTACCATGATGGATCAGTATATGATGGTATTTGCTCTGGTCATTTATTCCATCTGTCTTACAAATATCTCCTGTCAACTCAGCAGAAAAACTCCTCCAAACCATCACATTGCCTCCCCCAAGCTTCATGGTAGATGCTATACATTGAGGTATCTTTCATATTTCTTCCACTGGACAGACAACCTATGCTTTGAACAAAATATTTTAAACTTGGGCTTGTCCATCCAAACCAACTTTTTTTCAATCATCAACTGTTCAGTTTTTGAACTTTTTAGCAAATTTCAGTCTGTTGACAATATCTGGAGATCAAAGTACAAAGTTTTTAACAGCTACATGATGAAATATTCTATTCTTATTGAATCTTATTGATATGATACTTCAGACTAGACACTTTTCTGTTATTTAGTTCGTGGTTGTTTACCTTATACTTAAAATCAATGACAGTTTTCCTTCTGTCCTGAAGACTACATAAACAAAAATACTTAACATCAGTATCATTTAGTTTAGGTGTTCTGTCTCTTCCTTTTCTATTTTCAAATTTACATTTCTTGGTCTCCTAATCTAGGGTGTACTTAACAGTATTTGGGAAGATTTTCAAGTTTGCAGCAATTTGTTGGAGTGTCCAACAAGAAGCATCACATAAAGATTATATGTATATAGTGTCATAATCTGTTTTTATCAAGATTTATTTGTGGAGTACTATCAAAATGATTTTTTTCTAGAATATACTGGTGCTATATACTAGCTAGTACTCCTTGCTAGATTCTTTCTAAATAACTAAGACACTGCAAGGGGTACCACAACAGTTATTCCAAATTCTAAATTTGATAAGTGTGTTCAATCAAGCAGAACCCTCATGACAAGCCCTTGGTACAAGTACATGGGAATTCTATTCTGATCCTGGCTCATTAAACTCTCAACAGGGATCTGTGAAGTTTGGTACTAAAAACAAACTAGAAATAATTATTTTAATTATGATTCCTCGTCATCATCTAGTTTTCTTTGCAAGTAAAAAATCTGTTATTCAAAGGCATACAATGAAAAAGGTAGAGAAACAATGAAGTAGTTGACTATATCTAGGGATTCTTTAAAGGTTTGCCATGAAAAATGTTAAACATGTTGTTATTCATTGATAAAATTTTTATTTTAGACAATGAGATTATTAAAATTATTTATTTTAAAAGGAGTAGAAATCTTCAAAAGGTTACATAAACAAGGTGCCTTAAAGTGAAAATGCAATCACTACAGAAATAAATAAACTTAAGGTTTAAGAGACTATTTCCTCAAGCTAGAAATTTCAGTTTTGACTCCATGTCTAAAAGCCGTAACATTTAGGAAAGTCAAAATTAGGATTTGTGGTTTGAGGAAATAATGTCAACACAATGTCTCAAACCTTAAATTTGTTTACTTTTTTGCAATTACATTTTTACTTTAAGCTCTCTTTCTTGTTTCTGTATATTTTGAATATCCCTAATTCCACTTTTTCAAATTAACTATTTCTAATAATCTTGTTTCTTTAGTTCTTGTGTATGCTTATCATTAACATAAATCTGTATAACAGCAAATCTGTCTTATTTGAAACTGTTTAATATAATGAACTATGTAGTTGAGGTATGATGCTCTCTATAGAAACAATGACAACTGTAAAGTTGATTGCACATGATAGGTATCCTTTTGATAAAAGATGTCAAAATCCAAGATAATCTTTGCATCATATACCTGCAAATCAAAATGGTTCTTAATTCCTCAGTTCTTAGGATTGAGGTGAAGAAAGTATGATTCTCATCCTATCCTCTTGCAAATGTCAATACTCTGCAAGAAGGTTTTGGATGTAGTTGACTTAATGATTACAGACTACCATTCCCTAGTACATCTTTATTTAGCCACTTTTCTCTTTGTTGGATGAGCTACAATGCCATTCTCTCATTGTAATCACTTTCCTGTAACATTCCCTTCAACGTGGTTGAGCTCTTTTTTTGTCCTCCCTGATGCCTTACACTTTCTACACATGGGCAAAGAGTATACCCTCTTCAGAATAGATGAACTTTCTCTCTTCAGACCTTACAATCTGATTCTCTCATCTACTAAGGTATTCTTCAGATGCTCTGGGGAGAGGTGTGTATGTCTCTTCTTCTCTTGTATCAGTCCATCTCTCCCTTAGTGTATTAATGTGGGATTCTATTAATGTGCCAATCTTATGAGCAGATGGAAGTACCGAATCAGAAAATACAATTTTCCTGTACTGAAAATGTATTTCCAGTAAATACTTATCACCCTTCCTCCCAATGCTCTTCCAGTGCTTCCATTTTTCTGACAAACATCAAACTAATAGTTTGGTAGAAGTACATAAAGGAAGTCATATGCACCATGTGAGCATACTATGCTCCTGTTGGTGGAAAGGTGATGCATGATGATTTACATGAAAGACACTTCTAAATCACTTGATTCCAATAAAAGGGAGCAGAAGACTCGTGGCATGCATAAAGAAAATGTTTATATGTAGAGGTCAGCACTGAATGAAAACATCTAATACTGTAAGCAAAAGGAAGTGCCTGTCAGAAATACACTTCTAGTATATGACAACATTTCTTATGGTTGTTACATTTCTCTCATTCCTCTTCCTCCTCTCTACTGGTCATAATAAGGTCATTTACAGATTTGTGGCAGCTAGCCAGATTTCCACATAGGGCAACATTCTGAAAAAACTAAAAGGTCAAAAATATGCTATTTAACAATTATGATTACATGAACATATCTTTCTCCCCTCTTCCACTGTGATGACCATAAAAAATCTGATGGGCAGTCACTGTTACATATTGAAGCTGAATATTTTCTGAGTAAAATATATAGCTACAAAACGTCTTCTTCAATTTTGTTTAGAATCTCCATCATTTTTGCTATCTCTTGATTTCAAAATTCTTGCCTCTCCTTTTGGTCAGCTTTAAAGATGGCTACTATATCCGAAGTATCTATAACATTCTCAATCATACATTATTGGGTGTAATTTGACTAATGCCATCAGCCATCACTGAGATTACCAAATCTTAGCTCTGAACTGAGTTTAGTGCTATCTTTTAAACTACAGCTTAAATATTTCTGTTGTGGGAGACAGCCTAGACATTTCTAACATGGCTGAAGTCAATCATGCAGTGTTAAAAAAAAACCTGTATCCTGTCAGCAGCATTTTATCCAAAAGGAATGGAACCATATCCACAAACAAATAACATACAACATCAATACAGTTACAACAGCAAGTTAATAACTGCTATAGTACATGTATCATGCCTGCCATATAAACATTAAATTACATCCACTGCCTATACAGCTATGTACATATACATGTATTAGATTATGACACTCTATATAAGCCACAGACAACATTAAGATGACTGAGTGTCAATAGTTATACAGCCATTATTAGTTGGTAGATGGTTAAATAAATTCAGAAATGACCCTACAGAATGTGCAGTCACATGTTTATTAATATTGATGAGGTTCAGTTACAATACTCATAGCCAATTTTGCTGTAGGCTAGCAGATCAATATTACATAAAAATAATACAAAAGAAAAAATGGGTGAACTCTACTATGAATCACTACTGTGGTTCATGATAACTTCAGAATGTAATGCATCTTAATTGCAGTTTAAACCATAAAGAATAAGATGTGGTTACCTTGTTAATGATGAATAATCTATGAGGAAGTGTCGAACACAGGTCCCTAATCAGCATAGCATTATAAACACTCTAAAAGAATGAACATTCACAGTTATATGAACCTTACACAGAAACTCAAATAAAACTTTATCATGTTTAAAATCATTAACACTGTAATTTTCCAGTTAAAAAATACATGAGTATCAATATTTTTTCTCATCTTGGAATAAGTTCTTATAATAATAAATATCAAGAAACATTTTTCCACCATGAAAGTTACTTTTCTTTAAAATATAATTTTACAAAAACTACTTATATCATCTCAAGTAACATGAATGACTAACCTTGTACAAGGTCTTCCAGTCATTCACAGTTGCATGAGCAACAGCCATATGTGCTAAAATTCTCTAGAATAAAGAATAAATGATATGACAGTTAGCATTAATCTCTCCTATTGTTTAGTACAAATATTCTTCAGATATGAATTGGATCTATTAATGTATCAAATTGTTATAATGAACCTCAAAGCTACAATGTTTCAGAACATCTTTTCAGTTGTGAAAATACCTTGTAAAATTACCATTTCCTCATTTTATAGCAACACAGTATGGACTGCAGGATATAACAACTGTTTAAAAGAAAAAATATTCGTTACCAACATTTCAAAATTACCCATTTACTTAGAATGACTGATACGGTTCATATTTCCACAGTTCTATGAAGTTTTAAACTTGATAAAATGTTGAAAGTTTACACTTTTCTTTTCTGAAAATGTATTTCTAATAATTCTTATCTCCTCTCACATTATAGCTTTATACCAATGAAAGGTTCTCTTCTTTACCCATCTAAGCATTGGTATGAATTGTACCTCTCTTGCTCTAGTCTTTAAACCCCACTACACTGCCCCTTACAATTTTAATCTTGTGACTCTCTCCACCTACATCAATACACTCTCTATATCATATTCATATATCAGGTCTCTGTTATTCTTTCTTATTCACTTTTTCAAAGGTGGTAAGATTATCAAACTCAAATACTGGCTATCTTGGGAAGTAAGGGCAGGGTAGTGTGAGAGGAGGTTAGTTTTATTGGAAATGCTTTTATAAGAAAATGTAAACTCTTGAAACACACCCAATCTTCAACACTGACCAGGTGGAGGGATCAATGAGAGAAAGAGCTGCACAGAAAGTACCTGTGTACAGACACAGGTGTGTAAAACTGAGAAATAATAAAGCATGCTGCTAAGTCCACACTACTTTTGGATAAAGTGAAACCTAATTATGGATGGTAAAGGTGAACTGGTTACAGAGTCAGCATTGTTTGTTGTTGAAAAATTTGTTCAGACCCTAATCACAATGGTAAGGTTCTACATCTTGTCACCAAAATTACAGGGTTGTGGATACCAAGCTAGATTCAATGTGTAGTGGCTAAGACAAAGGGGCCACAATGTGATAAAACTGACTGTATAATAGGGATATAATAAAAAAAAACACAACGTGAAATTTACAGAATGTTGCATGTTAAGGCACCAGAATTAACAAGGGAATGTTAGCAACATGCAAACATAGTTGTAAAAAGGGTGCAGGGGATAGAATATCCATCCAAGGTATATGAATAGTTGTATGAGCAAAAGAAGGTGCTAGAAAAATAAAGTCCAGATTCCCACTAGTCTGCTCTTTACCTCCTTATAAACTCAGCCTCAGAGCCAACAGGATAAAAAGCACCAGACTGCATATAAATCTCTACTTCTCTGCATACAAAGAACTGTATGTCCACTGCAGATGGTGCACGCTCTCCTGACACCCTGTTGACATTAGTCCTGTAAGGTGGAAAATGATGGGCATCAGGTGATTCCACATCCAAGAAATGAATGAGAGTATTAATATTTAAAAAATATCTCTCTGATTTTTTAAAAAGTAAAATCAAGAAAATAATATACTGAAGCTCCATGAGAAAGATTTAAAATAATTAAAAGAGAAAGTTACAAATGCAGTAATAGTGCTGAAAAGAACCATGTAAGGCCATCTTCATAATTCTGCCATCAAGAAAAAGTGAAAAAGAGAAAATAACAAGGAGCTTATTAGGTACAGAGGGTGCATTGAGATTGGTGGAGTCATGAGATTAAAATATTAGAAACGATATAATTGGGAATAAACCATGAAGCAATTGTAGTAGAATTCATGCCAATTTTTACACAAGCAAATCAGATAACCTTTCATTGGGATAAAGATAAAGTAGAAATGAAGATAAGTGTGTCTTAAAACAAGTTTTAGGAAAAGTTTTTTGACATACTGGGATATTTTTTATATGTTTTAGGCAGTCCTGGATTGTGGTAGTAGTTTCCATGTTCTCTGTGGCAAGGAAGAAACCTACAGTTTCTTGTCTTTGTGTAAGTATCTCCAAGTTTTGGGTAGGACGTAAAAGCATCTTTCTAGAATACAAGATGTTTTTGGTTTATATGATAGGTTTTGGAACCATAAACATTTGTCTTATAAATTAATATTCAAAACATGAGTTTATTTATGTATAAATAACTTCCTGCTGCCTTCTTCAAAATCATAAAAAGTTTAGAACAAATATTTCATTAAAAGACTATGAAAAAGTTTAAGTGTAATTTAAAACTTTTTGACTGGTAACACAGTCCTAATTTGTTAGATTACAATAGCTTTTGTGTGTACAATACTGAATATTGGAAAATAGTTTTTTTACACACTGAAAGCAAAACTAGTCTATTTTTCAACTTCTATAATATAATATCTGTTTAAACAAACTACTTTTATTTCAAAGAAATTTAAGACTAGGTTTAAGATCCAGCTCAAACAGTTAACATCTCCAATAATATTTTTCTAACAAGCAAACTTTAAAGTTGTTGTATAAATAGAAAAAAATCACATCTGTTTCCACCTGGTGGCCTTTGTATCATTGTTCAGTTGCACTAGAAGGTACAAATACTTACCTCTGCCATTCATGGAACTGGTCTTGCAACCAACAGATTTATTGTACTAATTATCATCTAAGAGTTAACAACACTATGGAGCAATGACAAACTATCAGAGGTATGTCTGTTAACTTCAAACATTACATATGACGCCCACGTTCCACCTTAGTGTTTGTTATTGCTGTTCTCTACAAGCCTACTTATCTGTGTTCCTTGTTCTTGTTTTCAACTAGTTCATACAACTTATTCTCTCAACTCTTTTCAACTCCCTCAGTAACCCATCTCCATTCCTTTTAGTTACTTCAACAAGTTTATTCTCTCCAACTTCTGTTTTTGCCATGCTACATTTGTTTTTTTTAATCTACTTTATTTGTATGTATTTTAATTTTCTCTCTCTTCCATAAAACTTGCTCATAAAAATGTTTGGTTGGTGCTTCACCTGCAGTATGTAGTCATACTACATATCAGTTACATGCAGATTTCATATATAACATATGTTAAGAAACACAACAAACACTCCTGCTACTTATTGTTCTGAGTCAATCACCTGAGGTATAAGTTTTATCTCACTACAGAAAAAATTTCTGCAAAATTACACATTATATGTAAAGGTTGTCAGACATCTTTTACACTGGAAGGTCAAGTCATTTCCCATGACTAAACTCCATCCTCATGTTCCACTGGACATGATCAGTCATGTGGGGCTATACCCCCATCCTGAGGGAACTATCACATGTTTGAATATTTAATGTTTCCAGTCTGGAATAACTTCTAAAGATCTAGCTTCTAAGACTTCAACTACTACTACTACTCACACACACTATTTTCATTGCATTGGTGGATAACACTAATGATATTTTTCATTTTGTTTTAAACTGTGTTCAGTCTCTTTCTATCACAAATTCAATCAAAGTCAAAGAAATAAGATTTGCTCCATGATATATTTCCTGATCAAACCTCCTGTCATTCTATGTAACCTGTCACTCTAGGAAGAAACCATTGCACCTGAGAATATTACACATTTACTTTACTGAACCTATCCTTTATTTAGTTCACTTACCTAAGTTCTTTGCTACCTTGATATGTCTTGCAGCGATTCAGTATACCTGGATTTATATACCAGAGAAACACATTCATTAACAATCTTATACGTTAAAATAGTTACCCATTTGTTACTGTATATCAATAAAGATAGTAATAACTATAAATTAATCAAATGATCTGTCTAAAATATGCTTTTATTCTAATTGCATTACACTGCTAATGCTTTGAAGTGATAAAAATTTAACAAAAATATTTACCAGTAATTTCACAATGTATCATGTCCTTCTTTCTTTAGTAACTGACAGCTTCATTACATAAGCATTTTGTTCAGGTGATAAATTTGCATGTAAAAACACATTCCACCACATCAAATGCTATATATTCTAGTTTTGAAATATATCTAACAAAGTATTAACTGTACCATAGAGACTCAAGCCTTCTTTTCTTCCACTTGAACTTTTATACACAGAAGGATGCCATTCTTCATGAAAAATCTGTAATGCACTATTGAGAAAAAAAAAAAGAAAAACTAGTTCACAGGATATAACAAAACCTAAACTATAACAAGTTGATAGCTCATGTAAACAGCAATTTCACAGTACAAAATTTCATCTATAAACACTTTAGTTAAAGTAGTTCATTGAGTAGTGTATCTTTTGTTTATGTACCATTTTCACTTCTTCAAAAATAAACAGACTTAAATCCTTAATAATTTTATTCCACCTATTGTTTCATAAATGGGTTAGAACTTCAATAAAGCATGACCATAACCATCCTGATACAGTAAAAACACTGTAATTTAACCTTTACATGACAATAACCATCCTGATACACTACAAACACAATAATCTAACCTTTACATGGCCATAACCATTCTAATAACAACACTGTAATATAACCTTTACATGACCATAACCATCCTGATACACTAACAAAACTTTATTCTAACCTTTACATGACCATAACCATTCTGATACACTAACAAATGTGTAATTTAACTTTTAAATGATCATAACCATCCTGAAACATTAAAAACACTTAATCTAACCTTTACCTGTAGGTATTTTCATCCATCCATAAAATCTTCTCCCTGAAATTACAGAAAAGATATTGTATACATCTAACCTGAATTAAATTATTTTTAGAAACCCCATCAGATGTTGAAACCCTAGAATTACAACAGAGTATATGTTGACTCCACTGGGTTTATAACCAGATTTGTCTAAAATGTGTGTCCACCAAGATTTAGAAATACTGTAATCAGTTCCACTAAATACTGTTGAGACCCATGTGTTTTACCTTGAAAATGAATGATTTCAAGTAATCTTATTGATCAGTTCTTTAGAGTGAGTTTTGTAACTGGCCAAGATGGACCCCATCATTGGTGAACAATATAAAAATAAAACAATAATATAAGGGTTAATTACCAGTTTCTCTCATTTAGAAACAATATGTTACGATTTCTAAGTTTTCAGAAGCTTGCAAAGTTTGGGGAACAGACATCTTTAATGATAGAAACTGTCATAAAACAGCCTCTATACACACACACACATAACTTCATCACATCATGTCAAAACAAATTTGGAACCTCATTATATTCCATGTTACCTTAATTCACATTCTAAACTATGCAGTATTTTTACAACTTTTCTGCAGTTCAGTTTCCACACTACTGAATTATGAGTCTGTCATATCCAAGGTGCAACACTCCTCCCTGCTAGCTTTGTATCATTTATCTAATGTATGGTGACAATGGTTTCCTAATGCATGTTTCAACAATCTGATCATAAAGGAGTCCAAAGGCACTGCAAGAGACAACTCCACGATTATTTTCACATTGAAAATCACAAGTAACGATTTCATTCTCCAGCAGTTTGAGGTATGCAACTGTTGAATGGATATATCATAAATGGATCATGTGTTGCTTCTCCAATTGATGATCCCCTTTAATTATATTGTGTACTGTGGCATGAAACACGTGGACAGTTTTTACCACCTATTACAAGATACTATACACTGTTTATCATAGTTGGGGTATAATTTGTTGCAGATCTTTTTGAATGGTCCTGGTGCCACAAGTTGATCCACAAGGAATCACTTTGTTATGAGAATTATAAATCCCCTATCTGAATACAGCTAAACAATTTGAGTGTATCAATATTTTATTTTGCAAACAGCTGTTACATATCCTTCCAAAAAGCTATTAACTTTTAGCAACAGCACACTACTTAAGAAACAGCAAACATAAAATAGTTTCAATACATTCATTTCCATCACAACTTTTTATCTATTGTGGTTGTCACATAACTTGCTCATTTACATATTCAAAATTATCTTAATATAATGCACACAACCCACACTAAATAAAGTTGCTATTTACAAAATCCTGGATGAACGTCTTTTGTTACACACTATATCTGTAGAGTTACAAATACCAGCAACAAAGTTCGAAACAGTCAAAATTAGCATGTAACATCTCATAGATAGATATCAATAAAAAAAGGCATTGTTTCTCACTAAAACCTAGCTGTAATAAAACTAATGATTAATAGTTTATTTATTCACAATAATATATAAATACAGTCTTGTGCACTATTTCAAGTTGACAGCTTTATGATTTGAAACATGCTTTCTACCACAAGACCAGCTGGCTCTTTCTTTCATTTTTCTCCTTTCTTAAAAACTTTGTGATTAAAGATAACTGAAAGATGACTAAGTCAATAAACTTGCAATAACAAGTAACAACCAGTATATTTTCTATACAGAAGAACCAGGATTAGGTATTAAAAAAAGGAACATTACCTAAATACAAATTTATAAACCCTATTAGAATCAATATAATTGTAATAGTACCTTCAAACAAATTGCACATTACAATTAAAAGGAATCCTTCAGAAGCATTTTTCATAAGAAACAATTTCTTGCTTTAAGAATTCATTCATTATCCCCAACATTTCTATGATAACATGCAGGTGAAGAATGTATTGATATTTGTATGTTAAGCGTGAGTAGCACCCAACAAAATACTTGGTTTAAACGACCAGTTCAAAGATTAACCCTAATCCAGAACTGCCAACCAGTTAAATATGACAGTTATGTAGCTACTCTTAAACAAATACTGGAATTGACTGTGACACACATGAAGTTGCCAGATCTGAAACTGAAAAATATACTAAGAAGTATATCACAGTTTAAACTATGGGTCTAGTCCATACCCAACTTATAAGTACAGTTTAAATATTAACACAGCAATCAATTTTACAGTTACGTAGCTCAGAATCACTTCATCTTTATTCATGATGTCAAAAAATATGTAAGTTTAAGTCTTAATGTAAATTGATAAAAACCCAATAGCCCAGAGGTTTTTAAAAAGTGGAGCTTTCTTTTTTTCAAACAGAAGCTGAAGAAGAGAGGTCCACCTTTTGAAAATACTTGAGTTAAAGGGTTTTTTTTTATAATTTTATATTAAGATGCCATCTTTATTGCTATCACTCCCCTCAGACAGCTGGTTTAATGTTTCTGTTCTGGATATATCTATCCATCTACCTTCCCACCTCTTCAGCATGTCATTGGTTCTATTTTGTTGGGTGCAGCTCTATTTTCAATGGAAAACATTTAAGTAAAATTTACATCACTACTGAGAAAAGCATTAAAAATACTTCCAAACAATGAAAAACTCAGCAAAAGAAGAATTTAGTGTAACACAGTCTAAACAAGTAAAACCAAGGTATAAGCTACAATTCAACAACAATATAAAATTTATTTTAGTTTCAAGTGGCATCTAAAGAAATAGAATCAATGGATTCACCATCCATCAGTTATAATCTCTTTTCAGTAGTTCTACAAACTACATAACAAAAATCACACGAAAAAACAAAAGATAATGGGTAGATGTGAATGCTATCAAGCCTACATCTCACATGACGAGAAAAATATGTGTGTAAAAATGGCTGGTTTGGTTTGAGAAAATGTTTAGGTAGAGGAGCGAACAATATTTTGATCATCTTTGGTCATCATCAGGTTCATAAAGGTACATTCCTTGGGACTCAGCACATGAAACAAAACAAAAATTCAACATACTAAGAAACCAAATTAACACAGCCATAAAACCAGATAATATTAACAAAATAAAACAATACTTCATCAACATCAATAAGTTTCCTCCACAAACTGTAGAAACATTATTCGCACACACCTAGACAAAAAGCAAAATCAACTAACAAAAGTAAATATATCCCATAAATTAAAAATATCACAAAACCATATACTGCTGGATACCATATATTCCCAACATCAACAGAAAAATAACTAACATTTGGCAAAAACTAGTAACAAAATATGGCATTCCAATTAATACCAAATTTATTCAAAAACCAGGCACAAAACTAAAGCCTATACTATGTAAAAACTACACTGACATACACAACACCAATATTATTTATAAAATACAATGTGATAACTGTAACAACTTCTACATTGGAGAAACAAGTAGATAAATGGAAACCAGAATCAAAAAAAAAAAAGTCACCTTCATACATTTTCAAACACTGCAAATCAAATAAACACAACATAACCATAGAAAACACCCAAATACTAAATAAAGAAACAAACACAAAATTAAAGCCTTACTTATACAACTCAAGCCCAAAATAAACCAATACAAAGGAACATCTTTATACCTATATTAATAAATATAATCCAACATCTAAGCAGATCCTCTACATTCCTACACTCATTTACACAGCCACCTTCAAACATGTGGTCAGCTATCGGTCAGTTACCTTTTTCTTTCTTTGTGAACCTGATGATAACCAAAGAATGTTAAAACATTGTTCACTCCTCTACATAAAAATTTTCTCAACTCAAACCAGCCATTTTTACATATATATTTTTCTCTACATCTCACATGTTTTTTACAATCTTTCTTTGTATGAAGCCAGTTAGTTACTTACAATACAAAAGAAGATAAACCAAGAACTGGTACTCTTGAATTTGCACTTTCGAGTTGTATGCCAATCCTATTTTTTTCTAGAAACTTCAACAAACCTCCAGTAGCTCTGACCTATCATAACAACAAACATATGAAACATTTCAACATGCTTTCATCCACAGTAGTCTAAGATACAGTAATTTATCTCACTTGTAAAACCCTGACTGAAAACACAATAACTATCTTACATCAGTCAGCTAAGATTTGCTCTTTTAGTGTGCTAGGTTACAATTAAAATGTAAAAAATCTTCTCTAGAGTCTAGCATGGGTACTCAAAAATATGGACAAAGGACACCTATCAAATTTTTAACCACCTAACCTGTGTATCAATAATTGAGAATTTTAAAAATGTAGAAAACATGACAATAATACAGCTACAAGCAGGGTTTCTGATTGTTAAAATAAAAGATGAAGTTAAGTGTTAAAAGAAGTGATTTTTGAGGTGAACATTAATACACACATACTGTAATTCGGGGTACTTTCACTTTAATACAGGCAAGAAAACTTGCATCCTTTCTTTTTCAACCAAACTCTTTCTTCATTCATTTGCAGTATATTTAAGATATGTTTAAATATGCCTCTGAATTCCTATTTATTAAGTATCTCATCTAATGATTTTTCAATTAAAACTGACAGAAGCACTAAAACAGTTAATAAGACATTTTTGAAATAATGGGGGGATAATTCTTCCAGATTTTTAACAAATATGTGAATTAACTCTTAATCTCAAATTAGTTTTCCAACTTACAGTTCTCTACAAATAGAGCCTTTTAAGACACAAGTTAGAATTTTTGAATTACAATCAAAAGAACCTCTTATCTTAAATAATTCCTGCCTTCTGGTCTACCAATTAAATTTAAGTTTGAGATACATATTTAAGCACATCAATTTGAGCTACTCATATGAAACTAAGATCATACACAACAAAGTTAAGCATTTTTAAGAAATAAAATCTGTAGTCTGTAGAATTTTAATTTTGATATTACTTTACAGACTTCTAAATCAGGTATTGATTTGAAAGGTCAGTAATAATTGATTTTGTAACATGAGTTTTTTAATTTGATATAAAACTAAAAAAAATGAAATGGATTTAAATTGAAAAGAGAATCTGTATACTTTACATCAATTTTAAACTTAAATCTATTACTTTTCAAACAAGTCTTTAGTTGTTTTCTAGTTGTTATAGATTTATATTAAATCATAACCTGAGATGCTATAAAACCTGTAAATTAAAAAAGGTTTTATAAAAAAACAAAGGATGTGAGTTTTCTAACATATATACACACACACATACATTTAACAGGTAAACTCTAACTTCTTCAAATATTCAAATATTTTCTGCTCTGTCAGGTCCATCAAATAACTAATTCGTTAAATACACAAATAACAAAACAGTTACCATGGAAACATTTGTGAAATCAAGGAGGGAAGAGAGGAAAATGTGTCTTTCATCGTCTGTGAGGTTGGGAGGCATAAAGGGTAGGTTTATAAAGTTCAGTCGACGTTTAGCAGCTTCGTATGCTACATTATATACAGATACAGGAATTAAAGATGTGAGTTTAGAATTCTGCAGCTTACAATACCTTCTTCACATAGATGCATAAAAATAAAAACAATTATACTTTCATTAGATTATTTAACAATAAATGAAACATACCAAGCTAAAACTACAATGTTAGGAACAGAAATAACTTTCATAAAAATTGAATGATATTTCTTGCTCATACTAATATATCATACAAAACAAATGTATAATAATAGTGTCTACATTCATAAAATTAATATTAATTACTGGTTTGACCTTTTACATAACTTAAAGCCACAAACACAAGGCTGAGAAATGTGTTATTCACTTGAGGAATTATGGGATATATTTTTTGATGATCCTTTGAACTTGTGAGCATTGTGAAAGGTAAGTGTCAAGTACTAGAAAATGGGAAATATTAAACAAGATATTAATTCTTTAATCATTTCAGTTGGTTTGTGCTCATGGCTTTAAGTGACACACTTTCTATGGTGTAATAAGCCAACAAAGAAGATACAATAACAATCACTCACAGAAATCAATGCTGGGCATCACTTGAACAAAACTGTCAAGTGTAAGAAACTCCTCACTGTCTGTGTTTTCCTTGTCTGGACTCTGAGCTAAATTTGATTTTTGAAAAACAAAGCAAGGTGTAGCTTTAATTAAGAAGAAACAGCAATACCAAATATAACAAATGAATTTCTGAAAAGCGTTTAAAAAGAC
This sequence comes from Carcinoscorpius rotundicauda, assembly GCA_011833715.1. Classification (NCBI taxonomy): domain Eukaryota; kingdom Metazoa; phylum Arthropoda; class Merostomata; order Xiphosura; family Limulidae; genus Carcinoscorpius; species Carcinoscorpius rotundicauda. The sequence goes on from CM022391.1 coordinate 17,086,672, forward strand.
CAACATATCTGATGATCTTTAATCTGTTTGTTTTTGTTAAGCACAATATTATTCAGTGGTCTATATGTGCTGGACCCATCATGGATAACAAAAGACTGTATTTAGTTATAACCATTCAGATTTACTACTGAGCTTTCTAAGGGTCCTGGGTCTTTAGTAGATGAATATCTAGAAACAGCATCAGAACCTACACTAGTGAGCCTTTCACCACCTACTTATCAATTGTATGAAAATGATGTTCAGTTCCATATCACCTAATGAACAGTTGGAATTATAATTTTGGTTTTACTAATAAATATTAACTTAAAAAACCATGGTAAATATTCAAAGTATAGCATTTTTAAAATGCTACCAAATTCCAACATTTACAAAGTTCCTCTTTTTTTCTTTACACTTCCAGATTAAAGGAAACACATGATTTTGAATCTATCAAACCTTTTAGGTAATTTCTTTAAAAAGAAACAAGTAACCTTTCATAATGGACATATATGGCTGATATCAGTATCTCTATCAGCAGACATAATTCCTGTCTTCCTAATAAATAAATTAAAATTCTGGTTGGGTAAGAAGAATATCATGTTTTCATAGGCCCTTATGGTGTTTATGTGTGGAGAGTCTGAACCCACAGAAAAGTAAAGTCTAAAAAGTACAGCCACTATTATAGTAAAAAAAAAAATATATTAAAGCAAAATAATACAGTTTCAATCTTTGAAATTACCAGCTGATGTTGTTTAAGGAAAACAGATTCAGGTTAAGTAGTTAGCACATAGGATGACCTAGAAAGGTAATATTTTCAAAAACAAGACCCAAAACTCGAGTACTTTTGAATAGTTGAAGAATAGTTAGCTATTTAAAAGTGCTTGAGTTTTGGGTCTCATTTTGTAAATAAGGGAAAAAGATGTAAATATTATATTTCTAAAAGTAATACATGTAAAAAGTAATGACATATCAAAACCTAGTTTTCTCTCCTTACTGAATAGGTGTTTTATAAGTCACTGAAACCTACTGAAATACTGCATAATTTAATATGCACAGCATATATTAAATTATTCCTCAGTTACACATTGAGTCACGTTTTTGTACTATCCTCTTCTAATAAACATAATTCAAAAAAGTCAGCATTTCCTGACACTGAAAATATATAAGTGATAGATACTCACCTCCACTCACAAAACAGCTTTTCTCAACTAGTACTGCCCTTTATCAGAGCAAATTTTCAATGCTCACCACTAGCCTTCCACTTTCTCCTTCTGCATATCCACATGCAAATAATCATTCAGCAGGTTTCCACCAATGGAATGGCACAACCCTCTTCATAGTTGCACTTGTTAATTACATTGAGATGTAGGTTACAAGACCTACAACACATATCATTGGAAGTGATAGGCTAGGTGGGAAATATAAGAGAAGGTGCATATCTATTGGAAATACATTTTTAGTGTAGAAATATTCAAACTTCCAATATGATATCTTAGCTTTACTCACAAAATAGCTAGAATCCCACAGCAAACTGGAAAAGACTGATCGCCTTTTAGAAAGTGACCAAAGAGAGTCGAGGAGATGTGGGACGAAAATAGAAAACATCACACCTCAGTGAGAAACCATGATACATCTGATCCAAATATAGTCTTTGATCTTTTATGGCTGTGTCAGGAATATAAATGATGGAAAAACATGCTATAAACCAGCACATCCATACTGTCAGTTAAGAATGATTCGTGAGAAAAAATATGAAGAGAATGTTGGTTATGATAGGAGTTGTGTCACACTCATAGCGATAGAGAACTGTTGCATGATCATTTGCAGATAGATATGAAAAAGTAGGAGATGAAAGGCTAGTGGTGAGCATTAAAACTTTATTGATAGAAGGCAGCACTAATCAAGAAAAGCTATGTTGTGAAAGAAAGTAAGATATGATTTCAAAACAAAATTTACTCTTATGAATAAAATTAAATTTCAAGTGGCACACTGCTTATATAGAAACATTTAGGAGAAATAATAAAAAAATATATTATTTAATTATGATTTATTTTTGGAAGACTGTAATATGAAAGTTAATATTTTCCTAAACTGAACACCTATCTCCAAAAATACTTATCTTCACTGATAATTTAGTTATTCTTTGACATTGGCTTTGCCCATTTAAGAATTAACCTTACATGGTCTAGTTTTTTATATCTCATTTAAATCCCCATTGGAAATATCTAATTTGCAAACTTCTCAACCCTCAACAATATGCCCTCTATCCAAGTAATGTATATAAGCACCTCACTTAGATAACATAGTCACTTTTTAGACTTACACTGTATCTTAGTGGCCTGGCATGGCCGAGCGCGTTAAGGCGTGCACTCGTAATCCGAGGGTCGCGGGTTCGCGCCCGCGTCGCGCTAAACATGCTCACCCTCCCAGCCGTGGGGGTGTATAATGTGACGGTCAATCCCACTATTCGTTGGTAAAAGAGCAGCCCAATAGTTGGCGGTGGGTGGTGATGACTAGCTGCCTTCCCTCTAGTCTTACACTGCTAAATTAGGGACGGCTAGCACAGATAGCCCTCGAGTAGCTTTGTGCGAAATTCCAAAACAAACAAACAAACAGTATCTTAGCAGGGAGTCAGGGCAGGAGAGCATCAGTACACAATTAGGGGAATGTGTATGCTTTTTATCCAGAGCTAGTTCCTGTATCATGGGTGGAACAGTACATTAGTAATAATCATTATTGACCAGCCCTAACCAGATAACTTAGGTTCCACAACTATGTATTGGAATTAACTGGTCCATATATCCCACATTGATGGCTAAAGCAATTAAGACAGCAATGTTACATACAGATATACTTTTCAATGGATCCCAACCTGTAGCCATAGAGTGACGAGTTTCAAAATACCAGAATCACGAAGAGAAAGTAAGCAATACTGAAGTGGATGCATTTTCTCCTCTACCCGAAGAAATCCAAAAGGCACACCTAACGTCCCAGACTTGGAATGACGGGATCATGTATCCCATACTAAATCAAAGAAATAGAACTCATCCAGTCTATAATTATGAAATCCATCCTCACTCTCCAATCAAGCAGGCAAGAAATATTTCACTTTCCCCTGAAATTATGGAGATGACATAGAACCTGTGCTCAACCAAGGACTTAGGATGTGACCACTTTGCATTCGGAATTATAAAAAGCAAACAGACAAAGGAGGGTACAAGGTCTCTCTCTCTCTCCTCATGTAATAAACCAGTAAATGTCCCAGTTTGAACCAGAAAAATCAGGAAGAAGGAAAAAATAAACAGTCTCCCAAAAATCTCACAAATACAAATGACTAAATGAAGAAAAGGAGGAAGAGATAGATCCAAACTTGACTTGAGATAAGCCAACTTAATAAAGAAAAGTGTTAGAAAACACTTCAATTTCTCGATGGCAATAACAAAAAAGATAACATCAGAAGTCCTTGGAGAAAACACTCCTGGTTAAATGAATATCTCCATCTCTCAGTAGATAAAAACATGGGTAGCCCTACTCCCAACTGAAAGTGACCCCCCAACAGCAGAGAGATGCTAAATAGCAAAGAAGAAGTATGGGAGGTTGGATTAGATGCCTTGCTGACAACTGTAATGCAGGAATTCATACCCACAAATACTACATCTAATTTGGTCTGATGTTTTGGTGTGTTTCTAAATAATTATACTGAAATCCACAATGAAGCACGAAAATCAAAATCCTTAATGGGATGAAGCGTAATACAACTTCAGAGAAAACCAAGACCAATGCTTTTTCAAAAAAAAAGCAATTATATTAACTAAGTACAGTGTTTATAAACAGTACTGCGATAGAAGATGCACTGAAGAGAGTGGAGAAAAATTTGCAAATTAGATATTGCAATGAGCATTTTAATGGGGTATAAAAAATTGAAGTATATGAAACCAATGCTTAGGTAGGCGAAGCCGATGTCAAAGAATAGCTATATTGTCAGCAGAGGTACATTTTGGAAATCATACTATTTAATTTTGATCTGTACTGAAACACTCAAGAGAAAATAATAAAAAAGTCTTTTGCCTAATATTAATAACACTGCTTAATAAACATTATAAAAAATGACAGCTATTTTCTAATGTTTAAAATTTTTAACAAACAAAGAAAGTTTTATTTATTTTGCAGTAGATGGAGATACTAATTACAGTTTTAACTAACCTACACAGAAAAGAAACAGGAGACACAGGTAAGGTATGAACTACACTTAACATTACTGAGACACACGTTGTAAATCATGACATATATTCTGTACAAGTTAACCCTTTTGCATTGAGTCATGGGTCAAAGGTCATGTCATTTAGTTTGTTGACTTGCATTCAAAATTTTACTGAACTACTTTTTTAAGAGTTTATGTTGATAAGTTTGGAATCAAATTGTAGACCATAATTCAAACTTTAATATTACACAAGTTAATTTCTTAATTTAAAAGTAAATAACAAAAGAACACATCCAAATACAGTTTTTAGTGAGTCATACTGGTATGTTGAATGCAGTATTATTTAAAATTAGATGTTTGTGATGTCAAAATACTAAATCTGTAGTTTAGTAAAAATTAAAAACTTAAATTACTAATACTGTCAAGCTAGATTATAAAATAAGAACATCATATCTTTTTATTTCACTGAGATATGGTTCATGTACTGAATCAAACATGATGGCCCCATTCAACTCTTTATATTTTTAGAAACAGTCCCCTATATACACTTCAATTTATGACATGTGAATAACCAATCAACAGTTCAGAATATCCCCAGAATGGTTTTCTCAGTCATTTTAATCTTTGAAAAAGCTATCACATTCTTTTGATTCAAGATTTCAATGAGATAGGTTGTGTTTTCAGTCTGTTCAAAGTTTCACATTTTTTAAAATCTAAATACATCTTAGTTACTAAGATCAATAAATTATAGTTGAACTCTATGGTATCAGTGTAGTTATTTATGATTGTTTGGTTATTAAACTGTATATATATAAAATCTAAAAAAAATTTTGTCTGTTATCCTCCATATGCAAAATTTTAAAAGACTTAGCAATCTATGTCTAGTAGCAACTGAGTACAAAGGTCGTAGTGAGAAGAGATAATTGTTTGCTTTACTTCTTGACTTATTGTTCCATATTTTAAGAAAAATAAGTTTAATAATTTATTTCTGAACAGTAATAATTATATATATAATAATAATAATACTTGAAATTTGATTGTATATGACAAAATACTAATCCACTAAAACAATCATAACATGAAAATTCTTTGGACTCAGACTAGTAACAAAACACATTATTTACACAAACAAATCTTTAGTAAAAATAATTCACTGAAAAAATCTGATTTTTTGTGTACAAGTACGTTGTAATATTTACTAAAAGTCTACCAAATTAAGATACACATACTGTATGGTAAGTTATAGTACAAAAACACAATGTGTGTAAATATGTAGACAAACTCATGTATATTATACCAAACCCATAGTAAAAGGGTTAATTAACAACTAGAACTATTGTTGCTAGGCCTGACAATGATGTTTACAAATTGAGACTGTATGATAGTTCTTCAATTGAAAAAAATTCCATAGAGGTACATGACAAAAATCCAATGATGTTAACATAAATAAAATGGTTTTAATATCTACTTTAGTCAAAATATTTCAAATGTGTCATTTTAGGAATAATTTCAAAATAACATTCAGGAAAAAGGGCCATAAATAGATTTCTAATTATTCATTTATGCTGAAATCTGTTCCTCTAAGAGACAGCTTTCTCATAATGACTAAATTGTGCTTATAAATTATCTTCTTGGAGTAGAATATAAAATGACCAAAGTACCAGTGTTCTATGAGCAGCATGTGGAGCCATCATTAAAATAACACAATGTAGATCATCCTTAAATAAAGTACAGCAATTCTTGTAGGGAAACTTACCATATTCTTTTATTAGTTTGAGAAGCCTTTCATCCATTTTTGAGCTAAGTATAATGCATATGGGATCAACCTGGGCTATTACTGTAAATTTAAAATAATTATTGTTGGATTAAGTCAGAATTTAAATAGGCCAATAGACCACTTTAGTAATATTTATATAAATAAAGCTGAGAGACTAACTTGACTAATCATTTACCTATGCCACTGATTACACCAGTGTCATGTTTAATAATCGACTAATTAAAATAAGGATTAAATCAATTAATGTCACAAAAATAATCAACTAAACAAAATTAGTGTTTCTGAATTATTACTGTTTTTATTATTTCAACAATCCAAGTAACTGAAATATTGCCATCATGATTTTTGCTGTCATTTTTGATCAATTAAAAGTTGTTCAACTTAAACAACTAGTGTCATAACTGACTACACAAAATCGGTGTTTCTGTTTGTTACTCTTTCTGACAACAAAACATCTGAAGTCTCAATAATTGAATGTAACTGATTAAAACACTCAGTTATCAAATTCCAGTAGCTATCCAGCTTTGTTCACATAGAATGTTTGTGTAAAACAGAAACTAAGGAAATGTGAAAACTAAAAAAAGGAATTTGTGACAGGGCAGTTAACAAATCAACTCACTTCACCAAAGAATACAAGGAAGAATCTAATAAGCTAATTTTATAGTCAAGTATTATAAGAAAATAACTCTGAGAAACCATGAGAATAAAAGTTATTGTTTTTAAAAGCTTTCATTGTAACAACTTGCACCTACAATATATATTTTAAGGTAATTTTTCAACAATTATATCATCAATTACTTTAATAAAACGATTGTGCACATACTTAGTTCAACTCAATGACTGAATACTTTAAAACTTAGTAGCAATAAAGCAAGCACATTTAGAGAAATTAATATTTTTTTTAAATATAAAATATATTTTCAACAATACTTACCTCCACTAACAGGATTTCTTCCTTTGCCCATCTAAGTGTTGTTCTGATTTTACTCTTCTTGCTTCAGACCTTTACACCCCAGTTCATTACCCATGATGATATTTGTCTCATGACACTTTCCACCTACGTCAATGCACCCTCCACCCTGGTACTGTTTATAAGCACCACCACATTCACATAATGCCATCACTTTTTTGCAACAAGGCATCAGTAATGGATTTCCCAGAACTAAGATCTACTGTTGCATGACAATCTGGAAGAGAGAGAGAGAGTCTGAGACTGCTATTGGGGTAATTGTTAACATAGTGGGGAAAGATTCAATTTTTCCTGCACCTTCTTTTAGTCTGTTGGCTTCTCAGTCCTCCTGTGGGATAGTTTAAGTTTAGAGACTTGCAACACTGGAGTTAAAGGTCTGATTCCCAATAGCACACACAATAGATAGCACAACATTGCTTTGGTATAACAAAGCAAACTCATCTATGGTTGCAGTTTCCAAACATACAAAAAAAAAATCTTGAAGCCAAGCCTCCATAGACTCTTAAGGTAAACAATAATCATTAATGCCACTGGTGGCAATCCAACCAAATAGGAGAACTAGTGGATATAGACAGAATCTATCCTGAACACCAATTTATAGAAGGACTGATGTCAGGACCCATGAACTGTGGCAGAACTATAAACTTTGTAGGAACCAATGACATTTGAGATGCCAATACCAGCAGGGATAAACGTAGAAGCTGATAATTGAACCAATGAGCATGCTACCAATGGTTCCAGCATATCATCAACAAAGCTGGTGATAATGAGGTTCTTCCTACAAAATTAAATGATAGGAAAGCAAAATGTTGGATTTTAAAGAAGTAAATCCATAGACTTATCCTGTCCTATTAGGGAACATTAATCTATTCAGGTTAACTACAAACTCTGCCTTGAACTCCAAAATTTAAGGAGCAAGTGTATTATTTTCAAGTTGGAAAAAGCATTCACCTGGTGACAGTAGTTCCAAAAACTATGTCAGATAAAACCTAACATCCCTTCACTCAACTGAAAGGTAAACCTCCTAACAAGAACCATGGTGTCTGTGAATGGAGGGAAAACTAAAATTTTGCTCTCAGACCTTTCAGCTATCAAATAAGGTGCAAGTTCAAAAGCAACCAGGAAAAGAATCAAGACATCACACATTTGATGAATCAACTAAAGAAAACAAAGCAGAGGCAGCTTATCCTAAAAAGACTTCCTTTTTGTTTTTATGTATGTCATATAAGGGCTGTGTTAATTACTGTTGATTAAAACAACATTTAGTCAGATGTTTTTTGTTTTGTTAGAAAAAACCAAGGTTGGGCTATCTGTTGTGTCTACTACAGGGAATTGAGTCCTGAATTCCAGCAATGCAAATCTGTAAACTCACTGCTATCCCACACAGGGCATTTGAAAAGCCAACAGACTAAAAGAAGGTGCAGGAAAAGACAAATCTAAATTTACTCCATAATGTTGAGAATCATCCTAAATTGCAGACTCTTAATTACTTCTTCTGATTGTTGTACAACATTAAATATCAGAGGCAAAACAAGAAAAACCTGATTTTAATCTGTGCCAGAAATAATAATCCAGAAATTTTTACCACGAATTAGATTGCTAATCAGAATTTTTTTTATTTTTTAGAAAAATCAGCTATGTAACATGGAGAACATTCAAAGTATCTTCAAACAATCAGATGCTGGGAAACCAATTAGTGATGCTTTGTTAAGAAAAAGTAATGCCATTATCTGAATAATGTTCTTATATACAGTTCTAGGATAGAGGGTGCAGTGACATAGGTGGAGAGGGTCATAAGACAAATATCATCAAGGGTAATTAATTGGGGGTAACAAGACTGAGGTAAATGATAAAAAAAATCAGACTAATACATAGATGAAAAAGGAAGAAATCCTGAAAGTCAAGTAATAGCTTTAAGTGTGGAAGTTGGAAAGTGTGTTTTGTGATTAAGAATTTTTTTTGTATTCTAAGTAACCAGAAAATTACATGTGACATTTAAAGTATGTCTGACAATTAATTATATATCAGAAACACTGCACATGACACTTCAAGTAAGTTTAACAGAAAAGTTTGAAAACTACTGACCAGGAAGATTAACAGTGTCACCTAACATAATTATAACAAAATACCAGTAAAACTGCAACAGAATGTAATATGCAAACCACAACATAACTGCTCAAAATTTGAAAGAAATGCTTGAAAATTACTAATTACATATAAACCATGCAACAAGTAAGAGATGTTTTCAGAAACTTTCAACAATCACTGATCTGGAAGATAAAATGTGACACATAGCATAGGTTAAGTTCAAAATCAAAGTCTGTTAACTGCTGATTAAAAAATTACATACGGTGCTTACTATTATTTTATTTCAGGAGCAATGTATGGTCACAACAGTCACTGGAAATTTAACTGCATAACTTACTATCCTAGTTATTATGTGCACTAGCCTGAAACAAACTTACAGGTTTTAACTAAACCAAAATCTGGAGGAGATTCTGACTGATCTGGGAACATTTGGATCTGGCATGCTTCAATATCATAATAGGCTGCACCAATTTTACCTCCTGCCCATACCATACTGAGATAACACTGGAATAAATATTGTCACTTCATGTTGATAAGGAAATGCATAAAAGTCAGATGCAAAATAATGTGCTGGACAAAGATTTCACAAGAATGTTAAATTCAACATAAATTATAAAAATCTCAGACTGCTTTAAAGTTCTGAATAACAAACAACTAAATAAAAATTATTCCAATACAGTTAGAAATTGGCAAACCATATACTTTAAATACTTATTGTCTAACATGATTAAATGTGAGTATACTGAAACCATATGTATTCTTCAACATGGAATTTGTTTGTTCAAAACAAAACTTGCAAATTAATTAATTAATTAGAAACAAACAGATTTTCAATCTTTCCACATGAATGAGCCAACTTCATATCATAACACTGTTATAAATTAAAAGATTAACTCAAAATTACAATAATTTAATTGATAATACTGAGATTTTCACTTCAGATTAAAAGAGAAACCTTGATCCACAGTACTGTTATCAACAATATAAAGATTTATAATTTATCAACTTGAACTTTTTATCTCAACAAAAGACTAAGCAATAAAGTTAGAAAAAATTATCTTTACTTTCCAGATAACAATAAAAGATATATTTCAGTCAATATTTCACCATTACAGCTTCATCAGACTAGTAGAAAAATTTATTCTTTTAGCTCTGGTAAAGCAACAACGATCGATTACAACATTGGCTGAAATAAAAGGTTATCATCACCATTTTGAGAATAAAGGTCACTTTAATTTAACTCTACTGGCAAAATGACTAAACTCCTGTTCGGCATGCACTACTAATTCTGAAAAACTAATTAATGAAGTATCTGAAGTAAAACTAAGAAAAAATTAGAAATGTTAAAAATTCAGATACATTATTTTGAAATGGATACTAATGGACTTATAAATAAAATTGAGGAGAATTATAAAAGTACATAATTTACTAATGATTATAAAAGCATTTTATAGCATTCATGAAGTCGACAAGTTGTACATATTTTAAAAGTGAAGTGTTCTTTTCTCCATACCTGAGAAGCCTCTTCTTCAGAAAAGATATGGGAGTGTCTATAAACACTTACATCACCCTCACACATATTAAGAGATTCATTTTCATCAACTGACATCATTGCAGCCATTGCATCTTTTCTTCCAGTGGGTAAGGTATGATCTTGTAGAGCCATTATAGAGCTTAGTCTTATCTAAAACCTCAATACTAATGCTCCAAGCAAGCTAAAACAGAGAATTCAAAATGATCATATATAATCATGAAAACTCATTTCTGAGAGTATATATTTATTTTCACAGAAGGAAAAATGAAATTATTTAGCAAAGTCAGTGATACTAAAAATATGAAGTTTTATTATTGGTAATAAAACATTTTTTCACGAATTAATCCTTAATCAAGTCTACATAAGCAGCAAATAGGCCTGTTTGCTATAGAGATTATATACTGTCAAAAGTATTGAAGTTCATAATTTAATAAAAGTGCTTACCTAGACCAAAGAATAAAAGATAAACAAACAAATGTGTGTGAAACATTTCTTTTTACATTTGTTGCACTTAATTCGGAAACTAAATTTTTGGTATTTGGTAAAGGTCTCTTAAGCTCCTCTACTCTAGATGGTAGCCCTGACTGTATCTATTTCCTCCAAATTACACGTTTTACTAGTTACCCATTCCTAAAATTAATATGTCTTCTCAATGAATAATAAAAGCTAAATTTATACAATCATCACAAAATAAGAGAAACAAATGTTTTATTGGTTGGTAATCTTTATGATTCTTTAAGTATAATTATTAATTATTATTACTAGATACTAAGTACTAATTAATCTGCCAGGTTTATTGGGTGAGTTATCAGTTAGATATTGAAAGATTCTTATACAATCAACTTACTATTTATTAACACAGATGTCGGCAAAGCCTGTATCTCTCTCTTGAAAGCATTTAAATAATTAATTAAAGTCCTACTAAGAGAAATATGGACAACAGCTTTTATATCAGTAATAACAAGAACTGAATCACAGTTTTTACTTCCACAAAATCAGCCCTTCTCAGAGCTCCACTAATATTATTCAAGTCATACTTAGTAATTAGTATCCAGTAATAACAATAAAATAATAACTAATTAATAGTTAGGCTCAGGTGATCATATACACTACAGAATAATTGTTTAAATTTTACACAAAGTTACATGCAATAGCTGTTCCTAATTTTGAAGTGACTGACTAGAGGGAAAGCAGACAGTCAACATCACCCACTAAAATCTCTTGGACTAGACTTTACCAATGAATAGTGGAATTTACCATTATATTATAACACCATCAAAACTAAAAAGACAAGCATGCTCAGTGACAGTATCTGAACTCATAACCCACAGGTTGTAAGTCGAGCTCCCTGACCACCAGGCCATACCAAGTTACAAAATAACAGAAAGAGAAGCACAAGAAGTAATTAGATTAGCTCTAATTACTGTCAACCACTATCTGACTTTACACTTTATGCTCTTCAAAAAATGAATAAACCAGTTCTTGTAATCTGTATTTGGTTGGTAGGTTATTGGTATTGGCAGTTTCGAACAGAATGGCACATTATGCAAAAATGAGTTAAACAGCCAGTTCAGAAACCCCTAAAAATCAGAGACAGTTGTTTCGAGTTTTGAGCTATTGACCAGTGGAAAAACGGCCACCCACTATCACAAAATTAAATATACTTATCACTGTTTATACTGGATACACCCACAGTTTAAACGGAGAGCATGTAGTATAAGCCTTGGGCTTTCTGGTCAGCAGTTTCATAAGATAATCACTGGCCACACTTAGTCCAATTGGTTGTTAAGATTCAAATTTTTTTGAAATTCAATTCGGAACGGTCACGATTCCTGAGTACTTATCATCATAGTGAATTTAATTTAATTCACTTAAGGTTTACCATTACAAACTCCTTCCGTGTATAAACCTAGCCCTATCAGTGTTTTGGTCCAGATTTGGATCATTATTGTTTCGATTAATACCATGTGTGAGCCGACGTGAAACTTGGTCAAATTATTATATAATTAGAAGTTTTATGTCAAGTACATTTATTTATTTATTCTACTAACGTATTTGCTGAGTTTTAATTTGAAGCTTGTAAAAAGAAACTGCCAAAATAAACACAAATATAACGCATACTCAAACATTTTATTATTTAATTTTAAGTCGCGATTCACATCCATTTAATACAATTGCCTTCGAGTGAAGCGTAGTCTGGTAAGTAAGCAAGGTCAATTTACCTTAAAATCGCGTCCTATAATTAAATAGTGACGGTCAAATACCACTACTGGATTACAATCGCCTGAGCTTAAACTGTAGTCTACAACACTAAAATTGTATATCTTTTACGTAACTCTGCGACTATTCGACTGATTGATTCGAATATAGCACAAGTTACACAATAGTCTTCTACCTGTGCTCTAGTGAATATTCAAAATAAACAATAAAGAACATTATGATTGTAAACTAAGTTGAAAAACAAAAATTAGTCTAAATGAAATATTACCTAAAGAAAATGTTACAATACTGTAAACCTTATTTTAAAAATTATTATATAACATTTAATAATTTAACAACCAATAGAGGTCGCGAACTGAAAGAAGATCCACAACATGTTTATTTTGCATGTAGCTCTGATAACGCAGAATGCTTTGCAAATATCCTCTAGGTGATTGTTTCTGGGTTAAATTTACTAAATAAAAAACAAAGAGATATACTGATAAATATCTGCTCTCGATGACGTAATGGTTATACAATTTTGTGTTCTTTTTTTTGGGGGGGGATGTTAAACAAAATCACATAGTTCAAAATTTCGCATTTACTCGTTTGGATAGTGAAATTAAAAACAACCTCCATGATAACTACGATTAATAACTGTCGCCAACTGTTGATCAAACAATCACTTTTTTGTTCCACTAGTTGTCCACAAGTTCAACTTGCCAGCAGACCTTGGGAGAGACGTACAGGAAAAGTTAAGTACCTGTATACACCCACGTGCTATAGACAATAATCTAGACGTCATCACGAATTACTTCCAGACTAGTTAGTTATACAGCCTCCAAGTGCACTAACAGGTACTCTCGAACACTTAACGTTTGCGCAAATCGACGATTAGGGACCAACTGTGTATTGCCATTAAAAGACCGGAAGTCATCTGCGGTTTCCTGATTTGTTATTCTAGATGGGACATAATTCTAAAAAATATTTATAAGTTCATATACTCTTGAATTTGGTCAATCACAACTGATGTCAAACGGATAAGAGTCTATTAGATGTTTCCAAGTGGTGGATACATCTGATAACATTTGTCACTTGTTTTAGAGCAGCAGATATATACGAAAACAATTAACAACTTAGTTATATAAGAAAGTAGCTTAAAACAAGGCTAGTTTAGAAGTGAATTTCAATAGCGTATGATTAAGTTTAGAGCAGTCAGTACCAGTGTGTGTGTATATATATATATTACAATGAAGTATGACCACCAAATCTACACGATTAAGTATTGGTAAATACTGATATTAGGCATCAAGCCTAAGACTGGTCAGAATAAGTACAGGGTATTCGGAAAGTGACTGTGCAGTTTTGTCTGTTAATAAATACATAAGTGCACAGTGACTTTCCGAACACCCTGTAGTAGCTCGTACGTACAGTTTAAATTTCAACGAACGCTATTCTGATCTCTTCCCGTTAAACAACACTGCACAAAGAACGCGTTCCACAGCGTCTGAAAACGGTTTGTGTATATAAGAAATTTGTATCGACTGCCGATTCTTATCCCACATACTCCATGTTTCTTACGCACAAACAATATCTGAATTAACTGTTATGATTGACAGAAGTGATAGGTAAATAGATATAAACACCTTTATAAAATGTGCACATTTTTCATATTCGTAAAGAGACGTAAACAAACATCAACACTTTATCAAGTGCTCTCTGTACTTTTCTGTGTGTTTAGAGACTAGATAAACACCTTCATCAGGTGTTCCAACATGTCACATCCGATAACAGAGACAATTTTTTACGAATATTTTCATGTTTATGTAATGTTTAAATATCTATACACATAAGCGGTGGTTATTAAAGTTCCACATTATTACGTCATAACAATTCCTGTACATTGTGGTTAAAAGAAACAACCAAAAACAAAAAGAAGGTCACAACTGTTCAGTATATATAGACAAACTGGAGAACACGCCGATGCGTTACGTCACTATAGCCCAATGGAGCAAGTTTTTAATTACCTCTATTTAATGTACAACAATACATTTCTAAGAAGAATCCAGTTTGTTGTTTTTCTTAACACCAAAACCTGGATTACAAAGAAAATTAAAACAGCATTTTCGATTGTTCTCTGAACAAAAAGACTGTTGTAAGCATACCGATACATAGAGATAAAAGTCAAGAAAACGCACCTCCAAGAAATGACGTCATAAGGCGGGACAGTGACGTAGTTTGGCGTAACACAAACGTATTAAACACGAAGAATTGTCCTCGAGATGTGACGTAGTTTGTGTATTTTAAGCTCCGTCTAACCAGAAAGAATAACAGGAAAATATTAATGTACTTTAAAAAAATAACTTACTAAAATCGTAGTAAATCGGAAATCCGGGTCAGCACACGAAGAAATACGAAACGCGTTACTTAATCGTGATATTTATCAGATATGAAGCTGTTAATTACAGAGTTTGATCCTTCGGTGGGTCAGAAAAAAATATATAAAAAATTGCGAATTAACAACTAACACAGGAGTTCGATTTCCACGTTTGACATAGCGTAGACAGCACATTGTGTAACTTTGTGCTGAAACAACGACATTAAATATGGATATAAACTGCATTCTCCAAACGGCTGGTATGGGTATTAAAATTTTAAATACAGTATAGAACAGCGTTTCGTGATGACGAGAAACCTACTTGAAGTAAAGATGTATATCAGAACGGATGGTATAGGTATAATACTTTTACCAAAATAAAATAAAAAACAACTTTTCGATCTTCAGATTAACAAAGAGAGCCTGCAACTTTTGCCAACCTGAAGATGACCTAAGAAGGTCGAAAAGTTGTTCTGTGCTTTATTTTAATTAAAGTTTTAATACCCATACCAGTCGTCTTGAGAATACATTTTTACTTCAAGTGGGTTTCTCGTCATCACGAATGGGTATGAACTGGATGCAAGGCCTAAATAGCCACTTTTCTGGACTGTGTGGTGTTAATAATATTTAGCATTTCAAATTATGTATTTTTTATGTAAAAACGTTTGTTTTATATAATAGGGTTGACCAAACTCTTGTCATTGAAGTTTATAAGATATTTTCAAATTTGAAGCAACACAGAATAAGCACAAAATTCAAAACAATGTCAGACTTCAACATCTGAGTTGGAGTTGATCTTGAAGACTTCTATTACAGAAAATCACAGAAAAGCGAACTCAAGAGGACAAGACAGAAGCTCATATTCACTTAGTAGCATCTCAAGCGTCAATGACGTCCCCTATACAGTTACATGTTAGACTCAAAATTAGTTACTCACCACACAACTATGTACGTGTAGTTTATGGAATGACTGGTGATTTGCATTTTGTAATACTCAGCAAACTAAACAAGCAACGAAACAGAATTTGTTTCCTTTAATGATAACAGAGCACAAAAAAAATGTTCACAAGATGGATGGTTATACATACCATTTAAGGTGTGTGTATAAATAGAGGTGAATACATATATACACCTTTAAAATGTGTACAAGTTTTATAAATATATATACTTACACACGTCTATGTACATCGGACCAATATATCCTTTTAATGTGTGTACAAACTACACGTGTAGAGTTAATACACCCTTCAACAGTTGGATTATTTAAATCAACCGAACTCCTAAAGAGTATCGTATGTAAGAAATAATCTGTGATGACGAGAAAACCCACTTGTAGAGAAAAATATGTAAAAACGGCTGGTTTGGGTTAAGAAAATGTTTATGTAGAGAAGATGACCAAAGAAGGTCGAAACGTTGTTCGCTCCTCTACATAAAAAGTTTCTCAACCCAAACCAGCCGTTTTCACACGTATATTGTGTGTAAGAGATAAAAAAGAAGGGAAGGTGTTTAAACTATCCGATTGTCTGCACGTGCAACGAAGGCGCCAAATTCTAACCATGTCATTCGCAATTTCCCAAGCAAAACGCATACACAAAACAAAAAGGTATTTGGCCATAATGAGTTTAGCCTTCCAGTAGTAAAGCGGTTAGCCCTCTGTCACGTGACGGGTAGCCAAGTGTGTAGCTTTGTGCTTAACTACAAATAAACAAATAAAACTTACAATCATAAACCTTAGTAACTAAAAGCCAGATCGCCAGCTTGCAGCTTAATGCAACACAGACGTATTTGCAACCAAACACAGGGAAACGTTTGGTCATGATGACCAATTCCAAATGCATTTAGAGTGAAACCTTTTCCAATATTTTTCCTCAGAAACTATGCTAGCCACGCGGAATGCATATCTAACAAAATGCAAAACGGAATATAAAATCGTGGTGAAACACTCGCCAAATTAAAACAGTTTTATTAATAAAACAACGTTTCGGGTAACAAACCTTCATCAGGTTACATATAACAGTCATCCCTTATCCTACAAGAGAGGTCGTACAACCTTGAAATAAACAATCAAAAGTCAGAGTTTTTAACATTTATTTGACTAAGCACCATCAGAACCTTAACGCACACTTTTGTGTGTGTCATGCATTCCATAAACAGTGTTGAAGTATTTAACACATTCTAAAATATATGGTTGTTCCACCGTCTAAACCACGTCGAAACTTACAAACATGGTATTTATACATCAGGTGGTGCACATATTGAACCCAGTGATGTGCATAAAGGCTTTGCAAGCTCAACGGTTAGCACGTATCCCTCACGTGCTCGCGCTGTCACATATACAACAATCTACATAATTGTATTATCATCTCTCTCAAGTACACTAAAGTTCAACATTTTCACAAATTACGTCGCTTGAATTAGTTTGAGGGAACTTATTGAAAATAGACAAAACAATGTATACCTCGGCGTGAAATGAACACTAAAACACTGCATGGTTCCTCGTGCTAAACACGGGTTAAACGGCCAGATCATAGACTCCTAAGATTCAAGCTCAGTCATTCCTAATTTACAACTGCATACCTAACAGAGAGCAGTTAGTCAGCGTCATACGCCGCCGATTATGAGAGTATTATTTATCGACTAAAAGGAAAAATCGTGGTTCATTAGCTTCCTACTTTCGTCTGGTTGCGAGTTTCAGACTGGCCAGTATCATGTTGTTGTGTCCTTAGGCAAGACACTTTATTTTATCCGTCCATTCTACCTAAGTGTAATGACGGTTTCCAGCTGTTAGCTTGGGATTTAGGCTGCTTTTGACTGGCATACCCTACAACTTTGTTCATGTTACCATTACCATTCGCTTGTGCCATATCAGTAGGAAGGATTGGCTGTCACAGTTATAGTGCTACCAGAGCAGAAAGAGCGGGACGTGTATTCAGCAGCACATCGCAGCTCGAACTCTGTACCCACCAAAATCGCAAATAAGTATGCTTATCACTGAGCCATACCCAACAATGAAACAAAGAATCATCATCTTGAACATATTATAAATATTTTATTCATAAAATTTGGAAAAGAAGCACTTTACTATTCTTTTAAAGACTAATACCATGATACTTAACCTATAGTCAGGAGACATCTAGGAATACGTGATCATTCTAAAGGGGGTTCAGGACGGTAAGGTTTAAAGAGAGAAATGGCACTGTATGCTCGACTAAATGAAATTGGATTTTAAAATCTGATTAGCTTACACATTTGTTTACACTAATGCTTCATTTATCCATTGTAGTAGAAGCTTCTACAAATAGGCTTAGCCAAGCATTAAAGGAAGAGGTCTGCAAGATTCTCTTTTGTTCGTGAAAATGTTCAAAAACAAAACAAGAGAGTGGAAAATCGATTAATTAATAAACTTTCACAAAATCACGCCATAATGCTGATAAATAATAATAATAATTTGAAAATACGTTACTTCAGAGCTGTATACACACAAACACAACTACGGTGAAGTTGCAATATACTCGTTAGGAAGAAAGTTGTCAAACAAGGGCAAATGGTATTCTGTTGTTATTGATAGATTTCATGCAAACTTCAAAAGAATTATCGGCACTAGCCAGTGACAGACTAAAGGGAAGACAGATAGTCAACATAACTAAACTGTGAAAAGGTTTAAGGTAACACCAGCATTTCGATATTAATGTTTTTAATCATACAAAGCTATCTGTGCTCTGCCCATCACAGGTATTGAGACTGATAGTAAATCGAATGTGATGTAATCAATATCCAAAATGGCTGTGCTCACTGAAGGTAGCCATCTTGATCAAAAGAATGTGACTTTAGTCAGGTGAACCTTATGATTATTTGCTTGGGATTAATAATTAGTATTACAATTATCAATAAATTTATCTACAACGATTATTATGACTAACATTGCTCATTTGGTGTGCCGGTCCAATTAGGAGAAGGCAGTGCTATAAAACAAAACGTTGTAATGAATATAATGTGCTAATTATCAGCTGGATACCCTCACTATCACGAATAATTTCGTTCATAATCCCGACAATACCTTACTGGATCTTATCATCTGAAAAAATTTAAGTTAGAGTTAAATCTATATACTCACTAGGAAGAAAGCGTTCAAACAAGAGCAAAGAGTATTCTGTTGTTAATAATGGATTTCGCGCGAAGCTGCATAAGGATTATCTGCGCTAGCCAGTAACAAACTAAAGGGAAGGCAGATAATCAACATCACCCATCACCAATTCTTGGATTGACTATCACATTATAACAGCACCACTGTTGAAAGAACGAGCATGATCGGTGACGAGTTTAGAAATTGCAAATCGAACGCCCCCTAACTACCAGGACAGATCATATTAATGACATGTATTGTAAAACAGGTAAAAATTTCAAGATAAACTGTTGAAGGCACCATTTTTCAATTCAGATAAATATTTTTTAATGTCACTGAACTCAAATAGAATAGACAGACTAACATATCAAACACATACTTTTATCATCTTTACAGGTCTCGATTGTTCTAAAACCATGTGTTATCTACTTTACTAGGTCCAGTTTATCACGAGTTTTGGGACACGGTATTACGACAATAAACAGAGTAAATGTGTGATTACCGATATTATCATATACGTGTCCTTGTAATATTTCAAAATTACCACAATCTCTTCAATCGACATTCAAGTTCAAATATCCGCTTAGAAACAGGTCATTGGCTTTAGTTGGGTGTGTGTGCGTTTTGTAAAAGACACAACCACAGCATTTTCTTGCCCATATAATCTTATTCTCTTTCAATATACAACGGAGCTTAGTATTATAGACGGAACATTGAGGCTTAACAATTTAATACACATTATTTTATTCCATGTAACTACCTGAACTACGTATCAACAAATGTGCTACAGCAAAACTCCATAATTGAAAAGAGGACAGTCTGTATTATGAATGGGTTGGAGGGTGTGCGCTACATTCCTCTATCGTGTATATAAACGTTTGTTGTTGTTGTTTTTAATTTCGTGCAAAGCTAGATAAGAGCTATCTGCCATAGCCGTCCATAATTAAGCAGTATAAGACTAGAGTGAAGGCAGTTAATCATTTCCACCCTTTGCCAACTCTTGGGTTATTCTTTTACCAACGAATAGTGCGATTGACTGTCAATTTATATCGCCCCCACAGCTGAAAGGGTGAACAGGTTTAGGTAGACAAAATAATTACCAACTATACCTGTATGGAATATTACAGAATTACCAACTATACCTGCATGGAATATTACAGAATTACCAACTATACCTGTATGGAATATTACTGCAATGACAAACTTCGAAAAGGGATAAGTATTGCATTCGTCAATCGACTTGGTTTTTATAATAACAACAAATAACACGTTTATACGTCACTTTCATGAAGCACTTAATATGACTTTTCTTCATACGCTTACATTCTTTTTAAAATTATCAGCAACACGTGAAAAAAGTACGGAAAAAGAAATTCACAAGTTGCGTAATTTAATTTATTTTTGACAGTAAATTTACATAATGGACTATGTCCACCGCAGGAGTCGATCGTCGGCTTTTAACGCTGTATAAATTTAACGTTGACTCATAGGTGGGTCTAGATCGTGATGGAATCGGCCATCATTTTCTTAAGTAATAACACTAAATTTACTGTTACTTGACAAATTTCACGATAATTTTTCTTTTTTTCAGTAAATGCATTATTCAGTGTAGTTTTTATTTCCTTCTTTCGTGCAACAATTCAACGTTTTCAAAACATAACACGTGTGAAAGTCTACGCGACACTTTCGATATAACCAATGCTTTTATTTGAACAGTCACGTTGCACGATGAGTTACATGAACTGTGTCTAGAGAACAAATCAAACTACGAATTCTAGCTTTACGAACCCCGAAGTTTTCTGCTACCTTGTATTTGTTTGTTTCGAATTTCGCTCAAACCTACACGGGGGCTATCTGCTCTAGTCGTCCTTAATTCAGCATTGTAAGACTAACAGGAAGGCAGCAAGTCATAAAACCTGGCCAATTCGGGCCCAGCCTGCAGAAGAGAAGAAGCAAATAGAACATCCGTTTAAAATTAATAGTAATTTAAATATCATAATCCGTCTAGCACACGCCGAAAACAATAACAACAGCGGATGGAACGTACTAGTGTGTGTGTGTGTATTTTTCTTATAGCAAAGCCACATTGGACTATCTGCTGAGACCACCAGGAAAATCGAACCCTCGATTTTAGCATTGTACATCCGTAGACTTGCCGCTGTACTAGAAACGTACTAGAGACCTTTATTTTGCAAACAAATACTTTCAGTTAGCACACATCCTAGAATTCAAAGCACAACTGCTAGTTGAAGACTAGCTGAAGAGTGATTTTGTTTGTTATTGCGTAGAGGTAGCATCATAGTGGGCTGTGCTTATAGCGTTATGAGCCATCAGACATCCTTGCTAAGCCAGTACGGGACTCATCGTGTTAACACAAATATTCAAATTGAGTATCTTTTGCACATAAACTCTGGACAACAAAGATCAAAGACGCATGTATGTTATTTGCATAGAGCAGCTGGAATTGTCACATCATTGCGTCATTCACGAGCTAACAGAACACAAACAATATTTATCAGTAGACTGCGAGAAAAAAACTGACAGTTTCTGAATGACCTTTAGTCACTTCAATGACCTTCTTTCCTCAAGGTGGTTCAAGACATTATTTTTGTTAAGCGCTAAGCTACACAATGGGAAATCTGTACTTTACTACTACAAACCCTTAAATTTACCACTGCACGACAGTGGGAAATGGGGAGTGAGAGGAAAACAATTCAAGCCTGAACTCGTATGTCAGCTGTTTCTCCAACACCAAACAAGACTGAGCAAGACGCTAGGTTAAAGTTCCAGTTTTAATAAATGCAAGACGTCACTCATGATGTAAATAAAAAAAATAAAGTTTCCAGTTTTCTCACTTTACATTGTGATTACTTTGAGTTCGCCAGTTGTTCTCAATAATAATTAAATAATAAAATAAATATTACTGTGATATTAATTCTTACCCCAATAATATTTGTAAATTGCTTGGTTATCATTAACTTTATTTAAGCTCGACTTTTTTTTTAATGTTTATTTGAAACTGAGCACAAATCTACACAATGGGCTATCTGTCTTTTGCCCACCACGGGTATCGAAACGCGGTTTCTAGAATTGTAAGTCCACAGACATACCGCAGTACCACTTGGGGAGAAGTGTAATGCAGTTAACATTATAGTTGCTTTTCGTGCAAGAGATTGACAACTATTGCGTCTGTCAGTCGTATTCCACTTAACATAATGAGTTCTGGCCCTGTGCATTTTCTGTTTGTTCTTAAGCATAAACCTGCACAACAGGCTTTTTGTATTGTGTTTACCACGGAAATAAAAACCCGGTTTTTAACGTTCTCTCTTCGATGAGGTATGGTTTGTTTGTTTCTCCACACACCAGTTTTTAGGGCTATGATCGATACAATTCGTTAACAGGTTTGATACACTTTTGAACATTTCTAGTTTTAAGCATAATTTGCGCGCCCACGTCGCGCTAAACATGCTCACCCTCCCAGACGTGAGGGTGTATAATGTTACGGTCAATCCCACTATTCGTTGGTAAAAGAGTAGCCCAAGAGTTGGCGGTGGATGGTGATGACTAGCTGCCTTCCCTCTAGTCTTACACTGCTAAATTAGGGACGGATAGTACAGATAGCCCTCGAGTAGCTTTGTGCGAAATTCCAGAACAAACAAAAAACAAGCAGCTTTCTCCTTGATATACCCCCAGTGGCAAGAAACGTAATCGCACACTGCGGAACGATGTTTTTCGGAATGCTACACATCCGAAGTTATTCTTCCATATTTACAGCCAGAGAGCTGCACGAATCTGGTACGCAGCAAATACTCCAGCGATGAAGGAAGTAGCTTATATAGTATGGGTGTAAAAAGTTAATTGAGCAACCTCACCCAGATTTTAAAAACACTTAATAATCGTTTTGAACGGTATTACCCACCCACGTGGAGTTGAGCAATAGAAAATTCAAAAACATTTACACTTCATGAAGATAAGTGTTTTTGTATGAGATTTTAAGTTTTGGTTTTGTTTTCGATATTTATACAAAACTGAGTGAAGGCTATCTGCACTAGCTAATCCTAATTCTGAGCTGATAAGACTAGCGATTTAAAAATAGTAAAAACACCCACAGCCAACTTCTTGGGTACTCAAATAAAACAGGGGATTTCAATGTCACTCTCTCAACATACGTACAGAACTCGAACCATGCACCACAGAATGTGGTATGTTCAACACTTGACCAGACCCAGCCTAAATATCACAGATATATATATATATATACACACACACACACACACACACACACATACTGAAACAAGAAAGAGTGCAACTAATACATCAAAGAAAAAGTGTTTTCTTATAACCAAACCATACTGGGACCATCTGTTGTGCCCACCAAGAGGATCTATTCTATCAGAGGATAAGAATAAGTAAAACAACAAACTGAAAAGGGAAAAAGACAAGAACAGCTCAAAAATCATCCACAGAAACAAACTACAAGAACCACCCAAAATCTAAGTGGAAAATACACATGGTAAGACAAGGGAGGGACAGACCCAAGAGCCAGTAAAACATGTGCTTACTGACACAAGGTTTAAAGAGACCTTGTAATGTCAGTGAAACATATACACTTAGATAAAAGAAGTTAAGAGAGCACAAACTATCAACAAAAGGTGTGTACATATATATATTAGAAACAAGGGTTTAAAGCATTCTCAAGTGTCAGTAAAAAGTATAAATATTTTTAAAAAATGAAACAGAGCCATCTCTAACTTTCAGTAACACTTGTAGATATTGAGAAATAGAAACAGCACCCTCAAATATCAGCAAAAAAACATGCATAATAATTTTAAAACAAGAAGATATAGGCAGAAAATGATAGAAGCCCCATATGAAGTAAAATGTATTATAAAACATGCAGAAATGTAAATATTTTACTCTCCTTTTCTATAAATTTAATTATATAGATACATACATTGAAAAAGTGAGGAAAAAGAAACAGTCAAAAGAATCAGTTAAAGATACACATATTGAAATACAAAAGGGAAATAATGGAACTTCCAGAATGTCAACAAAATGAAAATGAAAGCCACACATAATTAGAAGAAACAAGTGATAAGGAATGGCCTTAAAAAGTCAGCAAGACAACATAGAAGTCAATTAGAGATAAATACATTGCTGAAAAAACATAACTTGTAGCTCCATTATAATTTTATGAAACAGGTGAGTTTTTAGCTTTGAAATTTTTTAAAGTTACTTGTAAGGACAAAACCAACTGGATTCCTTGGCCCACTCTACAGTTGTAATTATTCACTACAAAGCTACATAAAACACAATTACTACTCAGTACTGAAACTAAATATTTTCCTTATCGGTGGCTCACAATATCACACATGGGTATAATGAATATTCCCAGCTATAAGGAAAATTCTGTAAACCTGATTTGGCAAATGCAAGTAGTTTTATACTACTTTTATGAATATTTCTTCATAAAAACTTTCATGAATAATATGATACATATAAATGTACTTTTAAATCATGTTACCTAGTAGAAATGTACTTGCGTTTAAGTAGCATATTATGCTTTAAAACAGTCTTGAATGCGTACCACCTAACATAAATCAGTATTTTCAATCATTGAAACATAACATTTATGGAGCTAGTTAGTGCCTCAAGGCTATTTCTTACACTAAAATAATCTTTAAAAAATATAATCATAATAAAAATAGCCTCAAACAAGCTATTATCATTTAAACATAGTTTTTCAAGTTTCAACAAGTTTTTCTTTAAATTTACTGCATCTCCCACGTGTGAAGGAAACTAGTTCCACAGGTCACACACACTGTAAAAGAAATGAAATTTTTAGATAAAGGTATCTCCTACTTTGCCTAAATTTATATTTGCTTTTGTTTTATTATTTTTACAAATAAATAGAAAAAGTTAAATAAATAATGCTGTATCAACACTTTCAATTCTCTTAACAATATCAAATTCCTCAATCAGGTTTCTTCAAATTAAATTTCTCCATCCCACACACTTAAATCATCAATGGGAATGGAGAATTTCAGTTTGAAGAAACCTGATTGAGGAATTTGATATTGTTAAGAGAATTGAGAGCACTGAATTTTTAGAGCTCAATGGACAGTTATTATGATGACATCTGAGATGAGAAAGTTGTCAAATCAGCCATTCATTGAGCTCCTTCCAAGAATTCAGTGTTTCCACTCATTTCAAAACTTTTAAAAGATTTTAAACAATTTTTCCCATTAATGATTTAAGTATGTGTGGGGGAACAAAAAATACTTAAACCCAAATGTTAAGAATAACTGGCTGCAGCTTTGGAAGTCCTGAAACTAATTTGTTCTTTGAAAGAAAATCCAGAGAGGTTATCAACTTATTGATTGATTTACTGAAATCTCAAAGGGCATGCTTTTCTTTCTCATTACCAGGAGAGATGTTGAATGATTGTTCAATTAACTATTTGCTACCATCAATGTCTCCTGCTGGACTCACATGTAGCACTTCAGTGCATGTCAATGTGGTCCTCCCACTCGCCATGCCATAATTATCTGCTCCAAGAAATAATTCAACTTTTCTTTACTAACCCTATAATTACTGGCAAGATCCAGTTCAAATCCACACATTCTATACAGTCTGTTGGTTACAGGATCTCTGATATTTGAATCAATAAAAATTAAGCTAGGCAAAAACACCATTAACATCATAAATTAATTTAATAATTAATAATTGCTTTAATAACTACTGGTGGTACTTCCTATGTATTTTACACAGAAAATTAGTAATTTCTTCCTATATTTTGCCAGTTCTTCAGATTAATCAATATGTTGAAATATATGCAGTTCTCATCAGAAATTAATAGGATAAAACCAAGACAGTTATTTGAAAGTTAAAACATATCAAGTGGAGTTCCTAAACTATAAAACTTTTCATAAACTGATTTTTTTCACATTCTCTCTGTTGCATATTGTACTTGTTTTGTTGGTTTTTTTTTTTACAATGAAATTCTTAGGTAACAGTTACACAGAATTAACACAACCATTTTAGAAGAATGAACTTCAGACACACACACACACACACAAAATTTTTACATTTATAAAACCAAAAATATTTTGTTTCAGCCTACAAGCTCTTACTATTCCACTAGAAATATTAAGGAACAGTTTTAACTGCACTTTATTGAAGCATTTAGCTTGCTGCTGTTTAATCCTGTACACAGTGACATGGAAACACAGTTTATAGATCACCTGCTAGCTGCTACAGAAAACTCCTTCCAGTGTGCTTCAAACGTATATCAAAAGTACATGATAAAAACAAAATAGATAAGTCAGGTGTGTGTTGACATAAAAGTAAGAACCATTTTTAGGTCAATGTTGATTCCAATAGGTAAATAAGTGACATTACGTCTGGAACATTGCAGTTCCATACCTTATCAAATCAAACTGTTAAGCACAATTACCAAACAGTGACAAATCCCTAAATTTAGATACAAGTCATAATGACAAGATAAAAAAATTAGATTGAGATGTAAATTGATATGTCACCCCCAAGGTTCTATTTTTTCCATGTTATTCTTTCAACTAACTGCATAGCAACTAACAAGATAATGACAAGAAAAAAAAATTGGATTGAGATGTGCTTCACCCTGAAAAATAGCACAGATGCACCAGTTCTAAGTGCTACTTTTATTGCATTTATTTTATACAGAAATTCACAAAAAATATTGAAATATCAATACAGATTAAACTTAGAATGAAAATATTTAAAGTTCACATCTTTGGCTCTTGGTAACAATGAGGTTCTTATTGTGAACTACCTTTGTTTTGCTAGTTAAATCCTTTGACTCTTAACTCTTTATGTAACACAACTCAAACATCATGTAGGACACAAAGTATATCTTACAAACACTGCTGAATTGAGTGTAAAAGACAATAAATATTTACTTAAATTATAACCCGTTTTTATTAATAAAATTTGTTTTTAATCATGAAATATAAAGAACCCCTTAGGATGCCTTGACTCCAAATCTCTTTCATGAGATAAAAGGTTTTAATAAATACATATTTGAACATGCAAATATTCATCAAGGCACGTATCACTACAGGTTCTACCACTCTAGGTTATTTTCTCCACAAATTTACCAGCCTACTAGACAAAGAAATACTAATATTATGATACTGAAAGTTAGACTGAATTGTAAGACAAGCTTAACTTGTGCTACATGAAAGCCACAGCCTTTGGATGCCTTTCCTTAATGCCAAAGATTGAAAAATACCTTATGATATGTTGAATTACTTAGATACATAGCACAAATAGGTTGCATTGACCAGGCATGCCTGGTTGCTAAGGCATTCAACTCACAGTCTGCAGGTCACACATTCAGGTCTCTGTCATTGAAAATGCTTGCCCTTTACAGTTGCTTTTATGGGTTTAGCCACCCAAGTGTAAAATTCTAGGCTAATAGTAATACAAAATACACAAGTGACTAAACCCAAATGAAAATGGGATTAATGTCAAATGAAGTTTATGTGGTTGTAAGTTTTTCATGAGATGAAAACGGAATGAAACAAGAGCATAAGCATTATGCATTTATAAGGGGTTTTAAACTAATAAATGAAGTCAATGAAAAATTAGACTCGTAAAGCAATAAATTGCAAGTGATTAGTTAATTCACAAAGTACATTCATTATTAAGTCAGTAAAGATTTTTAAAGTACATTAGGGGTAAACAAAAGGTTAAATGTGGATAGGACCCTTAAGGGATAATAAAGGAAGACTCGTATCTGATGATTATACAATGGTTAGATTATCAAACTCTACTTTTTATTCAGTTTTTAATACTGAAGACTTAAGCTGTATTCCTTATCTTGAATAATTGGTAGTTGAAAATAAAGTTGAACAAAACAACTGCAAAATTTCTGAGCTTGTTAAAATAAAATAATGAAGTTTAAAGAACGATAAGGCTTCTGGGCCAATAATATTTCTCTGAAGGTTTCAAAGAAGGTCAAGGATTGGATATGTGAACCATTTTCAACAACTTTATTATTATTTAAGTCCTTGAATAGTGGACAAGTACCAACAGATTTGAAATTAGCTAATATTACTCCAGTCTTTGAGAAGTAACAGAAGTTGTCCCAGTAATTATAGACCTGTTAGTCTTACATTAGTTGTGGGGAAAGTTTGATAAAAGATACTTTATTAGGTTGTTTAGCAAATTTTATAATTTTATTGGAGATTCAACATGGCTTTACTAAGGGAAAATATTGTCTTACAAACGTTTTGACATTTTGAAAATGTCTGAAAAAGTTACAATTTCATTGTACAAGCCACTGGTTAGGCCAAATTTGGAGTATTGTGTTCAGTCTTGGACTCCTTACCTTAGGAAAGTCATTAAATAGTTGGAAAAAGTTCACAGGAAGGTCACTGAAATGGTACCTGGAATGGAAGGGTTGTTATATGAGGAGATTAAAATCCTTAAAACTGTTTTCTCTTTAAAAAATAATTGTTAGAAAGAATCTGATTGAAGTGTTTACAATTGTAAAAGTAATTGATAATATGCTGATGTACCAACATTCTTCACACTTAACAGTGAGAATTTTAGAACTAGTAGACACAGAGAGATTTAGACAAGCTAGAAGCCATCTTCAGCTAAGACAAATTTATTTTTCATATAGGTTAGTTGGTCTATGGAACTGGTTGTCTTCAAATGTTGTAGAGGCAGTAAATCTGAGAGTTCAAAAGAAAGCTTGACAGATATATAAATTATAATAGCTAGCTTTAATTTTTTTAAATTATTTATTTAATAGTTTTAGTTTGGCTTAGAGGATGGGACACCCATTTGTAAGAGTAACAGAAATATACTTAATGAATTTCGATTCCACAATCATTTATTGCATTTATCTAATTTATAACGTTAATAATAACAGTACAGCTATTATTTTGTTATTATTATTAGTTAATGGTAATGAGAATATAATAGGCATACTATTATAAACAGTATAATTTTAACACAATCAATGTAAGTTTCGTCTGTGAATATTATAACTTGCAATACTTAAAAAATAAAAGTTAAATGACAGTGGTCAGAATCAGCAGACTGTTGAATCAGATTTTGTATTTCGTAATTCTATTATTTCTAGAATTAAATAATGTAAACGCTTGAATCTGTTCATACCAAACCCAAATTCTAGAAATAGGCCTAACAGTAACAGTAGAACAAGACACTGTATCATTATTAAAACTGAATCACTTTACAACTGTGGAGTGTTCTACGCTTATAAAAATTAAAATAATAAACATATTGCTGTGTAATAGACCAGTGTACTAATCAACTTTATTCTAAGACTAATTCGACTAAAATATGATTTGTCTTCTACAATTGAAACTTGATTTTTAATATATTTATTACAATGAATTAAAGGATTTAGTTTTACCTAAAACAAAGTAACGTCGTACTTCAAGTATAAAACAGCAGACGATACTAAGTTGCCGCCATTAACCTTCTATGAAATTTCGCAGACATATGATTGGTTTATTTAACGGAAGTCACGTGATTTCTCGTAGTAATACGAACTTCCTAGTAGCCTCAATACTTTTGAAAACTGTTCAGAATACACCGAAATTACGTCAACTACAGCCAATGAAAATCACGAACTGTGACATCACGCCATGTTTGGTGAACTGACTCAGTATTATAAAACGTTGGTTGAGTCATTTGAGCACGTTGGTTTGTTAGTGAGAAGGGAAGGGATTTGGACAGTAAAGATTTTAACGTAAAACTGTTTTCACTCTCTCGAGTGAGTTGGAAGGAAGTCTTTGCTGTTATTCGTATGCACTGTGGTAATCTCAGCGAACCTTAACTTTGAATAAGTGCTCATTGTGTCGGTATAGCAACAACTGCTTGTTTGTGGACGTGGCTTACGTTAAATGGCAGGTCTGGTAATGGAGGCGACCTTTTATGACGAAGCACTCTCTCGCCAAAAATCAGAGATGCGAATGTTGAAAAGAAATATGACACTGGACCTTAACAATGTTAAACAAAATTCTCGTCAGAAATTTGATCCTCTTCTCACTTCGCCCGACTTGAAAATGTTGAAGTTAAGTACACCAGAACTAGAACGTTTTATCACCCAACATGGAGGAGTGAATTCAACTCCTACACCATCTCAGTTTTATTCAAAAACTGGTAACGAAGAACAAGAATACGCTAAAGGATTTCTGGAAGTACTGAACAGTTTGCACCAATGCACAGCACCTAGTGCAGGTAACGTCATTCCCCAGCCAGTATCCACCGATACGCTTTCCCTTTCGTCTGTTACGACAGAGACCAACAGCACGTGCACCCTCTTATCTTGCCAACCTCCAGCGGTTGCTCAACCCAATGTTACTCTGTCGGCCTCCGACAGTATGCACCCATTAGCCTTACACCCCTCCCAGTTTTCTACAACGAATGGACATTACACAGCTGGTTCGAACGTAGGATACCCGGAATGCCAGACGGCAACAACGACCGTAACTACAAGCAGGAGCTGCTTCCGAGGTTTAGTGAAGGATGAACCTCAGACAGTGCCAACCATCGGGCAGTCTCCGTCGCCGATATCGCCTGTCGACATGCAGGACCAAGAAAGAATCAAACTGGAAAGAAAAAGATATCGTAACCGTATTGCAGCTAGTAAGTGCCGTCAACGTAAACTCGAGCGAATAGCTAAACTGGAAAATAAAGT
Organism: Carcinoscorpius rotundicauda; assembly: GCA_011833715.1. NCBI lineage: Eukaryota > Metazoa > Arthropoda > Merostomata > Xiphosura > Limulidae > Carcinoscorpius > Carcinoscorpius rotundicauda. The sequence goes on from CM022391.1 coordinate 17,117,639, forward strand.
TTCGTTTATGAAAGGTGAGAACGGCAAACTAAGCGTAGTGGTAAACAAACTCCGAGAACAGGTGGCTTCTCTGAAACAGCAAGTAGTGGAACACGTTAACAGCGGGTGTCAAATTATGAATACTGATATGATTGCTTTCTAACAAATATTTAGTATTTTTCCTCATAATATGTACATATATAATATAGCCCCATAGCTTTAAGTCATTTTGACCAAATTTTCAAATTCATTCTGCAATAAATTTAGCAATATTAGTACTAGTGTTTTGTGCATCTGAAAACTGAACTTTGTAGAATTGTAAGCCTAATTAACTAAGCCTGAATTTTAACGATAGTGTGATGCGAGGTTTGGTGTACTGGCTTCCGAAAACAATGAAGTGGCCTTTGAATTTTGCCCAGATATTTTGCAATTTATAAACAAGTTAACTTTTATCAGAAAATTGCCTGTATAACTTGGAGATACTTTTATAATAGTTTTCATGTTTTCCCAAAACTGCGTGATGAATATTCTGTGAAAGGTATACATTCATAGTACGTAATGATATTGTGTATTCATTGATACAATTATTATAACCTTGGCTAAGCCTAAATAACATGGAAATTGACTCGTGAATTCTTATAAAGATGTTGGCCTACCTTATTTTTTGATATGGTATACAATTTTTGCATGGTGTTTTGCTAAGAAACGTTTTTGTAAAGTGCTCTTATTATAACATAAAGCAGTTTTATAGTATTTGTATTAACCTCTATATTATACAATGTGTATTTTATGAATTCACGACTCTTTTTGTCTTTGTGCAGCAGTTGGTTAAATTCGACAGTAATCCCGCTTAGTTATACAAAACTTCCATGTATTTAATGTTACTTTACACATAAGCGATTACTTGTGTTAAAAAAAAAAATACATTTTATTAATGCCTTTTCCTACCAAATCACGTTTTATGTACCAATAAGACTTGCTAATCCTGTTAAACAACAACAAAAGAATGTTGATGACCTAAATGTACGTTAAACATTAACTTTAATGCATTGTATACAGTTTGTCAGAACCGTTATCGATCGAGGCTGGCATAGGATGTCGCCGTTGGTTCTGTTTGTGTGTCGCCGTCAATCGATATGTCGGATTAGAATATTCAGACAATTATCGATGTTTTTACGTCACTGTACTGTACAATTCACAAAGTTTGCTCAACTTCTCTGGGCCCAGAATAATCGTTAAGAGTTATATATATTAATAACTTGTATGACTGTTTATTATGGAATTTTAACTTCGTCCTGTAAAAGCCTAAAATTCATAATATACAAAAACATTTATAATATGAAAGCAACAATGGTTAATTACAAACTGTACTTACAGTTTATAGAATCTTTTATCTATGCAGATGTCTTATGAATTGATATATTCTAAGTCATACTCAGAGTATTGTATTTTAGTGAAGTATTCAAACATTTGTAAATATTTAAAAAACCATTAAAACGTTTTTTAGTCTCTCAGAATTACCTGATTTAATTTTTTGAAACAAAAACATGCACACAATTAGATAAAATTACGACAAAGATATTCATGCATTGTCTAAGTAAACGTTGTTGAGAAACTGTTAAAACATACTTGGTGGAAAAAACGCATTGCGAAGCTAGATGTTGAAACACCTTTAGTGTAGTTGTGTTATAACTGTACTGAACTATGGAAATATAATTACATATCGTTCCAGGTAAATGACTAATCCTGGTCGATATAAAACCAAACAATCCTCATATGCAGATTGTCACGTGTTAAGATAGGGAGGATGGGGAAAGTAGCCACTCTAATATTACATAAAGACGTTGACGATTCGGCAACTGATTAGCGTGCAACGCACGAGCTTTGCTTTTATTTGTTTAAGTTTTGAATAATTTCGTTTAATTAAATGATTTGCCCAAGCCTAAAAGTAATTTATCGGTGTAGGAGTCCAGTTTTTTTTTGTTTTTTTTTCATATACCACACACACTGTAGTAGTAGTTTGCCCTATATGATATATTCTTCATTACCTATTAACCCTTCTAAATTTTCGGCTTTGATTTGTAGGTGCGCCGTAATAGTGACGGTGCATCTTATTTTTCGATCAATTTCAAGAGTTGTTGGTAGATGTTGACAACCAAATCCATTTCACACCAAATATGCTCGCCCTTTCAGCCGTGGGGGCGTTATAATGTTACGGTTAATCCAACTATTCGTTGGCAAAAGATTAGCCCAAGAGTTGACGGTGGATGGTGATTACTAGCTGCCTTCCCTCTATTCTTGCACTGTTCAATTAGGGACGGTTAGCGCAGATAGCCCTCGTGGGATTGATAGTAACATTATAACGTCTCCAAGGCTAAAAGGGCGAGCATGTTTGGTGTTACGGGGATTCGGATCCGCGACTCTCAGATTACGAGTCGATTACTTTAACCACCTGGTCAGGCCGGGCCTAACAGATAAGAACAAACAGAATTTAGTTTCGTAACAATATTGTCTTTCCCAGAATCTGCATGCACCGCTACACAAACGGCTATGCGCAGTTTTTCATTTTGAAATAACTCGCTAGAGGGAAAGCATCTGGTTAATAGTAACTTAACCAACTCTTGGATGTATTCTTATCTGACCGAATTTATAATACAATTTTATTGTTACGATTTTTTTGGCAACCACAAACTTCCGGTTTCTTGTGGTTCGAGGCTGGTTCATTGTTTAAAAGTTGGTTAATAATATCTTGGGTGGTTTATCCAAAAGATCACAGTGGTTAAAATAAAACAAACTGTTATGAAAGTTGATTGAAAGACATATCTGTAATAGTATTTTTTAAGGTTATGATACCCTCTACTTGCTCAGGAGTGATAATGTAGGCTCATAACGCTATAAAGCGGTTTGCGATAAAATGAGAGAACCTTCAGTAGCTGTGGCTATAATTAGATCTCAAATCGATCAAGAAATTCAGCTGCGAGATACAAGTTCGTTCTTGAAAAATAAACTCTGCCATTCTGTTCGCCGATATGCTGCGGCTAAAACTTTATTCACGGACCTTACAAATTTAGAGAAAACTGATTCGTTTTTTAATGATTACCGAAAAACAATTTATCTGTTCTTAACCAATACTCTTAATAAATAAAACTACAAGTAAAAGAGTAATTAGAGAGAGAAACATCGAGCTAGATGGGTTCCAGTAGCCCCAATGTAAATCTTCACACCACAATAGTTTTAATATGCTGGATTTCATTGCTACGACTAACCATGCGTGTAGATTTTGCGATGAAATTCCAGGTCGGTAGATAAGTGCAAGAAAACGACAAACGGACTGGTATTAAGCAGGTAAATATCTGAGGGTCGCGGGTTCGAATTCCCGTCCCACTAAAGACGCTCTCCCCTTTCAGCCGTGGGGGCGTTATAATATTTCGGTGAATCCCATTATTCGTTGATAAGAGTTGGCAGTGGGTGGTGATGACTAGCTGCCTTCCCTCTAGTCTGCTAGATTAAGGACGGCTAGTGTAGATAGCTCTCGAGTAGCTTTGCGTGAAATTTAAAATATACCGTACATAAATAAATATAAAATGCCCTGGATGCGACAAGAAAATATTAAATTATACAGCCACCATAAAGAGCTGTGTATCAAAACGGATAACAAATTTCACTTTGTCTTAGTACAGAACATACGGTGGTTCTTTACTTGTGTATGAAACAGGTTAGTCTTAGGTTCGAGAGTGGACTTTAGCATCTGTTTTAAACACCAGTTTTGTCTGTTTGTAATTTTATTTCACCTCCGTGTTTGCTGACCCTAAAATTCAATTCAATATTTTCTGTATAGGATTGATTCCACCAGGTGGCTCAGCGCTAAGTTAGTAGGTTTATGATGCTAGACATCGGGTTTCGATAATCGCAGTGAGCAGAACAGAGATTCCATTCTGTAATTTTGTACTTTACAATAAACGAGTAAACAATATATGCAACTAGGCTGTTCGTGCAATCTCTTCTACTTTTAATGTCATAACTCTCGTGCACGTCAGAAAAAAGTCTGTTTCGACAGTTTGGTAACTTGTATAATTGTTTACCCTTTTGTTTTTTTGTACATAGTTCCTTTAGTTTGTGTTTTTTTTTCTTTTCGCATCATTTCCTGAATGCTGTCTATCAGTCTATAGGAAACGGAAGTCTTGGAAGCTGTTTCCGTCCTCACACGTTAGACTTCCTTGAGTTCACCTCAGGGGAAAATGACATCACCACACAAGTTCTTTTAAGATTGAAACTTGCAATACAGTACTTTTCAACTCGCACAGTCCTCATGATGTCGCAAAATATTTTTATCTTAAACACTGGTTCAACTTGCTAATACTTTCTGTGCAGTGAGACAAACAAATCCTGCGCCATTCATTGGTCGTGCGGACAGGAATACCACTTGGCGGAGAAACAGCTTGTTAATTTGGTATTTCAAACCTGAAAAATACCTCATACGAAACACGAGTTAAAAGGAAACATGCAATCGGCGAAGCGACACTCGCCGCTTATGTTGAATGTATGAAATGTGTTCAATGATATGTCGAGGTTCGAAGCTTGAGCCTGTGGAATTGCAGTGCGGTACACCAATCACATGGCAACGTATGGCCTTTATATAACACAGATAAAGAACAAAAACGAGCTACAAAATTCAACACGATATGCTGCGGCTAAAACTTTATTCACGGACCTTACAAATTTAGAGAAAACTGATTCGTTTTTTAATGATTACCGAAAAACAATTTATCTGTTCTTAACCAATACTCTAGGAAGAAACCGGTTTTTATCCGAATTCTTACTTTAACACAGTAAGTCTACCACAAAAAAAATCGTATGATTAACGTTTTATCAAAATAACCCTGAAGGCAAAATTTTGTGAATAAGTACGACCAGCTTTAGGTTGCTATAGAATCGGTCCCTCTCTAGTATGTGACTGTCGGATTTCATTTGTGTCTTCCCCTTCAATACACTACAGCTTGACAGTAGAAAAAGGGAATTTATTGGTTTCGTCATCCGGATTCGTGTAAGTTTGTTATTTCCGGAAAATACTACAACAGTTATGAAATATTTGTCGCTGGTGTATTTTGGTTTGTTTAAGAAGAGATCTACTCAATAGAATATCTGCATTATGTCAAATGCAAGAATCGAACTCCAAATATAAGCGCTATCAAACCTGTACTCTTCTTGGGGGGGGGGCAAATTTGCATAAAATCACTGTCTCTGCCTCCACTCTCACTAAAGGGAGAGATTTAAAACATAAATATCATATACTTTTCTTTAACACCATATAGAATGGCTCCGAGTTAGTTTTTTATTGGTTTTACAACAATCGTATTTAGCTTACAGGTTTCCTTGACCAATTGGAGATCTAATTATAATTTTGGAATACATACGACGAACCCTATCGTTGGATGTTCTGTGATTGTGTTTTCTTCTCGCAAAGCCACATGGGGTGATCTGCCAAGTCCACCGAGGGGAATCGAATCCTCGATTTTAGCGTTGTAAATCCGAAGACTTAACGCTGTACTAGCGAGGAACTGGATGTTTTGAACCACTCTCATAGGTCTCATAGATTAATGTATTTTAATTATGCCTAAAATAATTTCAGTTTGAGGGTAGGCTGGGAGAAATCCTGATGAGTAATAGAAACGAATCAGATATACACGTACTCCAAGCTCGATACTGTTGACACACACACACACAAAGTCTCGTAGACAGTTTACTCTCGCTCTACCAAAAATAATTTCAAGTTCTGCGGCTTTTGAGAATTCTCTCTTGTTTTAAGTTAGTTAAATCTGATGATTGAATCCTTGATGTACAAGTAAAAGTCCATTTATTGGTGTTTTGTCCTAATCTTGATAAAACAAGCATGACCATAAAAAATTCATTATTTTGATAAATTATAAATGAAGCTTTCATATTCAGATGTTTGTTGTATTTCACCTAGAGGCCCTGGCCCTGCATGGCCAGGTGGGTTAAGGCGTTCGATCCGTAATCCGAGGGTCGTAGGTTCGAATCCCCATCACACCATATATGTGTCCCTTTCAGCCGTGGGAACGTTATAATTTAACAATTCCCACTATTCTTTGGTAAAAGAGTAGCCCAAGAGTTGGCGGTGGGTGGTAATGAATAGCTTCCTTCCATCTAGTCTTACACTGCTAAATTAGTGACGACTAGCGCAGATAGTCCTCGTGTAGCTTTGCGCGAAATTCAAAACAAACCAAACTTCACGTATAGCTATTTAGGGACCAGCCGTCTATAATAATTTTGAACTAACAGACTAGAGGGAAAGCAGTTAGTTAGCACCACTAAACACTGGGCTACTCTTTTCTTAACAGACCGTATAGTGGTACTTGACCTCACGCTTATAAGTAACCCACGACCTTTAAATATGTTTAGGCGGTAACGAAGCGCGAACCACGAAACCTTAAGTCCACTGTGTCACACTCGATGATTACAAGATAAGCTGTGTTATGTGACAGTCGTATAGTATAGTGTAAAATATCATGCGTGTGTTTTGGTTAACTAAGCCTCATCGGGCTATCTGCTGAATCTACCAAGGGGAATCGAACCTTTGATTTTAGCGTTGTAAATCCGTAGACTTACCGCTGTACTAACGGAGGACAATATAAATAAACAGACATTTGTTGGAAAAACAACATAGAAACACTGAATGGCCCTCCACAATATTTAACCTCCTTATTTAAAACAAAGAGACTGAGATATTACATACACATTACCAGAAATAATCTAATAAGTTGGATTGAAAAATTGTCATTTCAAATTATCGAAACCCTAATTTCAGGCGTCTAAGCGCGATATCAAGTCAACACTATTATCGTTTCATAATAAAAGTTATGACTGTTATAACAACAGCTAACATTTCGTAACGATCTTATACGAATATGCAATAATAAATAGTGTACAACATCTGTTTTTATCCCATTTCAAATATTTTTATTATGCTACATCAAAAAAATAGTCCAAACATGTATTATTACGCCACTGCGAGAACTAGTATTAAAACGTATTCTTAACGTCACTTAACCTTCTACCGGTAACATCTCGCCGACTCGCTCACCCCAGTAAGTTGACCGCCTAGCTGGGCTTTGCTTCTTTCGCTTCCCTCAACTCGTCTCTCTTACTCCATGACATGTTCACAGCTTCTCCCGAGTCTCCATAAAATTCAACAATGAATAGTGTTTTTGTTGTTGTTTTTTATCTTAAGAACACATATTAACACATGTTAATATCTTGCATTTATAATAATTAAAATCCATCTGCCATTTATTTTTCCAACTCACTAAATGATCTAAAACCTTTTGTAAATCAACAGCATCCTCTTCTCAGCCAGCAACAAGACCTTGATATCATCAGCATATTTAAGTAATTTATTGATCATTCTTTCATCTGTGTCATTAATGTAAATTAAAAACAGCAATGGTCCTAATACTGATTTCTTGCAATATTAATCCAGTTTCACTGAACTCCATTCATAACAACCCTCTGCTTTCTTCCTTCAAGCCACTCTTCTATCCAGTTAGTTAACTTATCACCCACACCTACAGAGATTTCTTTACAAGCCTTTTATATGGTACTTTGTCAAATACTTTTTTAAAATCCATATTGATCAAACCTACACCCTTACTCTCATCTACATAAACAGTAACATTTTCAAAGACTATCAAAAGATTTTTAAGACAAAATTTTCACTTAGTGAAACCATGTTGACTATCTAATAAAATTCTAAACTTAATTTAGAATTAAGTTACTTAATTTACTTTACAAACTATCTTTTATCAGGCATTCCAAAACTTTTCCAACAAATGATGCAAGATCTATAGGCCTATAATTACTAGTACGACTTCTACTACCTCCCTTGAAGACATCAGCTAATTTCTGATCTGTTGGTACTTGTCCACTATTTAAGTGTCTCACATATCCAGTCCTTATCCTCCTTTAAAACTCAGTGGTACGCCTACAGCTTTACAATGCTAAAATAAGGGGTTTGATTCCCCTCAGTGGACTCAGCAGATAACACAATGTGGCTTTGCTGTAAGAAAACACACCTTTAAATCCCTTCTAGAAATATTATCAGGCCCAAGATCCTTTTCATTCTTTAAACTTCATAATTTTATTTTAAGAAGCTCATAATTTATGTAATTGTGTTGTTCAACTTGTTCATCTATCAATTGTTCGAGATAAGGAATACAGCTTAAGTCTAAATTAGTAAAAACTAAATAAAAAGTAGAACTTTACCTAACCATATTATAATCATCAAATACAAGTCTTCCTTTACTATCCCTCAAGCATCCTAACCTTTTGTCTACTACTAATGTAGTTTAAAAATACTTACTACTGATTTTAATGTTTTCACATAACTTTTTTTTCACACATTATTTTAGATGCCCTATCTTCCACTCTGACCAACTTTCCTGATCTTCTATAATAATTCCAGTCAGTCTACAGTTCTAAAATTTGTGATGCTTTTCTTTAATTTTATCTCTTATACCTTTTGTAAGCCAACCAGTTTTATTTTTTGTTTTGTTTTTAATTCACAGCTACCCTTGCCTTTCTTTGAGAAAGAAATCTGTTTTGAACAATGAAATTTTCTTTAAATATTTTCCAGATCTGCTCATGGTTTACAAATAATTTAACTGTCTAATTCACAACAGATAACTCTTCTTCCATCTCTTCAAAATTTGCTTTTTTGAAACTTGGAATCCAAAAATCATTATTCCTGATTTCCATGTGCAGAAAAACATGAAAACTAATAGAGCAATAATCACACGTACCATGGTTTTCCTCAATTTTCATCCTCTCTACCTGCTAACATGCTCACCCCTACATACTAAGTTCAGCCTAGCATTTAATCCTAATGACATATTCAAAACTTCATTTCCACAATTAATTCTTAATAGTATCCCTGGCATAATTAATTTATGTTTTTATCTTTAAATACTTTTATCATTCCTTTGTACTTATTAGCTCTTCCGATTTACTCTTCCTTATATTGTTAGTCCTACCTGCACAACAAAGGCTACATCTTTGCCAGTCGTCCCCTTCATTATATCTCTGGCTTTGCCACTTATTTCTTCCGCCTGTGCTCGAGGGTAGCATAATCTCTTTTCTCCCTATTTACCCCACAGACTATTCTACTGACATTCAGTGGCAAGGAATCACCTATAACTATAATATCTTTGAGCCAAAAGCTGAAATCTATTATTCCGTATAATAGGGTCTTTACAATTAAGTTCACTACTCTTAACCCTAATACCATCTTTTCCAACTTCCTGTATGTCACTGTTAATCTTATCTAATTCCTTCCTTATATGTAAAGGCTTAAGCTTCTCTTGAAGTCCTACTGTCATTTCCCACAGTTTACTCTTTTCTTTATTTATTTCCTCAAGTGTAGTTAGGATAACTTTTAACCTATAAACTGAACATCCTCACTACTAGCTTCTTTAAAAGTACACAGTATTCCAGAGTTCTCATATAAAACCCATTTATTACATCTATTACACTTAACAAGCTACGAACGCTTAACCCCTGAGGAAGTCTTAACCAATGTATTATTTGTAAAATTAAAATAAACACTCGATATTATGATTAAATACCAGTAGCCTGTTGTTAACACTGTTAAACCTAAGTTTGAGAATTAATTAGTTTTTAGATTATATTTCTTAAATAAAACAATGTATTTTATTTGTCTCACAATCTCACTGCAAATTAAATTATAACCGTTACACTTACTAAGCCTAATCTAACGACATATCAAGCTGTTGCATACGAAATATCGAATTTGTAAAGGAAAATGCGAAACAAGTATATCTTTTTGCTGCCTAACTTATTTAATCAAAATAAGCTCTTTTAAACTCAATACACTTCTGCCAATGAGTTGTAAGTTTATAAATGTCACCTTTAAAGAACTGGACATCCTTTGATGCAATGAAGTCTTCCAAGGCACTTTCAACTGGCCTTTGGTTTGCAAACATGTTTCCTTAAATATGTCCAAATGTTTAAAAAGTGATAATCTCTGGGGGAAAAAAATTGGTGAATATGATGCATGAGGTAAGGTTTCATACGGGTGAGACATGAGGTCGAGCATTGTCATGAAGCAGTATGGGCCCACTAAGATTAACTATCGTTGGATGTTTTCGTGACAATTTTTCATACAAATTTCAAGTTCACAACAATATTTCTCTGCTGTGATTGTTTCTACTGGGTTTAAGAATGGATAATAGATAACACCTGCTAATGGCCACCAAACACTGACCATAAGTTTCTTAGGGTGAAGAACTGAGTTTGGCATATGTTTTGGTGCTTCTTCATAGTCAAGCTAGATCGTCATAAACTGTCGTATAGAATCCATTTTTCATCACAGGTGACAATTCTATGGAGAAATGGGTCATCTGTGTTGTGAGAAAAGAGTAAGGAACAAATTTCTACTTGTCTTGTTCAATGGTTTTTAGTCAATTCATGAAGTACCCATTTATTGAGATTTTCACCTTACCAATTGTTTCAAGATGTGGGAAAACAAACATTAAGTTTGTCAGTAAGTTCTATCACAGTTTGATAGGTATCTGATTCAACTAAGGCCTTCTTTTCTTCCTCATTAATAGCTGTCTGAGGGCACCCCCAAGGTTCATTTTCAACACTTGTGTCACCAAAACGAAATGTCCCTAACCAACACTGTTCTGTGCGCTCATTAGCTGTACCATCATCAAATGCATACTTTATATTACGAGCTGCTGTCGCCACATTGTGACCAATGTTGAACTTGTATTAGAAAAAAAACCAAAAAACACGAATATTAATTTTATCCATGATTACAAAAATCAATATAAATATGAATTAGTTTCTGAAATAATAAAAGTGAAGTGAGCTTGAAATGAACCACACATATACTATATTATTCTGACAAATTTACAGTAATGCTTCTCTTTCGGCCACTAAAGTCGAGTATCAAATTTGCACATGAAAATCCAACATTTCATATGTAACAGCCTAATACTACACGTCACACTACTAAATTCAAGACCTGGCATGGTTAAGGCACTCGACTCGTAATCCGAGGGTCATGGGTTCGAATCCCCATCACACCTAATATGCTCACCCTTTCAACCTTGGGGACATTATAATGTGACGGTCAATCCCACTATTCGTTGGTAAAAGAGTAGCCCAAGAGTTGGCGGTGGGTGGTGATGACTAGCTGCCTTCCCTCTAGTCTTACACTGCTAAATTAGGGACGGCTAGCACAGATAGCCCTCGAGTAGCTTTGTGCGAATTTCCAAAAAACAAACAAACAAAACTAAATTCTAAATTACAAGTTTATAGTCCCCAATCTTAATAAATTTGATTAATTTTTGTTATTCATCTCTAATTTCTAAAGTTAAAAGTAATAAAACCAAATGAAATTAAGAAATGAATAATATTATAACAGTTTAACTTTCTAACGTATTCTCTTTTCTAATAGCGTCTTGTATCCCAAACAGGATACAAAAAACGTAGTGGAAACATGTTTACTCACGCCACTTCAAATGTATTGTTACGTTACTACGAAAAATACTTCAAACGTATTCATACACCACTTTACAAATAGTGTAAACATGTATTCTTACACCGTTCAAACGTGTTATTACGTTACTGAAAGAAATGACACAAGCATGTTTTATTACGTCATTTCAAACATATATTCTTGTGCTACTGCTAAAATAGTGCAAATATGTATTATTACACCACTTCAAAAACTTTGTACTATCAGTTACAGTTTGCTTTTTTAGTGGAACGCATCAGAAGAAACTGTAAAACAAAACGTTACCCGTTCAATTAAAGAAAAAATAACAACGTTTGTGTTATAAGGTCGTTTATTTCTGGTACTAAAACATCTGTTTCGTTACAGAACTCAGAAGTAGGCGTTTCTGCCACTCTTTCAACCAGACTTGGGGCTTGAGTGAATGTGTCTGTTAATGCAGGTGACCAATATTTACAAGTTCTCAATAAGGTATACAAACAGACACAGAATTTCAATTAATATGTATCTTAATACATTTTAGTTGTTGTTGTTTTTATCCCAAATAAAGGATGATTTGTTTCTTTCTCATGTGACCGACGAACTATAACGATGTTCGAGGCAGATTTTTGAGAAGTGCAGCAGAAAATCTAATTCAATATTTGTTACAAGACGGAACGTCACCTGAACTACGCACGGAACACGCGGGTTTTGTTAATACTTTTCTAGTCATTTTGTTATAAAAGTTCCAGATATATGTACACTGCACATTAACGTTAGATTTACTGCATGTTAAACATTTTTACAGATTACTTGTACACCATATTTATTGAGGGCCCGTAACACAGCACCAAAACATTAAACACAAAACATCAAAAATGAAATTCATTAAATTAATAACAACTAAAATACGTGATTTCTGACAAACTTTGGGTCTATTGTGATCTAGTATTCAGCGTTTCGGACTGTAAATCTGTGTTTTAATGGTTCGCGTCCCTTTGTCAAAAATCTCATTCATCTGTCATACAAGAGTAGCCTAACACATACAAAACTAGGAATAATTAGCTTTTCACAAAATTAAAAACAAACCAAATCAATCCTACTATACTGAAGGCAGTGAGGTCACTTGATGGAACAATGGACAAAAGCACACAACGAACAGAAAATCACACACGCGTTATGAGATCACATTCACAAAAAATGTTATCACAGGCATTTTCCATGAGGGCCATTCCTTCACAATCCCTCTCACAGCGACGTCTTGGATAAACTTATAAGTGGATACGAAGTTTGTTTCCCCACTCCCACTCCCAAATTTATGGGATTTAACCAATAAGTTTGCGATCAACGGAAGATTATTTAACAAAAACAAATCTGTTCCATGTCCCCGAAATTGGTTATGTAAATACTACATGAAATCGCATTAGCCACTTACAACTCCTGACTTTCAAAGATTTCAATGATAAGCACATAAACTAACATTTAACTTTTTTTGTTATTTCTGTTTAATGACCAAGTAGTCATATGGTGAAATGTGGAATACGTTGCAATGAAAGTCTCAAACAGTACGTGAGCTACTCTTCGCCATTTAACGCCACAGCTCATGTTCACAGATATTTAGGTCAATTACAATCTAGATGTAGTTCGGCCATCAAAACATCAAGAATTATACAAATAAACCTCTTCCAAAACACACATGACCCAAATAGTCACGAGCATTCTGCATAATGCACGGTTACAACTTACCAGTTTTTGTAGATAGCAGCAGTGAAAATAATTATCATCTGTACCGAAGATATAAACTGTAACCACCACTGGACACCCTGTTTCACCCACCTGGTTATCACTTTGATTAATGGTGTAACCACCACGTGGACACCCTGTTTCATCAACCTAGCTATCACTATAACTAACCTCTAACACCAGGGATGTAAAGCTTTTTAAACTTCTTACAAAGCTGGTGTGAAGGAAGGTGCTCACCAACTGGTCTGATATATCGTTTTCGTTAGTGACATAATTTTCTAACAGAAGGTAGCTGTTAGTTACTACTCACGTTCGTCTATATAAATCAGTGTCAAACATGCTGAACACGCTTCGAAACAACCCAGACAAAATAGAAAGTAACAAGTTAACCACCTTGCTGCATATTATAATTTATTCCGGGCGCGTCTCCAATTTATTATGTTACGTATTAAGATTTCAAGTAGTCTGAACTGTGTTAAATATAATTTTGATTTAGAAATTAATTAAACGTTGATATGTATCAAAATTTATGATATTTGCCAACAATATTTATATACATAATTTTCTTTCTTAACATATCTTAACATACAAGCAGTAATACAACTGATAGTAACGGATATAACAAACAGTTGTCACAAATAATGATTTACATACAAAAGTTTTACAAACTTACAAATGATACCGAGTCTTTCATATGGTCTGGAACTGAATACTTTATTAACGGTTTAGGATAAGCGTACTAATTATGAGTTTATATCGTTGCAGTTCATTTAAGAAGTAGTTTCCACCACTGAAGTTAAACAGTTTGTAATGATCAAAGGCTATAAACTTTCCAAGTCAAGTATCTGTATTTTCCCGATTAATAAGAGTTAATCACAGTTTCAGCTTTCGAAGTTTATAGTATACCAACTGAAGCAAACCAACAATGTAAAATGGTTCTCCGCATGTTGCGATGGCTTTTTTTTAGAATTGTTAGGCGAGGTTCTCGAAATTTCAGTTGGAAACAATACTGGTATTTACATACATGTATACATTGTTGATTCTTACGCTCGAGAATCTTCTACAAATTTAGTGAATAGACTAGAATTTCGTAATACACATTTAACAGTAAAAGTTACATGGATTTCTAAATACATAGTTAACAAACATCGGTATTAAAATAAATATACAATAACAAATCCGTTACAGTGGCAACATTAACAAAATTTCAAGGACTCATTTAAGTGACTCAAGAGAGCATAGTATCCCTTAAGACATTTTAAACACGTGAAATTAAGTAAAAACAACTAAAAATCCCTCAGATTTTGAGTCTTTGATTCAAAGTTTGCTCAGCATTTTCATTTTCAAGAGATGACAAGGGGCCATTTGCACATCTAGGCTATACCATTTTTCACTACTATCCTACTCTAATCTACGTACGAAAAAACCTCCCCCCCCTTCTTGAATTCGACGCTAATATCCGGCATATTTATGCAATCTTTTCCTAAACTCCGTCAATGTAGAAACTACTGCCACAATGAAATGTAACACAATAACTTTTTAGAAAAGTACCATTTTCTTGATTCGTGTTTCTAAGTGTGTCATGACTTGTGCAGTTCCATAAAATATCTGATCGCTAATTTCAGAACACACACACATTTTCTTCCCGCTGACGTTTCTAATGTTTTCTTAAGATGTTATAAAAAACAAAAACTAAACATTAAGTACATAAAAACTAACAACATATTGATGTAAGCGGACTTCTGTTTCATTGTTGAAGTGTTTACAGACTCTATCCCCTGGAGTTTACGAATGAAAGACGTTTCGATCTCTATTGTGAGGCCTACAAACAGAGTGATAGGTGTGAGAATAAATAATGTTTCGGCCTCTATGCTGAGGTCCAACAGAGTGATAATGTGTGTGAATGGATAACGTTTCAGTCTCTGTTCTGTCTGCTAACAATATGTGAGTGTACAAAGTTTCGGCGTGTGTATTGAGGTTTACAAATAGTGATAGCGTGTTTGAGTGAAAAACGTTTCGCTGTATGTACTGAGCTCTCCAAATAGAGGTATAGTTTGTGTGAGTGCACATCGTTTTGGTCTCTGTGCTGTCTCCTAACAGTGCAGCAAAGTGCGTAAATGGACAGAGTTTCGGTCGAAACCTAATTATAAGGAATGTCTCGCCTAAAAGACACGTATCTCGTGTCATCCAGAACCTGATAAGAAAAATGGATTTAATCCCGACTCGTGCCTAAACATTCGAAAGCAACATCTTATATCGGGTACTTACAAGCAGTATTTTGAACTAATGTTTCTTGTATTATTATTTTTTTCATTTCAATTAAAATTACAGTTACAAGATGTTTGTGTTAGTAATGGTTACTGTAGTAAAGTGAGGGCTAAAAGTGTGACAATTTCTTATTTTAATTTTCTCCTAAAATATAATGGAAAACATACCGAGCTGAGATATTATAGTTGTTGCTTTCTTTTTTGAGCATCAATAAAATGATAGACAATGAGAATTAACCGTTTATTGTTAGCTGGGTTGAACTGTTACAACTGTTGTTTTCTATTTGTGCACCAAAGAAACAACAGTAGACGAGTTAGTTTTTAATTTCATGCAAAGCTACACGAGGGCTATCTGCGCTAACCGTCCCTAATTTAGCAGTGTAAGACTAGAGGGAAGGTAGTTAGCCATCACCACCCACCGCAAACAATTGGGCTACTCTTTTACCAACGAATAGTGGGATTGACTGTCACATTGTAACATCCAGGACTGAAAGGGCGATCATGTTTGGTGTGATGGGAATTCGAACCCGCGACCCCCAGATTACGAGTTGAGTGCCATTTCGGGCCCAGAAGCGTGGATGGATGCAGTAATAACTGATATAATAAAACATTGCTTTATCATACGGTTCAAAGTTTACTTACTGACTGACAAAAAGGTTTATCTTTTTACTACATAAATAGCGTATATTAAACGTTTTTAGTAAAGGTTAATTAAAAAAACCGTTTACAAGCTGTAAAAATAAATGAAAAATAAACAGTACTACCTGTTTCAACAAGACCCAACAACCTGTGTTAATATTACGATTTTGTAAATATAGAATTTTTATCTTGTAGTGTGTTTGGGTGTACTCGAAACAAGTCCAAAAAGGGTCACTTCCAAATGTCCCCCCTCTCTCTCACTCACACACACTGATGTAGATCGTACTGCTTGTCAGTTATCCATACAGTTCACTTTTTCGCACGTCTCATTTTGAACGACGCTAGTTCCTGTATTGTTCTTTTCCCTAACAAACTTTCATAGCGTAGTCGAACCCTGTGGTGACTGAGTCACGGGTCACTTTCAAGAAATCTTTTCTGCTAACCGGTGTTAAACAGACTGTACAGTGTAATATTTGTTGCCAATATGAGACACCAAGAAACGAGTTTTGAAAAAAAGTACAAATGCTTCTACGTTCGTTCGTCATGTTAAATGAAAATTTGAAGACACCTATTTCACAATTATTTAGTTAGTTCTATCAAAACGTAAGTGGTAAAAATCATAACAAATTAGTTCATGAAAGGAGCTTGAGAATTCGTGCTTCGTGGCCTGTTGCGTAAAAATGCGCGCTGCATTTTGGGGACGCGAATACGTTATAGGAATGATTTGTTTGTTTGTTTGTTTTAGAAATTCGCACAAAGCTACTCATGGGCCATCTGTGCTAGCCGTCCCTTATTTAGCAGTGTAAGACTAGAGGGAAGGCAGCTAGTCATCACCACCCACCACCAACTCCTGGGCTACTCTTTTACCAAAGAATAGTGGGATTGACCGTAAAATTATAACGCCCCCACGGCTGAAAGGGCGAGCATGTTTGGCGCGACGGGGATGCGAACCCGCAACCCTCAGATTACGAGTCGCACGCCTTAACCCGCTTGGCCATGCCGGGTCTATAGGAATGAACGATTAATTTCCTTTTGTCAGTCAAACAAAAGTAGCCCAAAAGTTGGCGGTGAGGTGCTGCTGATTACCTTCTCTCTGACCTATCAATTTGAAATTATCTATGGCAATGTACACATAGCTCTCGTGAGGCTTGGCGCGAAATTCGGAAATGTGTTTGTGTTTTCTTATAGCAAAGCCAGATGGTACCCGTTGCTTTTCGATGAAGTTCATTCACAAATACTCAAATACACAAACAATACCAGATAGACTTCTACACAGTACAATAAAATATTTTGATAAAAACTAGAAAAAAACGAGCCATTATGCGAACTAGACAGGTATTGCATATATGATAAAGAGAGTTCTAAACACCTTTCCCCGATAAACTTATACATTAAATCAAGTTTAAAAAAAAGAATAAAACAAATAAATAAATAACAACTTTAAAATATAACATAGTAATAATAAAATTAAAAAACTGTGCTAAAATAAAACAGGCCACTTACGTTCTTTTACTTACTTTAAAAAACAAAAAAAACAATATGCATGGACATTGCCCTGAAAAGGGCCTGAGTTAAGAGTTATGCTTATCACTCTGGCCCACTGTATTTACTTTAAATATATTGACAAGTCCACTCAAACAATGTAAAGGTAGAGGTTTATTGTATCTGACCCTTTTGGGTATACAAATTTACATACCCAAACACACAGAGAGAGAAAGAACAATAGCAAAGCCACATCGGGCTATCTGCTGAGCCCACCGAGGGGAATTCGCAGAACTTACCGCTGTACCAGCGGGAATTGGGGAGCAAATTCGGAAATAAATCGAACAAAAATGAATATTCAGAACACGTGGAACATTGTTAGATTCTCACAAATTCCCCACTCCAATTCTCTCAGAGGTTAAAAACTAAATTCCGTCTTGTTTGGTTTTTTTTTCAGTGAAAAGTTTATACCACCTGATGATGTAAAATTAATTTCTTTTTAATTAACTAAATATATAGAAATCTGATTACAACGCTGATTTATTCTAAAAGAAACCAAAGTGTACAAAATTCCTTGTTCCTTTGCCCCAAGAACCGGATGTACTTATTAAGATATCTGGCGCTACTAAAATAACAAATACCCTAACTACATTCTCAGAAGGTTTGTATTTTTCGTGTTTTATTGTCGGTGGTTTTTGTCACGTGTGTCAGTAACGTTTAGCAAAGATCTTGACAAAGAAGGTGTGCGAATGTTTAATAACACATCAGGATGCGATATGAAATTCCCGTTTTTAATTATTTTTAAAATTATTATCATTTTTACGTAGTTCTGACAACAATAGTATAATGACACATCAGATACAAACGAGTTTGGGAAAAGTTTGCTTGTTTTGGCCATGCCAGGCCCGTTAGGAAAAGTAATAAAATAATAAATGGATGAAAACGTATTATAACGATTGTAACCCTTATTCTTGAAGTCATTCCCACAAAGGCATACATTCTTGTTCAAAACAAACGTATACTGGACGTATGTAAGGTCCGGCAAACCCAAGCGTGTTAAGTCGTGCGACCAGTAATCTGAGGATCACAGGTTCGCATCCCCGTCGCGCCAAACATGCTCGCCCTTTCAGCCGTGAGGACGTTATAATGTTATAGTCAATCCCACTATTCGTTGGTAAAAGAGTAACCGAAGAGTTGGCGTTGGGTGGTGATGACTAGCTGTCTTTCCTCTAGTTTTCCACTGCTAAATTAGGGACGGCTAGCACAGACAGCCTTCGAGTAGCTTTGTGCGAAAATCAAAATCAAACAAACTGACGTATATTTACGAACGCAGTTGTCGAACCAGGTTTACTACAGACTGTCTCAAAATAAACATACCAAAAATGTTGAATAACGTTTTTGTTATGCGAAATAATAACAAAATTTAAAACAAAATATCTTCTGAAAACCAGTGAGTTCTATTGAAGTTAATTATTATAACTTACACTGTTCATCCTTATTATTTATAAACCGACCCTGTTTTCGAGTAAAATTAAAACCACTGAATAGTTTCTTAGAGTTCGGACTTGGGGCTTTTTAAAAACAAAAAGTCTACCATAACAAATCAAGGGATCTATTTTGATACCAACATTTGTTTCAGTTTGATGCATGTGATCTATAATGTTGGATGTGTATTGCGCAAGTTTAGCCTGTTCTCTAAATGTGTAGAAGGTTCTTGAGAGTAAGAATCAACAATACGGCTGGATATATATTTTTAATTCGAGTGGGTTTTTCGTCATCACGAATTCCAGAATCTTGCCTTAAAGTATATAAAACGACGTTCTAAGAGACAGTAATAAAATATTGTTTGGTCGCTACAGTCAGTAAACTATAAACCTCGGAAGCTATAATTATGATCAACGCTTACTTATCGGAAAACCACAGATATTTGACCAAGAACTTTATAGATTTGGAACAATACGAACCATTCAATTTCACTGAATTAACTTCGCACCATAGTGTTTCTATTAGGACATTAAGTATTGTTCTCGCGAAAACTCACGAGTGTTTGTTTGTTTATTTTGAATTTTGTACAAAGCTACACAAGGTATATCTGCTCTAACCGTCCCTAATTTTGCAGTGTTAGACTAGAGGGAAGTCAGATAATCATTACTACCCACCGCCAACTCTTGGGCTACTCTTTTACAACGAATAGTGGGATTGGCCGTAACATTATATCACCTCCACGGCTAAAAAGGTGAGCATGTTTGATGGGACGGGGATTCAAACGCGCGACCCTAAGATTACGAGTCGAGTGCCTTAACCATCTGGCCATGCCGGGCCCACTCACGCGTGAAGAATAGAGCTAGCTAGCTTTCCCGTCAAGTGAAGTATATCGGCGATTTGTTCGTCGTGGACCTTGACCGTCGATAAAATATTCAGTCCCAGACTAGATAGAAGATTGAATGTTGTTTGTGAGTTTGTAAATTTTTTGAGTATAAAAACTTATTTGTGCTAACTAGTTGTACTAACCGTCATTATAAATTCTATTTTTGTTATTTTGTATATCAAAATATATATATGTTAAGAAAGAAAACAACGTGTTTCAATCTTGTTGGCAAATATAAATTTGATTCATATTAACATTTAAGTAACTTATAAATTTAAATTAGAATGTTCGGTTATTGGGTGTAAGTATCCACCGAGGATGATCGAAAGCCTGATTTTAGCGTTGTAAATCCGTAGACTTATTGTAAATCGTACATAACAAAGTTTGTGAATCACATAATATAAAACTTATAAGCCTTTAGAAGACATCTGGTTTCGAATGTTATTGTTATCTCAAATCATACAAATGTTATCAACTTTCTTTTTGATTTATATGCATTTTGGGACATCCTGTACATTTACTGAAATACTGATAAAATCTCTACTTGTTTTCTAGGAACACGTTCTGTTTTGGAAATTTATACCATAGAGACTTTTTTTTTCTGAGATTGTTTGTAAAACGTAACACGAGTAGCAATGACAGGCCCCTTCCTTACAAATGAAATACTATCTCTTCAAAGCACCGAACGAAAATGACGTCGGCGTTAAAGGAAAGTTAACTTAATTGTTTGTTATTATCGTTCGCAAGAAGAAAAACACGATGGCCTATTTACGCTAGCGGCCTCTAATTTTGTATTAATCGGTTATAGATAAGGCAGCTAGTGAAGAGCTCTCGCCGCCAACTCTTGAGCTACATTAATCAAACAGTGGAATTTGATTTACACTTTTGTAAAGGACTTAGGCCTCAAAGTGCGAGACTTAATTAAGTGGTATAGGGATGCAAACCATGGAATCTTGGATTTAGGATTTACAGTCCAGCTTGTTAACCACCAGACCATGACCGACTTAAAATATAACACCCACAGAACTTGGGTGTGACTAAGTCTTGACGTTGTTTTAGTCTTTTGCTGTAAGTTATTGTTTACTTTTCTTCAACACAAGCCCCTTCCCATAATCTTAAGTGAAGGCCCATCCAATGATTCTGAAGGTATTAAGTATCTTAACAGTACTGTTTATTTCCCACGACATCTCTAATTCTTTTCTACAGTCATTTTCAGAAACGCTGCTGTAGTTAGTTCAGTAAACAGTCCCTATGAGGCTGTTCTACACTTTGTTTTGTTTTAAATTTCGCGAAAAGCTACACGAGGGTTATATGCGCTAGCCATCCCTAATTTAGCAGTGTAAGACTACAGTGAAGGCAGCTAGTCATCACCACCCACCGCCATCTCTTGGGCTACTCTTTTATCAACGAATAATAGGATTGACTGTAACTTTATAACGTACTCTCAGCTGAAATGGCGAGCATGCTTGGTGTGACGAGGATTCGAACCCGCGACCTACAGATTGCGAGTCGAGTGCCTTTACCACCTGGCCATGCCGGGTATCTACACTTGGCCAGGTTTGATTTTTTTCCCCTTAATCCAACTATGTTAGGTTTTTACAAAAGTAAATATCTGTTGAAACTAGCAGAAATTTCAACAAAATGAAACACGTTAACAACAACCAATAAAGATAGAATGCCAAACCTATCCACAAAAGTGGCAACAAAAAAAATGTGCCGTTCTTTCTACGCTTCACGAAAGAAAATTACGATAACATAAAATATTCTCTTATTTCTACTGTTGTTTTCAAGCTGAGATGTGTTACAGTTAGTTGTAATATTATTGTTACCTTTTCTCTTGCTAGCCCCAGAATTACCAAGAAGGTCCGGTCTTCCATCGATTTGTAAACACATTTTTCTAAATTATTTATGCACTAAACTTGATTGTGAATCTAGAACTTCATTGATTAGAAGCTTCTAGTATGAAAATTAGTGATTTCACTACATGTTTGGTCGTCTTTTTTTGTTTTTTATTTGAATATTTGATCGAGGAAAAAGAAAACAACACATTACACAGGAGAAAGCCAGATGTAGCTTGCTATGACAAAACACACATACACACACTCAAATATATATATATAAAGTCGATAATCTGACAGTTAAACGACCTCAAGCACCTTTCATAACGTCACAGAAATGCCATTTTGCGATTGGGTATCAGGTAGTTGCGTTGTTTCAAAATGTTTTTTTTTTCATCTTTCCTTGAGTTTCAGTGCTTCTTGGAACTAATCAGTCAAGTTCATCGTCTTAATATTTGCATCTATCCAGCACATTCGAGTTATTTTAAACAAACAAATTATCCAATGTGTTTTAACAACTTTTTTCCCACATATTTCATCAACAGTTTGAGATGTCAAGTTGTTTATTTTAACACACGAGGGAATTTACTCACGGGGTTAAAGCACGTGAACAGATAAACATACGAGCACGTGAAAAATGCATGTGACAAGGACAGGAAGTTATTACACAGTTGATAATAAAATACGTACATGTTTAGAAATTTCTGTGCATCAACACTCTACTCAAACGTTTTTAATTAAACAAACATACTTATTTTTAATATATACTTATTTTATTTATATAATTCCACTGTAATTACAAACATCACACCGAAGTTTCTTTCACACCACGTTATGATACATATAATTACGTTTAGTGCAGAATGTCAAAACGTAATTATCTTCAAATCCTCTAATCTGAATACCGCAGATAAGTTCTAAGAGAGTTCTTACGTCAGCAATGTAAAAAGTTCACTTAGAAGAGTAGATTATGGTATATATTAACTAGAACAACTTATGGCCATTTCAGAATCTCTGGGGTCTAATAATAACTATTTCTAATTTTATACTACACTGGTTTGTTTTAAATTTCGCACAAAGCTGCTCGAGGGCTATCACCGATAGCCGTCCCTAATTTAGCAGTGTAAGACTAGAAGTAAAGTAGCTACTCATCACCACCCATCACTCTTGGGCAACTCTTTTAGCTGAAAAGGCGAACATGTTTGTTGTAATGGGGATTAGAACCTGCCATCCTTAGATTACGAGTCGAGTGCCTTAACCACCTGGCCATGCTGGGCCGTACTATACTAACCAGAGAAAAGGCTAACAATACCTTATAAATTCCGAAAGTTATGTTGACTGGGCATCAGATTGGTCGATGGTTTTCAAAATACGGAAATATTTCTGGGAGGATCAGGAAAAGAGGGTTGTAGTTTCACACAGTTTGAAGGAAATAAATATCTAAACAAAACTGTTAACAATTAATCAGTGATGTCGAGAAAACCCACTTGTAGAGAAATATATATGGAAAAACGGCTCGTTTTTTTTTTTTTGAACCTGAAGATGACCAAAGAAGGTCGAAACGTTGTTCGCTCTTCTATGTAAAATATTTTCTCAACCCAAACGAGCCGTTTTTGCATATATGTTAACAATTAACATTTAATTGTACTAGGTTTGAGAGGCTTTTCATGCGTCTTCAATTTTTCATCCTCCCTTTTAACTAGCAGGCACAGAGCAGAGTAGCATTCGTGAAGGATATGAAATTCAAAGATTTGGGGTGATTAAAAAAAAACATTATTAACGAACTCTAACAGCAGATCACGGAGTAGGCGCGAAGAATATTTTACCGAAAACATTCGTAAAACATGGCGCTTTTTCACGTTCCTAACACTCATCCAAATACCAACAAGGTTGAAATTAGGCAAGAAAGAAAACTGAAATGAGAAAAATTGGAAACCTCCCTCCAATTTGATCAATTATTCTTAAAATTTTAGTTCTTAACTTTACAAAGAAAACATAGTTGGTTGAACACAAAATAATCTTTCAAAATAAACCAACAGGAAATACTAAGAAATGTACGTTTACCCGTTGAGTGAAATAATAACGGACGAATCCTGTACATAAAAACTGACACAGGAAAGTAAGAAATTGAATATTTATATATGTGTATGCGTGTGTGTTTCACATACTAACCACGTTTGAAATGGATTGTGCCTTAACAACGGTTTTCAAACAAACCAAAACCTCGAATGCACGTGACCCCTACAAAGAGTGATGTAAAATAAACGTGAAAGAGTGCATTTACAACGTGTTGGGAAGGTGTACTGACCTTTGCCATTAGTTTCGTCAATCATAATGTCTTAAAACCGCTATCTGTTGAACGATTTCAACTTAAGAAAGTTACCATACCCACATCGCATGTGTCACGAGCACATACGTGTGTGTCAGTTTGAAAGTTTACATGTCAATTACCCAGGTATATTAAATCCCCTTTAAAGAGAGTATAACCAACAAATAAAGAATTGTTTGTAGTATCGGTATTTATACGAAACACAATAAATACAAGGATAAACAGATTGTATGGAAGGATTATAATCGTATCAAAGGTTCTATTATTATAACCAAACTAGTTGATACAGAATAATGCAGGTTTTAAAGTTAATATTAACAGGATATGTAATATTATATCTAGTGTTATTTTACTAAACTCTTCACAAAAGCTGTTAAACAGAAATAACACAAATATTTTTTTAGTACGCGTGCATAACCGTCACCAAAATTATCGAATATTAACCCTAATCTTTCCCTTAGTTACCAAATGGAAACTAATACTATTGTCACAGTGACCGGATAATAGCCAATGCCTTAGTCACAGTGATCGTATGATACGATATCCATTCTTGCAGTCACAATGTCCAAATTATGGAACCCATGAATCCAGTTACAGTAACCGAATGATAGCCAATGTCGAAGTCACGATGACCGAATGATATAATAGTGATGAATAGTGTTCAAATGATGATGGCCTTAAATCCAGTCACAGTTGCCGAATGGTAGCCAGTGTTGCAGTTAACAGCGACTGAATGATTATGCAAACCATAATTCTTTTTAACAATATCGAAAACATAAATCAGACCATGTCATTAAGCAGCATCTATTTTAACTTCAATGAAATAATTACTGAAATATTACCTCTGATAACAGAGAACACCATTTTCAGTTGGCCTGTACTTGCTCGAAAGGACGATACGAGCGACAGTAAGAGCTAGGCCTAACTACTGAGATAACAGAATGAATCACTTAATAGGTTGATCTGGTATGTGATACTATACACTGCAAAAATGTCTAGAGAAACATAATAATAACTGCTAATAAAAACACGACAAACATCCTTCCTTCTATCAACGAGCAAAAAACCCACCTTCATGAAATAGAAGTCTGAACGAAGAGCGTGATACAATATTAACAAAAATATCAGAAATTCAAAACTATTTATTTATTTGATCACTTTTACTTACGGAAATATGAAAATATTATTATTTAAAAATAAATCATTTTTGAAATTTAAAAAATATACTAAAATGACGATTTATTTGAGTTAGTAAATAAAAATTACTTAATAATTGCAATAATTCCACGACACATACGAGACCCTTCAGTAACACAACTTTATAGAAGTACTAGAGACATCAAAATACAGGGTGGTCGCCAGAAAAGCGGAAAATTTGAGGGTCAGATATCTCACAAGTTACCCTTCAAAACGCTACACGAGTTTGGATTTTTAGGTTAAGACGCTGCTCTGAAGTGCACGAACGACATTTTGAGCATCTATGAGTGTAATATAACATATGCCTTTAAAAAACTTTGTAAAAGTTATTCTTTGTAGAAATAAATAGCTGTTTGACAAATTTTCCGCTTTTCTAGCGACCACCCTGTAAATAAATATAACAATTTTAACGGTAATTTTATCAAACCACTTTAACATGGTTACGTGAATCACAAGCTGACATAACGAAAACGTCGAACATAACTATTTTAATGTGTCTAAAGAAATACATATAAACGTGTATTTGTCAAGTACAATTGTTTTTGTTTTGAATTTCGCACAAAGTATCACGAGGGCTATCTGCGCTAGCCGTCCCTAATTTAGCAGTATAAGAGCAGAGGAAAGGCAACTAGTCATCACCACCCACCGCCAACGCTCGGGCTACTCTTTTACCAACGAATAGTGGGATTGCCCGTATAATTGTAAAGCCCCACAGCTGAAAGGGCGAGCATGTTTGGTGCGAACGGGATTTGAACCCGCGACCCTCAGATTACGAGTCGAACGCCTTAACCCACCTGGCCATGCTAGGCCCACTCGTGACAGATCACTTTTTTAAAGA
The DNA here is from genome assembly GCA_011833715.1 of Carcinoscorpius rotundicauda. NCBI lineage: Eukaryota > Metazoa > Arthropoda > Merostomata > Xiphosura > Limulidae > Carcinoscorpius > Carcinoscorpius rotundicauda. The sequence continues at coordinate 17,143,852 of CM022391.1, forward strand.
ACTTGTCAAGTGAAGGAATATTAATTATTCTTAAGTTTAGCGTAACTGAAGTTTATTACAAGACGATTCTTAAGTGAAAGGTCCAACATCGCCAGGTGGTTAGAGCGCTCAAGTCGCAACTTGAGGGTTGCGAGTTCGAATCCCCGTCACACCAAACATGCTCGCTTTTTCAACCGTGGAGACGTTACAATGTGACGGTTAATTCCACTATTCGTTGGTAAAAAGAGTAGCCCAAGAGTTGGTGGTGGGTAGTGATGACTAGCTGCCTTCCCTCTAGTCTTACATTGTTAAATTAGCCACGGCTGGTATGGGTATTAAAACTTTAATTAAAATAAAGTACAGAACAACCAGGCCTGGCATGGCCGAGCGCGTTAAGGCGTGCACTCGTAATACGAGGGTCGCGGGTTCGCGCCCGCGTCGCGCTAAAACATGCTCGCCCTCCCAGCCGTGGGGGTGTATAATGTGACGGTCAATCCCACTATTCGTTAGTAAAAGAGTAGCCCAAGAGTTGGCGGTGGGTGGTGATGACTAGCTGCCTTCCCTCTAGTCTTACACTGCTAAATTAGGGACGGCTAGCACAGATAGCCCTCGAGTAGCTTTGTGCGAAATTCCTAAACAAACAAACAAACGTTTTGATTTTCTTAGGTCATCTTCAGGTTAACAAAGTTGGCTAACCAAAGTAGGTCGAAACGTTGTTCTGTATTTTAATTAGTGTCAATACCCATACCAGTTTTGAGAAAACGGATCTGATACTGAAATTTATCATATTCATTCAAATTTTGGCATGAATGACTAAAACACATTTTCAGTTTCATGCTATTTTCGTGAAGAAATAACAAATAAAACGAGAAGAGGAAAGGAAATCGTTAGAAAGTAAGAAGGACATGGTAAAGAACTTACCGTTCACTTATGTCTGACAACAACAAAACACCTGTCATTCACAGGGACTTGTTTAACCGTTCGACCGAATCATGGAAATAATGTACAGCAGAAAGCGTGACTTTTGTTACGAGAAACTTAAGGATTAGTTAGAGAAAACACTAAATGGATGAATCAGTAAAATGACATTTTTATTTTATTTTTTGTCTGTAGACATCTTGATCTTTCGTGTTTGTTGGGATACTAAGAAGGTAGTAAAGCTAAAACCGTGATCAAACTTACACTAGCATCATCTCCTCCACGATGACATTAAGCCTAACTTAGTCATTTGAAAGTGACTCAAGCTCAAGACATTAGCTACGACCTAGAATTTAGGATTTTCCAAGGTCGTTTGTCTCATTAACGACTTAATTACCGAAGTGAGTAACAGAGTTGAGCGATATCGTTATAAACCAGATGGTCGAAAGCTGTAAAAGATAACCCAACAGCTTTCGAATGTGTGTGGGTGTTAACAAGAGGCAGAAGTCTGGTGTTAAAAATAACAAGTTTTAATAAAGGCTTGTGTGATTTGTGGTGAGGTTCCCAAAACGTTATATGAAACATGTTAAGAACCACTATGGCAAACAACTTTTAAATCATTTTGTAAAGCAACTATTAAACCCACGTCTTTGTTTTGTGCTCACAGTATTTGAAAAAAAAAACATAACAACAAAAACAGATTATGGGATTTAACATGCATAAAGCAACAAGATTAGTTAAGATATTTAAAAATTTTCAATAAGTTATATATAAAAATATATATTCTTGCTACTTCGGACCAGGCGAGGCTTAGTAGCAAATTTACCACAATGGGAATTTGGGAGTCCAAGGTTTCCGTTCCGTTGTCGCAAATATTCTCCATTCACTTTAGGACCATTGATGTTTTATAAGATAAAATACAATTATTTGATAAGAATAGCCAATTGGCGGTTGATTACGTACCTTACCCTTATTCTGTCAATTCAAAACTAACACGGCTAGCGCGAACAGTTCTCTTGGAGGTTTGTTTGTTTTTTAATTTCGCGGAAAGCTACACGAGGACTATTTGCGCTAGCCGTCCCTATTTTAACAGTGTAAGGCTAGAGGAAAGGTGGCCCGGCATGGCCAAGCATTCTAGGGTGTACGACTCGTAATCTGAGGGTCGCGGGTTCGCATCCCCTTCGCGCCAAACCTGCTCGCCCTTTCAGCCGTCGGGGCATTATAAAGCGACGGTCAATCCCACTATTCGTTGGTAAAAGAGTAGCCCAAGGGTTAGCGGTGGGTGGTGATGACTACCTGCCTTTCCTCTAGTCTTACACTGCTAAATTAGGGACAGATAGCCCTCGAGTAGCTTTCTGCAAAATTCAAAAAACAAACAAACAAAGGAAAAGCAGATAGTCATCACTTCCCACCGCCAACTCTTGAGCTACTCTTTTACCAACGAATAGTGGGATTGACCGTACCATTATAATGCCCCAACGGCTGAAAGGGCGAGTATGTTTGGTATGACTGGGATCCGAACCCGCGACCCTCGGATTAAGAGTGGAGTGCTTTAACCAGCAGTAACACCAAAACCTTGATAAGATAACCAGAAAGGCAAGTGAGATGCATCTTTTTGGTTCTTTTCTTTTTTTACATAACTAATTTCTGACGAACCGTGAAACTGACATCACACAACTTAAAATTTGTCATCTTATCAAGGAAAAATTTCGAAAGTTTAGAATTCATCGAGCAAAACAAAATAATAAAGCAAAAAATAAATATAAAATCATAAATAATTAAAATAATGTTCTTCTTACAAAGTTGTTAACTTATTACCTTTACTAAGTGTGATGTATTTTTACTGTATACTGTTATTATTACACAAGCGTATGATCCATATTTGCATGTTCCTTCACCACTGTGTAAAAAAAAAGATTATTTAAATTTTAAAAGGGCAAATTAGTTGTTCGCCATATTTGCTTTAATTATAGTTTTTTTTCCGTTTTCAGTTTAATTATCACTGCCGCTAAAATATAAATTTCATTTATTTAACCAAGGTACGAATTGAAATTCCTCGAAGCTTAACATTTGTAGATATCATATAACGTAACACAGGAAAGATAAAGGTCGGCCTGGCATGACCAGGTGGTTAAGGCACTCCAATCGTAATCCTAGGGTCGCGGTTCGAATTCCCATCACACCACACATGCTCGTCCTTTCAGCCGTAGAGACGTTATTATGTGATGGTCAATTCTAGTATTCGTTAGTAAAAGAGTATTTCAACAGTTGGCGGTGGGTGGTGATGACTAGCTCCCTTCCCTTTAGTCTTACAGTGCTAAATTAGGGACGGCTAGTGCAGGTAACCCTCGTGTAACTTTGAGTTAAATTCCAAACAAACAGTAAATAACAGGCCTACCTATTTACGTGCTCTATAAAGTAAATCAATGCCAAACCTGGCATCTGTTTTTGGTGACCTCCGTAAAAGTATTTTCACGAAATAGCCGTGTTCCCTAAGCTGCTGAATGAAAAGTTTTAATTTTCTGCAAACCTCAAAGTCGAGAAAATTCCTTTGAAACCATTTAGAAACTGGTGAATCCAGCAGTATAAAAAAAGTACTTCGGGAGAAATTTCGGGGTTCCTCAAGGAGTGGGATGAAAATATTTACCTTTTTGCAAACCTCAGGATCAAAATGATTCGTGTGGTACAACTTAGAAGTAGATGCGGTCAGCGAGTTTAGTAAGAGTTACGTGAGACAGACACTGGATCTTCTGTATTAATAAACTAAGCTTTGAACTAAATATACTTAACTTCGAAGCTCAATTATGCGTTTTTCGTCAGGCGAGAATTGCGATGTCAAAAACAAACGGATATTAGGTGGCGTGTTTATATCAATTAAATATTTTTTTCTATATATTTATTTCTCTGTTACATTAAATATCACGTAAAGTTACACGAGGATTATCTGTGTTGGCTGTCTCTAGTTTTAGTGTAACGGAATAGAGTGAAGGCATGTAGACCACACCAACTACCGTCAACTCTAGGACTACTCTTTAATAACGAATAGTGGGATTAACTGTACCACTATAACGTCCCAAGACTGTAAGGAAGAGCATGTTGTATAATAGGATGTGCGCCTCTCGACCCGTAGATTGCGAGTTGAGTTTCACAACCACCATAATATACCTCTTACAAAATTAATTATAACTTAAGCTATAAAAAATCATAAATATTTTACGAGAGTAATTATACCTTACATTAAAACGGAAATAAAATATTTTTGTACTTAAATTTGAGGAAGTCTAATGAACGAATTAGTTCAAGTGGCAACAATAAACTTCTGACACAAATGAGACAGAAAAATAAAAGCCTAATACGACAGTTTTATTCCACAGTTCACGGATGTCTGTTCTGTAATTCAAACCGTGTTTCTTTCCAGAAGCAAGAAATTAGTTGTTTTATTATTTCACTTGACTCACGAGCTAGAGTTTAGCCCCAGTCAAGTCACGGGCTTGTCGCGCTGTCTATAATCCCAACCCACTGACCACCCTTTATTTTTATGTTTATTTTTTAATATCAAGTAACCTTGATATAAGTAATATTATTCTAAAACTGACAACGTCGAATCAGTGCCAAGTTTACACAGATAGTCTATTATGTAGGTTTGGGCTAAGAACAACAAAAATATTTTAATTCTATTATGTTTACTATTAGCACATGCTTGAAAAGTTGGTCATCGGCCTTGTTACAGGTTCTTCTGGCTATAATAATATCCTTAATGTTCTTCATGTTATAATGCCCAAATCAGTTTAAGTTTGTTCTTCTCACTTTTTAAATCACTTTAAAAATATACCAAGCTAAAATTCCTGCTTTTTGTAACTGTCATGTTATGATATCTATTTACATGTTATTCACTGCTGGCCAAAATCTTAAGGCCAATGAACATAAAGAAAAAAATGTGCATTTTTGTGTTGTTAGACTCAACCACTTAGTTGAGTACAGCTTCGAACGATGAAAATAAGAAAAGGGAAAATAAAAAAAAACATTTTCAGCATTTAATAGGGAAAATGTGAACACTATGAAATTAGCCTAAATACCAGCTGGTCAAAAGTTTAAGGCCATAACAAAAAGAAGTTCTAAACAGGTTAGGAAATGTCCAACAAGAGGACTCAGTAGTGAATTGCATTACAAATAACTTCAAACGTTCGCTTTGGCATGGTCGATATAAGCGTTTACAGCAGGCTGACTGGAATGTTATTCCAAGTGGTGGAGATGGCTTCACAAAGATCATACACTGTTTGGAATTAACGTCCATTTCTATAGACTTCCTTTGCTACCCACTGCCAAACATTTTCAATGGGGTTCAGTTCGGGCGAACACACTGGATGGTCCAAAAGAATCACGTTATTCGCTATGAAAAAGTCATTTGTCCTGCGGGCATTGTGGATTGCAACGTTGTCCTGCTGAAAGATCCAGTCATTTCCACACAAGCGATGGCCTTCAGTCAATAAGGATGCTCTCTCCAACATGTCAATGTTTGACGCCCCTGTATAACCTGAAGTTCCATTGTTCCATGAAAGGAGAAAGCACTCCAGGTCATGATGGAATCTCCTCCACTGTGTCGTGTAGAAAATGTTTCTGGTGGGATATTCGTATCGTGCCAGGAACGTTGGAAGCCATCTGGAGTATCCAGGTTAATTTTTTCTCATCAGAGAACAAAACCTTCGTCCACTTTTCTACGCCCCATGTTTGGTGCTTCTCAGCAAAGTTTAACCAATCTGTTTCGTGGTGTGGAAGGAGGGATGGCCTTTGAAGACGATTACGGGTTTTAAAGCCTTCCTCTCGTAGATGCTATCTTATTTTTCTTGAGCTGCATTCTGCGTTCGTAAGGGCCTTCATCTGCTTCGACAATCGGCTGGTGTCTTGCCGGTCAACCCGTCAAATCATCCTGCTCAACTCCGGCAAAATTTTCTCGAGGCGACCACTTGAAATTATCGTTCCGTATCACTCAGGGTCTTTTAAGAAATTTGCAACAGCAGTTTTACAACGCCTAATCTCACCAGCGATATCACGTTGAGAGAGACCTTGCTTTTGCAGCTCGACATTTCTGCCACGTTCAAACTCTGTCAACTTTTAGCGTTTGCCATGTTTTAACTAATGTAACACAGGAGATGTCAGTGGGATTGTTATGTAAATGTGTAAATATTTTGTAAACGACGGCATGTCGTGTTGTGTTTGGATTTTCATTTCTATTATTCATTTTTCCATATTTATATTATTGTTTCGAAGTTTAAACTAATATGTTGTTATTCATTTAGGGTAACATTTAGAATTTTCTTGAATTAAGTAGACCAATCATATGTTTGTAAATGAAGTACTGGCGACTTCGTGTCTAGACGTGTAGTCTCGTGCAAGAACGGACATGCGCGGATTGCTCTGGAGATCTGTAGAAATTTCGCGGTCTTTCGAGGAGTTTAGGCCTACAATATATAAACAGACGAAGACGCGAAAAGAGAGATTCAGTCATCAGTTTTTATTCAAAGAAAGAAAAGGAGTCAGACATTAGTTTTATTTCAAAAGAAGAGAGTCAGTTATTTGAGAAAGATTAAGTGTTTGCTGTGATTATTCAACTTGGATTTGTGACTAAAGTTAGATCTACGGAAGCTGTGATTTTATTTCGTCAATCTCTACGATTCATCTGAATTACTGCTTGTGCTGAGAGTCGGCGAATTTATTGAACTGTGAACCGTTTCTGAACTTCTGCATTTAAGCTTCGGAATTTCTTCGTGGGACCAAATTCACACCCTAGACTGGAATTTGAGACTTTCATTTTAGATCATTATATTAGATACAGGCCAGTACCATTTTGTATTGTGATTAATTTTGAAGTTTGAAACTAGTATTATTTTGTTTTGTAATTAATTTCGAATGTTGTAACTTAATATCTGTCACTGTTATTATATAACTTATGTTATATCTGTTATATTTGTTAATAGTTTAGTGTAATAAATTATACAAGCTGTTATCTGCGTTTTTCTGTTGCGCTTAGTCTAAGAAAAACATAAAACATAAAAAATACGTATCAGAAAATTGGGGGCTCGTCCGGGAAATCGAACAACAATTTAATTTTATTCTAAAATAAGATTTATATTCTATACAGATAGACAGCTTGTATATTCAAAATGGCATTCCAACTTGAAGATTTTATAAACGAATTTAATCAGAATCCCTCTTTCGAATTAATCAGTGAATTAAAAAATTCTGAATTGCTTGATGTTGGTAAACATTTTAATTTAGAAGTGAAGCAATCAATGAAGAAAGCAGATATTAAAGAAATTATTGTTGAACATTTGGTCAGCCAAAAAGTTTTACCTCAAAAAGTTGCACAACAATTGCCTGTCGCTCATTTTGACCCAGATTTCGAATTAAAAAAAATGGAAATGGAAATGAAATTTCGTTTAGAAATTGAAAGCAAACGACTTGAGGCAGAACAAAAACGTATTGAGGCAGAACAGGAAAACAGACGCCTTGTTCTTGAGGCAGAGCAAGAAAACAAACGCCTTGATGCCGAAATACAAAAAGAACGCATTAAAGCTGATATGGAAATCAGTATGAGAAAGGCACAGACAGAAGAAAAGGTTGTCCAAATGCGGTTGGATAATTTTGATGCTTCCAAACAAATTCGTTTAGTACCTCCATTCAATGAAAAAGCTGTAGATAAATATTTTCAGCAATTTGAAAAATTGGCCCTTAGGCTAAAATGGCCTACCGAATATTGGACAGTATTACTTCAGTGTTCTCAAGAGTAAAGCCCAGGAAGTATTTTCCAAACTAACGGCCGAGCAAAGTTATGATTACGAGCACGTCAAAAAATGCGTTTTGAATGTTTATGAATTGGTGCCAGAGGCATATAGACAAAAATTTCGTGGTTACAAAAAGTTTGACAGCCAAACTTATGTCGAATTTGCTCGTGAAAAAGGAACTCTGTTCGACAGGTGGTGTGATTCCAGAGAAATTAAAGATGATTATACAAAACTCAGAGAACTCATGTTACTCGAAGAGTTTAAAAGATGTATCTCTGTAGAGCTAAAAACTTATATTGATGAACAAAAAGCTTCCAAAATTCATGATGCTGCTGTCTTGGCAGACGAGTATGCTTTGACTCACAAAGATTTCTCATACAAAAGCAAAACAAATCACTCAGCAAAGAAACCCAATGACTCATTCAAATATTGTGCAAATGTCGACCGAGACAAAAAAGAGCAAACTTCTAATTCTCAAACGAAAACTCCATCTTATTCTCAAAGCTCGTCATCTAAAAAAAACGTGTCATTCTTATCCAAAACAGGTGCTTATTGTAAGAAACCTGGCCATCTGATTTCTGAGTGCTATAAGGTAAAAAACAAGCCATCACCTCATAGTTTCATTTCGCCCTCGTTGGATACATCATTGGTTCCCAATGATTTTGACCCTGTCCAGTCCACTGTGGATTCTAAGCCCAATATTATTGATGTACCTGAAAATCTTGTTGAGGACAAATTTAAGCCTTTCATCACTGAAGGTTTTGTTCCTTTTGTTGGCGATTCACGTCTACAACCAATTAAAATCCTGCGGGATACTGGAGCTTTTCAGAGTTTGATTTTGGAAAGTGTACTTCCGTTTTCTGAAAAGTCATCCATTGGGGCCAGTGTGCTCATTTCTGGTGTAGAAGGTGGCGTCGTTTCTATTCCTCTTCATAGATTAGATTTACATTCGGACTTAGTTTCAGGCCCAGTGACTGTGGGTATTAAAGCCTCATTGCCTGTTGAAGGTGTGTCTATGCTTTTGGGGAATGATTTGGCTGGTAGTAAGGTGGTAAGATTCGTGTTGTTGAAGCACCTGTTATTAGCCCCAGTACAGAGCAACTCGTTGAAGAGTTTCCTGATGTTTTTCCCGCCTGTGCTGTTACTCGTTCTCAGACACGTTCTCAGGAATCCAAAGAGGATTTCTCTTTATCTGATACGTTCATATCTCACATCGATGAGATTTCTGACTCAACTTTAAGTTCTACTGATGACTCTAAGACATTTTTCGACTCTCTTCATCGAAACAATCTTATTGAGGAACAGGACAATGATCCTGCACGATATATAATGTTCGATGTACTTAATATCTCTCGTCTGAAGAAGTTATAATTAAATTTAATAACTACATTATAGAAGTAATCCGAAAGCTAATTTTGAGTTTTATTTTTTTGCGAAAGTAATGCGTGCAGCATCACTGATACTTCGAAATTGAATGGCAATCTTGAAAGATCCGTAAATATACTCTTCAAAAAAAGAAACGCAAAAGGCAAAATTTGAGATATATTGTTAACAAGTTTATTCTGGGTAGTTCTGTATGACATGTGTGAAACTTTGCACATTCACTGCTGAACATCCAAAGTCTGCAAAGGCGAAGTCTACGCTCACTAGTTGAAGTTTAACATCACTCAACGTCAATAACGAGTATGCCCCCGTGAGCATCAATAACTGCTTGGCATCTCCTGCCCATGGAAGCGATGAGATGACGAATCACATCCTGTGGAATGGCCATCCACTCAGCCTGCAAAGCTGCTGCAAGCTGAGGTAGAGTCTGCAGTTGAGGTTGTCGCCGTCGCAGATGTCGGTTCAACTCATCCCAAAGATGTTTGATGAGTTTAAATCTGGTGATCTGGTGGGCCAGGGAAGAACGTTGATGTTGTGGTGTCTCAAGAAGACAGTGGTGAGTCGGGCTGTGTGAGGACGGGCGTTGTCATGTTGAAAAACGTCGTTGACGCTCACCATGATGCACATGGGGCCTAAGAATCTCGTCGACGTATCGTTGAGCCGAAAGATTCCCTCAAATGTGCAAAAGGTCTGTTATGACACTGTGGGCGATGGCATCATGACGCTGCCACCACCAAATCTGTCAACTCCCTGCACACAATTTCCTATAAAACGTTCACCTCGGCGACGGTAAACACGGGTCCTTCCATCCTGCCTATGTAATTCATCGCTGAACCAAACATGCCTCCACTGTCGATGAGGTCATACCCGATGTGCCCGAGTCCACTGAAACCGTGCTTGACGATGTTGCTGGGTGAGGATGACGCCTCCTGCATCTCATAGACGGTTGCGTACGGTCTGATCAGAAATCCTACGCAGCCCTGGTATGGTTGAGGCAGTAGACGTCGCAGTGGTGGTTCTATCCCGAAGGTGACGTAACCGGATGTAGCGATCTTGTGCGGGCGTGGTCACACGAGGTCTGCCAGATCGTGGACGGTCACGAGTTAATCCACGTTGTTGGTGACGATTACATTGCCTTGTGATGGTGCTTGGGTGGACATTCACAGCTCTGGCAACATCTGATTAAGATTCGCCTGCTTCCAACGACCAATGGCGTTGCTGCATTGTGCTTCAGTCAGTCTTGGCGTAACTGTACTGCGTGTCGGTGGCTTAACACTGAACTATGGAAACCGAGAACCCGTCATTTTTATAGGGATTTTGCACATGTTGCACTTGCAGAACATGCAGATCTCTCAAACAAATTTATTGGACACGAATGTGTTTTTGCGAAAAATCCGATGTTTTCCTCCGTTTTCAAAGTGCACAACTTTTATTGTCATTTTGGTCTGACAATCAGTGCCTTAACACGTGTAACATCACATACTCTGAGCTTGTAACGTTATTACATTTATTTTTCTTTAAAATAAAAAAATATCACTTTTGCGTTTCTTTTTTTGAAAAGTATATAATTTTCACAAAATATGATAAACCAAGAGAAACAAATAAAATGTTCAGGAACATTTTATGTACTTTAGGCCTGGCATGGCCGAGCGCGTTAAGGCGTGCACTCGTAATCCGAGGGTCGCGGGTTCGCCCCCGAGTCGCGCTAAACATGCTCGCCCTCCCAGCCGTGGGGGTGTATAATGTGACGGTCAATCCCACTATTCGTTTGTAAAAGAGTAGCCCAAGAGTTGGCGGTGGGTGGTGATGACTAGCTGCCTTCCCTCTAGTCTTACACTGCTAAATTAGGGACGGCTAGCACAGATAGCCCTCGAGTAGCTTTGTGCGAAATTCCAAAAACAAACAAACAAACAAACAAAGTACCTTACGCATGATAACAATGTTTCTGATAATGGTCAGAATATATATTATACAGATAACATAAAATGTTACCAAATGCGTAATGTTTATAAGTTAAAGACCTGTATTCTCCTTCATTTTCAATGGCGAAGCCAGCCGACTGAATAAAAAATACTAAATAGTTTGTTGTAAGCAAAATGTCGGAGAACAGAAATATATAAACATCAAAGTTTTTTTGTTGTTTCCTAATCTAATGCCAGCCTTATTATTTTTCTGTTATCATATAAACACCACCGATGTAATGACATCTTTACTGTTTCTGTGTTATCATATCAACACCACCAGTATAATGAAATCTTTACTGATTTCGTATTAATTCTCTAAAGCTATATTAACATCTTTATGTTTTTTTGTTAATTCTCTGAAGCTATAATGACATCTTATGTTTTTGTGTTAATTCTCTAAAGCTATAATGGCATCTTATGTTTTTGTGTTAATTCTCTAAAGCCATAATGACGTCTTATGTTTTTATGTTAATTCTCTAAAGCTATAATGACATCTTATGTTTTTGTGCTAATTCTCTGAAGCCATAATGACATCTTATGTTTTTATGTTAATTCTCTAAAGCTATAATGACATCTTTGTTTTTGTATTAATTCTCTAAAGCTTTTATGACATCTTATGTATTTGTGTTCATTCTCTAAAGCCATAATGACATCTTATGTATTTGTGTTAATTCTCTAAAGTTATGATGACATCTTCATGTTTTTTGTGTTAATTCTTTGAAGCTATAATGACAGCAGATTAAGGAATGTGGTATAACAAGTACAAATGAAACACAAACAGACACCCCTAATGAACTAACTGATTTCAATGGTAGTCTTAGCAAAGTGGTAGGTTCTATGGCTTAAAGCAACACTCCTAGCGAACTGGTAAATTCTGTAGGTTAGAGTGGCACTCCTAACGATGTAACTATTTTCGTAGAACAGTGGTGGTTGACAGTAAACTAGGTCTGAGCATTTAGCAAGTAGCTGCTATAGTGTGTCAATCATTAGAAACTTTCTTTAAATGCTCTATCCTAGAATTACCCACTATTTAAATTGAATACAGTGTTCCCTCGTGTATCGCGGTAGATGCGTTCCAAAACCCACCGCGAAAGGAGATTTTCCGCGAAGTGGGATCGCCGATTTTTACGTATATATTTATGTGCATTTAGACTTTTAAAACCCTCCCTGTACAACTATTTAACCCTCCCATTACAATACTGTTCATTATTGCTGAAATAATAAGAACAATTATTAAGATATTAAGCCTTAAAATTAAAAATTACATATCTTCAGCAGGTGGTGTCTTTTCGGGGGACACCACTTCCTCGTCTGTGGAAGGTGAATCGGCAATTTCTTCGTCGGTCGTTACAACTTCAAGAACAATACTTGCCACCGGTACCCTTTCTTTCTTGCTCGGCTGGAAAAACATTGTTATTGGCAGTTGTTTTCTCTGCCTCTTTAGCCTATCGAAAATCATTTGATAAGGAGTCATCAGTTCTTCTATTTTATTGCAAAATTGTACTGATCGAACCATATCGTAGTCCCATTCCTGTGAGCACTCCTTCACTTCGTTAATTAGTTTCATTAGTTTACCTAACCGCTCTAACGACCATCCACTTTGCTCGATTGTTTCCTCGGCTTCTTTCGGTGTTTCCTCTTCGTCGTCTTCCTCGGCAACAGACTTCGTCAGCGCTTCTAAGTCTTGGTCGGCGAGTGGTTCGGATTCTAAGTCAATCAGTTCATCTACGTCTTCCTTCGTCATATCGGCAAATCCTTCACCTTTGATTAACGAAGCTAATTGCACAGCTTTTTGAACAGCCGAGTGTTGGATTTCTTCAGGCGTGAATCCCTTGTCGTCGTGCACAACCTCAGGCCACAACTTCTTCCAGCTTGCATTAACGGTGCAGGGCTTCATCTCTTGCAATGCCTTGTGAACATTTTGAAGACATGTAGCAATGGTGAAAGACTTCCAGTACTCCTTCAGGGTAAACGTGTCGTTTTCGGCTTCGGTTTCGGTGGCATTATCAAGGCTACGTACGAGGTTGGACATGGTATTCCTTATGTATAAGGCCTTGAAAGCCCTGATAACTCCCTGGTCCATCGGTTGTATAAGGGACGTAGTGCTGGCTGGCAGGAATTCAACCCTAACGCCTTCATACGAAAGATTTCTTGCGTGGCCACCGGCGTTATCCAAAAGAAGAAGGACATTGAATGGCAAGCCCTTCTCTAATAAATAAAGCTTAACTTGAGGAATGAAACTCTGATGGAACCAATCAGAGCTCAGAGGCTTCGTTATCCAGGCAGTAGGAGTGTGCATCCAATGGACCGGTAGCAAGTTCATGTTCTTATTCTTTAAAGCTCTCGGGTTTTTAGACTTGTAAATTAATGTCGGCTTCAACATAAAACCAGCAGCATTACCAGTCATTAAGAGGGTGAATCGGTCTTTATGAGCTTTAAAACCAGGGGCTTTTTCTCATCTTTAAACAGGAACGTTCGTGAAGGCATCCTCTTCCAAAACAGGCCAGTTTCGTCCATGTTGAATACCTGTTCAGGCCTATATTCCCCTTCAGCGATTATTTCTTTAAAAGTGTCCCGAACGTGAGTTTCACCAGCCTCCTTGTTAGCCGAGGCAGCCTCTCCATGTAACGATACGTTTTTCAGGCCGTATCGTTGCTGAAATTTCTGAAACCAGCCTTTGCTTGCAGAAAACGGTTTTTTAGGCTGGGAATCACTGGACGTTCCTGGCTGTGGGTTGTCTACGTCTTCTTCATCTTCATCCTTTTCCACGAAATTATCATACAACATCTTAGCCTTCGTTGTGATAATGTTAGTATCCAAGGGAACACCTTTCCTACGGCAATCAGCTATCCATATGGCCAAAGCAGCTTCCATCCGAACGATACTCTTATTACGAGATGTTACAACCCTCTTAGCCGTTGTATTAAAAGTAATAGCAGCAGTCTTCCTAATATTAACTTCGTCCTTCTTGGTGTAGCGAATGGTGGATTCGTTCACTCCGTAATGGCGGGCTATGGACGCATAAGAGTTTTCTTCTTTTACCATATCTAATATCTTCACCTTTTCGGCGATGGTCATCATTTTCCGTGACCGTTTAGGCGTAGAAGCATCCTTAGAAGTATTAGCACGTTTGGGAGCCATTGCAGGGGCTTTAAACACACACAAAAGTTGAAAGTCGGCTTCAACATAAAACCAGCAGCATTACCAGTCATTAAGAGGGTGAACCGGTCTTTATGAGCTTTAAAACCAGGGGCTTTTTTCTAATCTTTAAACAGGAACGTTCGGGAAGGCATCCTCTTCCAAAACAGGCCAGTCTCGTCCATGTTGAATACCTGTTCAGGCCTATATTCCAGTTGGTTCTGTTTCCATTTTTACGCTGTTATAAACTCAAATATATGTTTATACCTCAAAATATACCTGTTTTTTTTCTTTACACTATTAATTATATTTATTTTTAATATTTTAATGGTATTTAATGCTATATTTTAGATTTAATGTTTATTATTTTATATATATATATAAATATGTGGGGGTCGGCCGAGCCCGCGAAGTGGCGAGGGAACACTGTACAATGATTAACTTACACTTTTATTTTGTTACTATCATAAAAACTGTGAACGCTGTAGGTTTCAGTTAACTCTGAATCTTCCATTATCCCACTACTGATGCAGCAGTATGTAAAACTGTTAACGATAATTTATTATTGTCATTATTATTTGAACACAAAGTTTAAAAACATTCAAGTTCATGTAACGGCTGTTTGTCACCAGTTAAAACGAGTCAAGGATTAGCACGTTACGATTTTGTTTGTTTGTTTTGGAATTTCGCACAAAGCTACTCGTGGGCTATCTGTGCTAGCCGTCCCTAATTTTGCAGTGTAAGACTAGAGGGAAGGCAGCTAGTCATCACCACCCACCGCCAACTCTTGGGCTACTCTTTTACCAACGAATAGTGGGATTGACCGTCACATTATACACCCCCACGGCTGGGAGGGCGAGCATGTTTAGCGCGAATATAATTACTTTTTGTTTCTCTCGAGCTCATCGTCGGTTCATTTTCGTGGTGATTTTTAAGAGGCACGTGCAGCTTGCTGCGTTTTTCCAATCTGTTGTCCTTATGTACACTTCTATTTAGAAACATGCCGCCTCAGTGTTTCTGGAAGCAACCCTAAGATGAGTTTTTGACATTCACTCGAAATTTCAAGGTCTTCAAACTCTAAATATCCATCAAAAGTTTTCTACAGACCAAATATTTTCCTTCAAACAACATACTGGTCTTTTCTCGCACTTCGTTCCTTCGAGTTTCAATATACACAAGTAATGTTACTTCATGTGCACAAATAACGCTACATCTTGCATACAGGACGCTGTTACACCTCTCATAAAGCGTTACAATACATATAGAAGGATGCTATTACGCTATACACACACTCAAACTGCTGTTACACCTCTCACACACTGTTACGCTACACACACACAGACCACTGTCACACTTCTCACAGTGTTACAACATACGCACACACGGACGCTGTTACATCTCTCACACAATGTTATAATTGCAACAGATTTACTCTTATACATTTATTTTAATACCCATATTTGTTTCACTTTGATACATGTGATGTATATTGTTGGATGTGTATTGCGCAAGCCCCATCTGTTCTCTAAATTTGAAGAAGGTTCTTGAGAGTAAGAATCAACAATATATGTTTTACGAAAATACTAGCGTATCTTCGAATATTGTCGAACATTCGAGAATCTCGTATGTATTTCAAAGACGGCTGGTATGGGTATTAAAACTGTTATTAAAATAAAATATATTAACCTGAATATGGCCTAAGAAAGTCTAAACGTTGTTCTCTACTTTATTTTAATAAAAGTTTTAATATCCATACCAGTCGTCTTGAGATATATTTTTACTTCAAGTGCGTTTTTCGTCATCATGAATTCGAGAATCTCGCCTTAAAGTATATAAACCGACGCGCCAAGATACAGTAATAGAATATTGTTTGGTTACTACAGTCAGTAAACTATAAACCTCGGGAACTATAATTATGATTAACGCTTACTTATCGGAAAACCACAGATATTTGACCAAGAACTTTATCGATTTGGAACAATACGAACCGTTCAATTTCACTGAATTAACTTGGCACGTTAGTGTTTCTATTAGGACATTAATTATTGTTGTCAGGAGAACTCACACACAGTTGTTACGGTAGAAACTATTTATTGTGAAAACAAAAAACAAGACTTGGCTAGTTTGAAATAATGATTATTCAAAGATTTAATGAATCACAATAAGAAAAATGTTAAGATACAATATTTACACAATTACTAATCCAACAATATTTACACTATTATGAAGCCACACACAATATTGTTACAACACACGTTGTTGAATGATAAACAATTTTGTTATATAACACATGAAATATTATTTCCTCACACACACAAACATCACAACTCACAAAAACACTGTTGCAAAACGCGCAAAGATATTGCAAACATGAAACATTGTTACACAGACGTGGTTATTGTTATACACTTCCATGTAATATATACGTTTAATTTGTATTAGGAAGTTGATAAGAATAGGTTTAATTAGTAGCATAACAGTGATAATAACACTATTTTGTCACATTAAAAAGGTAAGAAAAGAAGTTTAATTTATTGTGCAACATTCGAAGTTAATACACATAATTAACCGATCAATTAGTAAGTGATATTATTTACACATTAAAAGTAAGAGATCTCTATCCTATCTTTTAGAAACAATGAACGGATTTGTGATCGAAAGGACAGGTGAGTTATTTATGTAGCCTACTTAGTACTAACTTGAAAAAGTAAGCTCCAACAGATTCAAAGAGTTTGTTTGTTTGTTTTGGAATTTCGCACAAAGCTACTCGAGGGCTATCTGTGCTAGCCGTCCCTAATTTAGCAGTGTAAGACTAGAGGGAAGGCAGCTAGTCATCACCACCCACCGCCAACTATTGGGCTACTCTTTTACCAACGAATAGTGGGATTGACCGTCACATTTTACACCCCCACGGCTGAGAGGGTGAGCATATTTAGCGCGACGCGGGCGCGAACCCGCGCCCCTCAGATTACGAGTGCACGCCTTAACACGCTCGGCCATGCCAGATGCCAGGCCAGATTCAAAGAGAAGCTCCAACTGTGAACAGAACACTTTGTCGACAAAGAGATTTGGCTAAATTATTTTTATATTATGATATACGTTTATTATTATATTTGATTTCGTTAATACTTTTATTATTAAACTGGCACTTCATTTTCTTTTAATACCTCATTTTAAGACCACTTTTTGCTATTGTCGAAAAAGACGGCGCCATCTGATAACTAACATTATTTAATTTTACCAATAATATAAAAGTTGTTTTAAATTATTTTTAAACCGCCGTTTCATGTGAAATGGATCTATATGGATCATATCGGTTTCTTATATATATATATATATTTTAAATGGGAAACATCAGGTTTCTCAATAATTGTAGTAAGTTGGTCGTTCAGACGATCTAAAATTAAATATTCAACCTATCAGGCTTGTCCGTAGTTTAATGATAGCCCCCCAGTGGCACAGCGGTATGTCTGAGGACTTACACGCTAAAATCCGGGTTTCGATACCCGTGGTGGACAGAGCACAGATAGCCCATTGTGTAGCTTTGTGCTTAATTCTAAAAAAAAAAAGAGTAAAAAAAAGTTTAATGATATTGAAAACTGGTTTGTAAAGTAATTATTGAATTAATCAATTAATGTATCTTATTAATCCCCAAATTTCACAAAATTACTTTTTTCTTTTCAGTATTAGTTTGTTAAGTGACCTGATTTACCGAAAAACATTTTTGTACCATATGCAACACAAAAAATGTTCTTTGTACTGACACGACTTTACCGAACAAACAAACGTATTAGTATATCAACACACTGATATTACAGCACTGTTGGCCAAATATGCTTAATATTTTTGGAAGAATTATTGCTGTTGATTTGTGTATGTATGAAAAGCTACACTTTACATTTGGGAAAATCGAACCTCGTATTCTAATGTTACAACTTCTTAAATTTCCCGCTGATCTACCAGTTAGAATCCATCTAAATGTAATGTTATGTAAATGTCGTGTAAATATTTTGTAAACGACAACATGTCGTGTTGTGTTTAAATTTTCATTTCCATATTTATATTATTGTTTCAAAGTTTAAACTAATAAAATATGTTGTTATTCATTTAGGGTAACATTTAGAATTTTCTTGAATTAAGTAGACCAATCATATGTTTGTAAATGAAATGCTGGCGACTTCGTGTCTAGACGTTTAGTCTCGTGCAAGAACGGACATGCGCGGATTGCTCTGGAGTTCTGTAGAAGTTTCGCGATGTTTCGAGGAGTCTAGGCCTACAATATATAAACAGACGAAGATGCGAGGAAGAGAGGAGAGTCAGACATTAGTTTTATTCAAGAAAAGAGTCATTAGAAAAGAAGAGTTACTCATTCGTTTGAGAAAGATTAAGTGTTTGCTGTGATTGTTCAACTTGGATTTGTGACTGAAGTTAGATCTACGGAAGCTGTGATTTTACTTCGTCAATCTCTACGATTCATCCGAATTAGTGATTATACTAAAAGTCAACACGTGTGGCACAATTTACGGGAAATCGAAAAAATTAAAGGCATCGTGAAAAGAACTTCGTCGAATTTATTGAACTGTGAACTGTTTCTGAACTTCTTCATTTAAGCTTCGGAACTTCTTCGTGGGACCAAATTCACACCCTAGACTGGAATTTGAGACTTTCATTTTAGATCATTATTTTAGATACAGGCCAGTACCATTTTGTATTGTGATTAATTTTGAGGGTTGAAACTAATACCATTTTGTTTTGTAATTAATTTTGAAGGTTTAAACTTAATATCTGTCATTTTTATTATATAATTTATGTTATATCTGTTAATAGTTTAGTGTACTAAATTATACAAGCTGTTATCTGTGTTTTTCTGTTGCGTTTAGTTTACGAAAAACATAAAACATAAAAAAAAACGTAACAGTAAATGCACAAATTAATGGTCGGTCGAGTTTCAACGCTAGGCTAATTTTCTAGAAACGTTTCAAATGCTAAAATTTGTTTTTGGTTGCTAGAAAACTTTTAATATTTCGCAAAATCCTACTTTTAATTCTTAAAACATCAACAAAAGCTCGTTAAATGACTTCATTATTACGAAAGAATAATATAATTTAGTTTCTTAAGCCTTTTGACAAACAACACTAGTTTTATGGGAAGGAGAAAGGGTTACGTTATGCTAATTCGAAGTTAGTAGATTATTTTTGGAGATGTCGATGATGTAAGAATATTTCAAAACATCTATAGACAAGGAACACAATATATCAATAAGTAATTATAATTTTTTCTACGTATTTTCGAAAACGTATTGAATGTTTTGAAAACACTGAAAACGAATGTCGTTACACCTTCTACTGGCTTGTGTAAACATAAATCAGTGGTACTAATGTGCTGTTTATTGAACATCTGGATACTGTCCTTCACCAGGGGTTTAACATTTCAGTTTGCAGCTATCTTGTCAGAAAACAGACACTTATTCATAATAACTCAAATAGTACATTCGTTGACACACGCACACAGCACAGTGCTATTTTTTGTTAAAAAATGTCGTACATATTTTTAAATTTTTCTTCGCTTTAAATAATAGTAGCCCCCCAGTGGCTCAGCGGTATGTCTGCGGACTTACACGCTAAAATCCGGGTTTCGATACCCGTGGTGGGCAGAACACAGATAGCCCATTGTGTAGCTTTGTGCTTAATTCAAAAGAACAACTTAAATAACGGTAAGTGAACACTTTATAAACTTACCAGCTCAGCAATATTGCTAGTTTATTGCAAAATAATGCTTATTTGATTTCACATAGAGATTACCTACCAGTTACCAGCTTGTAACTCAAGATGCACTTTTGTGTTATTACTAATTAGAACAACTAATCAATACTTCCACGTATTTCCTAATTATTGAAAACCAACAAATATTTCAGTGTTATTTATGGCTAAATATAACATTTAAACAATATGTGAACTTTATTTAACAATTGATAATACTTCCCTTTGTGTTTTTATTTTATTTTATTATCACTTCACTGGTAGAGTTAGAAAAACCTTTGTACTAGAAATTAACCCAACTACTGGTTATTCTGATGTTTAATACGAAAGTTAGGAGTTAACTAGATCCATAGTTATCTGATTTTCCTGGAAGATGGCCAACGGCCGCACAGAGGAGTTACCTGTTTTAATTATGTTGTCTGTCAGTTAGTCAATGGACACTAAAATCACATCACATTAATGAGGCTTAACCTTCATCAGTACACATATGGATTCCGACGATAAATATGTTTTCATTGACCAGTTATATTTTTTATTTATTTTTATGTAATTGTCACATGATCATCCTCTGACACAAAAGTTGTAAAACTTTCGATGTTTTGCAGTTAAATAATTTTTGTGAATAAAACGTTGCATGGGGTCCGCAAGGACCCCAAGTAATATACAGATTTGGAGCTTTCAGTCTTCATCAGCTATTATGTGTATGGACTCACAGAGATTCTCTATTGTTATAAACAGTGATTACGTATTTAGATCTCCTGAAGTGAAGTAATGCACACAAACTACTTCAGAGACGTCTCCAGATTCCCCATGCAATGCAGAAAGGCGTCAAACATGCCTTTGTAGATCTTGAATTGCTTGACACAAGACAGCATGCTGGTCAAGGTGTTCTAGATCTTTGTAGATCTAGGATTACTTGACACAAGACAGCATGCTGGTCAAGGTGTTCTAGATCTTTGTAGATCTAGGATTGCTTGACACAAGACAGCATGCTGGTCAAAGTGTTCTAAATCTTTGTAGATCTAGGATTACTTGACACAAGACAGCATGCTGGTCAAGGTGTTCTAGATCTTTGTAGATCTAGGATTGCCTGACACAAGACAGCATGCTGGTCAAGGTGTTCCAGCAACAAAAACACGATGTTATCTTTGCCCAGCCCCCCGCTAGTACAGCGGTATGTCTCCGGATTTACAACGCTAAAATCAGGGGTTCGATTCCCATCGGTGAGCAGAGCAAATAGCCCGATGTGGCTTTGCTATAAGAAAAACACACACAGTATTTTGCCTGGCATGGCCTAGCGCGTTCAGGCGTACGCTTCGTAACCTGAGGGTCACGGGTTCGCGCTCGAGTCGCGCCAAACATGCTCGCCCTCCCAGCCGTGGGGGCGATACAATTTGACGGTCAATCCTACTATTCGTTGGTAAAAGAGTAGCCGAAGAGTTGGTGGTGGGTAGTGATGACTAGCTGCCTTCCCTCTAGTCTTACACTGCAAAATTAGGGACGGCTAGCATAGATAGCCCTTGAATAGCTTTGTGCGAAATTCCAAAACAAACAAATCTTTGCCCAAGAATCGCGAACAGGAAAGCCCGTCAAATTTGCACAGCATGTGGAAACCGAGTTTGCGCTGACCACTCTACACCCTGTATACGGTGTGATGAGTATTTGTAAAATGACTGATAAAAGATATGATAAACACTTTAAGTTCACTCAGAATAAGTTTTGCTTACACGTTGTCCAAAATGTGGCATTAGTTTAGCTCTGAAACAAATATATAGTTTTCGTTTGATATAGTTCGACTCCTTGGGTCCGTTCTGACCCCAAGCACATTTTTGTAAAATTTGGTATTTTTTGTTACGTATTCGAGGAAATTGTTTCTTCATTCAGTATTTTATTAGTTTTAATTGTGAGATGTCAATTTGAGAAGAAGTGGCCATTTATTATCGAAATATATATCAAGGATGACTTTTGTGTCCAAATATGAGAAAATGGGTATAAGTTAATGTCATATTTTGTAATAATAAATCGCATATTATATACTTATTGTACTAAGTCTTATAGTTTATCTGTATAATACTATGAAAAGCCAGTATGCTAAATTTTCAACATCTAAGTCGTAGCTTCAGTCTCCCGCTGGTATAGCGGTAAGTCTAGGGATTTACAACTCTAAAATTAGGGGCTCGATTCCCTTTGGGGGACTCAGTAGACAGCCCGATGTGGCTTTGCTATAAGAAAACACACACACACACATACGTAACTTCAACATTATGATCATTAAATATATGCGAGGTCAGTATGGACCACAGGTGTACCGAGAGGTTAATATTTTAAAGGGTACTAATGAAGGTTAACTAACGTTGTAATCTGTATTGTCGTGACGTCAGTAAAACGTACGCATGCCATGAATAACGGGGAGAATTATGCACATAAAAGGCTACAACACAGCGTGAAGTATGAATTTCAAAACCAAGAAATAAAAATATTTGCTACTCTTAATTTATATTTTATTTACTCTTGAAACAGGAGATTTTCGAAGACCCTGCGGTGAGTGTATACACACACACACACACACATATATATGTATATGTTTAAACTTAATTAAAATAATGTAAGTTTAAAAGTAGTTATATATTTCAATGTAATAACTTGAACACGAAGTTTTTTGCAAAATTTTAAATTTAAAGAAAACTCTTCGTAAAAAACATTGTAGGTTGCTTTCATGCAACAACAAATAAAGCTGTTAAGGTGGTCCCACCCTCGAACACTCATTGACCATGAGAAGAAAAAAAAAGGTCGTTTGAGAAACAGTCCAGCAATGTTCATACTTTGACCTTGAATTACTTTAGAAGTCTGAAGCATCAAGCTACTGAGATTGTTTGAGATTGACGCAATAGGCCAGGAAGGGATACGAACAATGTCTCATCAAATTTTGGTAAAAAGGACTTTGTCTCACTCATATATTTAAATATAGTCTGTCTTTTTTATTTAAAGGCATCTTAAAAGTTTGTTTGTTTCAAAATGAGATTTTAATTATGTCAGGAAAATTACTTCAAAAGAATGTTCGTTTCAAAAGGGTGTTCGTTTCCAAGTGAGAATCTAATTAGGTAGGTAATTTGGTAATTATAGCTTGTACCTTTCAAGATGAGAAATTATGTTTTGTTGGATATAATTGGCGTGTCATTAGAAAGAAATGGTTCTATTTCAATAAAACGAATGTGAAACACATTTTCCGGTCTAATGTGCGAGAGACTAAAATTTTCAAAAAATGATTATGTAATACAAAGTACATGGAACAACACCAAACGTTCACCGCTACTACAGCGGTCAGTCTGAAGATTCATAACGTTAAAATCAGGGATTTCATATACAAACATGATGACTGAATTAATGTAATGAAAATCTTCAAACAAGTGTCCACAACTGAAACTTCTTGAGTATTTATAAAAATTGGAGTAATTTTAGTGGTCAACTTCATTTGATTACCACATTCAATTCTTATATTTGTAACTTTTCACAAAGCATGTATCTGTTTTATCAAAGTAACGTCAATTTTTTTACAAAATTCTGTATTTATGAATAGCAATGCAACATCGAATGTTACTTTGGTTTAAAGCGACAATCAGTGATCTTGGAAATGAGACATCGTCCGGTGAAACATTCCCATGAATCTGGCTGGGAGTGATTCACTTACAGGATTTACAAAATAGAAGTAGGATTAAAGTTCAGTTTTGCACCCCCTTAGGACATTTTCCATAGTTCATAGTGTTTTCGTAGATATTTTTTTGAGATTGGCCCAGTAGGCTCAGATGAGTCAAAGTGCAAAGTGCAAACAAACACACATTTGTTCTTTATATATATACATACAGCTATTCTTTTTTTCGCGTGACTAAATATTTTATCACTTTTTCAAAGAAGCACATTAAAAGAGTCACAGACAAGTAAATATTTTATAGTGATATTGATAAAACAGTAGCTACACAAGTGATTACAACTGATTTTACGCTTGTAAATTTATTTTTTCTAATTGTTAAATGTAAGGCCAAGACACACTGAGAAAAAAAAAATTGTCGAATTTATTTATTCGATGTAGATGGCCTCGTGTCCGCATAGCAATAGTTTTAAAGTCTTAAAGGTTCATTTCGTTGTGTGAGGAAGTTTTTTAATTTTTATAGCTAGGGCTGTGGTAATCCACACTATCACAATAGATACACTCCAGTGGAATACCATATTTCAAAGAAATATCCAATTTTGACTGAATTTCTTCCTACAAAACGATTCTGAATTTTCGTGATTTTTTTCAAGTATGTAGCTAATCACGCCTTAAGTCTCATATTAATTTCATCTAATCTTACACAAAATAATTTCAATTTGACAGTAGGCTGGCAAATTAGTAATTAAATCGAATCAAGTACATGTGCGCCTCATGCTCGGTATTGCTGGTGCACAAAAAATATCACTAATAAGCGGATAATAATTTTATCCGCCAATTTTGATTTAATTCTTGTAAGTAGCACACTTAACCCGTTTTTCTAGCCGCATATTTTTCTTAAACATTTTTAAAAGTTTTTTTATTGTATTTCAGTTCATTTGTAACATAAGTAGTCTTTAACTGGATTCGTCTTCTTCAGGTTTATTTTAATTTAAGAAAGATGGCTCACGAAAGTTATTGTAAATTATTGTAAACTTATGGTTGTTTTCAGCTTTACAACCAACAATACTGAACAATAATACTTACCAACAATATAGTTAGAATAGAGATATTCACAACCGACACCTATGGGCTGAAAATAAAACTAGCAACCGCGCAAATACAAAAGAGGTGGTGGGTGTGTTTCGATCGAACCTCTAATTTTTGTGAAGAAAAAATGTTCTTTAATAAATATAGCACAGCTGCTCATGTTATTAACGTTTTCTCCACGTTCTTTGATCTTCTGATGAAGTATTAGCATTTTTTTTCGTCTCGAAACTGGCCCATGCCTCCATAGGATTGGCATGTTGATTGTGATTCATGCACAATATGTTTTGACTTTTGACCTTAGAAACTAGAACTCCTCCTATATTTCAGACATTCTGCGTAGGGGCCTAGTAACATTTGTAATTTCAGTTATTGCTCAGTTTAGTCTTGAAATACATGTGAGATACACTTTAACAAGTTTACCTGCTGGGTGTTGGACAGTTACCTTTATGTGCAAGAACTTTTGGATAATTCCCTGTTTTCAACATGCACCTGAATTATCAGGCGAAGGCTTTGGTTTGTTTTGAATTTTGCGCAAAGCTCCACAAGGGCTATCTGCGCTAACCATCCCTAATTTAACAATGTAAAACTGGAAGAAAGGCAGCTAGTTACAACCACCCACCTCCAAATCTTGGGCTACTATTTTACTAACAAATAATGGGATTGACTGTCACATATAACTTTCCTACTGCTGAAAGGGCGAGCATGTTTGTTGTGACGGGGATTTGACCTCGCGACCCTCGGAATACAAGTAGAGTGCTATAACCACCTAGCCATGCCGTGCCTGCGAAGGCTTGGAAAGACTGACCCTTTGGTGTAGAAAGATGCACAGTGTTGCTATTTGATCCATGCGCGATCTTCCTTCCACATAGCACGTGATAATACGCGTGTTCATTACCTCCAAAAACATATTACAGTGTAATCTGTTATATTCAATTTCGTGCAGAGCTACACGAGGCCTCACTGTTAGTCGTCCCTCATTTAGAAACCATGGACCAGAGGGAAGGCATATATCCAACATCACCTAACGCTAACTCTGGGGCTGGCCTTTTTACCAACGAATAATGATATTCACTGTGACATTTGAACTCCTCCAAGAGTAAAAGGTTGAACATATTCGGTGATGAGACTCAAACACATAGATCGTGAGTTGAGTGCCATAAACACCAAAAGTACAGAACAGTTTATTTCTAGCAACTGGAATTTGCATAGAAACATTTTTGATGTGTAATATCAAGGTAGAGCTGGTTGGTTCGTTTGGTGTTTCATGGCGTAAAGCAACTAGACTATCTGCGCCCAAAATAAAGTTAATAGCGTTAACAACGTTATACTAGTAGTAAAACAGGTAATGCCAAAAGTAACACAGTGTAATAACATAAACAACAGAGTTAATTATTAGGTAGGTGTATATGACACAACTGAGTTGTTGTTGTTTTTTGTCAACAACATATCTTAATAATGATCAGACACTGAATTTCTTTTCGTCCTACACAAAGATTAGGTTTAGCCAAAAAGTTGTACACAATTGAACTTTAACTTGACGAAACTAGGACAACAACTCACACGATCTGCTACTAAGAATAAACTATTACATCATACATAACCAGTCTTAATCAAGTCATGGCCTCTACATTTAATAGCACCTTGATGATATTTCAGTGTGGATTCATTGTTTTTCGCTTGAAACCTCGTGAAGGGAAAGTCTTGTAGAAATGTCTTAGAAATTTTATTTCTCACCGACAGAGGTCGTAACTTGAAAAGGAATTTCCTAACTGTTACTGAGAGTTATATTTTTGGCCAAACGTAATGTATTGCTCACCGTTTCGGATTACGAATTTGAAGAAATCGCCGTTATGCGGCTTGTCATATGAGTGCCGGCTTTTTGTTTTGTTTGGAATTAAGCACAAAGCTACACAATGGGCAATCTGTGTTCTGCTCACTCTACTGTTATAAGGGGATTAGAGTGTCGGTCAAACCGTACTAGTCGGTTAGAATTGCTCGATAATTATCAATTTTATGAATTTAAAATTAGAAACGGCTGTAACGCAGATAGTCTTTGAGTAACTTTACGTAAATATCGTAAAGAAACATGTTTGGATTTGTTTAGTTTGCTTTGAATTTCTTGCAAAGCTACAGGAGAGCTATCTGTGTTAGGCGTCTCTAATTTTGCAGTGTAAGACTAGTGGGAAAGCAGTTAATCATCACCACCCACTCTTTTACCTCCGAATAGTGGAACTGACCGTCACTTTCTAACACCTCCACGACTGAAATGGCGGGCATGTTTGTTGTAACGGGGATTCGAACCCGCGACCCTTAGGTTACGAGTCGTGTGCCTTAATCACCTGGCCATGCCAGGTCTCTAACAGCTTGTATCACTCGCTTTTGTATGACATAATTACTATAAGCATAATTTTTAACCTTCACCTATATATTATTAAAAAGGACTATTGGCAAAACTTACATAAAACTAAGTTTAAGTTCCACCGAGAAGGTCGCTGTGGGAATTGTGTCAATATTTCTCGTTATATGAAAAACAGAAAAAAAGTAAATAATTACCGACAAGACTGCAGTGAAAGACACGTTTTAAATTTTTTTTCTGAGTAAATAAGATAAAAACAAACTTGAACTTGTTTATTGACACTTTGTTTTATCATTACTTTTTGGGACAATGACGTCACTACAAACTCATTGGTTACAAAATGATATTTGTCTTCTGTTCATGCATGCTTTGTTGCTAAGATGTGAAGAATATCTTTCGTTTTAATCTAGACATTTATAAAAAAGGGGCAATCAGATTGCTTTAAACATATAATCTGTTTACAATTAGGGGCTTAAATATTCTTTTCTCGTGCCTTTCCTAGTTCCCACAGCAAGCAACTCCCCCTCTCCAACACAAAGGGGTAAAACACCAGCTTTGACCTCGTAAAAGATTATCATTGTTAATATTTTTGCTGATCATTTCCCTGAACACGCTTCAGTTTTCAACAAGCTCAATTCAGGCACAATCTTGATATCCCCCCTTCCCCACACAATGTTGGGAGCATGACTCCCAAAACTTATTAGTTTCCAATGAATTTGATTCACTTTCAACCTTGACTACCCCCTCAGACACAAACATTTTGCTTCTGAGATCAGTCCTCGAAATTTCTTAGTTTGAGACAAGTTTTGTTCAATTTCAACTTCGCCACAGACCCTATTTTGTTTGTAAAAACCTTGAGATTTACCTTTTAACTTTGGGTGTGTATGTTTTCTTATTGCAAAGCCACATCGTGTTATCTGCTGAATTTACCGAGGGAAATAGAACCTCTGATTTTAGCGTTGAAAATCTGTAGACTTACCGCTGTAGAAGCGGGGACTTTAACTTTGGGCTCATTAAGGATTTGTGTGTATGTTTATTGAACGTTTCCACAAATTTGCTAATAACGTGTTGAAAACATGTTTTTAATAGTAATACTTAACCGAAATTGCTTTTGGAGATAAGATAAATAGTCTTCCGGTTTTAATTGGTTGAAAAAGCGAACACTTTCCTGTTTTCTTCCAATAAGACACAGAACAAGGAACTTGTTCACTTGCTATTCTTGTACCAAGATCTTTGAATTTCCTTGTTTATAATTAAATAACAACAGTTCACTGTTTAAAAATTCTTCCAATTATTTTGATTGAAGTCAAACGCAAAGTAACACTGTGGGTTATCTGTGCTCTGTCCACCACGGGTATCGAAATTCGGATTTTAGAGTTGTAAGTCCGCAGACATACCTCTCCTAATAAATAAGCAAAGAAAATTACATCGATAATGCCTCTTTCGCAAAGTAATAAAAGTTGAAATATGGAACTGGAGGAGGGGAGGAGCATAGCAGAAATTTTGTTTTAAGAACTAGGAAGTTAATACCTTAATCTTACCCCTTCCTGTGAAGTGATAAAACATTTAAAGTCGTTTCTTTAGTATGTAAGAAAGTTTGTTGTTGATTTGTCGTAAGCTCTGGTATTTGAGAAAGGCCTGTTCGTCACTTGACATAACTTACATTGTGCTGTTGACTTACCATTGTACATTTTTCTTTACTCTTATCATTGACAAGTTTTCTGGAATTACTAACGCTGACACTTCAGCTGTTTCACTTGCTCCGTTCTGGTTTATAAAAAATGTTTGTTTTTAAAGTTACTCTAGCACATAAAAAAAATGCTTTAGACATATGGTGGTTGAGTTTCATTTTTACCTACGCCCCCCGCTATTACAGCAGTAAGTCTACAGATTTACAACGCTAAAATCAGGGGTTCGATTCCCCTCGGTGGGCTCAGCAGATAGCCCGATGTGGCTTTGCTATAAGAAAAACACACATTTTTACCTATAGCCGTTACAGTAATTCGGATTTGTAAGTTACTTCATTGAATAACTGTTGGCCATGTGATTTGCTACCATCACTTTTCAACCATTATTGTATCGCAATAATTAGGGATGTTATATTACTTTTCCACGTTTTAATAAACTTTTTTTTTTAATTCTACATATATTCTATGAGGTTGTTGCATATGACATGTCGGATTTTCATGCACAAGACCCGACATGGCCAGATGGTTAAGGCACTTGACTCCTAATCTGAGTGTCGAGGGTTCAATGCCCCATCACACCAAATATGGTCGCCCTTTCAGTCTTAGGGGCATTATAATGTGACGGTTAATCCCACTATTTTTGGGTTAAAAAAGTAGCCCAAGTAGCAAAATTATGGACGGCTAGGGCAGATAACCCTCTTGTAACTTTGCACGAAATCAAACAAAAGAATCTGGTGTCCAAAATAAAAAGACGGGTGTAAGTTCCGAAAGTGTTTTATTTTTCCCAACACAGTTTGTTTTATTTACTAGTTAATTTTTATCATAACACCTAGTTTTCTTGGGAAATTAAAATAATATTAAAAATCCCATTTGAAAGTGATTTACAGATAAAAAAAAAACAATTTAATCTATTTTTGAGTAAAAACAATTTAATGTTCTCCAGAGTTTATTCATAGTTATCTCAAAGCGATACTCTCGCCATCTGTCGTATATGTGTAAAAACATTTGTTGTGCACGAGTTTTAGCTAATTACATCAAAATATTTATTAATGTCCTAAACAATATTTATAATAATTTCACATAATCCTAAACTATTTTACTGACGCTACTGGTAACTTCGAAAGCAGTTAACTGATTATAACATAAAACAATATTTTATTTTGTGGTGCTGTAAAACATTAAACAGAGTAACAAACTTTTTATAAATCAAATTAATATGAGACTTCAAAAGGCTACACAGACATGAATTACCATCCAACTCAAAAAAAAGCATAGTATTTCAGGAGTACTGTTCAAATAACAAACTTTCTTTATATAGCTTATATTAACAGGATATTACTGATTTATAAAAATGTTTTTCAAATTTACTCTAGTGCATAAAAAAGTGCTTTAAACACATGCTGGTTGACTCTCATTTTATCTATTTAAAGTTGTCTGGAAATATTACCTCTCTCTCTAAAGGTCACTGGTTAGTTCTCTTTATGTTCAATTTTGGGCTTTTTACCCAAACAAGGGCACTTGGTTGTTGAATAGGATTGCTACTAGATGATATCTAGAATAGAAAGGTTATTACACAAGAACAGTTTAAGTTATTCAATTTTATCTTGAAGAAAATAAAAATTATCTGTTCAAGCTATTCAAGTAAGTTCATGGTATCCACGATTTCCTATCTAATGGATAGAATGTTAGGACTAAGGAACAAAAATATACATTTCAACACGGTGAAAGTCATCTTCTGCTTATAAAATTTTATTTTTTCAAGGGGATGGTTAACCTTTGGGATAGATTGCTTTCAGATGTGGAAGATAAAGTTAATTTAAAGGTGTTTAAGGGAAACTTAATAAAATTCTAATGAATAAGTGTGGGGTTTCAGTTTGTTTTCCTATTTTAAGAAAATGGACTTAATGTATTAAGAGTCTCCTTAATGTCCTTGAAAATAAACTATTCCTTCATCAAGCATGGAAATTAGAAGCTTTCTCAGTTTTTGTATGTAAACAATCTATATCCTGTTTGCTTTCAGATAGTTCACTATTATTCTTAAGAATAACAGAGAAAATATTATAAATAATATGAAAAGTACTCAAAGTTTGGGATCCCTTAAAAACCATTGCAAATTTTATGAGTGATCATGCATACTGACTTCTTAATCAGAGTTTATATCCTGCTTGGTCATACAAAAGAAATGACTTCCCTTAACAACATTCACTATTTTTGTATCCTCGCATAACTTTAGCCCAAATTGTTTGACATAAGAACAAATATTTTTCTCTTATGTTGACATTTATATCAGGTTAGGCTGAATATACTTTTATTGTAACCAGTCTTCTGTTATAGTTTCAGAACTGTGTCACGCAGCAAACCTTACTGTCCAGATGAGATCAAGATTGAAGGAATTCTGATCTTTGTTCCTTCTGTTTCCTGACCATACCTTAAAAATTAAAAATCTTGATAATCTTAGTAACTTCATATTAAGAACTACTAAAAAAAATTACATGTTTTGCATGGTCTCAAAAGCAGATACAATATCTTCTATGCTTCTGACTAACATATGTATTCACATATCAAAATTGTTTCAATTAATAAAAAATGCAGTAAATACTTCATCTACTGTTATTATCTGCACAGAAAGACTCAAAGTAATGGACAAAATAAAGCACATCTTTCTGTGTTAGTGATGATATAAAAATAACATTGAAACAAACTCTTTGGTAAAGGCCATGACTTAATGTAGCATTTAACTATCACATTTAAATGAATGAAAATATATCCCACTGCTGTGATATTATTATAAATAATAAATAATAAAAACTGAAAAAATACCAGCCTTATTGGTGTGATTTGTGTAAAGTTAATGATTTTCAATTTTAAACTTAAAGAATACAAGTTTATTTTTTATAACTGAAGTATTGTGTGTTTCTACACACTTTATAACTTAGCAAATGCAATACATAACAAACAAAACAAAAAGTTTAAAAATATATTCAAATAACTAAATACCTTTTCTATGGTGAGAACACGAAACAGAGACCGTTCTTAACTGTACAACAACAAACTTCAAAGTCCTATATGAAGAATAACCCTGTTTTTAAAATAAACAAATTAATTATTACATACAGATATTTTACCTCTTATTAAACAGCATGTTCTAAGATATATCTTTATAACAGAAAATGGTTGTAGCATTGCGACTAGCTACATTCTAGTCCCATTACACCAAATTATTATTTTCTACACTTTAAGATAGTGTTAGAGCACAGTTAAAATATTGGTTGATATGTGTCAATAAATGTCCATTCAAGTTCTGAAAGCTCCCACAAGAGAGGACAACCTTTGCCATAACCCAGCAAATATAATTTTGGCATCAAAACAGCCATGGTCATTTAAAAAGTTGACAAAACTCCTGAAGATTTGGTTTTCTCTTAAGCAAAAAGCTACACAATGGACTAGCTACATCAGAAAGTTGATTTCAAGCATTGTAAGAACACACATTTATTACTGAGCAACTAGGGTCAGATTCCTTGTTGAAAAAATTAGTGAATCAGCTCTGACAGTAGTTTATTATACAAATTACAAGGCAAATATAGTCTTAAATATATCACCAGCATTTTTTATTTGAACCTGAGTTTTACATACAAGGAAGTGGCTTAATATAAATACATAGTTACTCACGAAGTATGGCAGTAAGTAATATTAATGTGTAATACACTTGACCATTATTAAAAACCTGGTAGAAAAGTGCAAATATAAGTGTCTTTCAAGTTCTTTAAATGCTGGACTACAACTTATGATATTTTAATATTCTATTAAAGAATAATGTTAATAGCCACAATGTATCCCCACTGGTTCGTTGTTACTTCAAAGCTCAGTTTCCATGATGAGCACCTTGAAGATGACTTCCCGTTTAAATATTGCAATTTTTTAAGTAAGGTAAACTTGTATTCAATGCATCTTCATTAACGTAATAAAACGGTTTTCGAACCTAAATGCTCAGTGTTTTTGTAACACTTCTATCTGTTTATATAAATATGTATTAAATTACAATAGCAACCAACAATACTTTCCCAAGAACTGCTACAAAGTTACAAAAATGAGATACATCTTTCCAAGTACACTGGAGATTCATAAGGTAAGAATGGGCAGAGGAAATTTACTAAATGTACCTAATCAAGAATGTTTACAAATGTAAACAGTTTTAGTTATAGTGTGGCTTGTTAAAACTTCAGTGTTTAAAAACCAAAGCTTTAATACTGATGCTGATTGGCTCCATAAAGATAAAGCTTGTAGTTACCGAAATAAACAGCTTAAACTTTAAATGTATGATGAAGTCACAGTATTTTTTGTATCAAACACTCCAATAATAAATTACATGCTTTGACTCCATATAGATGCTACTAGGTTTTTAACAATTTTTGAAAACTATTTATGCACACATTTGCTTTTAAATCTAATGATGCACAAGTCACACAAAAAATGGAAACCCAACAAACAATAGCAGAATCTCACCAATTACTTCTAAGAAGTCCTATGTGCTTTACAGTGAAAATTGTGATTTAACCCATTGTTTTTGGTCATGTAATTAGACTGGAACGTCATAACACTACAGGTAAAAACAGAAAATTACTAAATATGATGCACTTGTACTGTACAGCATAAATAAAGTCAGTAATTTTGAGGTTATCACACTCTTTTAAAAAAATACATACAAGTCTAGTTGCAAATGGTTCGACAAATATTTTAAAACATGCAAAAATGTGCAAAGTATTAATTTTATACAAAAGTGCTGTGAACAGAATCCTTCAACAAAACAGTGTGAAAAGTCTGCAAGTTTTTCCATTACAAACACTCCACACAAAGTGACACAAACCATCACTTAGAAATCAAATTATGAAGTTTGTATATAACTTCAACATTAGCATAGGGAAGCTAAATGTTTTTATTTTCCAGGTTGTGTAAACCTTGAATTAAAAACAAATCTACTGAAACAACAACTGATTAAAATCAATGATTTTCCTTCCATTTTTCAATCATGCTAAGTTTACAAAACACAAAATATATTTTAAGACATAGAACCAACTTCTTGCCTCAATTTCATCATTTTTGTAAACCAAGATTTATCAGCAGCAAAATTCCAAGAAAAGTTGAAGTTTCTAACCAGCTAATAAATATTTTAAAAATGGCAAGATATATAAAATGTACAACTAAACTACTTCACTAAATGGTCCCACATTTCCGAAGCAAACCACAAAATATTTTTTTATGTCACTGACTAGAAATGCTTCTCTTCTCTCTATATATACATATATTTAAACTTTTCTTTCCTTTAAATAAATGTCTTGGGTATTAATTCTATTTACATACATTGACTGGTCTTTATTTATTAACAATTAAGGAATATTCCTTTTGATTTAATCATCTCTCATTTCACCTTATTTTAATGTTAACATAACAAAGTTATACATTAATTAAATGCAAGCAGACTAACATATTTATTCCTATTTCATAAATATCTACTCTGTACAAAATGTCTCAAGTGATAACGGCCAAGTAAAAATAAGTTTCATCTACCATACAAGCATTGTTATAACTGCAATAAATTTAACTGTCACAGAAAGTGATTTTATTTTTACTTCTCACAAGCTGTCAATTAAAAAAAAACTGTATTAATACTATTATTACGAGTTGCTAAAGCATTTCACCACTGTCTCCTTCATCTTCTGAAATGGAAAAGTTTCTGTTTATTTTGAAACTTCTTCCAATTTTAATATCAGTCAGCGCTTGGTTATGTTTAGAAATGCCGAGATGCCCTTCGACAGCGTCGCTACTGTCAGAATTATGTTGAAAATTCATCAGACTGTTCTCATAATTTCCTGTCATTCTCCGATCAGGTTTGTGGAAACGATTTACGCGAGATTTAGGACGATTATTGCAAACCGTCTGGCAAGCAGTTTTACCAGAAACTGAAAGCTTCTTCATAGATGTTAAAAGCTTCTCAACTACAGGAACGAACGAAACCACTTCTTCTGACTGAACACAGCGTTGTGATAATGTTTCGATTTGTGCATCTTTTTCTTTACACGAATGTTCCAGTTGTGTGATTTGTCCTTCACAAGATTCAAGTTTCTTTAATAATTCCTTTATTTCAACATCTTTAAGTGCTGAGACCTCGTTAATTTTAGCATACATAAGTTCATCCTTTTTTATCAAACAATCGGCTTGTTCTTTCACAGTTTTCTCTAACTCGGCAACTTTTGTGTGTAAAAGGAGCAAGTGGCCATTAGCTTCTTTGATACTCGTACGAGTTGGACTAGGGCTAACTGGTTGTCGAGCTGAAAACATTTTCAAATAGTATTAATTCTAATCTACTACTTTCAAATAAATATCTATTTTGAAAATATATCAATATTTTCTACCACATATTAACACACACGCACTTAAAACACATACGTTGGCAAATATGCACAGCGCCACCTTTCAAGATCTTTTGTTATTCTCTTTTAAATAGTAATTACAAAATTGAAAATGATTAAGACACTGCGTGACGATTCACTGTTGTTGTTTTGAATGAAGCACAAAGCTACACAATGGGCTATCTGTGCTCTGCCCACCACGGGTATCGAAACTCGGATTTTAGCGTGTAAGTCCGCAGACATACCGCTGAGCCACTGGGAGGCAACGATTCACTGTAATATCCTACATCCAAAAGAATAAAATAAAAACAATGCTACTATTTTCATTTACTATTGCACACTGTGAAAGGCTTATATTAAAAATAACGTTAAACAGATGGTTTGGTTGAAACCGAGGTATTGATTGGAGAAATAAAATAAGTAAATAAGATAAAATGACGGTTGGGGAATATTTATGAAAAACATATTTATTGTTATTAACTTGTCTTCTGAAACGGAAATATTTTACTTTATGTAAATTCATATGAAATTATTATTTTAGACGTATCAAGTACATATCAATATGTGTTCATGAAAGTTTTGTATCTGGAACGAAATAACAAAAACAATTAACAAATAATAATTGTTAAGTTACGGTTCCAAGAAACTAAAACAATAAGGCCAATTTGCTATTCGGGTCGGCATGGCCAGGTAATTAAGGCACTCGACTCGTAAACTGAGAACCGCGGGTTCAAATCCTCGTCACACCAAACATCTTTGCCCTTTCAGCCATGGGGGCGTTATAATGTGACGGTCAATCACACTATTCGTTGATAAAAGAGTAGCCAAACAGTTGGCAGTGAGTGATGAAGAGTGGCTGCTTCCTCTCCAGTCTTACACTGCTAAATTAGGGATGGCTGGCGCAAATAGTCCTTGTGTAGCTTTGCGCGAAATAAAAAACAAATAGTTTGTTCCCAACAATGTTAGTTTAGCGACACACTTATTTATTCATCGAAATGTGACCATTAAGAATGCTTTTCACTTTTTGGACAGAGCCCGCGAAGTCCGCAACGAATAAAGTTATAGGATTAAGGTCATATTAATTTAATTAAAAACACTGATAAATTTACTGTATACCCTAACCTTCTCAAACATTTCAGCACTTCGTGATGGTTTAATTCGGGATATTCTGTATTTAGAACATCTGTACATTAATTTTAGGCCTTTCTTATTTGTTTTTGAATTTCACACAAAGCTACTCAAGGGCTATCTGTGCTAGCCGTCCCTAATTTAGTAGTGTAAGACTAGAGAGAAAGCAGCTAGTCATCACCACCCACCGCCAACTCTTGGGCTACTCTTTTACCAAAGAAAAGTGGGATTGACCGTCACATTATAACGCCCCCACGGGTGGAAGGGCGAGCATGTTTGGCG
Source organism: Carcinoscorpius rotundicauda (assembly GCA_011833715.1). Classification (NCBI taxonomy): domain Eukaryota; kingdom Metazoa; phylum Arthropoda; class Merostomata; order Xiphosura; family Limulidae; genus Carcinoscorpius; species Carcinoscorpius rotundicauda. The sequence goes on from CM022391.1 coordinate 17,180,371, forward strand.
CGAACCCGCGACCCTCAGATTACGAAGCGCACGCCTTAACGTGCTAAGCCATGCCGGGCCCTTTAGGCTTTTCTAACTTATGAATAAAATAAACTGTTAACACACTCCTCGTAACATATTTTACATTTAAAATCTTTATCTCTCAATCAATTTTAAATTATTATGTTAAGGTAAATAATTTATAAATTAAAAAGAGTGTAAGAGTTAAAATGTTTCCAACGCACGCTACATCATGTATTGTCTGGTTTTGTATTTCGCGCAAAGCTACACGAGGGCTATCTGCGCTAGCCGTCCCTAATTTAGCAGTGTAAGGTTAAAAGGAAGGCAGCTAGTCATCACCATCCATCGCCAACTCTTGGGCTACTCTTACCAACGAATGGTGGAATTGACCGTCACATTATAACGCTACCGCGGCTAAAAGGGCAAGCATGTTTAGTGTAACCGGAATTCGAACCCGCGAACCTCGGATTACTAGTCGAACGCTTTAACCATCTGGCCATGCCAGGCCTTTGCACGGTTCAGCGGTTAAGGTGCTCGACTCGTAATCTGAAAGTCGCGAGTTCGAAGCCCTGTCACACCAAACATGCTCGCCATTTCAGCCGTGGGAGCGTTACAACTTTATGATAAATCCCACTGTTTGTTGATAAGAGAGTAGCCCATGAGTTGGTGGTGGGTGGTGATGAGTATCTGCCTTCCCTCTAATCATACACTGCTAAATTAAGGAAGGCTAGCGCAGACAGCTCTAGAGCAGCTTTGCGCGAAATTCTAAACAAACCAAACCAAACACAAAAACCGTTAAGAGCAAAGTTTGTTTTGGCATAAAACTACGTAACAGCATATCTACACTCTGTCCACCACAAGGAATTGAAGCCCAGATTTGAGCACTGTGAGCCTGTAAATATTCCGATGCGCTACTAGGAAATGAGAAGGAAAATTAAAATATGTGGACAATTCGGTATAAAATAAAATTACTTTGATGTGAAACAAATACATATCATCTATCAATGGTAATTTGGTTGTTTAAATAAACCATTTCTGTTTTTTAGTTCAATTGTAGAAATAAATATTGCACCTGTTTAATTAAGCAACTGTTTTAAAATTCTTCAAGTTGTATATTGGTTTTGTTTTTTTTTTACTTAAGGAAGTCATAGGGAAACCAACAGTTTTTATACCTAATTTGGTATTAATATACTGGCAGTTGATTTCATTCATAAATTTTTATATTTCTTTGTGTGTGAATTTTCTGGATGCTACATTTAACTTTCCGTTAGTTTTTTAATTAGCCCTCAAGTTGTCATAATTAAGGATCAAGTTTTCTGAAGAATCCATTTTTAACTAACTGCACAATGGTAAGAAACTTCTCCTGTAAGTATGATTTTTAGAGTTCTTGAAAATGTAACTACCTAAAACCCATGTACCAAACATCCAGCACTCAGAATACATTGTCATATTTTCCTATATTTATGAAAATGACAACTGTTTTTCATGTGTGTTCTGCTTTACCAGATTATATTGTTCCTAGAATAAAAAGGAAAAAACAAACAAATTGTAAGAAAGTTTTTTTTTTCCCATTGTGTTGCTATTTCTCTATGATAATATTTCAGTTGCAAAGTTTGTTTAGAATCCATTCTAACAATAAAAGTATAAAACCTATCACTAAAATACATGTCACCTCTGTATATTAGCAAAAAGAGAGATGAAAATTAATGTGACCTTTCAATAGCTGGTACGGGTATTAACATTTTTATTGATAAGACGTTTCAATCTTCTTGCGTCATCTTTTGGTTGATTTATGGCACAAAACAGCTTGGCTATTTGTGCCAAACGTGGTAAACAGTTAAAAATTTAGGTAAATTCATAAAAGGAAATTGAGGTAAAACAAAACAAAGTTAAAAAAAAAACATAAATAGTATAAAACCAACGTTTACATTCAGCCTACAACGTTAAGAGAAAAACTACAGTAATTCAAGTTGTAAAGAACTTTATGTAACGTAATTGTAATTATCATGATTCACCAGGAAGATGAACAGGTAAGAACAAAAACCACCGTCAGTCATCTGAAATTGGCCTTCTCAGTCCTGGTTCCGAGTTATTTGACGTCATAGCCATTTAAAAAAGGAAAGTAATAAAAACGTTTTAAAAGACGTGTTGCAAAATTATAATAATAACTCACCAGGATGACTAACGGGTAGTTCAAACAGCAGCGTTGGTCACCTGAAGTTGGTCTTTCCAGTCCTGGTTTCGATTTATTCAATGTTACGGCCAATTTCTAATTTTAGATTGAACAAAATAAGCTGTGACTTTTAAAAGGGAGCCACGTTAAAAAGGTGTAATGTATAACTTAAAAAACTAAAAGCATTACCAAGGTGGACAGTGTCACCATCACTAATAACACTGTCTAACATTCTGGACAAACCTTGGGAGAGAACATGCTTAAAATGTTGCCATCGTTGAGAGTCGAAACGACAAGGAAGTAAAATGTGACTTATTGTGACCAGAGTGTTACAGAGACAACACATTGGTGCATCAGTTCCAGATTAAAAAAATAACGATGAGTTAAAAAAAGTGACCTAATTAGAACAACTTCCTCTTTTCTATCTTTATGGGAACAAGACGGCCAAAGTCCAATATAGGGTTTTATTTGGAAAAGCTTGTTGTCACGTTGCTCATTCTAAGTCGACTGTCAGCTGACGGAACCAAGCCTTGAATACAGGACATTTATGAATACTTGTATGGGACAGGCACAGTGCCAGAACAGATAGACTTATCTACGGCGTCGGCGAGCTCGTTCCCACGAATACCAACATGGCCCAGTATCCAGAAAACCTGGATAGAAGTAAATGTTAAAGAGCAATATCGACGAGAACAGGGTGTGAACCAATTCTAAGGCCAGTAGAGAAATAAGGGAGTCAGTATAAATAGTGCAGTTTGAGTACTGCTTAACTTCTATGTGATCCATGGCAAGAGAAATGGTGTACAGTTCAGCAGTGAACACAGAAGCTGCAGAGGGGATTCTACACACAATCACCGAACTGCAACAAACCATGGTAGAGCCCACACAGTCACCTGATTTCGAACCATCTATATAAATAGGAATGGAAGGATGGTTTGAAAGATGTTCAGCAAATGGTAGAGAGTATTTCCAATCTGGTATATCTGCTTTTCTCAGATGACTTAAAGATAGGTCACAATTGAAGACTGTAAGAAGCTATGGTGGGATGGCCTGACCAATGGATACAGCAATGTCATCCAAGGATAGATGCAATTCATCCAACTGCACCTGAAATATGAAGGTTAAAAGGAACAATGGTAGACCATCTGGTCTGAAAAAGCAAGACCCATCAAGGAACGAAAACACAACCCCAGGTGGGATGCTTTGGTAAGAAACGAAATTTCAAAGTATACACTAAAGATAGTGAGGTGCAAAGAAGGTTCAGGAGACTATGTACAAGCTCTGAACGAGGGAGGTGCAGAAAGCCCCAGTGCAGAGCCAAAGTCCTTAATGATGAATAGGGTCGAGAATTTTTAAGGCTGATGGTTTGGCAGAGCCATAGACCAGTGATCCATAGTTGAGTTTTAATCAAATAAGTGCACAATATATCTTTAGCATAGAACGTCGATCTGATCTCCAAGTGTTGGAAGAGAGGGCACAGAGGATGTTCAGTGCTCTGATACATTTGACCATAGCTGCTTGATGTCTGGTACAAATGTCAGCTTAGGATCAAAGATAAGCCCAAAAACTTTTTCTCAGGGAGCATAGACAGCATAACTTCACCAATACGTGAATGCCACGTTGGCTGCAAAAGTGCATGCAAACAGTTTTAAATGGAGAAGATAAAGCTGTTTGCTATGGTCCACTTCTGTAAACGATTGAGTGTAGTCTGTAGCTGCTGCTCAATATACCTCATGTTTAACGACTAACATGAGATGTGAAAGCCAACACAGAGCCCGTTTGCAACAGTAAGAGAGTTGTTCAGTGATGGCATTATTTTTTATACTGAAAAGTGTGACACTCGGAACAAAGCCTTGAGGAACTCCAATTTCCTGCAGAAAAGAACAGGAAAGTGTCAAACCCACTCGACTTGGAATCTCCTGCTCATTAAATTTTTTAAAATAAAAATGGGCAAATGGCCATGTAACACATTTATATATGGAGGTCTCGCAAAATGCCATACCTTCATGTTGTATCATAAGCCTGCTAAATATTAAAAATATCGATACAAGATGTTATTTGAGAAAGGCTTCATTGATTGACATTTTAAGTCGAATCAGGTGGTCCATGGAGGTTGTTTGATTCAAGGAACCAAATAAGACAAGCATTGTCCATCCTCTCTAAGGTCTTACGGAGACAGTTTGTTAAAGCAATTGGACAGTAGCTTGAAGGAATCTTGGGATTCTCCCAGGCTCAGAGAAAAACAATCTCCTCCGAGATCCAGTTTAAAACAATCAGAAGAATAGCAAGAGAACCAGGAGATAGATGACACAGCATGTCATAGTGTATATCATCAGGTCAAACCGATGTACTGCTAGTCTGATTATTATAGTCACAGAGACAATCAGCTCAAAAGAAAAGAGGTGATTGCTCTGTTTGAGTCTTGATGGCTAAGAAGGTGGAAAAAGAAGCAGAAGTGTTAGTCACCCAGCAAAAGCTTTCACCTAGAGCATCTGCAATGCTCTGGGTATCAGATACTTCTTGCCCATCAGAGAGCAAAATCGAGGGGGAAAGAATTATATTGCCCACTGACCTTTGGAACCTTGCCCCATATGACTTTGGAATTGGTGGCAGAAGATATGCCAGTTGTGAATTAATTCCAAGATTCCTTCTGGTTTGGACATCTTACCCACCAAGCATGTGCTAAAAAGTGATGCAGTTTGAGAATGGGATATCTATAGAAAGTATCCCAGGCCCGTTTTTGAGCCTTCCATGCCATGGGGCACGCAAAATTCTGCCATCGACGAGAATATAGTGGAAAACGTGTTGAACTTTTAGGAACACATTGAGCAGCCACACAGTTGTCTATTGATGGCTTTCAGACAATGGCAGGATCAAATCCTGTGAGAGCAGTGAAAGAGAGCCAATTTGCCTTATCCAGCTTCCAATGGGGCACACGAGTCGGGTGGCACTGTCCACAGCCAGTCTCTCTTAAAACTGTAAGAAAATGATCACTGCTTCATGAATTATTGTCAACCCTCCATTAAAAACGGGAGTAGAATGAATTGGAGCAAATTGAGAGATTAATAGCAGTAAAGAACTGACAAGGTGCATGGAAGTAAGTAGACGAACCAGTATTGAAAATAGAAAGGTTGTGATAAGAAAGTATATGCTCTACAGAGCGACCCCTCCTATCGATTGATTGATTGATTTAGTGTTTTATGGCACAAAGCAACGAGGCTATCTGCGCCAAACAACTGGTAAAAATGTAGTAAAAGACATAAATGGAAATGAAGGTAAAACAAAAAAGTATAAAACCAATATTGACACCGAGTCTACAACGTTAAGATAGAAGGCAGAGTGTAAAAAGTTGTAAGGTATTTACTCTAGCAAAAAGGTATAACTATAACCCGCCAGGAAAACTAACAGGCAGGTTCAAGACCCACTGTCAGTCACCTGAAGTTGGTTTTTCCAGTCATGGTTCTGGGTTATGTGTCATAGCAACCAGTATCAAAATGTAAAAGAATAAAAGTATTAAAAGACACACAGTAAAATCACAACAATGAGTAGCCAAATGTTCAGTAAAAAGAGAAAAGTCACGTAAATGGAGTAAAATTTGTAAAAGTAAATGAAGGTAATAACAAAACAGCAATTAAAATAGAAAATGGTGTAAAAACCAATGGTGACATTCAGTCTTCAAAGTTATAAACTATTTACTCTAGCATAATAATAATGATCATAACCCGCCAGGAAGACTAACAAGTAAGTTCAAGAACCACTGCCAGTCACCTGAAGTTGGCCTTTCCAGTCCTGGTTCCAGGTTATGTGTCATAGTAGCTATTATCAAAATGTAATGGAATAAAAGTTTTAAAAGACACTCAGCAAAATCGTAATAAAGAGTAGCCAAATGTCCAGTAAAAAGATAAAAGTCAAGTAAATGGAGTAAAATATGTAAAGGTAATTGAAGATAAAAGCAAAATGGCAATTAAAACAGGAAATGGTGCAAAAACCAATGTCGACATCCAGTCAACAAAGTTGTAAAGGACAACCTGTAGCAGAATGGGAATGATCATAACCCGCCAGGAAGACTAACAGGTAGTATATAAACCACCGTCAGCCACCTGAAGTTGGTCTTTCCGACATGGTTCCGGGTTATGAGTCAATATGGCCTGTACAAAAAGGTTGTAAAAGTGTGAAATGATATGCAGCGAAAGTATAATAGTAACTCACCAGGAAGACTAAAGAGTAGTTCAAACAGAAGCGTTAGTCACTCGAAGTTGGCCTTTCCAGTTCTGGTGTCGAGTTATTTAATGTTCTGGCCATTGTTTAATGTCACATTGAATGAGAGAGAATAAAACTGTAAAAATAGAGCCACAATTAAAAAGGTGTAATGAATAAATATGCAACCCTTAAATGAGATTAAAAAGATTAATGGCCATTAAAAAATTAAAAACGTTATCAAGGTGGACAGAGTCACCATCACCAATAACTCTGTCCAATGTTACAGACTGACCCTGGAAAAAAAAAAAATGTTTAAAATATTGCCGTCATTGAGAATTGTAACGATGGAAAGAAAGTAAAATGTAGCTGATAGTGATTTGAGTGTTACACAAACTACACATTGGTACATCAGTTCCAGATAAAAGAAAATGATGAGTTAAAAAACTGTGACAAATGCATAGCCTAGTGAGAACAACTTCCTCCTTCCGAACTTTACGGAAGCTGGATGGCCAAACTCCAATTTTGGGTTTGATTTGAAAAAGTTTGTTATTGCGTTGCTCACTCCAAGTGGACTGCCAGCTGGCACAGAGCCAAGCCTTGAAGACAACACTATAATCCATGTACGGAATAGGCATATGGGTGACAGTGCTGAAGCAGACATATTTAGCTGCCATGTCTGCAAGCTCGTTCCTGCGAATACCAACATGGCCTGGTATCCAGAAAAACTGGATTGAAGTAGCTGCTGATGAGAAATGGGCCAGTCGGTTTCGAATATCAGCGAGAATAGGATGTGAGCTAACGTGTAGCGATTCCAAGGCATGTATAGAACTAAGCGAGTCAGTATAAATAGTGCAGTTGGAGTACTGCTCTGCTGCAATATGCTCCAGGGCAAGAGATATGGCATACAGTTCAGCAGTGAACACAGAAGCTGCGGAGGGGATTCTGCATGCAACTACTGACCCATAGCAAACCATAACAGAGCCCACTGAATCACCTGATTTGGAACCATCTGTATAGATGGGAACTGAATGATTGTTTGAAAGATATTCATTGAATAAAAGATGGTATTTCCAATCTGGAGTATCTGCCTTTTTAAGGTGACTGAAAGAAAAGTCAAATTTGGGGGCTGTAATAAGCCATGGTGGGATGGGCTGACCTGTGGAATCTGCAATGTTATCCAAGAACAAACCCAATTCATCCAATTGTGCCTGGATGCAAAGCCCAAATGGAGCAATGACAGATCATCTGTTCTGAAAAAGTACTGTCCACCGAGGAAGGAAAACACATTCCCAGGTGGAATGTTTTGGTAAGGAATGAAGTTTCGAAGTATATTGTAAAGATAGTTGCATACGGCGAAGGTGTAGAGAAGGTTCACGAGATTCAATGTATATGCTTTGAATTGGAGAGGTATGGAAAGCCCCAGTGCAGAGTTGAAGTCCTTGGTGATGAATGGGGTCCAGCATCTTTAAGGCTGAGGGTCTGGCAGAGCCATAGACCATTTATTCCTAATTGAGTTTCGATCGAATAAGAGCATGATATACCTTTAACACTGAACATCGATCTACCCCCCAACTGGAAGAAGAGAGGACACGGAGGATGTTCAGTGCTCTTGTGCATTTGACCCAAAGCTGCTTTAAGTGTGGTATAAAGGTCAGTTTACGATCAAAGATAAGCCCCGGGACCATTGGCAGCAAAACTTCACCGATATGAAGTTCAGGATCAGGGTGAATACCCCGTCAACAGCAAAAGTGCATGCATACAGTTTTGGAGAGAGAGAAATTAAAGCCATTCACCAGAGTCCACTTCCGTACATGATTGAGGGCAGTTTGTAGTTGCTGCTCAATATATCTCATGTTTGACGACTGACATCAGATGTGAAAGTCGTCGACATACAGCCCATTCACAACAGTGTGAGGGAGTTGTTCAGTGATGGCATTTATCTTTATACTGAAGAATGTGACACTCAATACACAGCCTTGAGGGACTCCAAGTTCCTGTACAAAAGAACGGGAAAGTGTCGAACCCACACGTACTTGGAATCTCCTGTTCATTTAAAATTTTTTAATAAACATGGGTAGATGGCCCCATAACCCATATGTACGGAGGTCTTGCAAAATGCCATACAAGATGTTGGCGGTTGAGAAAGGCTTCTCTGATAGATGTTTCAAAACGAATTAGGTGGTCTGTGGTAGAGTGCTGTCGACGGAACCCACACTGGGTGGGCGAGAGGAGGTTGTTTGATTCAAGGAACCAAACAAGACGAGCATTAACCATCCTTTCTAAGGTCTTACAGAGACAGCTCGTCAAAGCAATTGGACGATAGTTTGAAGGAATCTTTGGATCTTTCCCTGGCTTAGAGAAAGGTAAAATAATAGCCTTGTGCCAGGCATCAGGAAAAGCATTCTCCTGCCAAATTGGGTTGAAGACAATCAGAAGGACATCAAGAGAAGCAGGTGATAGATGGTGCAGCATGTCATAATGAATATCATCAGGCCCAACAGACGTACTGGCAGACCGATGAAAGGCCATTTTTAGTTCCACCAGGGTAAAGGGACTATTATAGTCAAAGAAACAGTTAGTTTGAAAGGAAAGAGGTGATCGCTCTGCCCGAGTCTTGATGGCCAGGAAGGTGGAGGAACAAGCAGAAGTGCTAGATACTCGGCAAAAGCTTTCACCTAAAATGTTAGCAATGTTACGGACATCAGTCACCTCCTGACCATCAGAGAGTAAGATCGAGAGGGGGACAGAATTGTAGTACCCATTAACCTTTCGAATCCTGTCCCATAGGATCTTGGAACTGGTGGTAGAAGATATGCTGGTTGTGAACTTAATCCAAGATTCCTTCTGGCTTTGACGTCTTACCCACCCAGCATGTGCACGGGCCCGTTGGAAAGCAACCCGGTTTGAAAGTGTGAAATATCTATGAAAAGTATCCCAGGCCCGTTTTTGAGCCTTCCGTGCTAAGTGGCAAGCAGAATTCCACCATGGATGAGGATATCGTGGAAAACGTGTCGAGGTTTTAGGAATACACTGAGCAGCTGCATGTATAATACAGTCAGTTACCGCTGTTACACAGTCGTCTATTGATGGATGATTTACGATGGCAGGATCAAATTCTGCGAGAGCAGTGAAAGTTGACCAGTCTGCCTGATCCAGCTTCCACCGGGGCACGTGGGTAGGGTGGTGTCGACCACGGCCAGTCTCTCTCAAAACGATCGGGAAAATGATCACTTCCTAGTGGATTACTGTCAACCCTCCATGAAAAATGGGAGAATAATGAAGGGGAGCAAACTGAGAGATCAATAGTGGTAAAGGACTGATTAGGAGCATGAAAGTAAGTGGAAGAACCAGTATTGAAAAGAGAAAGATTGATCAGAGAGCATCCGGTCTACAGATCGACCCCTCCCATCAATAACAGCACTTCCCCAGAGGGGATGGTGTCCATTAAAATCTCCCAGGATTAGAAATGGAGATGGAAACTGTTCAACGAGAGCTTTAAGTTCTGATTGATCGTATGTCTCTCCAGGGGACAGGTACAGAGAACAAACAGTGATGGTAATGACCCAAGGAAACACAGATGGCTACGGCCTTCAAGGGTGTGTTGAGTGACAAAGACAGAGTGGGCACATGTTGATCAACCAACAGTGCCATCCCTCCATGTACTTGACCATCACACAACCTGTCATTTCTGTACAAAGAAAACTGCCAAATGGAGACTGTATCAGCAGATTTGAGAAATGTTTCTTGTAAAGAAAGACAAACAGGATGGTAGGAAGCAAATCAAAGTTTTGATATCATCCAGATTAGAACGTAAACCTCGACAGTTCCATTGTATCAAGGTGGCCATTTTTAAGAACGAGTAGGTGAAGTGGCTAGAGAACCCTTCGATAAACGACCACGTCTTTTTTCTCTACTGTCTTTAATCGGAGGAGGTCTATCAACCTCTATGGAAGCTGCTCTGTGTCGAGTGGGCAGGTTTTTGTTATTGGAAGAGAAATCCAGTGACTGAAAACGCGAACGAATAAATGTTTTGTTTTTTGTGGTTGGAGAAAATGATGTATCAAAAAAAATGCCTGTATTTGAAACTAAAGAACGTGGATCTTGAGGTTTATTGGAAGGTATGGGAGGAAGAGAGATAGGAGTGGAAGTCGATTCATCAACTTTTTTAACCACGGAGGTCAGAAGGCTTTTCATTTGTTTTGAAAACGATTCTTTTGGAGGCACAGAGAGATCTATCTGCACTCCCACTGTAGTTGTGGAATGAAGTGCAGCAGCATATGTCCGAGATGGAGTTGTGGACAGCAACTTCTGAGCCTCAGGATAACTATTGTTATGTGTCGTTTCCAAACGCTGCACCTCTTTTTCCTCCAACCATTTTGGGCAAGAATGAAAGTAAGAGGGGTGAGAACCATTGCAGTTTGCACAATGCAGGTTCAAGTCACAGTCATAGGCATCATGGTCCTTGCTGGCACAACAAGCACATGTCAGGGAACCATGACAAGAAGTCTTTGAGTGGCCGAATCTCTGACATTGGAAGCATCGAAGAGGGTTTGGAATGTATGGCCGAACCCTGCAAATAAGATAACCTGCCTTGATGGTGGCAGGTGCACGTGGTGAAGTAAATGTTAAAATGAGGGTATTTGTTGGCGGTGTAACTCCATCTTTGCAAGTGGAGATGCGCCTCACTGCAGAAACTCCTTGAGTGGAGGGACCAGCAAGAATCTCTGACTCGGGAATGTTCTTCAAGTCCCTTTCAACAATAACTCCTCGTGAAGAATTCAAAGTAGCATGGGGTGTAACCTCAATAGGTATATTACCAATTGCCTTTGAATTCAAGAGGAGTTCACTGTGTTGGGATGTGAATGTTTCAACCAATATGTCACCAGATCGAAGCTTCTTCACTGACTTTGGAGAGCCAGCATGTCCCTCTAGTCCCTTTTGAATAAAAAAAGGGGACATTTGCCCTAAAGGTTTTTCCGAAAGAGAATGCAATATAAGAAAACCAGGTACGTGTGTTACTGATGTTGAAGATTGCTGTTCTGAGTATTCAAGACGTGGTCGCTTACCCATTGATTGTTTTCTTACAGTTTTATTGAAATTTTTTGGAGGATCCATAGGAAAGAGGAAAAGTTTCGGAACCCACTGACCCCACCCACCATGGAGCCCTACAAAGTCATGCAAGGACAATGCAGCAATGCCAGGGTTTCGTGAGCACTATACCCAAACACCAGCTGAGAACTTCCAACACTGGTACTTGGTTGGCTCTAGCCCAAGTGGACCAGCTGATTGACCCAAGGGCTGCCTGTCTACAGGAATTCGAGGCCAAAGTGGTGTGTTTGGGTTGGACCCCTCAACCACCAGGATCCTCTCCTCCCCTTCACGGGTCGCCACGCACGTCAAACATGTGGGTGGATGTTTGGATCCCAGAGAAGGTAACCAGACAGAACAGAACCTTCCCTGGGAGGTCCCCTCACCACGTACAGGAATCCACACCGAGGGGCTCAGAATATGACTCCACGGTGTGGATTCCTGAATGTGATAAGGGGACCTCCAAAGTAAGGTTATGTTCTTTCAGTTTACCTCCTCTGGAATCTAAATATCCACCCACATGCTTGCTGTGCATGGCAACCTGTGAAGGGAAGGAGAGGTTCCTGGTAGTTGAGGGGTCAAACTCTAACATACCACTTTGGCCTTGAATTCCTGTAGATGGATACCGTAATTAGTTGAAGTATCAAAAATATATATTTAGTGCCATGCCAAACATTAAAGTTTTTATTCAGCGTTAAAAGGGTTAAGACTCTAATCTTTTTATTTACTCAAAGTAATTGTCTTGAAATTACTCAACAGTGAGGAAAACACAATTATGGTGAAATGTTATTTTGGATATTTTTTATATGTGGGACAATCAGCTAATAACAAATTTTCAAAACATAATTGTCTATTAATCACAACAAAGGCTAAAGTCACACTTAAAATTTTTGCATTTGTGTTACTGGTTCAAAATTAAATTTTTCTTCTGGGAACATGTTACTTTTGACACTCCAAACCTATTTATTTCCTTAGTTTAATGGAAAACTTAACATACTGTATTGATAAGGTCAGTTATACTGAATAGTTTATACAAAAAAACAACAATTTTCATACCTATATTGGTACTAATATAATGGTAGCTAATTTTATTACTTACATCTGGAATTATATATGGGTGTGTTGACTTTTTATAAGCTTTTCTATCTTTCTTTGTGAATCATCACAATGTTACATTTAACCCTCTGTTAGCTTCTTCATCTCTCAGGATATTACATTTAACCTTCTGTTAGTTTCTTCATCAGTTCTTATGATGTTATAATTTTATTCAGCTTAAACTCAACCTTTTCAAGTTTTATTTAGAGTTAGCTTTATTACATCTTAATTGATGGATTGTTGAAAATTATTTATAAATTATAGTTAACTATTAAGATTGCTTGAATTGTTGAATTTACATGTGGATTAAGGATTAACATAAATATCCTAAGATGTTTCAGTTTGTTAAGATATTACCAACAGTGCCCAACTGACCACTGAATGTAATCTAATTACTTTAGATTTTGTTTACTGGTTTATAATAATAATTATTTCAAGTGTATTGTAATATTTTCATCTTCTAGAACAACTTAGTTTATTTTTTTTTATTAGCTATAAAAATGCTACAAGATGTAATAAAAACCATCCATCTTCTATTATAGAAAAAAACGTCGTCTGCTGGTCTCCATTTCATGACGCTGTAATAAATATAAAACACAAAGTTATAGCAAGTAAAAACGTATTTTTACTGTCACTGTATGCTTAACTTTGCAAAAAATTCTACTTTAGAAAGTGAATCTCTAAGGATTCAGTTTTGTCAGTGTTTTCACAGGCTATTATCACATCTATCCCTTAAAATATAGACACAGTGAAAGATCAGGTTTATGTTTTTCACTGCTTCTACAAGTAAACTATAATAAAACATAAGTCAAAAGAACAGTGAATTTTAATATGAGATCATTATATGAAGTCATAATTTTCCCATAACGAAAAATGTACTTCCTATAGGTACTTATCTCTTCTCACAATTTTAGTTATTTACATCTGGTGCTGCCCTCTGTGTGCAGCCTTTTGTTACATATGCCATAAGCCTTCCACACACCCCTGTTCAAGCATGTTTCTCACATAAATCACAAATAGGAGCACAGTTCATTCATGTGATGCATGTAGCTCCTTCTATATATTATGAGGGAAGTACCTGTTGAAAATGCATTTTTATTACAGGAAAATTATAACTTCTAATATGGTGCTTCCCTCTTTTCACAAGATTAGCTAGAGTCCAACATTGACGAGGAGGAGGTACAAGTACAACAAAAAAACAGATGTAACCTCCCAAATGAATATGAAGGATACCTCCATATAAGATAGTTTTATGATGCAGAGTGGTTAGGGTAAGGTAAGTCAACTACATCCAAAACTAATTGTGGGATATCAATATCTGAGAGAAAGGGAGAATCATACTGATTTCACCTCAAACCCAAGAACCAGGAAATTGAAAACCTCACCAATTCCTGGATATGATGCAGGATTAGTTCTGAGCGATTCATCCATTAATTTAAAACTTGGTGTGGAAAGGATGTCTATTACATGCAATCATTGTTCCTAACTGTTAAACGTACCAGAATCATCAAAACGGTAACAACATCCCCATAAAAAGAAAGAAAGATAGCCAAGGACAGAACTGGGACAATCCTACATACCATTGTAATTCACAATACAGATGGAAAAAATCAACGGAAGAAGACAGACCTGTATGCAAACTTGTGTTGATTGGTTCACCCCACGGTGTATCATATCCATACAACAGTTCGATGAGTGCTCCCAACTGAAGGTATGAGCTGCATTTTCAACTGCCTAGCTCCAGTGTTTGTGTAAATTGTATTAGGAAGCCACAACATCCAGAAAGAAGTAAATCATTGCCCTTATCTCAACTGAGTGATAATAACCATATTTTAGTAAAACCCATTCAGGAGGATGTTTCCATGACCAACCATCCAAGCAGCTTGTAACTGGTTAGTGGTAAGGAATCACATGCTTCATCAAAAAAAGAGGGGAATGAAAATTTATTGGAGAGTTTGGAGGAAAAATTACATCTGAGAGAGTGCAATGGATGATCATGAAACCCTACTGTGAAAAACAGACCATATAGATTTATTAAAAACTTATTTATTAAGTTATCTCCTTTTGCTTTATCTATGCAATCCATGGATGGTACTTTCTGGAATGAGCATATTTACAAAGCAAATTATCACAAAGTTATTCAAGTAAAAGCAATCTAGTGAAATACCCCATTTCACAGGTGAATGTGCAGAATAATGGACACAAATCAACATGACATAGAGAAGGGATTTAGTGTTAAAAATACTTGGCCAGATACCACAAACCACATAGCAGGATCCATGTCAAGAAGGGATCACAAATGGGTCCCAGAAAGAAAGTAAAGTATTAGGAAAGTCAAATCAATGTCTAAAGTACAGCTATAGATAGAGAACAAAAATCTGAGGAATTCAAAACCATGATATGATGGAAATAACAAGAGATAAATGTGTTGGAGTTGGCCCACATAAATGAATTTGGGATTTCCTTCAAAAGGCCAACAAAGATAAGAAGCAAGGAAAAAGTTAGGTGTCATATTCAATGAGTGTAGACAACAAACAGTAAGAAGAGGACAAGGAAGAAAAAGTCAGCTGGATCAAAAGACAAACCCAACTGGTAAGGGTACAGAAAAAAAAATCCCTGGAAGAAGAAGGTTGCCATGGGAGAAAGAGACAAGTACAGGAACCACATAAAGAAGCCATGTAGGCATTATAATAATTAAAGGAATACACAGGATATGGAAGTCTATTAAGATACAGACTGGAGTAGACGTGAGAAAAGAAAAAAAGAGAAGTTAACCCCACAAGCCACTGAGGTTTTGAGGAGAAAGAAACAATTTGAATAAAAGAGAAAATAGGTTTGTTGGTAGAGTGTAATGTTGATGATGAATAAGATGGACCACCAATATCCACAGATCAAAACAAGAGGGAAATATATCTTAGGGGACAGGTGATACAAAGAATACAAGGAAATAGGTTGAAACAGAGGTTAAGAAAGGGAATGGACTATCATATTAACATGCCAATCCAGAATAGTGGGTTTTCTGGGAAGTTGAAGAATCTGGAAGGAATAACGAGAGAAAAAATCCTGTAGTAATTGGACAAATGGAAGAGATGTGGATAAGAATGTCTAGTAACCTGAAACTGAGGAAATAAAAGAACACTAGTTGAAAAGCCATATGAGGAATTTGAAAACACCAGATAAGGTAGGATAAGCAGTAGGAAGTCCACAAGTGAGGGTCCACATGCAAAGATTTTTCATATACTCTGATACATAATCATGGAGGAAGGACAGATGGATCAAGCCAAATGAAAGGCAACATAATGAAAGAAACCAGATCTCCTCATCAAGGACCAGACAAAAGGTAAGAATGAAGACAAAAGATGTGAAGAGCATGATGCAGAAGCAATGACTGGGTTAATGAAGGAGAATGGGAAACAAGAGAAAAGGTATAGGAGGAAATAATCAGAATAAATGAAAAAACTATGAATAAGCCAGCCAGTCAGGAGTGACCAGAAGGAGCTGGCACTGAATGGCATGAATAAGGAAATATGTGGGATCAATCCTAGCTGAAGGCATCTATAGCTAAAGCCTGAGGATGAGGTACTAGGGATCTAAAGAGGGTAACAGGAATTGAGAGCAGTGACAAAAGCACCTATGTGAGGAAAACCCCACATACAGCAAAGCCATCTGAAAAAAAAGGATGAAGGAACCACTCTGACAGAAAATCATACAGTGGTGGAACAGATGATGTGCTCTGAGGTTGAAAAGTACTCAAGACATTACATGCAATAAAATGAATACATTGCAGGAGATCCAAAGTCTCGACCTGATGCTACCTTGGTGACTGATATAGGCTACTGTTAAGTTGTCAGAATGAATCCTCATTAGGTAATGTCTGAAAATGAGAAGAAAGTGAATCGAAACACAATAAACAGTCAGGAGTTCAAGGATGTCAATATGAAAAGGTTGTTTGTGAACAGACCAATGACCCAAAATTTACTGGTGGAAGATCCACACACCACAGATATGAAAGGATGCATCCATAAAAAAATTTAAACCCAGATGGGGAAAAGGAAGTAGGACATCAACTAGTGTATGAGTCTTCTACAGTTAACAACAGGAGTCAGCTACCAGGGAAGAAGAAATCATAATGGGAGCATTGAAGAGGTTTCTAGCAAGGTTGTATTGAGCATGTAGTTTATTGAAGGGAGCATATGTGTGCACAGCTGAGTCAGGTTAGAGATGTCATAGGAGACCACATTATCAAATGTGACAGAAACCTATTTGCAAAAAGTGAGGGAGCAGACAGGATGTGGCAAACTGACATTACCACAAAATGAAGCCAGAGAGGAGCAGGTTGGATCTGACTGAGGTGAGCATTAAAAAGGGCACTGAAATGCATAAGATATTGGGTAGGACATAAGAACGGCTTCTACAATCTGATCAATCAGACCACCTGAGCAGGTCCCAGTCTTTGTGGGAATGACAAATATAGAAGTGAGGGATGTGGAACAGGTTAGATAGTCTATGGGAGTGAGGAGGTCCTGTATTGCCTCATATAGATGTTGGCAAGTTATGGGATCCTGAAAAGAAGGAGAAGATAAGGTACCTGAGGTAAGAAATATAATTTTGAGTCCCTCTGACAAAAGTTAAAGAACATAAACATCAGTGGTGAAAAGATGCCACCAATGAATGAAAATTTCAAGTTGAGCTCCCACTGCACCTGAAACTGCCATGTAGTCACTGGAATTGTCAGAAGAGTATCTTTAGTCACTGAGAAAAATGACTAATCATGGCACCTTAAGAAGGAGGGATGACAAGTAATGGTTGGAAAGGGAAAGGGCAGGAAACCAACTCAGTGGTGCCACACTCAACTCTGACAATGATAAAAAAGGGAGCAGATGTGAAAGAGTAGATCAATGTTGAGCAGATGTCACCTAAGATGCCAAGGACTCCAAGTTCATATCAAAATTGAAATGCTTTAAATACAGAAATTTCAAAAAGAATGAGAAAGTAAATGGGTTTGAGATATCATGGCCCACAAAAGTCCCAACAACATGAGAAACCACATCAGCAAAGACACAGCTGAAGATGACAAATGAGTTAATGTGGAGGTGAAGAGGGAGAGGAAGTTACCAGAATATCCCTCATGATATCTGTGAAGAGCCTCAGACAGAAAATGGGTTGTGGTAAAGTTCTGCAAAAGAGACATGAGAGTAAGATACAGGGGGGAACATTAGGCATCGAGGAGACTAATGGGGATTGGGAACAGGCTCCCCAAACTTCTTGGTTGAGACACGGACATCCAGCTGTATGAAATGCCACGGCATAACTGATAAAATGCACACAGGGGACAAGACACACTAACACCATTGCCTAACTTAGAGGCAAACAAGTCAGCATAAATATGAATATCAAGAAATGAGGGGAAAACCAAAAAGGTTTGGAAAGAATAGCTGTATAATAATGAAGGACTCAGGACACTTGAAACAGATGCAAAAGAAGTTAAAAAACAAAAGACGTAGAAGGCCAAACAGAACCCTCATGAAATGTAAATTTAGGTATAAATGGGTGATCAAAGTTCTTGTTAGCCTGCCCAAGTTCAACATCTTCAGGAAGAAGTGGGGCAAGTTCTAGAGATAAAGGTGGACGCATCTAACATTAATTTTTCCTGTAAAGAAAGGCCAACAAATCTCTCAGCAGGCCACCAATAGCCTACTTTAAAGTGTTTGCCAAAAGTCAGACATCCAAAATGGTGACATTAGCTTTGGGATTCATGTTATACCAGTCAATAAAAGCAACTGGAATGAATATAAATATGACCAGAAGAATAAGTGCATTGGATGTCATTATACTTCTCAAGTATATTAAAATAAAACCACTTCAATACCTGAGGCAATTTAAAGCAGTAATCAAGACAAAAAAGAAAGGCATCTGACTGCAAACACTGCCAAACAAGAGGTGATAATTTGGTAGAGGCATATGCATCACAATAATGTACAATGTTTCTATTAGTGGAGTAGTGAGAAATGCACTGGAACCAATTGATTCCAATGAGAGGAAAGGTGGTGCCGAAAGCTTTTGACATACATAATAAAAAATCAATTGTCTGCAGAGGGCAACACCAAACAGGAAGAGCTAATCCTCTGAGAAAAAGAAAGTACCCTATTCAAATCCACGATAATTCATGAGAGCTATGGACAGTTCTTACCTCTATGAAGCTAATATAAATAGGAACTCCTTAAAAACAACATTGAATCTCATTTAGTTATAATACTATCAATGATCTGTTCAGCTTTTTATAACAACTGAAATCCATACAACACGCGTTTGCTGACAACCTTTTCGTTTTACCCCATTAGTAGTTAAATACTTTGACTTGCAAATTGGTTACTAAGTCTGGATTACAACACAATAATATGGCCATCTACTATAATTACACATTCCTTACACAACATATTTAGTACTCTGTTATCTTTGTACTGGTTTCAAGCTGAAAATAACAGTTCACATACATGTATAAATATGTACTGCTTAATTTACCATCTAATGGTAACTGTTATTCAGATTAAACACTATAGTGTTAGATATTGTTTTATGGTTTTAAAGTTTTCGTATCCTCACTTTTACCTTTATTATATGTCATCAATAATTTTTAAACCAGAGGCACTACCTGCAGAGGACGTTTATTCAAAATGACACATTTTTTCTTATTTTGAAGGTGCTAAGCATGATTTTTTAACATGCCAGTTTGTCTACATACTATATGAACAATCCAATTAATTCTATAAAATATACAGTTATATGATCATGTAGGTCTCTGATAAACCATACTTATTAAGATACATAAAAGTTCAATCAAGTTTTAAAATTATTTCAACCTTACCTTCAATACCCATTCATACTCTCCAAACTTTGAATCAAAGGTGCCTTTCTGGAGAGATCGAAGTTTCAGTGTGAACTTTGGTCCAATTTCTTGTATTGCTGCACGTTTTTCATTTTTAAATTCATATCTAAAAAACAATACCATAATATTATCATTTCGAAATAAAACTTCTGAGGACAACAAGTCTACTGAAAAAAAAAATTCCAACACCAGGTGGAATGTTTTTAACATTAATCATAAATAAAATAACAACCTATGTCTCCAGAATGTAACTTTATCAGCTCAATATTATGTTATTACAAATTCATCAAAACTTATAAGTTTCCTACCAGTTCACTAATCCAGCTTAATCTAAGTATGAGAAACAGTGGTCGTTATTTTATTTATTTTTATAAAAAATACCGTAATAAACTCCAGTTTTCGTTGAAATAAGTTAAAACAAATGAAGCTTTTGACATTGTTCATTAGCTCTTATTATTTTACACTCAAACAATTAAATCACCTGAACAACACTAATATAGAAACAAAAATCTGAGTGACTACTTCAATGTTATGTGTTTAATTAGTCTTACAATACCGAAAAAGTTTACTACTCTCAATCATGTAGATTTTGGACCACAAAATATCAAGTGCTTTCTGTGGTTAGAGAAGAACTGTTTTTTGTTTTTAATACAATGATTGATATATTATTTTTGAGACAAAACAACATGTTTGAACTATTTCAATTACTTTGATAGCTTTAATAACTTGTTTTACAGTATAAAAGCTTTTCAAACATCTTAAAAGAATTTTGTTCATTTTAAATTACATTAAGTTCAAATCTGTAATAAGTTTACAAAACATTTGTGACAAAGAAACGACATGAAGCAGGAGAGTGATAACACATTGCCATCATAAGAGAAATGGAAAAAATTAAAATGACCAATAATATTATCTAAATCCAATTTTTAAACTATTTTATAAGCTCCAAAATAATTAAGCTCTACCTGTGATGCCGAAAGAATATATAATCACGTTGGTTGTGAAATGTGACAACTCGACGTCCACGAAATTGAGGCTCATAATGAAAGATGGACGCTAACATACGAGCAACGGTATGACCGAGTCGGGTGTTAAAATTGTTTAGAATGACTTCTGGACGGTGCTCGCTCCAAGTGGCACGATGCTGTTGTTTTATAACCAAGAAAGGCAGACTAAGAAAATTAGCTATAAAAATTATCTGACAAATAAAAATCTTACTTGAACAATTAGTTCATAAGTGCATGATGCAGCTGACAAAATAATGTTCCAAAATTATGTGTATGTATATATAAAAATAGTTTTTAAACATTTAAGTATGCAATGGCTAACCAAAAAGTTTAGCGTGAATCTATAACATAAATCTGATACAACTGAGAAATTAACATTGAAACAACTTTTAAGGAAATAAAAGTATTCCATAATGTCCCTCGGGTACCCAAGGATGACAAGATATTGTCAAAACTTTGTACATTTTTACTTTGCCAAATCAAGATGTCTCTAAACTTCTTATCAATCAGACTATTTAGTTTCACCTTATATAACTGGTTAATCTAAAGTAGTTTTTGTGAATATTACTATTTTTAACAATTCCAATTATGTAAGTAATCTAAATATTACCATTTTGATCATACATTATTATTTCTGATTAATTCAAGGTTGTACAGCTTAATGAATTAGCATCACAACTCATGAAAATGAACTAACTAAAAACTTGTAATTCCAATTACTCCAACTATCCAAGTCTCGTTGAATACTGAAATTAGTTCTGGAACCCAACAATTAATCCATTAGCAAATTTCACCAATCAACCAGCTCTGTCTTATAATTTAGTTTTAAGCTGTATGTCTACAATTCTAAGGAATTAATGTAAATATCTTATGCACTAATCTGAAAGTAAAATTAAGATGAGACTCACCTTAACTTCTCGACACAGTTTCACATTACTTATCTTGAAATGAGCCGTTGGCCCCTCAGGAAGATGTATTAATAACATTCCATCAAGAGCAATGTTAAGTCACTTTCTAATATACTAATTAAAATGTTTGCTTTTTCAGTAAGAATTATTTAAAATTTTGCAAATTGATTCACTGGTAAAATTATTTATTTTATAAATTAAAAACTAGCATCTCGTAAATCTGATATGCTTTATTTTATCAATTATGCAAAATGTGGTGATTACATCAAAATTAAGCTGTGTTTAAAAACATAGTAAATATGTTAAAATTCTTTTTAAAAAAAAGACTTGGTCTATGTTTTAAGTTATGAATACTTAAAGAACTGATTGGAAAATCAATTTTAAACTATTTAAAAACATGGTCAATGTGTCAAATTACACTGTATAAAGACTTCGTCAGTGCGTTAAATTGAGCTGTATAAACACTTGGTCAGTGTATCAAAATATTCACATAATGATTAAGTGTATTTGATAATTAAAATAAAAGTTTACATATATAAATGATAAACATAAAAGAAAGCTGCAAATGGATACTAGGATGTCTTCTGTCTTCGTTTATTACAACAATGTCTGAAAATCCTCGTTCTATAGCATCCTTAACCATCTTTTTGACACTTGTTCTGTTTCTCCACCGAAACTCAGCATTTGGAATGGTTTGTTTAAACTCTCTACAAAAACGAATTGTTCTCTGAAATCAGAAAGACTCGAGTTCAGAGTGCTTGAAACTTAGGATAACAAAAGTTACAAAATAAAACAAAACAAGTTTAAAAATATAAAATATTGATCACAGAAATGTATCCAATTCTGGCAAAAACATCATTCTCAGATATCAGATTCTTCCATGAATAAATAGAGAAAGTTAAGTTTTTAATGTTCCTCTCCAAACCTATAAATTATCTTGTGGTCACTGGTATTTTAAAAAACAAAAGGTAATGATTTGAAGGAAAATAAACCTGTTTGTCAAAAAATAATCCTGAGATGTAGATAGATTGTTTCCATAAGTAAAAAGTATCAACTTTTCTTATGCTCACTTTTTTTTTTTTTTTTTTACACAGATCAAACAATAGGACAAAACATTAAAAATCTTTCTAACAGATTCTTGAAAAAAAAATCACACATTATAATTTTTTTTTCAAAGAGGTATTGAGAGGTAATATGTTTAAGACTGGATTTTGACATTTTTTTAAAAAACATTTCATATTTTTATTTGACATAGAAATGTTTACCAATATGAGACTTACAGTGTGAGGGTTGTCAGTTGAAGTTACCAAAATTTTTGGTATGTAACCTCTGTTAAAATATGTAGCCATCTCATCTGTGGCTTCATCAAACTGTACCTAGAGAGAAAATATGTATGTACTTTAAGATCTACTGATTAACATTTGTATAAAAACCAATGAAACATTCTACATAAATATATTAAATCTTGTGAAATTAATACCCAAGAGAAATTAAACAAATCAACATCGGCAGTACCTAGAACTTATGAATGAAACACAAAAACCTTGTATTTCTTATAAATATACTTACCCCTTCCACAAAACACACAAAAAATACTAACAGTGAACACAATAGTATTTGCAGTCAAATTTTCTCAGAAATGACACACTTTGCACCTAAACTCTTCATGTGTATTTAATCATATATTTTTTCTAATATACAGTCATTAAGATTTCACAGCACAGTTTATAGACTATCCCGTGCACACACTATTACATAAATTATGGTTTATTTTAATACAACTACAAACTAAGATGGTAGTTAATATATGTGTGTGTATATATATACACAATATGGTTTACAGCTTTTTGTAACTTTTATTATATATTCTACTGTTATAGAAACTGTTGACAAAAGCAATACAACAACACTGTTGCATAAATTCAAACTTATTTATTACTAAGAGTTTGTAAAGTAAGTTACAACACTCATTAAAGGATGAAATATAATGGGCTATATGGCCTTTTCAGGGAAAAAAATTTGGAGCCATTTGATTTAAATTCAATAATCTCTTTAAAAAATCAAAATCCATGTTTGTCTTGTTGATCAATTGTAGCAGATATATCAACCACTGAAACTTCATGTGAATATAAGATTATGATCATTTCATTTCTGATAATGGTTGTGTTAAAGTGAAAAAGCCATAAACCAACACATATACAAGTCAGTTTCAGCTACTTGTTACACGATTAAATGTTAACAGTTCAAATTAACTCAATATACACAATACTAAACAGTTCCAACTGTTAGAAAACAGCCACTACCACTCTCCATTTTAATTTCTTGTACTCCATGTTTATCTTGTAAACCTCATATTACTTGAATATGCTCCTTGTATCTGGTTCTATTCATTCATCAACTCTCTACAGTGCTTGGAGATTTTAATGATAATCTGGACACTAAAACAACTCTCACAGTCAACAGTATGGATGGTGCAGTAACTGCAATAGCAGCTAATTTTAACAAGTGTGGTTATTTTTCCTTGCAATTTAAATTAATCAATACCAGTGGCACATTGAGCTTGTCTTTTGTGTAACCAGCACTCCATTCTTGTTTTCTCTGGACTGACTCTCATCATGCTTATGTCCTTTTGAACTTCCAAAGTGGCTAATCAGTGTCTCAATTCTGTTATTACCCAAATCTGATAGATCATTCTTTGGCAGAAGTGTGGCTGCTCTCATTCCAACTACGTCCATTACATATGTAATCTGAATTCTGCGTGAACACTTTTAATTGCATTTTTTTCACAAGTTTCTTTATAAATGTAAATGTACTTTAATGGTTCTTGTACCCCTGCAAATAACATGATTCTCTTCATACACAAGCCCACTCTCTTCTTCAATAAGATGATGTCAAGAGAAGACTGATGTTCATCCTGTTCTTCAATATCTTTGACACTTCTTCATTGATCTTCCACTGTGATCAGTATTTGTCTGAACTAAAGGTACATCCAAGTTCCTTTTATGAAAAATCAGGCACAACTCAAGTGACAATAGGCAGTATATCTCTCAGCATGTATTTGGTATCTTGTAGATGGACATCCACCTTACTTTATATAGTTCCTTTACCTTAATGTCGTACTCTTCTAGCAGCTGATGTGTTTATTTCAACTTGCCACATCTATTTACTGAAACCTTAAATCTCTTGATACTCCTTGAAACTGGTCTTGACAAATCCTGGGCACTGAATCACCATGGCACCTAGTATTTTCTTTTACTTTATTCATGTGTAGGACTGAGTTAAATATAACTTGAATCTAGAACAGTTCTAAACTCTTAGAAGTCTAGAACAATTTTTGCATTCTATGAATCCTAAACCAAACTTTGTTTTGAGGATTTTAATGGTGGATTCAACACTTCATGTTTCTTTAGAAATGAAGTGATTAGTCACACAATACATTAATAATTGTGTACCATTTTGTTTTTATTCTTTTTTTCTCAATGCAACCAATTTGTACATATACGTATTTAGACGTGACCAATGGTATTCAGTTGGTCACTGATATGGTGTGATTATTAGCATGCACTCGGTATTATGAAAGTAAATAAACACACATAACCCCCATTTCTATGTACAAATAGTAAGGAAGTTAGGCACACACATCTCCTAGATGTAAAAATATATGTCCAGGTCTGCCTTAAGATAAGGTATCTCCTTAGTAGCCTGTAAGCTGACTGGTGGTAATTTATATGAATTGCAATGATAATTTAAGACAGAATTTTCATCAGGTTTTTCTTAGAAGCTGTCCAGTCATACTTTCTTTCACCTCTGTCATTACATTTTTGCCATCAATTCCAAACACCTTTCATTTGAAAGTGGTATGCATCTCTCTCCTAAACTTTACAAAATAGGCTTTGAGACAGCAGCACTTTTCCCATCTCTAACCTTACCATTTTTTCATTAGCATGATACTCGGTTCAAATGTTTCTAAGTGCAGCACACAAACAGATACTGCAAGATTTTTCCATTCTAGTGTCACTACCCTCATCAGTTAACATGCTTGTAATTGGTAAAAACTTCAGTTTTTTTGTCATGTCATAATTTATCATACCAGTTGTTGAAGACAATATTTCATTGGCTGTGTTCAAAGATGCATACACATTTATTTTATCTGTGTTAGGGATACCATGTCTCTATATGAAGGATGTTATACTTTCACATTTAATTAGGGGTAAATCTTTTCACACACTATATTTCTTTATTATTCAAACTTTGTTCTACATGTGTTGGCATGTCTCCATATGAAGGATGTCATACTTTCACATTTAATTAGGGGAAAATCTTTTCATATACTATATTTTTTTATTATTCAAACTTTGTTCCATATATGTTGGCCTAGCTTGTTATACTGCTACACCTATCACACACAGTTTGTGATCCCTTCCTGTGGTATGCATAGTCAATTTGAAGGTCCAAAGAATTGCAAGATCCTTTTTCAAACAAACTCATATGGATATGTTCAATACACAAATTATAAAACATCATTTTTTTTAAATCTGAGTTATAAGTCAGCCAATGAAATTTTGCTAACCAGACATGTTGAAACATTCACTATTCAAGTTTACTTTCACTTCCCTGGACCGAGGAAAACGAATTGTTTTATGAATTTTTTAGAGCTATTACTTTATTCATATTTCTTACTTCACTTTCTGTCAATATTGATGAAGTTTATGAATCAGGCATTTCTATTTTTTGTGAATACATGAATAATATTCTTCTCATTTCCATGAGTCCCATTCAGTTTTTGGACTTTTTGGAAGTTATTGTTAAAGCAAACAACAAGCAAAGTAATTTCATCCAATGAAATTGCTAAACTCTGCATTCTATGGTAGTGAATAATAAAATATTGATATAAGGTAGTATGGACAAACTGGTATTCATGGATACTAACTTAAGTAGTTTAGCATGTTATTGAAAATGCACAAAACAGCTACATTTGCAAATATATTTGGAGATATTAGTGAAAAATATGAGCCATGGTTACAAGGACATATCCTGAAATGAACACTGTTAAAAGGGTATGTGTATCTGTTCAAAATTTTTAGCTTGCATCATCCCCTAGAAGCCTACACAATGTCTTTTCTAGGAATAAAACTAACGATGTGGAAAAATAATCTTCACAGTTTTGTAACCTGACAGTGCCAGTTAATCAGTGGCAAATTGTCAAGTGTCATTACAGTTTTGTTTTTACAACATGGTACTACCAATTTTTATTTATATTGAACTTTTAAAACAAGACAATTATCCAGCAAAATTAAAGAAACATTTGTAGTAGTTCTTAAAAAAATATTAGTACTGTCTTGAATTTAGGAATTTTGTGTCAATAATAATAAAAATATTTAAAAGGATTTAAAACAAAACTGCTCAGTCACAGATACTCAGTCATTCAATTTTACACTTAAATAGCTTTCAATTCATAAATACTTACTTCTTCATCTTGTGGGTCAACCATCGTATCATCAGGTTCTCGAGTGTTTTCAATGGTCCTTGGAACTTTCTTTGGTGGAGCCTTAAAATAAATCAATAAATACAAAGACAAGAAAATTATATGGTTTCTTTTGGTTATTAATTTTGCATGAAGCTACACAGGGCTATCTGCAACAGCTGTTCACAATTTAGCAATGTAAGACTAGAGGGAAGGCAGATAGTCATCACCACCTGCTGCCAATTCTTGCGTTACTTTTATGCCAAAAAACAGCAAAATTGACTATTCAAATATAATGCCCTCACAGTTGAAAGATCGAGCACATTTGGTGCAACAGGGATTCAAACCTATGACCCTCAGATCACGAGTTAAGCATCTCAACCACCTAGCTATGCAGGGCCAAACTGTATGGATCTTCAAAATATTAATAATTTCAACAGCTTATGATTGAATGTAATAATGCCATCAATCACATCACACTTGCTTTATCCATTGCCAATGAGGCCTTTTGATGAGTACCAAGGTTCATTTGGCCAAATGGGACACAAAAGATGTAGCAGTAGCCAAGATGTTATTTATATCATAAAGATGATTTCAAATAATGAATATTTTAAGATAGTAAACCTTCCAAAATTCCAATACAAATATATTTATAAAAAAAAAGACATTTGTTGTTTATAATCATTAAATCACTTACAGCATCTCCAAGAACTTTTGTTTCCTTCTGTCTTTTCTTTCTTGCACTTCTTTTCAGCTGCATAAACATACTAACATTATTATATACACATGAGAAATGCATTAAAAAGTTACCAAATATCTTGAAATAATATGATATTTTACAGCATTATTCTAATGAAATAATTAGGAATAAGGCAGCATTGCCCTAATCTCAGCATTTCTACCTCACTAAATATTTGGAAAATTTATTATTAGCATAACTTTTTATTCAAACATTTCATAAACCATAATAATTACAACATATTTGTACATGCGTATTTATAACTGAGATGAAATAAAAAACAACTCAATTACATTTGACAAAACAATGTAAGGAAAGCTGAACTTAAGAGAATTAATACATGGTAATAGAACTTATTAGGCTATTGCATATGAAATGTTGGATTTCTAAAAGAAAATGTGAAACAAACACATCTTTTTGTTGTGTAATTTATTAACCTAAAATAAGTTCCTTTAGATTGAATACTCTTCTGCCAACAAGATGCAAGTTTATAAATGCCATATTTAAAGAATTGGAGATCCTTTGGTGAAATGAAGTCTTCAAAGGCACTTTGGTTTGCAAATGTTTCATCCTCTAAAAAAGTGATAATCTATCAGGGAAAGATCTGGAGAATGAGGTAAGGTTTGACACTGAAATTTGTTCAGGTTTTGGACAGTGACATGCAAGACATGAGGTCAAGCATTGTCATGAAGCTTTTTTTGATTGATTGATTTAGTGTTTTATGGCACAAAGCAGCGAGGCTATCTATGCCAAACATATTGTAAAAATGTAGAAATAAAGTAAATGTAGTGAAAGACATAAAAGGAAATGAAGGTAAAACAAAAAGTCTAAAACCAATGTTGACCCATAGTCTACAACATTAAGAGAGAAAGCTGAGCATAAGAAATTGTAAGGTATTTACTCCAGCAAAATGGTAATGATCATAACCCACCAGGAAGACTAACAGATAAGTTCAAGAACCACTGTCAATCACCTGAAGTTGGCCTTTCCAGTCCTGGTTCCAGGTTATGAGTCAATATGGCTAGTACTAAAAAGTACAGTAGTAAAAGTGAATATCATCATGTCCAACAGACGTAATGGCAGACCAATGAAGGGCCATTTTCAGTTCCACCAGGGTAAAGGGACTATTATAGTCAAAGAAACAGTCAGTTCGAAAGAAAAGAGATGATTGCTCTGCCCAGGTCTTGATGGCCAGGAAGGTGGAGGAACAAGCATAAGTGCTCGATACCCGGCAAAAGCTTTCACCTAGAGTATCAGCGATGCTCCAGACATCAATCACCTCCTGACCATCAGAGAGTAAGATCGAGAGGGGGACAAAATTGTAGTGCCCATTAACCTTTTGAATCCTGTCCCATATGATCTTGGAACTGGTGGTAGAAGATATACTAGTTGTGAACTTAATCCAAGATTCCTTCTGGTTTTGACGTCTTATCCACCTAGCATGTGCATGGGCCTGTGGGATATCTACGAAAAGTATCCCAGGCCTGCTTTTGAGTCTTCCGTGCTAAGTGGCAAGCAGGATTCCACCACGGACGAGGATATTGTGGAAAACGTGTCGAGGTTTTAGGAATACACTTAGCAGCTGCTTGTATAATACAGTAAGTTACCACTGCTACACAATCGTCTATTGATGGCAGGATCAAGTTCTACGAGAGCAATGAAAGTGGAGATGTGCCTCACTGCAGAAACTCCTTGAGTGGAGAGATGAGCGAGAATCTCTGACTCGGGAACGTTCTTCAAGTCCCTTTCAACAATAACTCCTCGTGAAGAATTCAAAGTAGCATGAGGTGTAACCTCAATAGATATATCCCCAATTGCCTTTGAATTCAAGAGGAGTTTACTGTGTTGGGATGTGGATGTTTCAACCAATATGTCACCAGATCAAAGCTTCTTTACTGACTTTAGAGAGTCAGCAAGTCCTTTCTGAATAAAAAAAAAGGGGACATTTTCCCAAAAGGCTTTTCTGAAAGAGAATGTAATATAAGAAAATGAGGCATGTGTGTTATGTTACTGATGTTGGAGATTGCTGTTCAAAGTCTTCAAAATGTGGTTGCTTACCCATTGACTGTTTTTTCACAATTTTATTTGAATTTTTGGAGGATCCATTGGAAAAAGGAAAATTTTCGGTACCCACTGACCCCACTCACCATGGAGCCCTACAAAGTCATGCAAGGACAATGCAGCAATGCCAGGGTTTTGTGAGCACTATACCCAAACACCAGCATCAGACAAAATGTCCACAACACCTGTTGAGAACTTCCAACACTGGTACTTGGTTGACTCTAGCCCAAGTGGACCAGCAGATTGACCCAAGGGGGGCCACCCAAAGGCCACCTGTCTACAGGAATTCGAGGCCAAAGTGGTGTGTTAGGGTTGGAACTCTCAACCACCAGGATCCTCTCCTCCCCTTCACGGATCGCTACGCACGACAAACATGTAGGTGGATGTGTGGATCCCAGAGAATGTAACCAGACAGAACAGAACCTTCCCAGGGAGGTCCCCTCACCATGTACAGGAATCCACACCAAGGGGTGTCATGAATCAGTATAGGTCCACTAAGACTGACTATTGTTGGATGGTTGAGTGACAACTTTTGATAGGTAATTTCAAGTGTACAACTTTATTTCTCTGTTGTGATTGTTTCTCCTGGGTTTAAAAATGGACAACAAATCACATCTGCTTATGGCCATCAAACACTGACCATAAGTTTCTTAGAATGAAGAACTGAGTTTGGCATATGTTTTGGTGCTTCTTCACAGTCAAACCGGATCATCATAGACTGTCGTATAGAATCCATTTTTCATTACAGTTGACAATTTTATGGAGAAATGGGTCATCTGTGTTGTGAGAAAAGGATAAGGAACAAATTTCAACTTGGTTTGTTTAATGGTTTTCAATCAATTCATTAAGCACCCATTTATTTATTTTTCACCTGACCAATTGTTTCAAGATGTTGGGAAACTGTTGTGATAAACATTAAGTTTGTCAGTAAGTTTACTCACAGTTTAATAGGTGTCTGATCCAACTAAACAATTCTTCTTTATTAATGGCTGTCTGAAGACAGTCCCAAAGCTCATTTTCAAGGCTTGTATCAAAGTGAAATCTTCTTAACTATTGCTGTACCAAGGCACCTGTTAGCTGTGCCATCACCACATGCATGATTTATATTACGAGCTGCCTGTTGCTGCATTCTGATCAAGATTGAACTCGTACAATATTTTGTGATTATCAATTTTATTCATTGTGACAATATCAATATAAACATGATTCAGTTTCTGAAATAAGATAAACATAAAGTGAGCTTGAAAATCTAACATTCCATATGAAATAGCCTGATAGAAATTTTTAATGTTCCATAATAACTTCTAACCATAATAAAGGTAACATACTGGCATCAATACTGTTAATAAAGAAAAACTCTCTGCGCTTAGCATTTCAGCTGAACCTGTGCAGTTCATATGTGATAGTTTTTATTGAAAAATACTCGCGTCACTTCTGGATCACGCATAATTACGGTAAGATTTCTTTGATCAAACTTACTAACACAACATGCGACTGCTGTTACTCAAAAACCTAGAATGCAGTACACTGTGTCCAAGAAACAAATATCTAATAACGTACAGTGGTAGGCTTAAACTGTTTAACCTTACTTTTATTAAACAAAACTTAAAACATAACTAAAATTTCACTTACTTTTTGTTTTTCTTTCTTCAGTTTCACGTATTCAACCATTCTTCGTTTTTTGTTTCTAATTTTTGATATATTTGTTTTTGGTATAGATGAATCCGCCTCTTGAAAGTCTGCATTTTTTACACTTTCCGACACATTACTATCATATAAGAGAGACGCCATTTTTCTCTCTTTAATGACAGCGTCATCTCATATTTATAACATTAGAGAATTTCTGCAAGTAATTTAAAATTTGTAATTTCTATTAAATTGAATATTTTGTGCAATATATTGTCTGAAAACAAAATTATAGCGTTGACTATCACGACTCCTCATATTTTATTTCAACGAATCAAGAGACAATATAAAACACAGATCGTCAGTTAGTCATGGAATTTTAATAATACTATTAATTTTTAGTGCAAACTCTCAATAACTTTAATAATAATAAAGTTACATGGTACGACGGCTGTTAAAAAAATACGCGGACTGACGTCATAAAACAAAATGTACTTTATTTAGAAGTTACAGGTCTGGAACCCCTTCAAATTACTCTCCTCCCCAACGCACTCACTTCTTCCAACAATGTTTCCACTTGTTGAAACAGTCCTGGTACACTTCTTTTGTAATGTCCTGCAGCTCCTTCGTCTCATTTGCCTTAATCTCGGGAATCATCACAGATCTTCTTCCTTTCACGAGTTCCGAGGCACAAATTTCGCAGCAACGCGGTGCATCTTCAATTTTATAGTCAAAATTTCGTAACAAGATCCTAATGATATTCCATACTATTCAGCAAGCTCCCTGGCAGTCAGACGTCGATTTGTCCACACAAAGGTGTTTATTTTGTCACCGTGTGGGTCTTCAGTTGACGTGGAAGGACGCTCATCATTTTCAATGGACTGTCAACCATCCTTAAAACGTTCATGCCACTTGAAACATGCCGTACGCTTCATAACAACATCACCATAAGCCGTGTTAAGCATAGCAAAAGTTTCAGTCGGAGATTTTTAAAGTTTAACACGAAATTTCACAGCAAGTCGTTGCTCCTTCAGGTCATTCATTCTGAAATCCGCCAAACGAAAAAATCGCACTTCACTTAAAACCGCGAAGCTTATACATAAATGAAGATACCCGCAATAGGGAAAAGGGGTCGTAATCAACTGATCTATGCGAACCTAGCGAAACCAAGTGGATTCCTCTGGAACCAACTGGAGCCGCGCAATTCAAACAGTTCGCGTATTTTTTTTAACAGACCTCGTACAACCACAGAAAGTGGTTTTTGTTTTGCATATACTCTTGAAACAACGAACACAGTAATTTATTGAATCTTGAGTCTTCATCGAAGCTTATTACAAAAAATAGGATTTAAAGTAGAAAACAACTCATCATGGTTGTTTTTGTGATTATTGGTGTTTAGAATATTAAATAACTATTTTAAAATTATCGTCATTAAACAAGAAGAATAAAAAAATACCAGAAACAAATCTGTATAGTATAATTTTGTGTTTCATTGCTCGTGCTTTTAATATATAAATGAATTATCAAACAACATATTAATTTTTTCTTCTCTAATAGAAAAAACACGCAAAAAATACTCCTTTTGGAAACAATACCTATACACGTATCCTGAAATAGTAAAATAAAAATAGCTTTTATTTATATTATTTTTTAAAAAACAGACTTATGCGAGATTAATAGAAAAATTAACATAAAAATTAATGAAAGCCAACAATGCAGTTTTTGTTACGTCGATAATCTACAATAATGTATGATAATGTATAACACTCATTTTATTTTATTAAAGTAACCTTTCATTTAAACTCCAATAACGAATTGTTAATATGAAATTAGTTGCTCTATTTTTTAAACGTGAAAGTTAATTTTCTTTCTACTATTTTAAGCTTTCAGAATAAAATTCAAATTTATTAATATTATTTTACGTTTTCAGTGATGACTTGAATGATGGACATTTTTCAATAAATCAAAAAACAACTTGGGTTTAATGCTTCTTTATTGTAACTGATGTATCGGCTAATAGATTTTTCAACGTTTTTAAACAAGAGAAATTCAAAGTTTACTCAGCTGACGTACCCCAATTTGAATGATGTGTTCCTGGTCATTATAGATGACGTTATTATGATTAACAACAGACAATCAAAAATACAATTATCAAACATATACCTTGAAAAATAAAGTATGTTTTAATATTTTGTTTAAGTCGTGTTAAAATTGGTATTTGGAACGCTAAAGACTAAAAATAATTTTGTATAGTGTTAATGCATTGAGGCGAGTTTGTGTAGTATATATATATATTAGCGGATAAAAGATTCCTTTAAGCTTGTGTTTTTATTAAGGAAAGAAGAATGGCAGAAAAAAGTCGCCGTGCAGGATTTTTTGAGCAATCGGTGGTGAAGATAGGGTTTTATATACTTCGAGAAACTTTAGGTTTTGGGTCCTTTGGTAAAGTAAAGAGTAAGTAAAAATAAGTTTCACGTTGTTTATTTTCCGACTACCAATTATATTATGTAGTTCAGAAAACTATTTAGATGTGCGATTCTATCGGATTGCTTCTGCATTAACACAAACCAAATGTAGTTTCACTGTCGTTCTGTAATATGTTTTAACAGCTAGTTTGAAGTAATTATTTATCTGTACGCTACTATTAAAAGTATCGAGTAAATTGTATTGTTATTTAAAGTTTTTATAATCTAGTATCTTAAAGTAGTTTGATATCTACATTTATTGTCGTATTCCACTGTCAAGTGATTTTTTACCTCCTTGTATAAGTGAATACATAATGTGTGACTGGAATTTCATACAATCTGAATTTTCGTAAGTCTTTCAGCTTAAACTAGTTCGCACGTTACTAAATTGCAAATTTTATTTGAGAGGTTAAACTGTTTCTACCCTAGTTGCTTCACACGAGATCACTGGTCATAAAGTAGCCGTTAAGATCCTTAACAGGCGAAAAATAAAACATATGGAGGTTGCCGAGAAGATTAGTAAAGAAATTACTCATCTCAAGCTTTTTCATCATCCTCACATTATAAAACTGTAAGTAATTTGCTTCCCATTTGTTTTAAGTGCTTTATCCGATGACTTTACAACGTATAACGTGAATCTGTAAAATGTACAATTATTACATCTACACTCGCAGCGCAAGCCTAGACTTCTATAACCAAAAAGAAAACTTTCTTCTTTTATCTAGATTGCCACATCTTTGCTTTAAAATTAATTGTTTTTTTTTATCATTTTGTAGATAAGATGACTTGGTACCGAGTCCTAATCTTTCAAAAATTTAGTTTTTCAAGATCATGTGGTTAATCTGTTTGGATTTAGTTTTGTTATAAGTGTAATTTTGGATTAACTTCTTTCTCTGCAGGTACCAGGTAATTAGTACTCCAATGGACATCTTTATGATAATGGAATATGTTCCAGGTGGTGAACTTTTTGAATACATTAGGAAGCGTGGAAGAGTAAGTTCAGAAGCCTTTTAATACTGCCACAATAGCTTTTTTATTTAAATCCTTGTATATTCTTTAGCAAAAACGATAATCTAAAGTAACTTGTTAATCAACAATTTTATTTTATGGTAGATGTAACTTGCATTCATTAATAACAGTGACTTCTCACTTCATTTTTTTTTTTGTCAAATAATAATTAAATTGAGTGATTAGAAGAAAGTGAATTTTATTAAATGATTCTACTTGACAAATGCTACCTCCAGTGTATTGTAACTTGTTTTCTTAAACTTTTAACATCCAAACATTAAACCATAGCAATTCTTATCTTTCTGCATCGTTTCAACAAATTAAAAACTTTAAACTTTCCTAACTTTCATATCAAATCAGGATAGTTTCAGACATTTTCAAGTAAAAGGTTAAAATGATAATGTACTCCATGTAGTTTTTTTGGTACTACCTACAGCTGAAGGAGACAGAGGCTCGTAAGTTCTTCCAGCAGATAATTTCTGGAGTTGATTACTGTCACAGACACATGATTGTACATCGGGATATAAAACCAGAAAATCTCTTGTTAGATAACAATCTTAATGTTAAGATTGCAGACTTTGGTAAGTTAATACAAATTCAATTTAACCATGTCAATGGAACTTTTCTTTACATATTAGTAGATATTTGAATAACGAATATTAATACTGACTTCATCTAATTCTTTTAAACGTAGGATTTAAATATATTGTACTTGAAGTATTAATATTCCTTACACTTGAAATTTTTAAGAATTTTTATATTTACTTATTTAAAGTATGTTAAATTGCACCACATATTGTACTTCTAGACTAGTAACTAATTTCCAATCACTTATTTGCTGTATTAATGTCGTACCCTGCCCCTGTGCACTAAAGTATTTTTACCTGCTTTAATAAACCTGTTTGTAAGTACAGTAAATGTTTGTCTTGTAAATTACCCTGAGATAAGAGTTTGAAACGTATTTGTGAAATGTTACCTTTTTTTATTTTAGAACAGAAAAAATAAAAAAATCAACCAACCAGAGAAGTATCTAATATAAAGAAATGCATTTTTTAATGCGATGAATATTGATTTTTATTCTAATCTTTCTTTAGAGATTGGAACCACAACGTCTAAACTGAAAGTTAATTTATGATGCCACACTTTTCATTCCTATGTATCCTGTACTTGGAGCACTTACACCAATTACTTTAACCAAACTTATAGATAATAAAGCATAACTATTAAACTCTACTACGTACTTCATTTTAGGAATGAATGTTACAAATAACACATGTAACTCTAAGCCTTGTACAAAAATTTAGGTACATGCATTGTCTATAAAATATTGATTTTTAGTTATCAATTTATATACACACTACATGAATCTCTTGTATTCTTTCTGAATCTTAAAAATTAAAGTGAAACTAATATTTGATTTTGCAAATCATACGTAGGACTTTTGTTTTTCTTCGTTTATTAACTTAATGTATAATTGCAAACTTCATCTAGTCTTTCCTTCATAGGTCTCTCAAACATAATGCTTGATGGAGAGTTTCTACAAACTAGCTGTGGATCACCAAACTATGCCTCTCCTGAAGTAGTATCTGGAATGCAAGTGAAACAACTTCTTACAACTTCCACTAGTTTAAAAACAAACTTTGTATGGACATTGCATCTCTTATCAGATTCATTGTGCTTTCTACATTCATGTGGTGGTGGTGGGGAACTGCAACTTCATTTAACCCAACAAAATGTTTACTTTATTCATCAATGTCTTATGTTAACAGAAAAAAATTGCACTTTTTTTTTTTTACTTAACTTTGACAAGTCTTGCTTATTTTTAATCCACTCTATTTCACTTAAATGATGTAGTCTTGGTACCACATACCATTTACCTATAGTTTACTTTATATACATTTAGTGTTAGATTACCCTTCTAATAAGTTTTAACAGTAAACTAAAATGTACCTTGTGATATGTTGGTCATTTTAGAATCTTTTAGTGTTCATTTAACAAAACAAACTATTTTGTCAGTTAAATTGCATGCATCTCTTTCCACAGAATTATAAAATCAGTTGTAGAATGAATTGTTTCTTTAAAAACATCGAAGTTTAATTATAACAGGTTATATGCTGGTCCTGAAGTGGACATTTGGAGCTGTGGAGTTGTTCTTTTTGCTCTTGTCTGTGGAATGGTATGAAAGCAAACATTTAAGTTTAAAACTTATTTTATATATTGAATTAATTGTCATTGTTAACTTTTTTTTCAGTAACCAAATTAAATTATTTCAATATTTCTTCATCACTATTTATTTAAACTTCTAAAATAACGTTCTGTTTTAATAACTTTCCAATAGTATTTATCGTTTATTTTTAGTTAGTTAAACACTAAATACCAGCAATGATTATTTTGTAACAACTGTTTTAAATATCTATTTATGCAAGCATTAAGTAATTGTATAACCATTATTTTTACAGCTATACTTATTTAACATAACTATTGCCATGTTTTAAAAATTGGCAGTTGGTAAAATCTGTTATCCCTATTAATGAATAATACACACTAATTTTATTCAACATTGGATTGGATAGCTATATTAATCTGAACAAAAACCTAGACTGATTTTAGCCCAACCACTGCAGTTAATGGGTAAATGAACTTTTCAACTGAGGTGAACTACCTTAATTAAAACTAATTAGAAATTATTTTAATTTTCTAGTTGAAATGATATTACTACTTGACAGTAGTAGACTTGCAATAGCAATTTCATGCTTGCAGGTAGTAACTAGACTTGACAAATTAACTATCCAATTTCATGCTAAACAATTGCAGATTAAAAGAAAGTGAACACAATTCTTAAAATTTATTTCGTTATATATTTTATAATAAATGGAAACTATTGTTACTTAGACAAGCCTAACTATATGCTTACTATGATTTTAACATGTTTTCTAACTGAACTTTTTTTCAATAAAACTCCAACCTGCAATTTTTTTCTTTCCAGCTTCCATTTGATGACCAACATCTTCCAACTCTTTTCAGAAAAATAAAATGCAAGTTATAAACATTATTTTATTTTAGGACCACATGCTTACTAATATTAGCAGATTTCAGTGTTAGTTTACTTTATACATTTTTTAACCATAGTCTTGAGCCTAATTTCTCCTGAGTTATCTTAATCTAGTCTTTAGAGCTGGTTTAGGACCATATTTTGGTTAACTTTGAATTTATTGTTTTTAAATTTCTGTTAGTCACATCTCTGTTTCTGGCCATCTAAAACATTTATCTTGTATACTTATTTAGCTGGATCCTTTATTATTCCTGAATACCTCGGCAAATCTATTGCGAACCTCTTAAGTTCCATGCTGATTGTGGATTCTATGAAAAGAATAAAGATGGAGGAAATAAAGTAAGTAACAAATTTTACTTCTGAAACAAGTTTTTGTATGTAATAACTTGGTGAAGTGTTCTTATCTAATATGTTATACTTCACCCTAACTTCTTGATCTTTGTTCAAGATACTTGCTTAATCTTTACTATATTTAGTTACTAAATGACTTTAACATCATTCCAGAAATCATGAATGGTTTAAGAAGGACCTTCCTCCACACTTATTTCCTTCACCCATTGTAGCTGATGCTTCAATTATAGACACAAATGCTGTCTCTGAAGTTTGTGAGGTAATGATGTTTTAGTATTGTGAAAACATGTTGCTTCTTTTCTATTCTGTTGTTTCAAGTAATAGTAATTTATTTACTGTAATGTCTCAACCCATTTAAGCTCTAGAAGATGGCTATTATATCACACCAGCTGTTTTTTATTTTCATTTCTTAAATTGCATAACACTTTGCTCATGCTAATAAAATTATTTCTTCCATACCCTTTCATTCTTAGAAATTTGGAGTTGAGGAAAAGGAAGTTCACTCCTCCTTGTTGAGTACTGATCCTCATAATGAACTTGCTGTTGCATATTACTTGCTGAAAGACAACAAACAGTTTGAATCAAGACCTAATATGAAAGACTTCTATCTTCCCACAAGCCCTGTGGCTGAGGTAAGTAGAAACCTGAACTCTTGCTTCTATCATCCAGTGTATAAAATTAATGTTGAATAAATAATTCAATTCATTTTTCTTTTGCAGAGTGATAGACCTCATCCTGAACAAGTAAAAGGTAAGTTTAACTTTTTTTTTTTATAAATAATTAAGTGCTAAACTTAAGAATTTGCCCATCTTATCTTGAACTGTAATTGTACAAACCTATTCTGTCTTAAAGTGCACTATTTGTAACTACTCTATTAGAATTAAGTTAAACAAGTGCACATCTTAAGTTAGAGGGAGTTACAACTGTATGACTAAAATGTTTCTAATCCTGGGTTTCTCTCCTCTTCAAATCCAACTCTTGGTTTGTTTTTAGGACGACGTCGTTGTCAAAGTGGTCCAAGTGGGAGTGCTACAGACACATCAAAGAAAGGAAAATGGCATCTTGGTAAGAAAGTGGGTAAATGATGTACAACCACATTTTAAATGTGGTACTTAACCACTCCTTTCCTTCAACACCTTGCATTTACCTTTCCTATTGGTTATTAGTCCGTAATTTTAATGAAATATTCTCATACTACCTCAAATCAACATTTTCTTGTAATTTTCCTCCCCTTTATAAAGCTGTAAGAGTAGCTATTTACTTCCTTGATTTTTTTTAAATAGGATATTTAATTATCCACATACAGTTCTACAAAACTAGAACTTGTATTTGTTAACTTCTAGTGCGGTTAACTTAAGTACTTTTATCTTAAGTTTTTAAATGATGAAACTTAAAGTAAATGAATCTTGATACAATTATTAGGTGAAATAGATAATCTTTACATTGTTAAAAACATTTTATTATTTAACTTTAATGTGTATTCCCTTGAGCAGTTATGAAGCAAACTTGCCATATTCATGGAACATGTCTATTTCAGGTATCAGATCGCGAAGTAAACCATTACACATTATGAATGAAGTGTTTCAGGCTATGAAAGCTTTAGACATGGTAAGATTGTTTTCTCTATTTTAATACAGTGTGGCTTTCCATAGATTTTGTACTCCTTACAAAAGAAAGTAAATATTGTCTTAAATACTATCTACTGTAAGTAGAATTTTTCAGAAGTGCAAATGTTTTGAGTAAGTCTTTCAGTATACTGTTACTATACATAATATGAAAGTAACTGCATATACATCTATCCACTTTATTGCATCAACCCTTTTATTATGCAAAAAGTTTACTTTTTGTATCTAGTAAAATTTTCTACTATAATTGTAAATACATTAAATTCTTTTAAACAACTTTCTTAATTTCAATTAAGATTAGTCCTAGTTAGGCCTAATTCCATATGTTGTAAATGAAGTCTTAACACAAACTATTGCCTTGCACGTTTTCTAGGAATGGCAGATTGTTACTCCTTTTTGTGTCCGTGTTCGTAAACTCGATTGCTCAACATCAAAATATGTGAGTTCAGTCTTCAAACATTCTACCAAATTACATTTTACCTGTAAGCTCGTGTACTATATCCTTTCAATGTACATACAATTTAAGTTTATAGTGAATTTAACTTTAACAAATTTCCCAATTTTGAGTACTAACTGAAATCCAGTCTTTCCTGTCAAGGAGTTCCTTAATAAACTTAACCTTTTTTATAACAGATAAAGATGAGCCTTCAATTATATCTGGTCGATTATAACAGTTGCCTTCTTGATTTTAAATCATTTGATGCTGATGAGAACGTGAACAGAAGTAAGTCATTCACCACTAATGCTGGGATTTTTCTTACTAGTCTGTGGTAATTTAACTATAAATATTCCTTCTTCAATAAGGAGGCAATAAACTACTGTATTACTAAATACTTTAAGGGGTTGAATATAAATGTAATAGAACTTGTTTTTGATTAAACATTTTAACTGTTAAAACTGTATTGTGGATAGCTTGTCTCAAATGAAACTTATTTAGTCTTATCTGTAAATGTTAAATAACAAGCACTGTTTTTAAATATCCAGCTCAAGCAGGCACTCCTACCAAAGCCCTTCCTACTGATGAGAATCGCCATATTATACACTTCTTTGAGTTATGTAGTAATCTCATTGCCAAACTTGCTTCCTGATACCATCACAACATGCCTTTAACTTCCTGGATCAGTGTGTGAACTATGCCATCTCATTACTTAAACTGTAACTGTTTGTGTGGCAATAGACACTGCTGATTGAACTGGACTGTTTATTTCTGATTTTTAAAACCAAGAAAGCAAATGCTATTCAATACAGAAACTGCTTGCTACAATGTTTGTGAATTTACCTTTTAAGTACTTCCTAAATTTTTTTAATAGTTCGTAGTTTTCTAAACAGTTGATGTATTTTCATTCTATTTATAAAATAAAGTAAGCAACACTTGTTGAATACTAATTATTGTTGGTCTAAAGGCCTGTTTAGTTATGTAAAAATCTTTTAACTGTCTTATATAAAACATCTATACTGCTATTGTAACGTTTCCTATACTTTGGTTTGTTTTATTTGTATGTGAATAAAATAAGGAACAAAACGCGAATTCTGTGTAACTACATCATTTGTACAAGGATTAACTTTGAACTTTCTGTTTTTATAACAGAATATGGGCACCAAATTTAGTAATCTGAAATATTAGTTTTTTGAAAAAAATTTATACACAATTAAAACCATATATAACTTCTTACTTCCAGGTTGTCTTTAGTGAAACATTTTAGATGATAAACTCATCTGGTATTTAAAATTGGCATTTAAAGTGCCTAAACCTGCAGTCCTACACTGTAATAGGGTTGTCTTCTATCAACATTTCTCATAAGGAGTGTGTTGTATTTGCTAACCAAACTTCCTCTAATAAAATTAAAAGGATGGTGGAGCAGACATATAGAAAATTATGAAATAGAAAGTTAGAGTAAAGCTGTTAAAATTCTATGATGTTTTTGGGTGTTTCACTACACTAAACAGAGCTTATCCCAGTAATATATGGCTACTATGATTGATTGATTAATAGTGCTTTGACAGAAAATTTTTACATTTTGTCTGAATAAGAAATAAACACGAAATTTCAGTTAAAGTTTTTATTTTTAACCATCAAAACTACAGTGGGAAAGTTTCCCATTATGCAGAGGGAGTTGTGTGGGCAGAGGCTGGCTGCTTCACTGTTTTGGGTTTTATTCCTTCCTTAAACCCATTTCTATAAAGAAAAATATTTTGTGAGGAGGGGTAAAAAAAAACAACAACAAAAATACACTTTGCCTATCAGCCAAAACAACTATGTTAACACAGCAGTTCAGAAAATTTAATTTTAACTTGGATCTCTGACTACCACGAACCCCTTGCACTCTCAACTGGTACCAGATCTTGGTAGTTAACATCTTCCTAAACTATAAGTATTTCCAATGATACTTACCTTCACTGACAATAGTTATTTTTTTTCAACTTTAGTCTTTCATACTCCACTTGTATATACCCCACTCTAGATACCCTTGGGAATTATATAATGTACAAATTTCTCCACCCACTCTTCTGGCTGATGTTGAATAACAGCTAGAGTCAGTGTAGATAAGTATATTTTGGAAATTGTGTAAATAACTCTGAAAGTATTAACTAAATAGTTGCTTCAGCTTCTATTAATTGTAAGATATTTCATTCAAAAACAAGTGATTGATATGCATGTTTTAAAACTTATTGTTTTGAAATAAAAAAAATGCAAACCTAAATCGCTGCCAGACTTTTCTGAGGTGGCGAAGTCGTCCAGTTCCTGTGGTGTTCCTTCTTTTGCCTTTAACACTCCAGTTGTCTGTTAAAACAGGATTAGATAACAGTAGAGTTAGTCTTGATAAAAACCACCTTATCATTCACAATGACCATAAAACTTCTTTTGAACTTACCAGTAAATAGTGTATGGTTCACTTGTTTCACCATCAACAAAAACTTCCTTTACAAATGCAGACAATATTTATAAAGAGTCACCAAGATGAAATACTTACAATGTCTCTTCTTTTTATCTGGGTAACCACACTGGGCACATCTGGATTTCTGAATATGGTAGCTACTACGTCCACAACGCCGACATAAGGTGTGTGTCTTGTTGTGCCGTTTACCAAAACTGGATGTTCCTTTAGTCTGTTTATATGTGAAAAGAAACTTTTCCTTGAAGTCAAAATGGTTAATCACAACTGATAATTCAGTGACAAAGAATTATCAAAATGACCTTTAGTCACTCAAAGGATGCAACCTGTCTCATTTATAAACGAAGAGACAGTATCTTCAACTTTAAAGCTTGTTACAGTTATATATTTTCAAAAAGAAATAGGCTTCCAACGCTTCAACATATAAATATACTTTAAAAAGTATTTCCAACCTATCAACATAATGCTAGAAATAATACTTGCCAGCAAGAAAAATTTACAGTGCATAAGCCATCTGATTTCATTTACTCTAACAAAGCAATATTTATATGATGAAACCAAAATTATGCATGCCAGTCTTTTAATACATCTGTCTTTCTACTCTAACTAATGAAATATTCATACCTTTTTGTTATATTTTGTTAACCTTGAAGGTATGTAACATTAATAATTTGTTGAAATTTTCTGGTACTGATACAACAACACTGCATGCTTGATAAACCCATGAAACAGCAGCAATTATTACTCTGATGGGTGCAGAGATAGAGAGAGGCTATTGATGGACGTCCTTTGAGCTACCAACTACAACCATAAAGTCTCAGCCTTCACTATACCACAAAATTTAACTGTTTTTCTAATGTAATTTTCATTTTGTTCAATTTACGATTTCATTGAGTGATAAAATGATCATTAAATCAATTATTCCTCTAGTTCAACCTGAAGTTAAAACTAAATTGATTAATCACAAATATAATCCATTAACAGAACACTAT
Organism: Carcinoscorpius rotundicauda; assembly: GCA_011833715.1. NCBI lineage: Eukaryota > Metazoa > Arthropoda > Merostomata > Xiphosura > Limulidae > Carcinoscorpius > Carcinoscorpius rotundicauda. The sequence goes on from CM022391.1 coordinate 17,224,005, forward strand.
GATCCAAATTGTTGCTATTTTTAATTACTCTATCTAAGTGATTAACATATTTTACCAAACCAACTACTGCCACCTGTCTTACCATGGAGGAAAGATACACACTACATTAAATAATTAATTGTTAAACGGGTCATCCATCAATTACATACTAATGATCCAGCTCTTCCCTGTACAAATAAACATTTATTGTAAGAAAGTGACAAATTTTCATACTATTATTCTTAGCCTTTCACAATAATTTAATAATATGCACATAATTATATGCATTTTTCATGTGCTGTGTGCAACTATTGAGTGTGTATTTCATATTCCTTTACTACACAATAAAAACTTAATAAGTACTAAATTATAGCAAAAATATAAAACTCCATAACATAATGTGATTGAAGTGCCATGTTAATATGCTACAAACTATAAATACTAATAAAGACCATGGAAAACCATTACACAACACTTCAGTTAGTTAGTCCACACACGAATACTGAAGTATTAACCTTTAAACGGCAACCATCATCAATTGATGCTGCAAAATTACCACAGTTAAGAGTTAAACAACACTAATAAATGGTTAGGCTTAACAACTACACTTCAGCTCGCATATTGAACTGTGATATAATTACATATTGCCAGTAACCACTGTTATAACTGCTAATATATATTGGAAGTAAAGGTCATAGAGTTTGTTAATGTAACGCACGCGGTTAGTGCAGCATCACACACCTAACTTAACTAAAGAAAACTTGATATATACAAGGGAAACGTAAACTATTACCATAATAATCTAAATAATGCTTAATGGACATATTTAATTATCAAATATTTAAATTAACGTTGTTTGAAATAATAAGCTTTAACCATATTCTGTAAATATGTGTTTAATGTGAAGATTTAGGTAGATTAAAATTAATACAAATATCTCACCATTCTCTTGCAGTAAGTTCAATTGCTCAAGAAATCGCATAATCTCTGACACATGTGTAATAAACTTTTTGACACTAGACGGCGCTGATATTCCATTTGTGGCATTTGTTATATCATAACATAACGTAACTAAGTTACGGCAAGAGGGTTATGGTTTAGTTGTAAGTTTAGGCAAGATGTAAATGACGCATATAAATTTTCAACGTATTGCGAAATTGTATTTACGCGTCAGCAGTGAGTTTGTAAAAAGGGTAAACGTTTCATTCAGAAACGCCTTTAAATACGTGTTCTTCATACATTATTTAATACTACTGCTAGTACCAGGTGCTTTTTAATTTAAGCCTTCAACAATATGGAAATGGCGAGTTTCCAAAACCTACCTGTGAGTTAAATAATACATATTAACTTAGTATATTGCTTCTAGTTGTTTTATCTTGTTTGGTTCATATAATGAAATTGACCAAAAATTACAGTTAAGATGAATTAAGAGGGTCGAAACGTTATTTTGTACTTTATTTTAATTAAAGGTTTTATACTCGTGTTAGCCGTCTTTAAGAGTTTGCTTTCACATAATACAGTAATTTGTAATAATACCAGCAGTATAGAAACAACGTGCAAATATGAATTCCATATCTTGCTACGAACTGTTTAAATATATACATAATTATGAATGTTTTAAAACTTAAACAAGGAAATATTGTTTATACTATTCTTATGTCTTTCATAGATACTCATCAACAGGATGAACCTAATTCGCGATGACAAGAAACCCACTTGAAGTAACAATGTATTCTCTCGACGGCTGGTATGGGTATTAAGACTTTAATTTTATTTTAATAAAAGTTTTAATAACCATACCAGCCGTTTTGAGAATACAGGGTGAACCAGAATTAAAGGAAATTTAGAAAAATGTATCAATTTTATTTAATGAGAAAAGTTTTCCCAGTTTTTAACATAAAAAAAAAAAACTAAATACAAAAGAAAAGAAAATATGTCAGTGAAATGGGAATTACTGCTGCCACTTTTGCTGTACTTATTTAAAAAAAATAAAAAAAATGATGATGGTTCAAGTTATTTACTTTCTGGATTACCCTAAACAAACTTTTTACTGATACATTCGTATTATTTTATAATGTTGAAGAAAATGGAAAGTATAATTTGTAATCAATTTAAGACTATTAATAACTGGACGGTATGTGATAGATAAGCCATTTTATATCATTATTTTTTGTAGATTTTTAAACTTAAGTCTTGATGTAAGAATAATTATTCTGAAAGTGATATTTATGAAGTATAATTTTTAGAGAGACTCGTGATGTTTTATGTATTCTTTTATCAGGACTCTCTACTTCTCCATATATTCTCATTTTTATCTGTAAGAGAACTTTACACCATATTACGTGTTTGTTGGCGGTGGTACTCTGTTATCAATGATGAATTGTACTGGAAAAAGCTGCTTTTAAAAGAATGCCACATACTCAGCATCACTCACCTCTCACAGACACCAGAGTTGATACGAGATGAGTTAAACTGTGCTGAAATCCAGACGGAATTGAAATGTGTGATTCATGACCCAGTCTTTCATTACAGTCGCATTTTGTAAGTACTTTTGTATGTAACATCTCAGAATCTTGCATTTTAAATTATTTTAAAGTTACTGGAAGTACAGTCACTGCCTTGGCCAGAGCATATGCTCTGAAAGTCAGATGTTAAAGCCAAAAGGAATCTTGAATTAAATATATCTCTTGCATCTCATCTACCACCGGTTCCAAAGTCATATGGGACAAGATTCAATAGATTAGTGGATAGTATAATTCTGTACCCCTTTCAATCATGCTCTCTGATGGCCCCAAAGTTGCTGATACTCAGAGCATTGGCAGTACTCTTGGTTAAAGCTTTACTTGTGCATCTAACACATTTAATTCATCCCCCAACTTCTTAGCCAACAAGACAGGGGCAGAGCAATTGCCTCTTTCCTTTTAGACTGATCATCTCTGTGATTATAATCACCCCTTTATGCTGGTGGAACTTAAGCTTGTTCTTCATCAGTCTGGCAGTACATCAGTTAGACCTGTTGATGTTCATTATAAGATGCTGTGCCATCTCTCTCCTGCCTCTTTTGCTATTCTTTTGGTTATTTTGAACCATATCTGGGAGGAGAATTTTTTATGATGCTTGATGCCATTCTATTGTACTCCTTCTTAAGCCTGAGAAAGATCCTAAGATTCCTTCAAACTACCATCCAGTTGCTTTGATGAGCTGTCTCTGTAAGATCTTAGAGAGGATTTTTAATGCTTGTCTCATTTGGTTCCTTGAATCAAACAACCTTTGATGACAGTGTTCTACCATGGACCTCTTGAAATGTTAATCAAGGAAGCCTTCCTGAAGCAACAATATCTTGTTTCTGTATTTTTTTGCCCTGAGAAAGCTTATGATACAATGTGTAAGTATGGTATCTTGCGAGACTTCAACTCATACCATTTCCATGGCCACTTACCCACTTTTATTAAGCATTTTTTAATAAACTGGCAATTCCAAGTCCGTGTGGGTTTGACACTTTCCTGTTGTTACCCATAGGAACTTGGAGTCCCTCAGGGCTATGTCTTGTGTATTAGACTTTTCATTATGAAGATTAATGCCGTTAGTGGACAACTCCCCCCCAGTTGCAAATGGTCTTTGTGTTGATGACTGCCACATTTTGTGTCAGTCATTGAGCATGAGGTTCACTAAAGTGGACCACAGCAAACAGTTTTGTTTTTGCATGCAATTGTGCTTCCTGTGATCTCTGAGGCAAAGTTCTTGGAGCTTATCTGTAATCATAAGCTGACCTTTATTCTGCATGTCAAGTGCTTAAGGGTACTGAACATCCTCCATATCCTTTCTTTTACCTCTTAGGTTCTGTCCGTGGATAACATAGCTGTATCTACTGATCAGCCCATCCCACCATAGCTAATTACCATCCCCCAATTTGACCTTTGAGTAAAATGAAGAGGGCAAATTCTTCCAGTTGAAAGTATTACCCTCTAATTGCTGAAGATCAATCAAACCATCTTTCCATTTTCATTTATACAAATGGTTCAAAATCAGGTGACTCTGGGCTCTGCCATAACTTGGTTGTTGCACACAGAATCCCCTCGGCAGTTTCTATGTTCACTGCCAAATTGTACACCATTTCTCTTGCCTTGGATTACATTGAAGCTGTGCAGTACATGAACTGTACTATATATACTGACTCTCAGAGCTCTTTATTGGCTCTGGAATTGCTTCATGTTAGTTCTCACCCTGTTCTTAACAATATTCAAACCAACTGGCCAATACCTTTCTATCATCTATTTTTATCCAGTTTTTATGGATAGCAGGCTACATCTGTATTTGCAGGAACAAGCTTGGTGACTTTGCAACTAAGTCTGTCTGCTCTGGTGCTATCACTGCATTGCCTGTCTTGTAGATGGACTGTGGTCCTGTATTCAGGGCTTAGCTCCATGCCAGTTGTCAGTTGACTTGGTGAACAACATGATAACAAGGTTTTCCAGATCAAATCTTCTATTGCTGTTTGGTTGTCTTGCTTCCATAAGGATCAAAAGGAGAAAGTTGTTCTGGCTAGGCTATGCATTGGTCACAGTTTCTTAACTCGTCATTTTCTTTTACCTGGAACAGATGCACCAGTGTGTGGTCTGTGTGATACTTGGGTCACAATGGCCCACATTTCATGTCATTCCATTTTTACAATTGAGAGAGATGATACCATTTTAAACATATTTTTACCTTGATGTTGGACAGTGTTATTGGTAATGGTGACACTGCCGATCTCAGTTGTGTTTTTAAATTATAAGGGTCAGTGGTCTTTATAACTCTATATAAGATTTTAATTTTAATTTTGAACTATGTCTCATTTTAGCATGTTTGCTTTTTAAATATTTCACTTTGTCATTGGTTGTTTGGTGCAGATAGCCCACTTGCTTTGTGCTGATAAATGCCAAACAACCAACCAACCAGTTACTGCCTTTGCAGGTATTTGTTAATTGAAATGAGGATTATTTTCCAAATGCAGTATCCTTTTATTTATATCTGAATAATTTTAAATTTAAATGGTTAATATATTAACATTTATATATATTTACTTAACTTATACTGTGTTAACTTAAGAACACAATAATGTGACTTTTTTTTCTGATTCAATATTAGTATTATTTGTTTACTTTTCTGGAGATTTCACTTCCAGAAAAGTTTTGGTAGAGAAAATTTTATAAGCCAATAGGCCTAATACTTAGTAGCAATAGAAAACAACAGGTAGATCTGAAATGCTAGTCTATATACTTTTTTTCTTCTTCTGAAATCTGCAGTAGAAAAACTAAGATGAAAATATTTGTAATTTCTAATTACACATAATTGTATTTTATCAAGACTCGTACAAAAATAATAAGTTTTAAATACAGTATAAACAGCTGCAGTAGAGACTGGAATCTTTAAAATGTATTTTGAACTGAAGAGGGATTCATCTGACTGTCCATGGTTCTATACCTTAAGTCTTGAACTGACAAAAAACAACAGACTATTCCTCCCTTGTGAGTGTGTGTCATGTTAGGCTTAATGTTTACTTTTTTTTTTCCACACTCAGTTTATTCATTACGCATGTCAAAATAAGAGGCACATAAGTCAAATTTTGAATCTGTTTTCTCATCCTACAGCCCAGTGAACAAATTTTGGCATTGAACAAAAAGCTTCTTAGTTAATAACTATAAGTTCATAACTTCATGCTCTGTGGCATCATAAATTTTTAAAATTTGATTATCCTTATTTTCATTTTAGATTTGATGTATGCAGTCCAATGATAAATAAAGAACGTCGAAGAATGAAAACTGAATTCAGAGATTTGAAGCCCAAGCTGTCCTGGTTTCAAACATTAACACAGTTCTCTAAATTAACACCTAAAACATATGAAACAGAATCAAAGATTGAAAAAACACCCAAAGTTGTTATGTTAGGACCTGGTTTGGATTCTAAGCAAACAAAATGTATAGCCAGTAAAATACTGGCTGGCAGAAACAACATTTTTGAAGCTATTTCGATGTGTTCTGGTACTAAGCCAGGTTTAGGTAAGTTTCAGTGAGTTGGGCGAATAAACTGTAAATTGTTTCAATTATAATATATGCAAGATATTGCATGTGGGTTATAATAATTCGAATTACGAGTATAATCTTGATGGGAATAACCATTGCAGTTTCATGGAAGAAAAGGATCTTGGTGTAATAAATAAGTCATCCAAATGTAATGTGGTTTTGCTAGTAATAAAAGCGAATAGGTTTTAGGTTATATCTATAGAATTACTGAATACAAGTCTAAAGAGGCTATAATTTAATTGTACAGGTCACTGGTTAGGTCACATTTGGAGCATTTTGTCCAGTCTTGGGCTCCTTATTTTAGGAAGTACATTGAATTGGTGGAAAAGGTACATAGAAATGTTACTAGAATGATGCCTGAGATGAAGTAGATGTCATACCAGGAGAGGTTAAGTTCTACTAAATTGTTTCCTCTTGAAAAAATAAGAGTTAGAGGGAACTGATTGAGATGTTTAAACTAAGGGAATTGATATTGTTGCTGCATTATCTTTTTTCACACTCAACAATGAGAATAGAAAACTAGGATACATGAATATAAATTTTGTCAGAACAGGAATCATCTTCAGCTGAGGTAGGTTTTATTTTTCTAACAGGAAGGTTAATCTTTAGAATGGTTTGCCTTGAGATATTGTGAAGGCAGTAAACCTGAGTTTAAAAGAAAGATTGATAAGTATATGAATGATAAAAGTTGAACTTAAGAATTTTAAAACTTGTTTATTAATAGTTTTAGTTTAGTTTAGGAGGATAGGACAGTCCAGATATGCCAATAAGGTCCCATTTTGTCCCGAAACACATCATCTTAATTTGTACTACAGTATCTGATTATTTTGGATAAATGTAAGATAAAAGTTAGTACCTGAAAAAGCATCATTCTAAAAAAAAAATTATTATCCTGGAATTTTCACAAAATATTAAATAGCTTGGCAATTTTCATGACTTAAGGGGAAAAACATCAAGTCAAAGAGCAAGAGTGCTTTTCAAACCCTTGACCCTCATTTTGAGAGCGAAGCACCCGAGTCATATAATTAATGTAATTTTAACTGAGAGTATGGATAGCAAAAGAAATGTCGTTTCTCGAAGCAACTGATATGAGTAAGCTACATTCATTAATTGAAAAGGATTAAGGAACCACAGTGAAAAAGACATGCTTTTATTAATTCTACAATATAAAATATGATTTTGATTTTATAAATTGTTGAGAACAATGCACAATTGAATACATTGCTTAATGAGCTTAGCTGTATGATTTTATCTTGCCTCTATCTATTATTGTAGAAACTGTTAGCTCTTCATCTCCCTACTTGTATAGTTGTTAATTGTATCAAGGTTTATTATATGCAGGTTCAGGGTTACTAATGAAATGTCAAGGAAAGCGGCTTAACTTTGTTACCCTTTATTCCAACACTTATTCCATACGAGAGAGACATCAGGGGAATTCTCTGGAGCAGAACAAACTTTTTCAAAAGGATGGCACTAATGGTCAGTGGACCTTAGTACCTTCTGTGAAAGAAACAATGGAGGATATTAATGCAATCATATACGTTATTGATGCAAGACAGCGTGTTTGCCAGAGAGAAGGTGAGTTATATTCTTGGCTAACATGCAGTAACTATAGATATAACTTTGCAATTTACAGAAACTCTACTAGTTTTTAACAGTTTTAAAAACTCCCGTAAGTTGTTTTAATTCAAGTAATTGAGAAACATGTTAATGGTCACTACCAAGTACAAGCAGGATTAAAAGTCTGAGCTGTGACTAAAATCACTACTAATGTAGTTTGATGTTGTAGTTTTTAATTTCAAGACCTTTCATTTTAACTATTCTGTGATTGGTAAATGATATCATTGTCAAGACATAACTATTTAATGGAAACTTCTGTGTTTATTATATTTTCATATGTTTTGATAAAAGATTCAGTTCTGCAACTGTCTCATTGCAGAACCATTTGCTGATCTGCATGTGCTTCTCCATGACTTGAGCTCGACCCTGAAGTGTCAAGAAGATATGAGTGATCAAGCATTATACTCTGAATGTTCGGGCCTAACAAACTTTCATCAGAGCCTTCTTCCTCCACTGTTAGTTTTAGCATGTGTGCCAGATGCTACCCATCCACGGATGAGTTGGGAAGACTTGCTGTCGAAGTTAAATCTCTGTAGATATAAAAATCCTTGGCATGTAAGTGTCACTGTTGTTTTCTTTAGCTTTTAAACTGGACAGGTATTGAACTTAGATACAAATTGGTTTTTACATAAAATGTTAATGTCTATGTGGGTTTTATATGTTACAGTTTCTCAGTTTACAATACACATTAATACTGTACAAAGCCACCAAGTGAGTTTACAGTACTGGTGTAGATCTTTCTTAATATTCAGTAAGTACTTCTCTCACACAGATTTAGTCATTTGATTACCTAACTTATAGGTAGCTTGTATTGTTTAAACTTTTTGTATGCAAATAAGCCCCATTTAATATATTTTTATTGATGTTGGAGTGTGAGGTGCATGCGTAGGAAGTACAGCCCAGAACTATAGATTCTACATCTGTTATCTATTACAGTTAAAATATAACAGGCATTTGAAATTTCTTGTTTTTTTACAGATTTCTCACACTGATGTTTCAACCTTGAAGAACATTACAATAGGTCTCGATTGGATGCTTGCCCACATTAGTAAAACATCTACATAGTAATTCTTTAATCCTGTATAATAAAGTAAATGTCATATAAATAAGAAAACCTTTTTAATTACATACAAAATTTAATGTTTTGAAAACTAGTCTCATAATTTTATGTCACATAACTATTGACTTGTATATAGGTTAAATCATCACAATTTTATTTAATAAAAAAGGACAACTACCCATTATCAGTTTGTACTTGTGGTTTAATCACTGAAACAACTTATAAATCTGTACCACTGTTGTGTGCAGTTGGTGATAGGTTTACTCCAAATAGAAAAGCTCATAAGAACAAAACTGTTGCAACTCATTCATTTCTAAATATTGTCACCCATACAATAACAGTTTGAACTATGTATTAGATACACTAACAATGCTTGTCAGTAATGAGGTCTATTTTATCTTTTATAAGATATACTAACAATGCTTGTCAGTATGAGGTCTATTGTATCTTTTAACAATGCAATCTTTATTTTGTCCCTAGATATTTTTTTCAAGAACTAGAAATGTTTATAACAATAGCATTCTAACTGTACTATGTTTGCTCTGTTCATTGCTTGACAAACTTCCACTCAATCCAGAACTCTTCCTGCAGGTATTGGATACAACAAACACAACAATGGTTGGAACATTGTTTGTACATGCCATTTATTACAACATTTGTTATGGTGTGGATGCCTTTTCATAACTGTAATACTATTATTATACTTTTGAAATCCCAAAAGGACAGATTGGGAATACAGTATTAAAAATATAATAGGCTTCATACTTATGACAAGTATAATTAATTATACTCATGCTTTGCCAGCTAGGATAAGGTTTAACATTATAACAGTATGTTTCAGGTTCATGTTAACCAAGCTAGTTCAATTGAAGCACCTGGTTTAAATTATTTGTTGTTTCAGTTCACTATTTAAAGTTCCTAAACTCCAAGAGTCAACTATATCACATCTGAAGATCATTTTGCAAGCAAAACTGTAACTGTGTGTAAATAAGTAAACTATAATTCCACCAGTAACCACCTGGTCATGGTTTAAAGCATGTAAATAAATGGTCAACATCTGTAAACACATATCAGGTATTCGGCAGTACTACCGTGTTTCTCCGATAATAAGACCTGCCCATAAAATAAGACCTCGTGTGATTTTTGGGGATAGTTTTAATATAAGCCCTAGTTAAGAGTGGCAGGAAGAGGAAAGAAATAAAAAAAAATTTATTAATTAGTTTAATAGTTAGTTAATTAGTTTGTTTAAGTATTAATCAGTTAGTTTAATAATAGTTTATTTTAAATGGTTAGTTCAATAGTTTTTAATAATTTTTACTTTGTAACTTCATTTTTTTAACATATCAAAATAAGACATCCCCCGAAAATAAGCCCTGGTGTCATATTTTGGAGTGAAAATTAATATAAGCCCTGTCTTATTTTCGGAGAAACACGGTACCACTCCATAGTACATATACCCTAACCTCACGTTTCATAGCTAACCTATGTAAAGAATCTGTGAAATCAAACTTCACTGATAAAAGAGATGGAAAAGTGCAGTCGAAGCAGATAAGTGTCTCTAAATTATGTGAACCAGTCAAAATTAAGATCACTTATGAAATGAATTTGTGACATGTTCATAGCATAATTATTGGTAAAAAGCAGTGAAATCTAGAGAAACAATACGAAATAAATGTGAGTACAACAAAGAAATTACACCAAAATTTCCATTTTCCTTGGTACTAAACAACTAGTTAAGAAAATAATAATAAACACAGCAACATCAGATATAGGGGGATATTCAGTAAAATTAAAAAGGCAGAAAGAAACAAAGCAAAAGAAATGTTTTAATTCTAACAGGAGAAAAGTTTTTGCGATATGTGATAAGCTGTTAAATTTTTCTTGCCACATATCTGTTTTAAATAGATATCACTCAAATTAAGTATCACATTTCTTTCATCTTGGCAATTCATGGGGTTGCAGGGGTCACAAAAGTTCATTACATGTGTTTTTCCTTTAAAAGAGATCACTGTCGCAATAAATGGTTCTAGTTTCAAACTACAAAAAAAAACAAAAAACATTGAGATAAAACACTCACATATAATTGGATGGTGTAACCATTCAATGTCAGGGCTAAACTTTTATAAATCGTGTCTAAATGGTGCTATCGCTTAAAGTGATGACACAAATTAAAATGTGGTCTATTGTGGCTTGAGTATCAAAACTGCCATAGATTAGTAGATCAGTCCCAGCTGAAAGAAAAAGTTAAAATATTGTGAACAATGTGTGGATGACTTCCTCCTTAAGGAAACAAGACAGCCAAAGAACAATAGAAAGCTTGATCTGGAAAAGTTTATGACGTTCACTCAAAGTCGAATGACAATTGGTTTGAAGTTGAGCCTTTAACACAGGACCATAGTCCACATATTAAATAGGCATGGCACCAGAGCAGATGGATTTAGCTGCTACATCAGAAAGATTGTTCCTGCAAATAATGACTGTTTGTAATGGTCCACTTCACAAAGTGATTGAGGGCAGCCTCTCAATAAACCTCATGCTCAACAACTGACACGAGATGTGAAAATTATTGATATAGAACTAATTTGCAATACCAGGAGAAAGTTGTGCAATGAGAGCATTGCTCTTGATACTGAAGACAAAGCCTTGAGGGACTCCAAGTTCTTGTAGAAAAGAACTGGAAATATCAAACCCATGTGGACTTTGAATCACCTGTTGAGTAAAAAATTATGAATAAAAATGGGCAAATGACCATGCAACCCATATGAATGGCAGATCCATAAATACTGTATCTACAATTAGTATCATAAGCCTTCTCAAGATCTGAGAAGATTTTCGCTATCAGTGTTTCAAGTCTAATCAGGTGGTTCATGGTAGAGTACTGTCAACAGAACCCAAACTAGGTGGGTGAGGAAGTTGTTTGATTTGAGGAACCTGACAAGACAAGCATTAAAAATCCTAAAGAAGCAATGGGTTAATTGAAGGGAATCTTGGAATTCTTCTCAGGCTTTGAAAAAGGTAGGGCATATGCCTTGTCCCAAACATCAGGAGAAACGTTTTCCTGCCAGATCCAGTTGAAAACAACCCAAAAAAGAGAAAGATGGTGCAGCATGCCATAGTGAACATCATCAGATCTATTTTATGTGCTGTTAGATGATTGAAGAGCAAACTTGAATTTGACCAATGTAAAGGGGAGCTTATGGTCATAGAGATGATTAGCATGAAAGGAAAGAAGCAATCACTGTGCCAGAGACTTGAAGGTCAAGAAAGCAGGAGAAGACAGGAGTACTGGAAAGTTAGCAGACTTCTCAATAAGAGTATTGGTGATGCTCTGTACATCAGCAATTTCCTGCTCATTAAAGAGCGAGATGGAAAGAAAATGGAAAGCATGCTTCCCAAAGATCTTCCAAATCTCATCACATATGACTTTGGAACTAGTGATAGAAGAGATGCTAATTATAAACTTAATCCAAGATTCCTTTGGTCTTTCATGTCTGACCTGTATAGAATGGGTATGGAATTGCTGGAAAGCAATATGGTTTTAGAGAATAGGATACTTGAAAAAGGTGTCCCAGTTCTTATATGCCTGCTGGGAGACTGGAAACCACCACATTTAAGGTACTGTGGGAAATATGTCAAGAATGAAAAGCTGCTAGAACAAGGCAATCAGTTACTGCTTCCAACTACAGGAATACAAGGTCAAAGTGGTGTTTTGGGGTTGGACCCCTAACAACCAGGATCCTTTTCTCCTATTCATGGGTCCACACACACACTGCAAACAGGATGGATGTTCAGATCCCACAGGAGGTATGAAAAAAACAAATTACAACAACATAACCCTTCCTGGGTGATTCCCTCACCACATACAGGAATCCACCTCAAGGGGGTGCCTGGAGAATCAGAACCTTGAAAAGTTTAGCAGATTTTCATACATATACAAACTTACCAAGATTCTGCTAAAGTATTTGGGTGAGATATACACTTTGTCAAATGCATTCACTTTGTTTCACACACTGGAAAGGATAGAGCAAGTTGATGAAAGAGATAGAACTTTCTCCAGTTAACACACACACACACCGTAAGTTCTTATTCAAGTGTTTTCAACTTGGTTTTGATTATGTTGTGTGTTCTTTAATAAACAGTAATAGATTTCACCATGTTTCCAGCCTCTCTTTTAATTAAGGTTAGCTCACAAGCAGAGAAAATTCACTACTCAAAAATGATAATAACAAACATTCCTTTTCTTGTAGGTAACTAACAGAAGTCAGGAAAAACTGAGCACCATTCCTTGCATTTACGTGAAGAACAGTAAACTAAAGAAAAGACCTCAAAATAGCTGCAAATATGTTGGAAAAGCAGCTCACTGGTATTACCTTCAATAATGTCTTCTGTTTTAACAAATATAAACGAGGTTACACAAATTATACAGTACACAACAGATTTGTAACACACTTCATCTGTTGCTCTATTTGTAGATGTGATCATTTAGTTCTAAATGCTTGATTATAAAGCTAAGACTTATTCAGAATTTTTATCAATGAAAAATTGATGAGTAAAAAGTTAATGTCTGAGTGTTTGGGAATGCAGCAGTATTATGTTTCAGATATTTTTATGCTCAGAAAGACTGCAGTTTTTTTGGGAAGCTCAAACAAATTAACCACAAATTTTTACCTAAATTTTTTTAAACATTTAGATTCTGAATACACAATAATTTTTTAATATTTTTGTCTACTACCACAAATTTTACAAAAAAAATATTCCAACCAAAAACTTTTGAAATCTTCAAATTTGCTAAATATATTGTGAGTTGGACCCTTCTCTCTCTATTAAATCTTTACTAGAGCACTGCCCTGGTCCTGCAAGGGATTTAGCTGGGCCCCTTAACCTCCCATAGAATAACAAAGCTTTTTTCTTCTTATTATTATTATATACAAGAACGTTTTACAGGGAAACTATGCACCATGGTAATAGTGGGTACAAGAATGTCTCAATGATGAATTTGTTTTTAAAAGAAGGTATAACCCATTAAAATAAAAATTGAAATGTACAATCTTTTTTCCTTCTGAGAGAAATTTAAGCCATTTTGGTGAAAAAAACAACAACAACAAAGTTGCATTTTTAATTCTGCAACTTGACCAGAATAAAACCTGAGCACTCAAACTTCAAGTTTTTCAAATACTGCACAAACCACGAATCCATAAGTTAACTGTGTGTTACAAGAAGGACAACATCTTGTTTGGTCACTGCAAATTATTTATAAACAAGTACTGTATGATGTTTATTCACAGTGTAACTGTTGCATTCCATTTTTACTCTATAACAAGAGAGACAGAGAGAGTATATGAAAAATTCAGTGTAATTTATTACTTTACACGACTTTCAGATAAAACAAAAACTGTTTTTTTTATGATGTAAAAATTAATGCACACAGTTTTAAGATCTGATAGATAAATACAGCTTTCCCTTTATTGTTTGTTTCTCTGGATTCAACCGTTTTAGGATCTGGGCTATGGTTGTAACCAGCTGGTTACTAGTAAGCCCTGTCTTTTTACTCTTGAATTTTTGGAGAAGTTCTGTTGTGGTCATTGGCTTTCTCATTAGATATCTTCTCACGGCATCTTCAGTAATCCCCTCAGAGCTGCAGTATGCAAAAAGTAATAAATTAAATGAGCATCCTAAAAAATAAATTATTTAAAACATGTTGATAATTTGCTCTTAACTTCTCTCAAGCTAATAACTCTGTTTTTACTAAAACAAAAATATGTATAAACTTACAATAGTTACCTATCCATAAAAAATGTTAAAACTTAAAGACTATTGACATCCAAGTTGCTTCTTTTATCTGGATGGATTAATACACTTCTACATTTACCTTGATGAACTAGAGCCATCCAACTTGTGTCTTTTAGCTGATGTACCCCCTGGGTTACCAGCTCGTCTCTTCTGAGCAGATTTTGAAGCTAAAATGTTTAGAAAGGAAAGAACAATTTATTTGATTTCTTATGTTGTGACTGTGATTAGGGACACACATGACACAAAGTTTGAAAATCAAACTTCTAGGTTCCATTTTAAAGGAAATTCACCCAGTATATAAATATACAAGTTGTATACCATACTTCAGTATTATGTAGGAGAGAAAAATAAACTAGTTGCCTCACATCCAGCCACTACACGATGTCTAGACTGTCTTGTAAGGTTTATAGTGTGAATTTATTATTGTATACTTTGTATGACTCAAACCATGACTATGATCTTTGTACCTTTAGATAAATACTGTTAGAATTTATATTTTCGGTAATTCTTAACAGTGCACATGTATTTCAGGTATACTTCAGGTGAAAGTTAACACATCTTTACTAAAACCAATATTAACATCTTCACTCTGTCTACTGTTAAAATATCTTAATTAAGTCTATTCTTATTACAATTACTCATTTTTCATTAAATTTTCTACATAATAACTTGAATAAATCATTGACATGTGCTAAAGCCTACAGTATTTTGCTGTTTATTTAGAAAAAAAAAAAGTAAAAATACTTTCACATTTGTATACTTATGATCTGTACAGCAAACTGGGAATGAATTATAAATATAATCTAGTAATCACGTTCATAAGATACAATTACCTGTAATCTTAAAAAAAACATACCTTCCTAACTGTAATGTAAACTAATATTATGCCAACTGTAAACTTCCTAAAACACACATTCCTATTGCAATAATACACTAATATATGTAGTTAAGAGCTTCTGTCTTCAACAAACTTAGTTTCATAAACACTTCCTTACAGTATTTAACTGTATCGGATGTTGGGGTATTGGCTCTGCTGCTACTGGTGCTGTCTGATCCATTATGTCTGGACTTCTGCAAACACATGAAAAATAGATCTTGAAATGAGATACACTAGAAATAAAAGCACTCTAAAACACACATCCATATTATGAGATTCAAGTTAAGGCACAATCACTGTAGAAAAATGTGTGAAGCAAAATTCATTGGCATTATAAACTAAAAAATGAAACATAAAATGGAAGACACTGATGTGATGAAATCACCTCGACTTTGATCCACACACTGTTGGAAAAGGTTTATTAAATTACCATATTGTACAGAATTATCATCACAACCTCATAAAATACCCTAGCATTTTCACCCATAAAATACTTAAAACCTCTGCAAACAGATATCATTTTTCTGAACATGTTGTAAGGTTTTAGGGAGTTACTTTGCACATTTCATTAAACTACTTTTTTATGTTATACCAATAATTACACCTTAAAATTTTAGCTAACAATCAATATTTTAAATTCTTAAGTTTATAAGACAACATTAAAAAAAAATCTGTTTTAGACACACACACAAAATCATTTCCCAAGAATCTCAAAGGTGCCACTTTCAATGAATGTTTATCACAAAAACTTCTCTTCAGACGTTGGGTTATTATCTGTAATTGTAGTTTTGTATTCACTCTAGGAGTTTTTTGAAAATGGAATGTGTTTATTCTGAAACAATCATTAAAGATGTTATTTGTCACTTCTGTGATTCTCCTGTTCACCACTGAACAAAAATTACTTTATTAACAATGAACTGTGGTTAACACATCAAACAAATGCCTCCTGTGCACACGTTTAACAAAAAAATTGCTCAAAATGGAACCTGTTTGTATCACAAATGGCTTTCTTTTACAAAAAAACAACGGAAAAGTGTAGGAAATTACCCATACAGTTATGAACTATTGACCTTGCACACATTTACCTCTTTCTGTTTAATGATGATTATTTTTTTATGATATCCCATTTTCAACCATCAACTCAACACATAAATTCTTTTAATGGTCATATCATTAAAGGATAATCTCAAAGTAATCTTTTCCCAACATTTCATGTATTTCATCAAGGCTGCAGCTAAATAATATTTCCCTAAAGACTTGTGCTTTACTCCTTGTTGTTATCATAATATCACCAGAAGCATAATCACTATTGGCTCAAACCTTATACTCTACATAAACAATATAATTAGAAACATGACACATGTAAATTAATGTTTTCTGGTTTGTTGTTGTTTGGTTGTTTTTTGGAAATTCGCACAAAGCTACTCGAGGGCTATCTGTGCTAGCCGTCCCTAATTTTGCAGTGTAAGACTAGAGGGAAGGCAGCTAGTCATCACCACCCACCGTCAACTCTTGGGCTACTCTTTTACCAACGAATAGTGGGATTGACCGTCACATTATACACCCCCACGGCTGGGAGGGCGAGCATGTTTAGTGCGATGTGGGCGCGAACCCGCGACCCTCGGATTACGAGTGCACGCCTTAACGCGCTCGGCCATGCCAGGCCTTTCTGGTTTGACATCATACCTGCATGAACATTGCTGAATGAAACTTGGAATCATCAAAATCTGAGTCAGAGGAGTCTGGGCTTGATTCTCCGGAAGACTGAACTAAAATAAAAAATATTCATGCTGAAATTTTTGTTGGCATTAGAAAGAACTCAAACCAGTATCTCATGAAACTGACATTTAAAATTAAGGTAAGTTGTATAAAATAAACAGAATCATATAACAATGTAAAACTGACATTTAGATATGAGTCATGTAAACTAAACCATACAATCATGTGAAATTGACATTTAAAGTTGAGATAGGTTGTATAAAAGAAACAAAATCATATAACCATGTAAAGCTGATATTTACCTCTGAGTAGTGTAAACTAAACAAAATCACATAACCATGTAAAACTGCCATTTAAACCTAATGTAAATCATATAACCTTTGTCCTCTTTAACTTTTTTCTTGTTCTCAGGTTCTGGTACTGGTTCTTCTTGGGTTCCTTCTTTTCCTTCCTCTCCTTCTTTTTCCTCTTCTTCTTCGTCGTCAGACATTTCCAACTGTCGAAGAGCATCTTCATCTTCAACTCCCTTTAATTCCTGAGTGGCTTTTACATCTGTTTCAAAATCAGCTTCTGAGCTATAGAGCCAAAAGAAATGTTTAAAAATCTATCAATTTTTTTCCTAATGTCTTACAACAAAATAAACAACTGTAGCTTTTCCAAATAATTAAAATATTCTGTAACCAGTGCTATGGTTACATATGGTTATATGCTTATAGTTACATAAGCATATAAATATAGCTTTACAGATAAACAATAGACAGTACTTTGATGAGTTAGTAAATACAGCTTTAAATATAAACAATAAACAGTTCCATGAAAAGTTGGTAAATGAAGCTTTAAATATAAACAATAAACAGTACCATAATGAGTTGATAAATATAGCTTTAGATATAAACAATAAACAGTACCTTGATGAGTTGGTTATGTAATCAACTTCTCGATCATCAAAATCTCCTTCATCACTTTCCTCTTTAGCTTCTTCTTCAGAGTCTTCGTCTTCTTTCTTTTTCTTCTTTTTCTTTTGTTCTTTTTTTTTATTCTTCTTTTTTGAATTTTCAGTATCGCTTGCTTTTGTTTCATCATCATCTTCTTCATCTCCAGATCCTAAATCAGAATCATTCACCCAGTCATCCATGTCAGAAATTTTCTGTTAGATAAAAGAAAAGACATTGGAAACTCAAAAGTATAGTAAATATACATACTCCATGATGACAAAAAAACCCACTTGTGGAGAAAATTCTATATATAAAAACAGCTGGTATGGGAAGAGAAAGAACTATGTAGAAAACAAAAACAACAAAAAACTACCAACCGAAAGAAGATAACTTCGACAATTCTATTGACATCCAACAGCCAAACTTCCATGGAAAATTTAAAAATTATTTTACAGAAACACCTAAATACATCTTAAAGGATTTTTTTCAAAATCTTTTCTCACAAAAACCATCAACATAATTTCACAAAACCGAGAACTAAAAAACAACCTTACAAAAAGAGACATTAACTCCATTAAAAACCTAAAACACAACAAAAACAATAAAATTCTAAAAGCAGATAAAGGAAATGCTAGTCATAATGAACATGAATGAATACAACCAAAAAATGAAAAACATTCTATCAGACACAAACAAATTTAAACTAATACACACAAATCCAACAAAGACACATGAAATGCAACTGAACAAAATACTATTAAAAATGAAAAAAGCCAACACAATTTCAAAAACACTTTATCCCTACCTAAGCAAGATTGACTCTCACACACCACAAACATATGGCATCCTCAAACCTCATAAACTAAATGGTTCATTACGACCAATAATGTCTACATATGAATCTTTTAATTACAATCTTGGTATATACATAGCATGGGCATTCTCCAAATATGTAACATCAGCCAGCTCATTCATCAAAAACTCTTTTAATTTTAAGTCTAACCTTAATCAACTCAATCATAAAGCCTAAATGGTCAGTTTTGATATCATATCCCTCTTTACAGAAGTCCCAACCACTGAAGCCTGTAAGACAGCCTTAGAACTCTATATCCAAGACACTTACCCATCAATAGACATTCCCAGCAACCAACTAGCAACCCTCATAGAATTCACCACAATAAAGACAAACTTCATGTTCAACAACCACAACTATACACAAACAAATGGTCTAAGCATGGGCAATCCAGTAAGTATACCAGTTTTAGCCAACATTATTATGACAGAAGATGAAACACAAGCAATTAACACAGCATTACATGCACCATTATACTGTACATGACATGGTTGTGGGATTCACATCTACAGAAAACACACTTAATTTTTTCAATCACATTAACTCTATACATACCGACATTAACTTCACAGGTGAACAGGAAGAAAGCAATTAAATATCATTTCTTAACCTCAAAAGTACAAGAACCAATACACAATTTAAAACAGGAATCCATCCAAATATTACCCATACTGGACTATAGATTCATTGGGACTCAGCACATGAAACAAAACAAAAACTCAGCATACTAAGAAACCAAATAAAAAGAGCCATAAAACTATGTTCATCAAATAAAATTAATGATGAATTAGACAAAATAAAACAATACTTCATCAACATCAACAAATTTCCTCCACAAATTGTAGAAAACATTATATGCACACACCTAGACAAAAAGCAAAATCAACCAACAAAAGTAAATATACCCCATGATTTAGAAAATCCTGAAACCATATACTGCTGCATACCATATATTCTCGACATCAGCAGACAAATGACCAACATTTGGCAAAAACTAGTAACAAAATATGACATTCCAGTTAATACCAAGTTTATTCAAAAACCAGACACAAAACTAAGGTTTATACTATGTAAAAACTACACTGACAAACACAACACCAACATTATTTATAAAATACAATGTGATAACTGCCATGACTTTTATAGTGGAGGAACAAGTAGAAAAATGGGAACCAGATTCAAAGGACACAAAATTCACCTTCACACGTTTTCAAACACTGCAAGTCAAATAAACACAACATAACCATAGAAAAAACCCAAATACTAAATAAAGAAATAAATATAAACAAATGCAAAATTATAGAAGCCCTACTTATACAGCAACTTAAGCCAAAAATAAACCAATACAAAGGAACACCTTTATATCTATATTAATAAATATAATCCAACATCTAAACATGCCTTCTACATTCCTACACTCATTTACACAACCGCCTTCAAACATCAGCCAGTTACCTCTTTCTTTCTTTGTGAACCTGACGATGACTGAAGAAGGTTAAAACATTGTTTGCTCCTATACAAAATGCTTTCTTTATCCATATCAGCTGTTTTTACAAATATAAATATACACACTGACAATCAATGCCAAACTGTAAATAGAGAATGTACTAATCGACTACTTTTATAACCAGATGAACATATACTTTAAAATTTGTTATCCTAAGACTAAAGGTTTGTGTCCATCAAAACCAATTCATAACACACATTTAGTGTCAAAACTAAATTTGTTTTTACAGATTACAGTTTATCAATAATATTTACACACTACAATCTTAATAGTCACTCACAAAATCATTTTTGCCTTTTGCTTTTGTCTGAGTTTTTTTTTCGCCTTCTTCCTTGTCATCATCATCTTCGTTTTTGTTTCGCTTCTTCATGAGATTAAAATAGTTTAAGATTTTGTTTCGTCTAAAGGAAGAATCAGATGTGTATATTTAGACTGAGTAAAATTACTTGTGTGAGTTGACACTTTATTAAGTTACAATGCAAGCATTTTTATTTCAAGATCGAACTGTTCACGTTTGTCCAACAGTAAAGTACAATATTATAGGTTTTATTTATTTATTTTATAAATAGTATGTAGGCAATCCAGTCAATGAGCTAGTAACTGTTTCTTTCTTTTTTTTTCATCATGAAGCAAAGAGAAATTTCTCACTATCTGTTAAATGATTTCTATATTTTTTCTATTTTATTCTTCAACAAATACACAAACTTCTGTTATTTAATACAGTTCCACAAGAAGTGGTGATATTTTCAACTTGAATAACACCTTACATGGCACATGGACTAAACTGGCACATCAAAGTCCCTATCCCTAATCCAGAATTGCTGACTAGAGATAGGTCAGCCGGTCACCAGCAGCTGCTGCCTATCTACACAGTTTTAATGAATAACAGAACTATCAATGTTAAAATGCCACAACAGCTGAAAGCATGAAGTGTACTTAGGTGTATGTCACGGCTTGAGCTGCAGCTTGATGTGCTGACCACTAGTCTTGCCCAGTCCTTGTCCATTTGATAAAGTGGTCCAAATACAACACACCTACACTCAAACTGTTGCTATTAAGTTTTAAATAAAAGAAAAATGTTAAGCTCTCCAGATTCACCTGAAATAATAATTTGTCTATGTTAAACAACTAAGTAAAAAAGAACGACCTAAATGAAATAATCTTTGACCTTCTATAGAGAAGCAGTATAACACTCTCAGTGTGAAGACTTTTTTATTTTTGATATTCAGAATAGAACATTACATGGTTCTTTTTCCGGAACACATACTTATAGTATCATTTCACATATGGCACGTGTATGGCAAAAAACATAAAAACTATTACTGTTTTTAACCAGTATCAAGTTCAAATTTTCAAAAGGGTGTCAATAGCTATGAAATCACAATTTATTTAAAGTTTATTTTGGGATTTAAATGATGTAAAAGCCATTGTTTCAATACACACACAAATATATATTTATGCATATGTACTGATTAAATACACTGTATCTTCAGCTACATAACAATAATTTCCTTTAAACAGTTAGCTGCTTTCTCACCATCTAATGTAAACTGACACTTGATCCATCAAGGACAGTTTGTTAATGGTCACATGTGAAAAACTTGGAAAGATTGTGATACTTTTCTTGGCAGTTTCCTCACAACTAAAGCTTTGAACCATGGGTGGAAATACAAAATTGTGTTATGATACCAGGTTGTAAGACTGTGCTATCACAATGTTGTTACATTGTGTTGTGACATTATGTTGCTGCTGTTTAAAAGTAACAACAAAAGACAGTGCACTTGTACAGGGTGGTCGCTAGAAAAGCGGAAAATTTGAGGGTCAGATGAGATCATGAATAAAATGCGTGCTTACTCATTTCTATTTTGATTTCTTTACATCATGAATAAAATGCATGATTTTAATAATTTTGAGCATCTATGAGTGTAATATAACATATGCCTTTAAAAAACTTTGTAAAAGTTATTCTTTGTAAAAATAAATAGCTGTTTGACAAATTTTCTGCTTTTCTAGTGACCACCCTGTATAATGTTTTCAATGTAAACTTATGCCAAAATGGTTGTTTGTGTTCATACAGCAATGTGAGACAACAAAAACAATAAAAGAACAATTAATTTCATCTCATGTACTTTTACTGACCTGTTAAACTCTTCCTCAGCCTCTTCCGCACTCAGAGGTTTATAACGTTGGATGGGAGTAAAATTGTACCATTCCTGGATAGGAAAAGCTTCAAAGGCACCATCTGGAGCTTGAGTGAAGACATAGTACGATGCATTTTCAGTCACTCCTCCTTCACGAATCCCTTTAAATCTAAAAGACAAGCAGCACCTATAGAATCTTTTATGGCTACAGTGATTTGCATATTAGAAACTACCTGAAAAATCTCAAAATAAGGAATATGAATAATGTACATACATTTTGGAAACAATACAATGCTTTCTCCTGATTTCTTACGATTGAACACCTACTGGAAACTATCAGGTCAGTAAGATTAATCTACCTACTTATATCAAAGCATTTTGTGATAAACAACTGTGTGTAAGTCTTCATATAACTGCCAAATTATCTTTAGATCTGATATCCAAACATCATCTCCACATCTTCTACACAGGTCGAGGGTGTGTATCACATAGTTACCACCAATGCAAGTGGTAGTGTAAAGTAACATATTCAACTGTAATAAGCACTTTTAATGGTCAACAAAAGGTAGGATAGAACAGCTTATAAATGGCTACAAATATCTCCATTGGATGGGTTAGCAAGGCAAATAAGTCTATTTTTTGCTGACTTACTTTTTGCCTCCTTTTCCTCCAACTTTCAACATCCATGGTTGGTCGTCTGGGTTGTATTTCTTTGAAATTATACCATATTTTTTTCTCCTTGCTTCTTCCCTTTGATCCCTGCCAAACTCACTTCCTGCTCCATATTTAGGCATCTCCTCATCCGCTTTAAACTCCTTAATATTGTTTTCTCTTTCCATCTTTGCCTGGATCCAAACATTTTGATCAGATTTTAGGTCTTATATTAAAAAAATCCATAGCTAAATCATAATCATGCTGCAACAAACTGGTAGGTAAAAAAACAGGCCTAAAGTAGAGGTTGGTGTTTAAAATTTGTTGAAGTAAAACTAGTATAAAATAAGGTTACTCGAACAAAACTTTACTACTACATCAACCAAAACTAGAAACCTGGATCCAGTAAAACTCTGAAAAGAACTGTATATTTATCACAGTTGCAGCTCCTAACTGCTGGCCTACAGACCTGTTGATATCAGTTTGTGAAAACACCCAATATGAAAGAAAACAACACAAAATGAGCAGGAAGTTAATTGTATGATAATGGTAATTATAACCTTTTGAACAAATATTTACAACCAGATATACTCCACATCTATAAATCATCTACTGTATAAGCCAGCCATTTATATTTTTAATGATGTGTAAGTTTTTTTTACCAAGATGTTACAAATGTTCTGGAGCTACTGTATTTGTGAGTTTTAGTATTTTTATGGTTGACCAAAATGTGTTAAAAAAAAAAGAAGAATATTTTGGCAAAGTAAAATGCATTAAAATAAAACCGTTGGAATAATTTGGTCACCAAAAGGTTTCTCTTTGAAAACCCTTAAAAAACAAAAGTTTACAATAGAAACAAGAGCTAGTATGAATAAAACTGAGCAATAAGAACAGAAATGTTTTTAAGAGCATTGAGTGAAATGTTAATTAATAATTGAAAAATGCATTTTTTTATTTTTATTATTTTTATTTATAAACTAGGCACTGAGTATGAATTGTATTTTTATATAAAACTGGGCACTGTGTATGAACTTTATTTAGGTGTAAAATTGAGCACTGAATAAAAAGTGTGGGGAAAAAAAAGCACTGAGTAACAGGCGTACTGGGAAAGAACAATCAGAATTCAGTTAACAAATCATAGCTGGACAGTTAACAATATTATACAAACACCAACTGGTGCTACGTAAAACAACCAACCAATCAAAATTTACGTTTTCAATTATTCTAACTATCCAAGTAACCAAAATACTTCCATTATGATTTCTCATTATTTTCAATTAATTCATAATTGCCTAGTGTAACTCATTTCACATCAGCATGGTCAATTTGACAAACAGTGTAACCTTCAAACTACGTATACTATAATTCTAAATGTACTAAGTGTATCTCCACGAAATTTGGCAAGCTTTCAGTAAACACTGACAGTATATTGTACACAAAAAACAAAACCAATAAAGTATTTGCACTAAATATTTGTCTCTGAATTTACAGTCATTAACAGGTAAGTCTGAGCAAAATATGATTTCCATGTTTACATATTTGCATGATCTCTAGAACCTTCTAAATGAATATCAAAAGGTTTTTACTGTAAACCTTTTTTTACTTTTACTTCCTCTTTCATAACATTAATTCCAGCAAAATCAATATACAGCAAAAGAAGTGTTGAAATATATTAAATAAATCAATAATTTTTTTATAAGATAGTGAAAAATTCTTAATTATTTGTTCTGAAAACTCAGCTCCTAACATTTCCATATTTGCTTTTTTTTAACTCATGGTTTTATTGCTGTCATTTGGGCCTGTTATTGCAAATGAAAATAAAAACCCATAGCTGGAGCCTATTAAATGTTTTCACAGAGTTAATGTTTATCTATATCACAGACTCATATTCCCTATTCACTGTGCTTATGATATTTTAAACAAATTATGTTATAATTATTTTGTTACCGAAACTAAAAAATTTCTACTTCATACCTTTTAGTTACTTTTGTTAAAAAATAGAGAACAATAAATAAAATACGTATATAAAACAAGGATTTAGTACTGACACATGAGACACTTTTTGCACTGAAGTATCTTTTGTTGTTTCTCATAAACTTGGTACACCAAAAAATGATTTAGTTTATAAATACACATTTAATAACACGCAAAATACATCAGTCATCACAATAAAATGTTTTAAAAGCTACTTTAATTTATCCAGTTTATTAGATGTGTTCACACAATTCTCCTTGGCTAATGTCTTTTGCCAACAAAAGTAAACAGCGACACTAAGATTTATATGGAGGATCTGTGATTTCTACTGGTTATCAACATATCCATTAGCTACATAGGGCTGATTAGTAAATAATCACAAATATTGTACAGTGGAGGGACTTCTTTGGTGGGTTTGACAAACTTATTAGTATCTATAAGTTGTATAATTAAATTCTATTTAAGTTTAAGATATGTGCAAAAGAACTAGGCCAAAATGGATAATGTTAGTTGATTAGTGTTTCTGATTATTACTACATTTTGGATTATTTCAAATATTTTCACGTCAGAACAACCGATCATTTGAATATAACAGATTAATGACCCCCAGTAATTAGTCAATTAGCAAATTTCACTGATCACTCATCTGTGCCAGAGAGCACAAATACTCCAAATTTATTATTAAGAGCAACATGCCATAAAAATACCACCTGCAATACAGGTTACAAGTACAGACATTTTATCAAGTTTGTTTTTATTACTCAAGTCCTACCACATAGATTAAAAGTGCAGGAATTTTATCATGTTTGTTTCTGTAAATTGATAAACCATCACAAATAAGTCATCTCCTTATCTAGTCTTTACCAAAATATTAACAGTTTTAATGTTACAATATTCAGAACCCCACGAAAGGTTGGGAATTTCATTCACAAACAGTCCACACAAAGGTTTTAACCATGTTAATAGGGTTCACAGTATTGAGAAGAGAAAGTAATTCAACAAATCCCACATTAGTTGACCTGACTTACATGTGTCCATGTTGAAACGTCCACTTGTAAAGACGAGTTGAACTTCATCACACTGTATCTCTTCTTTCTTTTTCTAAATTAAACAAATTGTACATCAAGAGTAATGTTGAAAATATGTTATAAAACTAGTTTCCTGGATATCACTTAATAATGTTACTGGATCAGAGAAACAGAAATATTCAACATTATAAAATGTAAACGAAAATAACATTTTGGCTTTCTAAATCTTTTTTGTTGAATTATTCTGTCTACACTACTTCAAAGTGTGATACTCTCATAATATGATCTCACTACTTCAAAGTGTGATACTCTCGTAATATGATCTCACTACTTCAAAGTGTGATACTCTCATAATATGGTCTCACTACTTCAAAGTGTGATACTCTCGTAATATGATCTCACTACTTCAAAGTGTGATACTCTCGTAATATGATCTCACTACTTCAAAGTGTGATACTCTAGTAATATGATCTCACTACTTCAAAGTGTGATACTCTAGTAATATGATCTCACTACTTCAAAGTGTGATACTCTCGTAATATGATCTCACTAATTCAAAGTGTGATAAAGAAGAAAACAATATTTTGACATTCTTAAGTTATCTTCAGATACATTTTTATTTCAAGTGGGTTTCTTGTCATCATGAAAGAGCTCAATTTTGTACCAAAGAGTTTTGACAACTATGAATCTTCTAATTCACAAAGCAAGCAAGCTGAGCACCACATACACTTATTTCAAACAAACACTTGTTGATTTACAACTGGAACAAAAAACTACAACACTTTAAAAGAATCTTTACCCCTAACAGTATTTCATATTTCAACAATTTAATAATTCAGAAGTAACATAAAGTAAAAGTCAAAGTTTGGGGTGATTAATTATACTGGTTATAATACTACAAACACTTTCTTTGGTTTCCAATTTTGAGGGTTTTTTTCATAAAGAAAAATGATTAGTTAACAGAAAGAGAAAAATTAAAATGATAAAAACGGTGTACGTGTTTACTGTTTCATCAAGTACACTTCCTTGTTTTCATGTAATTATAAATAATACTGCAAGTGAGAGAGAAAACAAAAACGACTTACTGTGGCACACGAACAATAAATTCTTGCACTACTTGTGGTGACGAGTTTGCCTGTGAAACAAATAATTAAAGAAAAAACATCAAACAAGTGTAAATTTGAAACCAAGAACAGCAATGGCCCAAGAAAGGTGTTGGATCCTGTACAAATTTGAGAATACAGGACTGAATATAGGAAAACTAATGAACAATTCTGAGGTCATGAATAACCTCCTAAGCAATATAACAACATAACTATAAAAAAGTTTCAAAATAAAATACCTCATAACATATATGATTCATTATTTTATTCAATATATATATATATATCCAAAGATTACAAACCAAAGCCTGGTGGACATCATGATACACCAAGAAACACAGACAACATGATTTCCAAGTATTTTTTGTTGCCATTTTTTTCTGAGTCAGTATACAATTTATAAAAGCTGTTATACATTGTTGTCTGCTGTATGGAATACCACCAGTCCTTAATCTACTGATTAATAGTTTTTATCTTTCCAGTTCAATAGAACTTTAAGAACTGAGGCTTCTCTGTTAATAAACAAACACTGCTTAGCTATATTCTTCAAACAACAGCAACAGTAGCTAAAATCAACAAAGCCAAACATGAATCAAATATGAATTATATTGTTTAACTGTACAACATCTAAAAGTACTAGGCTTTGTGTAGCTGCCCCTGCAGCATCTGCCTCAGGCCTTCGTTGATCAAGAGACAAGAAACCCACTGTAGCTAAAATGAAATGTTAACTATTATATCTCAGGCCAGAAGCACACTAGTTATCTTGTTAAGTATTGTATCTAAGATGAGAAATACACTGTACTCTAACATTAACTATTGTATCTCAGATAAACAATCACTGTGATATCATGTAATATCAACTACTGTATTTCAAAACTTCTATGGTGTACCATGTATAAATAATGTAGCAGCTTGTAAATACACTATCAATACACTGTTTATACACAATCCATGTAATATAAACTTATGTTGAATAAGACACAGGGTTTGAATAAATTAATTCAATACAGTTATTAGATACCCAGCAGCTGGCTCAAATATGACCTTCCAAGTGTTAAAAATTAGCAGTCTCAATTTTTGAATATTGAAAATATTTAACACGAGAAGAATAAGAAAAAAATTAATAAATAATAATACCAAAAATATTATATCAGCACAAGTTATATAAAGAATGACAGCAGAAGATTATGGACATTCATAGTCATGAAATTATGGAATGTTAGGTGTCTAATGTCTTGAGCACTATTCTTAGCTACTTGTAACATGCACACTCTATTATTCTTATGCTAGTTTTAACATTAAAATGTATACAGTATCTCTTGCATTTATTTCACTTAACTAACAATTACAACTGAAATAAAGTACAGTTGATGTTATTATGAAAAACATAAAATATTTCATACTCGTATAAACAAGTATGAAATGCACATTAATGCTCATTGGCAATAGAAATGATGTAAATTTAAAAGAAATACGTTAATTTTTAAAATATAACTAAAAAGACACCACTTTACAAATCACATTTGTCTTTAGAAGTTCATAAATAAATCTACTTAAAACATGGAACCTAAGGTTAACAAATTCAAACTTTTTAATTACTACTTTTAATCTACATCTTTATATTACATATTATTAAAAATAACATTTTTTTTAGAACTACTCAATCGTCTTTAGATACATCTGAATATTTCAAGCTTACAATAGAAGTATTTTTCTTGGCTGTCACAGTGACCAGCAGGTATTCTAGCGTGAATTTTTTCTACAAATATTATCCTTAATTCTATTTTTACTTCCACTTATTAATTTCATTTTCTAATTCTTTTTAAGTTTATATTTAAGTAATTTGGTATAAAGCTGGTAATAGTTAATACTTTAACTTTTTAATTTTAGTTAAGCTTACCTGTTGAGGTGTACTTGCGGAAGATGCAGACATGTTTTTATTTGATATCGAAATCCTGCGATGATAAAAACGATTATTTCTTTAAGCACTTTTTAGTTGAGAAATTAACTTGAATTATGATACTCACGGTTTTCCTCAGTAATAGCATGACTAACACAAATCGTACAAATAATAAAAACGTTACAACAACTTGAACGAGTGTATTACCATCTTTAAATTTAATTAACTGGTACAATAGCAGTGGTATCAACATGTAAAAATATGTTATAGTACTTCATTACTTGACCTAATGAAATGTAACATTATCACTAACCACTTTTAATTTTTAAATATGATATGTAATAAAGCGAGCAACAGATTAATAAACGAAAATTTCAAAGTATTTACACTGAATTATACGTATCAAAAATAACTATATACTTCGAGCTATTCAACTACTTATTCTCATCGCAACATGTCACCACTCGCCAGCCTACGTTAAATACTGATTTTAGACACTAGGTGTTTCTGTATTTTTCTTACAGCAAAGCCACATAGGCCTATCTCCTGAGCCCACCGAGGAGAATCGAACCCCTGATTTTAGCGTTGTAAATCCGCAGACTTACAGCTATAATAGCGAGAGGCACGAGGTGTTTAAGCATGAATTAGTTATTAGCTGAATAATTTGTGAAAAACAAAACAAAACTGGAAAACAACGATCTGCTTCACATAAATCATAAAGTATATTTTGGTGAAGTTTCAAAAGAACCTTTAGATTAAGTTGCGCTTTTGTAACGATTGAAGTCAAAATAAATTTCATCTTTCTATAACCAGATATATTTTCCGGTAAAATATTGTTGTGCAGTATGATATTCTTCTTAACCGAATCACGAAAGACCTTAAATATCTACAAATCCTGCTACTCAGATAAAGCTTGCATGTGGCAACAGCCTTATCATTCTTGCTTTGTGTTTAATGTCTTGGAGAGATGCGAGCTCATCTAAAGATACGACTCAGACACTTGTACATATTGGTAGCGGTTAAAATTTTCTGTTATTGGCAATAGTAGGTTAAATATGCGGTTCTGGTATACTGCACTTGAACGTTTTGTTTGAATTTTCGGTGGTAAACCAAAATTTTCAACATTTGTTCTGCTAGGAATATTGAAAAAAAGACTAGTTCACAGCAGCAAGTATATTCACTAAAAATACAATGTGATTGAAAACTTGGTAAGTATGCGATACGTGGTGGGGTAAGCAAATATTTTTATCTGTTTACTTTATTGAAATTTGTTAATAGAATTTGAGATTGTTCTCCGAATCCATATTTGTAAATACTTTTAAAGATTTCTATCGTACATCAGTGTGCTTGGATATCACACCTGAAATGTCCAAAATATTAAATTGTGTATTTTATAATCGCATAGAAGAAACCATTTCATTTTAAAATGAATTGTTTATGTAATTTCCAATATGTCATTTACATGTGCTACTTTACTACTGAGTCTCCCAGTGGATCATCGATCATCAGTTTACGTACTTGCAGATAACAATATCAGAGTTTGAAGTGTAAGAAACCCGCTGCGTTGTTGTTTTGAATTAAGCACAAAATTTTGGTTTACCACCGAAAATTCAAACAAAACGTTAAAGTGCAGTATACCAGAACCGCATATTTAACCGACTATGCTGTGCCCACCACGGGTATCGAAACCCGGATTTTAGCGTGTAAGTACCCAGACATACCGCTGAGCCACTGGGGGGCACCCCGCTGTGTTTTGTTTTTGAATTTCACGCAAAGCTACACGAGGATTATTTTCACTTGCCGTCCATAATTTAGCAGTGTAAGACTAGAGGGAAGACAGCTAGTTATCACTACCCACGGCCAACTCTTTTACCCATGAATAGTGAAATTGATCGTTACTTATAACGCTTGAAAGGCGAGCATGTTTGGTGTGACATGGATTCGAACCCGCGACCCTCAGATTAGGAGTAGCCCACTGTGTACTTCTACTCCATTTAAACAAAAACAATCATGCCGATGAGAGCCAAAAATATACAAGTCAAACATTTTATCAAATTAATGTATTGGTTTCTAAAATGTAGATAATTACAGAACGATTTGTTTACATTAATCATCATAAATACATTGGACAAAATACAGATAAACAAAGAAGCCAGTCATTTTATTTTCAAAGAAAGCAACAAGCAAATTATTTTACAGGGTAATCATACTTCAATATTTTACACTTTTCTTCCATTCTTATACGGGCGTTATTTACTGATAATTTTATAAGTTTGATATTTACTTAAGGAAAATGATTTTAGTTGGTAGAACAAGATAGACACTTTTCAAAAGTTACAAGTTACTTACAACATATATAATCTACTAGTGTTCTCCTACGGGAAAGATAATTTTATTAGAAAATCATCATTTATAAATTTGAAAACATAACTTTAAAACTTTCATATGAGATTTGATAATGAGAAATCCACTTTTAAGAAAATAAGTTTTGATTGGGCTCGAATGGACAGTAAAACAAATTATTACAAACGAGCGACATTTTTCCGCTACCTGGGCAAGTTGTCTTAAAACTCTTATTTTAACATAAGATATACTTCGACAGATCACGTAACAAGAAAACCTTGCACATTTTTTTTTCAAAATAACCAAAGAATTTGTGAGCAAAGTTCTTCAAAGGTTTTTGTATATCGTTTGGTGCTTTTATTATAATAACATTGCCAAAAGATGGCAGCACATTAATCATATGGGATTCAAAATACACCACAGCGGCAAATAATCTTATCTTGTAACTGACATCAGCAAGCGAAAAACTTGAGTCTTTTGTTGAAAAAAATTAATAAAAATGGTGGTAGGATATATATGGTGAATTTTAAATAAGTGTGATTTCATGGTGGTATATATAACCTTAACTGATGAAAGGGACACTTGGTACTTTGGTCTGAGTATGTAAATAACCACCCACAATAAAAAATATGTTTTCTTTTGATTACGGATCTAACATTACCAAAGCTAAACAATTCCATCTTACCTCCACTGACCAACTGCTATTCATAATCATCTCTTCTTTCATCATTCAACATGTTTCCATTATATCCCACAAACTAAACCCCAAAATATTGACTATGGATAGGTAAATGGAAATTCTCCAACCTAAAATCTCAAATTTTACATTCCTCATTCGGTTATCCACCGCTAGATTAAGTATTACCAACTACTTGGACGTCAATCATTAGTACCTATGAAATTATGTAATTAAATAGCCCATCTGTTGAACTAAGGAAATATTATCCACCAGCAGAACAGATAATATTCTGACCTTTGAGGGCCTTGAAAAGATTTAACTCACTATAAAACATCCATCTTTCTCCATTCACTTTTGCTTGTCCCATGCTAAACCACATAAAGGAAACTCACATCCCTCAAATCAACATGCTTTCATAGGCAAATAAAGATGGATACTTGTTCTAACCCCGCCCTCTACATTACGACACTCAGTTACACAACCCCTTCCAAACATGTGGTCAGCTTCCGGTCAGTTACCTCTTTCTTTGTGAACCTGACGATGACCGAAGAAGGTCGAAACGTTGTTTGCTCTTCTATTTGAAATATTTTCTCAACCCAAACGAGCTGTTTTTGCATATAAAAAAACCCCTGGGGGAGAAAAAAAACAACTGACCACACTTTTTCCTTCTTACTCATTTCTTAGTGACACTCTTGTACTTAAGTTCACATTCTCAATAACATAAATATTTCTACACCAAATTAAAATTAAACCAACTTTCTCTGCAAGCCCATTAAGGAGAAACATTTCAATGTAAATATATTTAAGCAATCTTCTAGCCTCACACTGTTAAATACTTTTGTTGTTATACATCTTACTCTAATGATGAGAGAAGTATGTTGTGTAAATAAAAAATAATTACCCCCCTTGAAGTTGTAATGAAACATTTTACAAATAGAGCAAGATGATCATTAACACATAATAACATGCATGAAATTAGGGGAAAAATAGAATACTTTTTAGGTTTAAGAACAGTTTAATGTCAGCAAGACTCATGAGTTAAAAAAAAAAAAGGCAAGCACTACAACAGCACACTCAGCAACAAGAACTCGTATGTATTAATTAAAACACTGTACAAAAGTCAGTTTGTTTTGCATAATTGATCACACATTAAGCTTAACCATCAACAAAATTCAGAGTTAATTTTCATTTTTACAGGAAGTAGAAATATTTAATAGGAATAACAATACATCATTATACACTTCTCATTAATTACAAAGTAATTTTTTTCCTCTAGGGAGAGAAGAACTATATTTGGTATATGAATACAAACTCGTGTCAAAAAAAAAAAAAAAAAATTATCCAGACTACATAATACACAAATTAGATACATTTTTGTAAAAATAAACCTTAATTGAAAATATTACTTTAAATAATATTTAAACATTTTGATTCACAACTTTGTTTAAATTAAAATTACCAACAAGCACTGCTATAAAAAAAACAAACTATAACCTTATGAAAAATGTACTGCATTAATGAAATACATCATGAAATTCACAAACACAACAAAATGTGGTCGTCCTACTACAACACTCAGAATCATGTCAAAAAGAACCATCTTGGAGACAAAATGACACTTGGGATATATCAATGTTTCCAATAGGTGTGGCACTATTTGAACGAGCAAACTCTATAAAATATAAATACATGGAACAGAGGACCAGTCAATCATTAGAACAATAAAGATTCTACTTCACTAACCCAATATTAGTCTGTCTGGTAAATCACATTCCCAAGGAAGTTTAAGAACAAATTATGCTGTGTGGATGTTACTGCGCATGGGTTCAGAAAACTCCTACCAAGATTTAAATTTATTTAACAAGCTCCATAAACTCTAAAACGTGCTTACATAGTGACTTCAACATTTCTAACATGTATTGACAAACAAAATTCACAGTTCAAAAAGGAAGTCAGGTTAGATGTTTATTGTGTCTTTGAACACACAGAACAGGAAAGAAATCATACCAGTCCAATTCATTTAGCTCAGTAGTTTACCAATATTTAAAATGTATACATATTATTATTTCAAAGTATTTGTACAGAATAACTTTGCTCCTTAACATGAAAGATTCTGTTAAAATATCTTGGTATGAAATTAACTGTTCCATACTAGTTTACAGAACAGTTACAAATCCACCAATATATATATTTTTGTGTGTGCTTATTTGAAACAAATGAAAATAAGTTGTTTAAATTTATTCCCATATATTTATTACTTCAACAAATTTGTGTGAAATCTATTAACTTTGAAAACAATTTTTAACAACAAAATCAATTAAGTTAATTTGAACAGTAAATAAAAACAAAAAACTGCTTCCTTAAATTTTATGTTTTCTGGGTCCTTATACAGTATTTCAGTTATCATTTCTGAATGTGCATTTTTATCCGACATAGTATAAGCTTCTCAAAAAAGTTACCACTAATCATTTGCACTTTCTTGTAGTATAGTGCTTCACACATCTTAAACACTGTCTGCAAGCTCTTCTAGTCTCAAATTACAGTAAATTTTATACTGACAAGAAAACTTGAACCTTTTCTTCTTTGCACAGCCTGAGGTTGTTTATTCTTTGAGATACTGTTTACCTTTAATTGTTGCTACATTTGTAATTAAGTGGGTGTCCACAGCTTGTGCCCCAGATGGAGCGGTTATGAAAACCATCTTTCCCAAAATGTTCCACACGAGAAGCTGGTGAAGTGTTAGCAATCTTTTCTTGTATCGAAGCCAGTTCAATCTCTGAATTTACATACAAAAGTCTTAGCGAAGGCACTTGCGAAACCAAATGAACAAGTCCCACTTCACCAACCTCTGTGTGGATAACACAGAGTGTGCGGAGACACGACAAGCAACTTCTTTTCACCTTCAAAATGGGACTGTCATCTAATTTTAAATGTCCTAAAAAAAGCTCTTCCAATGACTGTCCTTGCTGCAGAATTTGAGAGACACCAACATTATTTACTTCTGTACTTTCTATGTTGAGAACCTGAATCTGTCCTAAGATTGGTTGAAGATGATTGATTCCACCACTGTTTATTCGATAGTTTCCCTCAATGTTGAGTACACGTAGAGCTTGGCATCTTGCGATGACATCGAGATCATGACTAGTTAACAAAATACAAAAAGAAAGGTCCAAACAAACAAGGTTTGGAAAAAATGGACTAGAAAGAAAACTGTCAGGCATAAAGTGTGATGCTTTCAAACTTAAATACCGAAGGTGTTGTGGAAAATCTTTACTGGTAACTTTGGATTTTGGCAAATAGACTTCTTCTAATGTCAGTCTGTGAAGTTGAGGACAACGGCGAGCAAGAGCTAGTAAAAACGCCTGAGTGGTGGTCTCGCTTTTCCCTCCTGGCTTACCCTGTTTTTGCCGAGCAAGAAATCCTCGAAGACGCAGGTCAAAGAGAACTGAGGTCCCATGATGACGAAGCAATTTCCATGCTTGGTTTACAGTGAGAGAAGTGTCTCTCACATCTATTTTTCTTCGAAGACTGTCATCCTTGGCTATCCTGTACCAAGTCTTACAAACTCTACAAAAACAACAGAACAAAATTAACAGATACACACACAGAGAATGAAAGTTAGAAGATATTGTTACATGTGCTCTATCACAATTAACAAAAATGGAGTAACAGAGTCAAACTGTGTAAATTTAAAAGGAATTATTGCTATTCTGTTTCCAGATGAATCTCTTAAACTTATCTCACTTCTGTATTTCCTTCTTAAAAGGGGCTCTAATTGAGATTCCATGACAACACTGTTCTGCATAATTTCACGGTCTTTTAAGCCACATGCTCATTCATAGTTCAAAACTTATGCAAGAAAATAACTTGTACATATTTAGACAAAACATAGTAAAGTCTATATCAGTTTCACAAAATTCCTTAAACTAAACGACGATATCAAGGTCTTGGGTGTTGCTGGCTATGAAAAGGTTGCTGCTGATTCACAAAAGGATTTAGATAATTAAGTGAGTAGGATGATTAAATGGCAGATGGGTTTTAATTATAATAAATGTAAGGTATTGCATGAGAGTTATCTTAATCTAAAATATAATTTGGAAGGAAATAACCTTAACAGTGTCATGAAAGAAAAAGATTTTGGTGTAACATTTGACCAGTCCCTTAAGCCATCCAAGTAATGTGTTGTTGCTAGTTAAAATAGAATTTTAGTTTGTATCTACATAAATGTTTAGTACAAGTCTCAAGAAATTATGATTTCATTGTGTAGGTCTCTGATTAGATCATGTTTAGAGTACTACTGAGTCTTGGGCTGAACAAGGACACTAAGGTGTTGGAAAAGGTTCAGAGGAGGACCTGCTCAAATGTAAAAGTTATCACACAAAGTCATGTTAAAATCTTAGTAATCGTCTTGTGGTAAAAGAAGAGTTAGAAGGAACCTGATTGAGATGTTTAAGATTGTTACTGGTACTGGTAACAATCTTAGTAAATCTTAGTGTTAAAATCTTAGTAATCGTCTTGTGGTAAAAGAAGAGTTAGAAGGAACCTGATTGAGATGTTTAAGATTGTTACTGGTACTAGTATGTTGATTTATCATCTTTTTCCATAATTAACATTGAGAATGAAAGGAATAGGTTACACAAGTATAAATTTTGCCAGGGTAAACATCACATTCAGCGGAGGCACTTTTTTTTTTTTTACATAAAAGAGTAACTGAGTTTTGGAATAGATTACCTGAAGATGTAGTAAATTTAGGGTAATGCTTCAAAAATATTTATATGATAAAATTTTTTCATTATTCTGCTACTTGATTTAGCATTGCCCTTAAATGTAATATCATGAAGGTTCGTTCGTAGTAAAACAGCTGATTTTATTAGTAAAATGAAATTACAAACTTTTAATTTCAATTAACTATATACAAGCATATCAGTATTTATTAATTAATCTAAAATTTAACATTGCTAATGAAAGCATTTTATATTTCATAGACACTTTTAAATTTCACAAATCACCACTTTCTCCATCGAGTGTATATATTCAGTCCACAAGTTACCAAAAAGATCATTCATTAGAGGAATCCATGACCTTATAAACGGCTTTAATTTGATTATTTATTACATAAGAAATGGTAAATACTGCAAAAGAACTGAACAACTCAATCAATGACAACTTAAAATCACAATACGTTTATAAAGATAAATAATACCAATAACAGTAATTACCTAGCAGCACTGCAAAGTTCTTTGAAACTTAATAAACGAAAAATCTTTAGTAGAATACAATCTGGAAGGCTAAGTCCACACAAAATTGCTACCGAAGCTAGTTCGTAACCTGATGTATTTTTATCGAGTTTTCTCCTCTTCCCCATGTGTTGGTATAATTCCAATCTTTCTTCAACACCACACGTACAACAGTAACCTTACTCAAGTTACTGTCTACTGCCTTAATATTACCAATGATAGTGCTTTTTAAATTTCAGTAAAAGTAATTTGAAAGACCGAACGTTAATTTCTTAAGCCTTGCGTTATTTGCAATACTGGTAGTAGTAATACAACGAACTACAATTTGGTTACTAAGTGAACAGACTAAAGTTACGAAATATCGCCGACTCACGCCTGAAGTGAAGAAAAATTAAACCTAAAATACAGGTAGATTTCCTTAGGCTTATTCGTATTAATGTTAACACATTTTTCCAGTCCACACGCAATCCTTCTTATTTCTCTACAATACTTTTTTAAAAACCTTGAGTGTAGCTCGGATAGTTGTGGAATTTTGAACTAAAATGTGCCCAAAACTAAAAAGGTAACCCGTGTCTGAGAGTATGTCAATACATAGGTTAAATTTGCTTTAAAATTTTTAAAGGCTGTGCTCTCTTTGACGATGTCAATACATGGAAGTGGAATTTTACTGTATGGAAACT
Organism: Carcinoscorpius rotundicauda; assembly: GCA_011833715.1. Classification (NCBI taxonomy): domain Eukaryota; kingdom Metazoa; phylum Arthropoda; class Merostomata; order Xiphosura; family Limulidae; genus Carcinoscorpius; species Carcinoscorpius rotundicauda. Next base: position 17,262,143 of record CM022391.1, read on the forward strand.
AAAATGTCAATAAATTTACATTTTTTCAAATAATATATATATTTTATACGAAACATAATTTTCAACTGTTTAAACAAATATATCATCACTTAACGGGATAACAATTACACCAACAGAGGAGCGTACATAAAAGGTTAAACGAATTATGTAGCTGAGCACATTGATTCTGATCATTCGCTCATAAAAAAAGTTGTAGTACAAATATTCACATTTATGATCCAAGTATATCATTTTAAATTGTAACGCCGTAGCGGTAAGAGACACTGATTCTTATGCATATTGAGATGGCTCAGATATTTTTCCTAATCTAAAGGTTACCCATTTCTCGAAGAAAATGACTCACTGAAAATTTGGACTTTTATCAAAACCCGGACAATCGAGCACAGAGGGAGGGAAATATGAGGAATTAACTTACAAATTCCTGTTAGTGATTTTCGAGCACTTGAAATAAATTCATTGTAGTAGAATTTCGTGTATGATTTATGACCAACAGTTGATGGACTTACTTAATGTACAGAATATAATTAAACTCTGGTTACAAACCTTAATACCTTACACTTTTTCCATTAAACTCGTATTATACCAGAGTGTAGAGTGTATAAAAAATTTCTTTCAGAAAGAATTATGTATATTCTTTAGACTAGTGGTAATAATTTCTATCTTTCGCCATTATTGATAGCTCTAATATTATCCAGACGTAATCGCACTTTACGAGTCATGACTATGGGCAAAACAGTCCGTAAATTTTCGATGGATTTTTTTCATACTGCATCATACATTATAATAAAAGATTAACTTAGAAAGAAGACGCAGTCAAGGCTATTATACTTCGTAGTAGATGATTCGAATTTATGTCTGAGTTACTTCTACAGCTAACAAAGAACGTACGTATTTTAAAGTGACTTTTAGTTATGCGAACATGAAACTAGCGGATTATTATTATTATTTTATCGAAAAACGAAAAATAGATAGATGGGTAAAAAGAGAGACCAGTGAGGAAAAGCTAAAAGTTACAAGAACAAGGTAAGTCAAATACAACTAAAGTTATTTTCATCGAACTACTTTCAGTAACGTCTTCAATAACAAACCAACAGAGAAAAAGATACAAGGATATTTTCACATGTAGGGTTCTTCCCTTCAGACTTGTTCTAATAATTCACCGTGCGTCAACCTTTAATGGCAAAATATTAGTTACTTAACCAATAACACTAACAGCTCAAGGATTTTGGTCTGGAAGAGACCACTTGGAAAAAAATAATCTTTCATGTAATTTTGAGAATTAGTCTATTGACAGTATTGTCGGGCCTATGTTTGAATATTTTCCCGGATAAACCACAATGTCATTGATCAGGTTTTTTATGTATTAAAAGTTATCACAGATGAGTCCCGATTTTATTATGTCAAGTAATACGATTTCAAATGGCCAGAAATTTTGATTTGAATTTAGAAGTTAATTGAATGCCGATATGCGATATTTGCCAATGAGATTCACACATAATTTTCTTTTTAAGCAAAAATATATTTTAATATACAAACAATAATACAATTTATAGTAATGGTTATTACAAATTATGATTTGTATACAAAAGTTTTACAAACTTATAAACAACACTGAATCTTCTATGTGGTATGAAAATATCTAATGTATTCGTAGAAATACTAACGTACGAAGTTAACTCACTGAAGTTGAAGTATTTGTGATTGTTCGAGATCTATAAACGTTCCTGGTCAAATATCTATAGTTTCCTAATTGATAAGCGTTTATCACTGTTATAGCTTCTGAGGTTTATATTATATTAGCTGTAGCAAACCAACAATATGACGAAAACTGTCTCTTGACGCGTCGATTTATAAACTTTAGACGAGGTTCTCGAATGTTTAGTTGGCAGCAATGTAAAACATATGTTGTTGATTCTTACACTCGAGAATCTCCTACAAATTTGGAGAACAGGCGGATTTTCGCAATACGCATTTAACAATATAAGTTACGTGCATTTCTAAATATATGTTAAACTGAAACAAACATATACATTAAAATAACTATATAATATTAAATCCATTACATGCTAGACTTGTCTAAAATTTATCATGAAGTTTAAAGTATCAGTTCAATTTCAAACTTAAATCGTTTCTGAATTAAGATATTTTCTGTTATATCATCAACGATTTTAATGTAAAACAAACAAACTTCCGTAATTAACAAGGATCCTAATGTAATAGTTCATCAAATATTTTTCCAGTTATGTTGACCATACTTTTCATTTTATACTTTCTGTATATTGAATAACAATAACAGTATAGGTCATACTTTTATTGCTAAGTAACATCATAATAAAACCCATTGCTGGAACGCACCGTTTTTTTTGTATTAGAAGAATGTTAATCTAATTGATTTTTACCAATAATTATGCAATGAATACGCCTCGAATTCAGTACATGAACTAATTTAATTTTGATTGTCTCACAAATGAAATTACAGGTACATTACTGCCTAAACTTCATTTTTTTTTCCACTTTATTGGTTAACCTTCATTTCGCAAAATTTATTTATTACTTCAATCGACCATGAAATGTGAGGTTAGAGTATACTATTGGATTGGGTGGTAGTATTTACCCAGTTATCTTTGATTTGGTTTGTTTCGAATTAAGGACAGAGCTATACAATTCGCTATCTGTGCTCTACCCACTACGGTTATCGAAATCCGGTTTTTAGCGGTGTGAGCCCACGGAAACACTGCTGTGCTTCTGGGAGGAGGCAGTTATTTTTGTCAGGATATACACTAGTATTACATAACAAGCAAAAATATACTATAACCAATATAATTATATTTTTTTTTAAATTCAGGTAACAAATAATCTGAATCGGTCTGAGCTGCTTTATATCATACAAAACTACATTCTAATTCATTTTAAGGAAATATTAAGGTTAAATTCTAATATTATATTCAACATAGTTTTTGATTTGCACAATAAACGTATCTCAAACAGCATTTAATTAGGCCTGTCTGTTGTTCGGGGACACATCTATTTAGTATTGTAACGATTATTTCTGTCATTTTTCTTATTTTTATGTTTCTTTCTTTGTTTTTATTTATCGCTTCATTTCGGGAAATGTGAAATTCATTTTCTGTGTTACGTTAGGCTAAAGCTAAGGTATAAACAGTACCATTTTTTTTATGTTCATTACATCTACAGACAATATATTTGTGATTTATCAGAGGTTTAATATTTATTAAATAGTTACATAGGGTCCGTTCACTTTTGAAAATGGCTCATGTGTCAAATTTTGTAATAAATCGGTTTTCTCCTAGTTATTAGCATGTCTATTGTTTTTTAGCATATAGTGAAATTCCGCACTTTTTCAACATTTTTTAGGGTAACCCTTTGGAAAGAAAGCCGTCCGTCTCTAGATGTTTAAACCCAGTTTCGAGGTGTTCTACTCTGCATTGCATTTGAGTGTCAGATGGTGATGTCTTGATTATTTCTGGTTTTACAGCGTGTGGGTTCTTTTACGAAAGTTGTGACAACTGATAACGTGAGTCTTCTTGCGATATATATATCGATTTTTAAAAATACTTGAGCGTATTTGGTCTTTATGAATCAATACGTCCAGGAAAAATAAAGTGTTACTTGCTATTTCGGTCTTTGTGAATCGACACGTATAGGAAGGGTAAAGTGTTACTTGTTATATGAGTTTTAGTGAATGGACACGTTAAGGAAAGGTAAAGTGTTATTTGTTATACGAGTTTTAGTGAATGGAGGCGTTAAGGAAAGATAAAGTGTTACTTGTTACATGAATTTTAGTGGATGGACACGTTATGCAAAGGTAAAGTGTTAGTTGTCTATAATTCAACTATTAATTTTATAACATCATTTCGACTATTTACTTGTTATCTGTTATTGAAACTGATAAAGTTCCACTTGATTATATCAGTTTGTAATAAATGATCAAAAATATATTTGCATTAATATATCATATTTAATTGGCTTAAAGTATTGTATTTATAACAAGGCTACCAAGGTTATTTCCTGACGTCTTTACTTCTGACCTACTGGTCATAGGGAAGGCAGCCAGTCAGCAGTGCCTTACAATCTAAGATAAGAAACTAACGGCCACTTTTGTAACGCATCTACAGTTTAATGTACAGGAAATATTTTGCAATATCGTACGGATGAAAATCTAGACTTCTACTAGATATACGGGGTGTTCGGAAAGTCACTGTGCAGTTTTGTAATCATATTTTATTCAGTTTATTTCAAACCAGCAACTGATAGCGGTGTTTGAAAACAAAATAAGAAGGATCTTGGCCTGTATTGATGCCAACGGGGGTCACTTTCAACATTGTTTATAATTGTCATTCATATTTACCTCCTGTATTCTATATTGAAACATGTTTGTTAATAAATATATGAGTGCACAGTGACTTTCCAGAACACCTTGTAGTTAATTAAATGACAAGTTCTAAGAAAGTTAGAACTCCCTGTAAAACGAGTTCTTCTGTGGAGCACCAGTGTTGAAAAGATAAGTTATGATCAAGGCGTTCCCGATTGAACCTTGTTTGTGTTGTTGCCACAAAGTTCAAGGAAAACAGGTATGCTACCTAGTGTTAACATTAAATAACGCGTGCATAATTATTCAGACTTATTGTTGAATCGAAGCACCATTATTTCACTTTAATACAAAGAAAAAAACTATTTTAAAACACCAAATTTGGTAATTTTTCTTTAATTGGACGTTTGAAATTTCCAGTTACAGATTCTTAAAGAGAGTTACACTGAAACGCAGACAGTAATTGACAGTACAGTGAGTTTTTTGTACACCAAACAAATTAACCAATGGATTATCATTTCATATTTCAGTGTCGAATGTTATTCTTTCAAGAATATATATTGTAATATGAACAAAACGTTAAACGACATGAAACAGGTTTAACAACACAAACTAATTTTTAATTTGCTGAAATTATTCATTCAGTAAGTTCATTTCACTGTCAATTCAGATAGCGCTGTTTTGTTTAGAAAGGGGTTTACAGTGTAATATTGCAATGTGAGAATTGTCTCACAGAGTGATTTACAAGTAATATCAACAGGTATAAATTCTTGATGAAAAGAAACCCACTTGAAGTAAAAATGTATCTCAGAACAGTTGGTATGGGTATTAACACTTTTACAATAATAAAGAAGAGAACAACGTTTCAACCTTCTTAAGTTATCTTCAAGTTAACAAAGTTGCGACTGACTTACCGGGCACACGTCTTAGGACAAGAGTATAAACAAATACCGGATTGTAGGGGGCGTTGCAGTTAGATGTTAGGTTATTAATTAGTATAGGTATAAAGGTGTTCTTTTATATTTGTTTAATTTTGGTTTTAGTTGTTGTATACGTAGGGATCATTTAATTTTACGTTTGTTTCCATACTTAGTATCTGGGTGTTTTCTATGGTTATGTTGTGTTTATTTGAGTTGCAGCGTTCGAAAACTTGTGGTGTTTCTTTTTCATTTGAATCCAGTTTCCGTTTATCTGCTTGCTTCTATATAGAAGTCGTGGCAGTTGTTGCGTTATATTTTACAAATAATTTTGATGTTATGTTTGTCAGTATAGTTTTCTTCCTGTTTTTGAGAAAATTTGATGTTTACCGGAATGTTTTTTTTCACTGATGTCGGAATTGTATGGGATGCAGCAGTGTAAGGTTTTGTGATTTGTCGTATCATGGGCTTTATTGTTGTTGGACTAGGTGCGAGTGTGTATACTTTTTCTTCAACGGTTTTTGGAGGAAATTTGTTGGTGCTGATGAAGTGTTGTTTTATTTTGTTGATTTCATCATTAATTTTATCAGGTGAACATAGCTCTGTGGCCGTGTTTATTTGGTTTCGTAATATGTTTTTGTTTCATGTGCTGAGTTCCAGGGAATGTATAGTTCAGTATGGGTGATTTTTCCATTTTGATTTGTGTATGGGTTCTTGTGATATTGACGTTAAGAAATGTTATTTGTTATTCTTCCTGTTTACAGATGAACTTCATGTTAGGGTGTATATAGTTAATAGTTGAAAAAACTAAGTGTGTGTTCTTTAGATGTGAATCTAGCAATTGTATCGCCATACTTTTACCAGTATAGTTGTGGGTGTAAAGTTGAAATGATTGCTCGAGATTCAGTCTGTGTCATTAAAATGTTGGCTAAAACTGGTGATACGGGATTCCCCACACTTAGGCCATTTATTTGAAGGCAGTTTTAGTCATTGAACATAAAGTTAGTTTTGGTGGTAATGAATTCTTTAAGGTTTGCTGGGGATGTGGATCAATGGGTTAGGGTCTTAAATATAAAGTTCTAGAGCTGGTTGGGACTTGTGTGATTACATCAAAACTGACCATTAACACTTTATATGATTTAGCTGATTAAGAATAGATCTAAAGTTAAAAAGAGTCTTTGAAAAAGAAGCCGGCTGAAGTTACATATTTAGAAAATGCCCAAGTTATGCATTTACCAAGATTGTAGTTAAATGATTCATAGGTTGACATTATGGGTCATAGTGGACAACTGGGTTTGTGAGGTTTGGGGGTGCTATATAGCTGTGGTGTGAGTGAGTCGGGTCTTTCATAGATAAGAATATTTTTTTAAATACTGGTATAATAACTGTAAAACCATACAAGCTGATTTTATTATCACCTGTTAAACACTTACACCAGTACCATTACTGTATAACCTTATAAAGGTTTAAAACTTCTCCAAAACTTCTAATTGGATTTAATTCACTCCTATTAAGAAAAAAAAAAACAGAAACAAATATATTGTTTCGAAAATTTTTTATTTGTTCATAAAGTTATGTATGTAGTTTAAAACTGAGTTTGTAACATGCTTAACAATATATGACTTATGTGGAAAGTGAGTAACATGTACCAGCTCAAAATAATACAAATGAATATAAAAGAATTGTAAAAACTACCAGGAACGTCACTGTATGGACAAAAGTTCATGCTAGTAATTACCAATTGTAGAATTCATACCTTACTGAAATTAAAAAAAAGTTTAAAGCTCTTTCTGTAAAGAGTTTTTTTTCTGGGAAGTTGTGCGCAGGAAGTGTGTTCAGAGTTGCTCTCTAATCACACAATTCATTACATCAAAATGATTCAATGCACAGAGTTCAAAATGTTCATAAATTTTACTGGTATGAACTGTTAATAATTTATATACTAGAAGTAGTACCATTTACTGAAAAAGTAATCGTTTTTAACAACACCAGTTTCTCAGTACTACATTTAAAAATAGCATCAACAAAGATATAATCAAACTCTCATATACCGTTCAGGTGAAAGTTGTGTTCTTGTTGTGAGGAGGGTACTTTTAATTAATACTTTAATACAAATACTTTCTATTTGTATGAATTTTGAATATCCATACTGTGAAATTTTGTACAGATATTTATTTGTGGTGTTATTTAATAGATGTCACATACAAGCTACATCCATGCCAGTAAAGATGAGAAAGACTTTGAATGGAATTATGTACTTAACAACTTAGTTTTAAAATGTACAACTTCTAATATTAACTTTATAGTCAAACAATAAAGTAGGAAATAATCTATACAGTGGGACAGTTGCTTTTAGTAACACAAGTGTATTTTGACACAGCAATTTGTTCCAATATGTGGCATTTTAACACAATTAATATTCATCCTTATTTTGAAATCTATTCGTATACCAAAAACCTCTTTTAATGTCAGTGACAAACTTTATCAGAAAATTTAAAAATAAAATTACTATTATAAGTCTTAATTATAAAACATTTATTTCTCACTCATATGTGAAACAGGTTAAAACTTCCTGTACACTTGAAGAACACGAGCTAATCTTTTATATTCATTAAACATAATGTGAAATGTGTAGACTATATTGTAACTCAGTGAAGGATGCTGATGGCTTGGTGATGCAACAATCCTGTGTAACACTCAGTTGTCACTTTGTGAATCATATTCAGTTCTATTCTATTTTCACATGGATGAAGAGGGTTGCTGAGATGATGACAGAGTGATGATCATCAACCAGGTGAATGTGACGATAACCTAGAGATAATAAGAAACAGTTATAATAAGCTCAAAGTAAAGTCTAGAGAGAAAAAAACCCATTAATGAATGAATCTAAACAGTTTATCTTGGTAAACATCATGACATGCTTTATTAATTTTCTAACAACACTTGAATGTAAGTAATTGTAGTTCTAAACTTCTACAACAATTATACTTCTATTTAGTTCATAATAAAAACTTAAAAAAGATATAAAAAATATGACATAAGGCAACCCGTATATAGGAATTCAAGGCCAAAGTGGTGTGTTAGAATTGGACCCCTCAACCACAAGAATCCTCTCCTCACCTTCATGGGTCGCTACACACGGAAAACATGTTGGTGGATGTTAAGAACCCATAGGATGTAAACTGAAAGAACAGAGCCTTCCCTGGGAGATTCCCTTACCATGTACAGGAATCCACACCGAGAGAGAAAGCATATGAGCATGACCAAAAGAATAAGCACTGGGAAGGAAGCCTACTTCCCCCCCAAAAAATAGAACCTCATAATACTGTAGAGAATGAGAAGATAGACCCTTGACTACAAACTGTCTTGTAAGAAGACAACTCCTTACTATAAATATTTGAAAGATATGTTTAACAGGTCTTAATAAGTCTTAGTTGTTTACATGGACAACTTGTCTAGTGAGCAAACAACTCCTTGCTAAAAAGACTTAATTATAGCTTACCTTCAGAGATTGAGTTAAAAGGGAGTGCATAACGTCCCAATCTGATGTTTTGACCAGTCATACACTCATCTTTTACAGTGAACACAACGATAGCAAGATCTGGCATTTGGATATCAAAAGTAAGCTTCTCATTCCAAATGGGAAAGAATCCTAGGTGAAAATAACAATTCACCATCTTGATTAACAGTAAATGGTGTGGGTAATCTTTTAATTTATCATTAAATATTACAAGTAGCTGGCATTTTAAGATTTAAGTATTCATTGGGCTTTCGCAGCATAGATTATCAGCAAATAACTTCCTGTAAGTAGCTAGTTTTTTTAAGACCTCAATATTTTCTTTTTCACTTTTACAATTTAAATGTTTTTTTTTATAAAATATACCAGAGGTAATTTTCTTTCTGTAAAAAAAACATGTATTTTACTCTAATATAATTAATTAACTGCAATTACCTACACTTAAATAACTGACAATTAATTTAAGTCTTAAATATTAGGCTAAACATAAACAATATACACAGCATATCAAACATTAGTACAGCTTTCCAAGTTAACATTATGGCTCAGTACTCATCAGTAACCACATGTTAATATTACACATAAGTACTTATTACTAACCATTGTTCTTCACAACACTTGTTTTCTTTTTATTACTGTCTACAGGATGTCCATAGATTTTGATGCTGACGTAAGGGTCAACTATCTCTCCAGTTGTAGTTTCTCCAGGCTTGGGAATATGCTGACCATTTATAACCTAGTTTCACAGTGTTTTGAAACATTTATTAGACAGTTATTTGTGAGGATTGAATATACCTACAGTTCTGAGTAAACTAATTTAAAAACAATAATTCAATGTTTCTCAAAAAAAGTCATCCTTTTAATTAATAGCCTTCTTGTATAAGCAGCTTAACTATTCAGAAGTGCGAGTGTAATACAGTTGGGTAACATAATTGTCCACTAGTTTAAAGGGTTCATCTTCCAATTTTTATCTTAATCAGATCTTATTTCGTGTGTGTAATTTGTGAATAAGAAATTGAACTTGAGTTTAAAATGGACGATGATTATTTTCTGCAAGTTATGGTTTCTATTCACTCTTTTACTTCTAACCTGAAATAATTAAATATTATTACTTTCTAAAGAACCATACCATTACTGTTAAGGTTTTCTTGTACTGATTTTCCACCAGGTTAGAGGGATCAAAACTTCCTGTGATTTAAAAGACATAACAGTATTTTACTCTCCATGTCCTGTTTGATAAGTCCAATAATCAGTTGAATGCTTCAATCAAAATTCACATAAATAATTAAAGCATCTGCTTCCATCCAAGATTATAATTCAAATCTCATGAGTCAGAAAACATCATTTTGATATAGTAAATATTGTTCATTTTAGTTTTGAAAACATAAACCTTGAGTACAATAATAAAGAAACTATTAACTTATATTTCTGTAGCAAACTTGGACAATATAAGATAAAATACAAAGAGTATTGTTTGGTTTACACAAGAGAAAAGAGATACAAAGAAAGGTGGAACAGTGACAAAAAGGGATAGGGAGAAATAAAGAGCACAAAAAGAGAAGTGTATTTTGCACGGAGAGAGACAGGAAAATTATTATTTTGATTTTCTAACAAGCATGTAGAAAGATTTCTGATATTGTATAACTGAACAATTGTATTGTTTAGAAACAAGATACACCTTAAACTGTGTACGAAGTATGACTCTGCAACCTAACTTAGGTAATTAAGAGGCTTAACTCCCAAGAAACACTGTTGAAAGCACTTTAGAAACAGATTAAAAATATATTGACAATATTTCAGCATTTCTTATACATCATTAGAAAAGTTCACAACAGCTACACAGTATCTTTTCATGTTAATTGTACTGGCATAAAATACCTCATTTTTTTACAGGGTTCAAAGGTCACCTGCATGGCTCTCAAAAGTCCCCAAAGTACAGATCAAACTTCTCCATCATCCTCAATTAATTTTATACCTACCACAAAGAGGATTTATTTCCCCTCCCTTCACCACACACACAAAAAGTTAGGAAATCTGTCTATAGAATATGTGTGTTAAGTTTGGTTCCACCAGCTTTTGAGTGGATTTATGAACAGAGTTTCAAAAAATGTGCAAAACCTAGAAACATAAAATACGATAACAGGTTTGTAAAACCCCCCTGGGGTTACTATAGATAAGGACATTCCTTGGGGCACCTCAAGTCCATCTGTTACTTCTATTCCTACTAACTTCAAGATAGTGGGAAGAGTTCCTACACAGAATGTACAATAATAATTTCATACACATAAGGGAATATAACATTTATAAAATAAAAAACCCAAAAGATCCCTCCCAAAGGCAAACAATAATATTGTTGACTGGAGCTTGAACCAATCAGTTTATAAAAATTAGAAACTTTTTCCACATAGACCTTAAAACAGTCTAAGTATACACCCAGTTAAATCTACTTTTAAAATTAATTATGGTAAAAGAAAAAACAACAAAACCTTTATAACTACAAATTTTCTGTTATTAAACTACTTAAAGATCCTACCATCTCTTAGAAAGTGGGGCTTTAAAACGTATCCACAATTTCCATTCAAAGCAAACTTAGCTTCATGCAAGTATAGGTTTTCATCAAAAGTCTGATGGTTAAGAGCAACTGCAAAGAAAAAAACAGACATTCTTGATTAGGTCTGTGACCCCTTCATTGGACTACTAATTAAGGACTTGAATGTAAGAAACAATTTATCATAAAGATCCTACCTAGTTGACATCCTACATTCCAGAAAGCCAGAGGACTGAAATTACTTGATCCTGTCCGTAATCCCTTGGGGTAGATCCTTGTTAAGTATTTCATGGTATGTTCCACAAACTTCTTTTCAGCACTGTTGATCTGATACTCTGCTTGGGTTTCACTCAAAGAAGCCATTTCATAAAACTTCCCTAAAGAAACAAATTGTCAAACCTAATCACAGACAGCTTGGCAGAATATATATATTAAGTTTTTCTAAACAAATACAGAGCATGGAAACAAACCTATTAATTTTGGTTACAAGTACACATTGTAATGAATGCAAAAATAAGTTATGAGGACCCATATAGCATTTTTATCAATCACACTTCAGTGAGGTTTCCAAGGCTAAATATCTAATCCAGAATACTTGAAGAAACCTGTAGGTAAATTTTTTCTGCTTACTGTTACAGGTGTTACACTGTTTTATTTATTAGGTTGTTAGTGAGAACTTGGTGTGAGGCATTCAAAAACTGTGAAAACCTTAACAAATATTTCAAGTACAACAGTGGACCAAACAACACAAAAAATCAAGGTGTTATACTTCAAAACCTTTGCAGTTCATTTGCAATTTATATATTTCTATAAAACTTTCAAAACAGAGACTGTGTAAGATTCAGCATGCTCAAGGTGTTTCTCATTAAGAGGAACACAATAAAAACAGCATCAAGAAAAGTAACTTATCAATACTGTTTCAGTTATTTAAACTTCAGAATTGGTAGATTACAGTTGATAGCTGTGATGAAGAACTTGGAAGAAGTGTTGAAACACAAAACATATGCTTAAAGCTAGTAATATTTTTTAACCTCCATAGTATGTAGGTTTCATTTTCATTTAGGAGGAGATGAATAGCTAATCAGTTTTTTATCTAAAAGTTAAAATCAAACTTACATATTGATATAGTTCAGAAATTGATTAAAGGAATACATATATAAATACAAAATAAATATTTTTTTCATTTCTATAAACCAATACCAGTAACTTTCAGAAACAATCACGATATAGAAAACTGTAACTTGATTTCAGAGACAAGTTAAAACCATTTCAACAATCTTTGTCTAATGTCAGTTTATCTACACCCTAACTCCTCTCAGTCTGTTGGACCAATCTCAACCTAAATTTGTATATAAACACCAAGAACTAATGGGAGTGTCCCAAGTGGGTCAGAACTGAACTTAATTCTAAACTACTTTGTAAAACCTGTTGGTTAATTACTCCCAGCCCATTCATTCAATATCAAACAATCTTGGTAGGTTGATGCTTCAGATGATATTGAATATTATAAAGTGATTTAAGCTTAAAGTATGAAAGTTGCTCGATTGTTTTTCAAACAACTATGTTTTTCTTGTGGTCGATGGCATGTAGGGTGTTTGAGGGTGGGACCACCTTAACATCTTTATTTGTTGGTGTATGAAAAGACTACAAATGTTTTTTATGAAGTTTTCTTATTAAATTAAAATTTTAAAATAAATTTTGCATTCAAGTTATTACATTGAAATATATGACTGCTGTTATGCAACACTGTTTTAATTAAGTTTAAACATTCTTTATCATTGATGGGTACATCAGCATGTAGTTCATACTTACAACACTTGGCTTTTTCAAATCCATGAAATCTCACAGCTTTAATGTAAGTTACTAGGTCTGAAAAGTCCTTGTCTAGTTTGTATGACTTACTCTGTAAAATTAAAACAAAATCATTTATCTTGTTAACACAATAGTGACAATGTTGAAACAAAACAGAGAGTTGAAGAAAACCTACTAACACAGTAGTAATTATAAATGAAATACACAGACCACTTAGCTGTGTTATCTGTTAACACAGTAATAACAATGATGAAATGCATCAAATCTAGACTAAAGAAAGTTTGTTCACACAATGTTACTGCACTTGAAATAAGGCTTAAATTAGAATCAACAGTAAGAGAAGTAAAAATTATTATTTTTGTCAAATAAACAATCTGTGCAACAGTTACAAAATGATGTGAGTAAAAAGGTATGACCTTTCGAACTAAACTCTGCTGTGTGGTACTTTCAGTAGCATACACACGTGACACTTCATTTTCTATTAACTCTTCTCTCTTCTCCTCTTCTTCTAACAGCTCTTCTGAAGCTTCAAGATTTTCTTCAGTCAGTTTTCTTCCCTAAAAAATAACATATTTACCTTTGTAAGTCATGCACTTTATTTTATATTTCTGTTTAAAAATGTCCTACTTATATCAGGAATTCACATAATGTAAATGTGTTAGTGCAACAGTACATAAAAGTACAATCCTATCTGGTGACACTATCAAGTAAGTTCAAACTAATTAAAATGTGATCAACATATATTAGCAAATCTTGAACTGTAACAGTTTTCAACAAATGATTTTCTATAGTGTGCACATTTGAAAATCTGGCTCTAGCAACAGATAATAAAAATATTTACCATGCTGTCATCATGAGTCAGGTAAATGTTGAAACATCTAAGAGTCCAACATTCTATAGGTCACAGGTTGACCTGAATTTAAAAATGTTTTTAATTGTGTATCAGTTTCAAATTGTGTCTTTCTTATTTATAATTTTAACAAATTATACATTCAACAAGAGGAGTATTGTTTCAAAAATATGCTGGGGGCTGGGTGGTGCAAAGAAATATGACCTTGTGTAGATCCAGGTTTTTTGGCTGAAGGCCTTATACTATGGTATAATTTGTGCATGTTTGTTAATCTGCCTAGAAAATGTTTTACACAAACTGCCATACCCACCAATTTGGGTGGTGGTGTTTTGGTTGCCTTCCCTCCATTCAAATGACATTCCTGCAAGTTGCCATTAAATGATAATCTTTCTTGCAAATGCAATGGTGACAATACTGACAAGTTAAATAAATCATGTAGGATAAGAAGGAAATAAATCATGTAGGATAAGAAGGAAATAAATCATGTAGGATAAGAAGGAAATAAATCAGTCTTCTTTAGAGATACAACATTTACAAAAAATAAACAAAAACAGCACAAAATCTGGATTCAGAATCCTGTAAAATAAAAAAAATAACAAAGTTTTTAGTTATCAAAATTAATATGTTCTTCTCCTAATTTTTCAGGTTCTGACCATTTTTACTTTTATAGGAATTCTGTCATTGTTTTATTTTTGCAATACATAAATTTAATTACAAACACAGATAATTTGTATAGTAGCTTTAATGCAGATGAAGTGTGTCGATGTAACAAACTGTGTCAAACACACACAGAAAATTCAGTTTGAATATGAAGTCATGTTATATACTTCATGTGTGTGTCATTATTAAACAGTGTATAGAAAACTGTCAGTGTCTGTACAAGGTCCAAGATTATTTACAGCAGGTGTCTGCAATTTGTTGGCAATAAATGTCAACAACAAGTGGACAACACACAGTCCACTTGTTTTAAATTAATATATTCTAAACAAGTCAAACGTATGTAGAAAACTTTGTTACACTATTGGTTATCACAATTGTATTCAGAGCTTGAAATAATTGTTTTCTTTCACCTAAAGTTCACATAGGTGGGTTCAATTACTTTAGAACACCTGCTGACAAGACAAGTTACACAGTCCTGTAATGCTTTTATTTTCTTGAAATTTTTACATGTTTGAAAGTAATTCTTGTATGTTGAATTTGTAAACGATATTCAGTTTTCTCCATCATGTTCAGATTTTTCATAATGCAATACATAAAGGAACACAAAGTGTAATTCTGACATTAAAAGATGTAGATTTCACACACATAAAAATCAGGATCAGTGAAGATGCATATTTATTCGACACCAATATTTTTCGATTTTCTTTAGTTTTTTGTATTTTTGTTAATAAATGTAACAATAATAAAAAATGTTTATCATAGTAAACATAATAATGATTTGATCTAAGTAGGAGCTTTTTTCTTCCTGATGGGTAAAAACATCCCTATGTGACAGAAAAAAAAATGAATGTTATTATCAAACTCTGGGTAGCTGAATTAAGGAAAATCTGTTATTAAAACCAAAACAACTTTTAGGAAGGCCTATGTTATTCCATTCTTTTTTATCTCTGTTATTACAATACTTTAGGTGTTGCCCATTATGATAATACTAACAATCACACAGTCTAACTTCACTTTTACTAAATTACTTTAGCTTCTTTCTTGCATTTTATATTTGCACATATTTATAACATATGACCATGACCAAAAAAATCTAGAAATGTCTGGCTCTCTGGTGACATCGATATTCACATTATGTGAAACATTTATTACAAAAAGCTTAGTTCAACAATTAAGCTGGGTACAGAACTTCTGATGTACACAAAGTCACATAATAAAACTTATCATAGTTATTACTTTTAAAATAATTTCATTTTAACATTTATGTTATGAAAACAAAATAATAATTCTTAGACAAAACAGCCTTGTATATCCAATAAAAATACTGATCGACAAAATAATGACGAGTTATTTTACACAATAAGTTGTAAGAAACAAAATAAAACAACCTATTTTAATTTCAACCTTATTTGTGTGTTAATCAATTAATCACCCAAACAATTGTCACAAGTTACATTCAACAACATACTTTATCTTTAAATCTGCACTTACTTTTGATGGAGATTCTTTCTCATTAAAAGTTAAAAAAAAGAGAGAAATATTTTTGACTTTGAACTTTAACAGGCTGCAAGTTTCTTATTTGTTTTTCTTGAATTTTTTTTTCACTGAATACTCATATGATTCAAACACACACAAAGATGGGTTAAAACATACAGGTAAAGAACCAGAAATCTGTTTAGAAATTCATCATTAATGTTGTCACTATAACATAAGAGGGTTTGGACTTTTATGAAAAACTAAAGACTGTATCTAAACTTTGGTGATGTATACAATACTGTCGAAGTATTCATCATTAATGTTGTCACTATAACATAAGAGGGTTTGGACTTTTATGAAAAACTTAAGACTGTATCTAAACTTTGTGATTATACAATACTGTCAAAGTATACAGAGAATCAGATAATTTTCTAAATGTTTAAACAAGATATTAGCCTTTTCTGAATATGTTCTGATATTTTAAAGTTCCTTTGTTCGTTTCAGATATATTTGGATAAAGCTATAAAGATTATCTACTCTAATTTATCTCAATTTTGAACTAATAGACTAGAGAGAAAAACCTAGTGAAAAGTACCAGCAATAAACCCAAAAAGCTATATTCACTATAATAGATCTGTTACAAAGTAACTTCACTTAAAACAAAACTCTCTAATTCATACAAATACCACTGATACATGGAATAAAGTCCATTTGTTCCAGTAATAAAATTATGATTCAGACAGAAATCTAATGTTATTCTTTTCATTAATGCAACAGAAGGTATGATAATATTGTTTAAATCTAACACATGTAAAACATTAAAAAATTGCAATGCAAATTATAAATATATAAAACATTCTATTCAAATTTTAATACTCTAGCACTATGACTGTATTCTGAGTCACACACAACACTGTCTGTAATGTGGCTTTGCTAATAATACTATTTAGATATGGGTATCAAACAATGGTAAAATTTCACCTTTATCAAGATTTTTCTGGCCAGTGAATGCGGAGATGGAAGTACTCTTTCATCTTCTCCCACTGGAGTACAATACAGATAATCTGAGAAAGAAGTCAATGAGAGATTTTTATCTGTATTGTATATTATTATTTAATCAATTAAACTTGAATACTAGTGTTGATATAAACATTCACCTTAAACTGCTATTAAAATACGAAGATGCCCTTTATTACTTCTACTTCTGCATACAACAAACATTTTGGATTTCCATCTATTAAGTTTTCAATTAATAAAATTTATTATTCATTTCTCAAACAATTTCAGTAATCTACATTAATTTCAAGGTTCAACCTTACTCTTGTATTTTTAGAAGTGTGACTGATAGAACAGTATCTTACATAATTAAATTACTATTTTATCTTTGTTCTAGCAAAATTAACATAACTTTTTCCAGTTTTCTGACACTGCCCTTACAACATCTAGATAGAATAGATTATATTTGCTAGAATAGAATAACAGACAAAACCTACTACATAATTTGCAAGCCATCCTACCTCCAAGAATGTTAACTAAGTGTTTGGCCATTTTATTCTGTTGTTCAACACTACAGTGATTTTCTATTGATAAAATAACTGGATACCTATTTAAAACAGAACATTTACTTCAGTTTTTGTTTTTGATTTTAACATTATTATTATTATAAGAAACATTATTCTTGGTTTTGTTTAATGTAAACTGGACTTCATTATAAAAACATTTTTAAAAACATGAATAAAATAATGACTTGTATTATCTCCACAACAAATGCAAATTTATTAGCTCAACATTTTGCTATTATGGTTTCATCAGGAGTTATCGATTTTCTACTAGTTCACTGATCCAGTGTGGAACACAATTGGGTTGTCACTTTATTTACATTTGAAAGAAATATTATTATGGAGAGAATTAAAATATGCAAGTGGTATATTTTGCCTGGGATGGGTTCATAATTAACTCCAAAGTTTCTTATAAGATACATGTGGACTTCTTAGTTTTAAGCAAATTTTGTATCAAACTGCTTGCAAGTTCATAAATTTATTTGTCACAGAGCCCATAATAATCTACATATCTCTCTTGGACCTGATGGCGAGTACAGATCTGTACACTGAGTTTCTGGGCAACAAAAATACCATCATACTGTAATTAATCCCACCAATACTGGTCAGATTCCTATGTAGATAATTATTGATTTCACTTAAAATGTTTCAAGTCCTTTTTTTAACATGGTATTGTAAACAAGCACAAATACAAGTGCACTCAATATGATGCAATGTGTAGATCCCACTCTGATACTGAAGAGAAGGTAAATCAGTGATTTTGAGAGTTGATGATTTCTTCATAATATTTAATTGGAGAAAATTTGCCATTAAACATAAAATTCCATGTTTAAGTCCAAATCACCCAGAAACCTGGCACTAAACTAAAATCATAATTAAAGAAAAATTACATCAAATCACACAATTCTAATGCCATTTATAAAATAATATGTAATGAATTGTTCAGAATTTTACATCAGAGAAACAGGCAGAAATGTGAAAACCAGATTCAGTGAGCCTAATTAAAAACCCTCCCATGTTTACCATCATTGCAACTCAAAGAACATAGTATATCCATAAGAAATACTGTAATTTCAAACAAAGAACTTAATGTCAATAAATGCAAAATAAAAAAGCTATCTTGATTAAGGGAAAGAGCCTTTGCCTCAAATCAGCACTCTGGGTAACCAAGATATTTATATTAGACTGTAAAGCAATACTCAGCCATATTACCTCTTTGTTCCACAGAGTTTTTGGAAAGTCACTGTGCAGTTTTGTAATCCTATTTTATTTAGTCTATTTCAAGACAACAACTGATAGCAGTTTAGAAACAAAATAAGAAGGATCCTGGCCTGTATTGATGCCAACGGGGGTCACTTTCAACACTGTTTATAATTGTCATTTATATTTACCTTCTGCAGTCTTTATTGAAACATGTGTTAATAAATATATAGGTACATAGTGACTTTCCCAACACCCTGTATATGGTATATTATACACACACACTTCTGTATCTCTGTAACTGCTTGTAGCTTAGATGACAAAATAGAAGTGTCAAGATGTCTCAAAACTTACTTTCTTAAAGATGGATTCCTTATTGTCAAAATTTAATTTTTATAAGAATGGGTTGTTGTTTTTGTAAATGTTTTCACACTAGGTATTGTTGTTTATTGGTCATTATTTATAAACATACGTAGTTATAAACTCTAATTCAACAAAATATTCAAGTAATATACTTACTGGGATGATTTGAAGGCATTTGTCTTTATAGCAATTATCACATCTCTGAAAAGAATCTTGGTAGTAAACGTATAACCATGGTATACAACAGGTTCATCATCAGGTCCACCATCCCATACATCCACTGTAATAAAAATAGGTTTATAATTACATTAACCTGCTTTATAAGACCAGTTTATGTACAAATTTGTGGTACATCATAGGATCATCATCAGGTCTATCCCAAGCATCTATTCTAAAAAACATAGGTTTATAATTACATAAATACATACTATGGATTTGCTCATGACATCAATTCTGGAAAGATCCTAAAGCTGAGTCTTAAACTGATGGCTGCACCTGATCTCAGACTCACTAGATACCATATCATTGCAACTATGTTTTGAGATCACAGTAGAACTTAACAAGACTGGAATCACCTCATCCTCAGAGGACCAACGTTCGTGACTGTGTTTTCAGATGCATATTTTGTGGAATTAGAATTCACTGATGCAGTGAGTTTTAATATCACAAATACTTACTGGGGTTCAATTGGGATAAATATTACTACAAACACAATTTGTATTTCTTACAGATATACAATGACAAGTACACTTAAATGTCAGTTTCAGTACAAGTGAGTTAATCATATTGGCTGTTTCATAATATAAAGTACATGCTGTATCACAAGGCTAAAAAATGTCTGTTTACTTCTTTTCATATGGTGTTCGTGGGTTACATCAACCTTGAAACCCCAAAGTTTTGATATATTACTCACATCTTTATGAAATCTAGAAACCTTTCAGTAGACATTACAGTTTCTTGTACAAAAAAATAATTTTCTTTATAATGAAGCATTTTTACTAAATATTTATCTATGAATATATGAAATAAAAGTGTTGACTGCCCTAAGTATAAAGTGATTTTCATGTTAAATTATATTTTTTTTCACTACAAAAATTTCATTACTTTATCTAATATAACTTTCTAATTTTTACATTTTACTTATTTTATAGAAATAAATAAAGAGCACATGTTTTTCACTCTCAGTTAATGATGAATTTCAAGTCCACTTTTTTTTTCCCATTCTGATGGTACCAGAACACTAAACAATTTTTATTTATTTAAATAACTCACATGAAAATTCTGAATAACACACACAGAGAAAATAGTTTCCTGTAACTATTATAATTGGCTTTCTAACTATCCCATAAGAACTTTAAATCAATTCTATAAACTTCCCTATCTGGTTACATAGTGAGAAGCTTTTAAAATATACAATACACTGTATGGAAAATAATGTAATATAACATGTCATTTGATACTTTAAAACATTTTCTTTATATTGGTTATAAATGGCATAACATAAAACATTAGAGGTAATTACTAGCAACTTGTTAAAGAAAGGTTGTGACAATTGAGCATGGCAAGTGGATTTCACTTTAAAGTTCATGTTTCCATAAACAAAAGAGATTGAAGTTTATACAAAGTAGGCAATGCTTTAATAATACCAATATTATAATGAGTTATCTATTCTATGTTAAACTCCATAATTCACAGAGTGGTGGTAAATAAATTAGTGAAGAGGAAAGACTTGAAAACTATTTTAATATACTAGGAGCAATTGAAGATTTTGTTAAATATTTCCTTATGAAATCAAGAAAAAACTTCCAAAATATGGAGATTTTATTTATTAACTATACTCTGATGCCACATTTATTCATAAAATCTCGAATGTAACTAAAACTGTTGTGGCATTAGCACTTTAATCTACTCATAATGACAAGGTTAAAGTTCAGATTTAGGCTAGAGAAAAACATGAAATATGTGTTTAGTTGGTAGTGAATGATATTTTGACATTAAAAAAAAAAATACAAAACTTGACCCCAGCTATCAGTTCTTGCTGTATTTCAAAATTACAATATAAAATTATGACATGCTTTGTGATTAAACCTTTGAGGTATTTTAGAAGTTTGAAGTAGCATTATATGTACTAAAATGTTAAATAACTAATCCTTTTATAAACAAATTACTTACATTCAAGACATCGACACCCCCTAAGAAGAGTCCTGATGTATCCTTCAATACTACTTTCGCCTATGAGCTGTCCCTGGGTTAAGTACCTGAGAAAATTTGATGAAAAAATAGCATTTTTACTGCCATAAAATGTACCTTAATATAATTTAAAATTTGGAATTATATAGAAACATGTTTGTGACATACATAAAATACATGTTAATTATCAATAAAATGTACAAACAAACTGATGTACCATGAGGAGAAGATAAACAGTAGCACAAAAATGGCTGGGTTATCATCACAACACACATAGAAACTGATGTATCATGAGGAGAAGACAAACAGTAGCTGGGTTATCATCAGAACACACAGAGAAACATTAAAATTTTCCTACACAGAAAATGTATTTCTTACTGTTACTTACTTCTGCTCACATATAAAGCTATTCTCATTTACTGCTGCCCTCTATTTGCAAACTTTTTTCACATTCCACAAGCCTTCCATTCTTATGCATCCTTTAATTCACATGGTCTAACTGTTTATTGCATGTAAATTATCATGTGACAAATGTCCACCAATAGTGTCACTCACCCATGTGGCCTCCTCTAAGTTATTAAGTCTAACTATCACTTTGAATTTAGGCAGTGAGAAGGAAAGATTGGTAGTGTATGTTCTCTTATAGTAGAGCCACATTGGGCTACCTGCTGAGCCCATTGAGGGGAATTGAACCCCCGATTTTAGCACTGTAAATCTGTAGACTTACGCTGTACTAGCAGAGGGCCTCGGCAGTGTGAGTGGAAATAATTACATTATGTATACACTTTCAGTAGAGGAAAATTATAACTTCTGAGAAGTTACCATACTTCTGCTTACACACAGTTTGAATAAGTGGAATGACTAGCATGAGGTAAAATGTAAAAGTATCCTTAAATATGTCTGAAGGACATTAACAAGGGGACCTTGTGATAAGAGGATTATATGTGGGAGACTGAATCACTTCTATATGAGGTATACTCTTTGTCCAAATGTGGAAAATATTTGACACACGTCCAGGTTGAAAAGTGTGAGAAGCATATCCCAGTGGGAGAGAAAAAGATGATCTTAATCTCCCTGGTGAACAGAATGTGGGTAAAATAAGTAATATGCCCCAACGTGTAGGGTGGCTATAGCAAATGATCATATGTGGCAAGTTAACTGCATTCAAAACTTGACAACTGGGAACAAACATCCATGTAAAGATAGAATGAGGACTATAATGTCAGAAGTGAACTACTGGGAACCGAAATCCATGTGAGGGAAGGAAGAAGGATCATATAATCTTTATTTGAAGTTCAGCTGACTGGAGAGAAAAATCCCACCACTGATTTGGGAACAGAACAGAACAGAAACAAAGTAACCTCTGTGGTATAAAGACATCAAGGGGTTGTGCAAGATGAAAAAGTGGAGCAACCAACAAGTGCATCTACTTTAACCCACAACACTATGGAAGTGAACTCAAGCTGAACTGAGTGAGAGATTAGTAAAACCCTAAACACATGTAAGAATGTATATTAATTGGTTCAGATCTAAATCCAAAACTCGACCACTGGGAACTGACATCTATACGGGCTTAGGATCACGTATGCACTCCATGATCTACCACACTAGCAGCTTGGAAATGGAAAGTGGTAAGGACTCTCTTCTCCATTAGAAGAAATGGGGAGAAAAAATAGTGGATAGTCTTGTGAAACGTTCACTGAAGACAGTGGAATAGGTGACCACAAACCCTATTTTGAAAAGCAATCCAAACTTGATTTATTTAACCTAAAAGATGGGCAGCAATCCCCTTGTGCTTTTCCCAGGAATTCCATAGGTTAATAAGGTCCAAAATGGAAATATTTATGAAGTAAATATATTGCAAGGAATAACCTACAAACAACTTTGTGGACCATCTTTAGTTTACATGACTGTAATGAACAGTGTGGATTTTTTAGCCAGAGAAATTATGAAAGTGAAGTCAACATGGCTTTAGTACAATTCTATATGACTGGTGTATACCATGTTCAGACATCACTCACCATAGAGCAGGAAACTGGTCAAAACATGGGACAAGTCCCTGAAAAATAATAACAAAAGAAGGAATACTTATCCAGTTTATGAGGAAAAAACAGCTATCCAAAGCAGACAATGGAAGATTAATAAATAAGGTGTAGTCCCTGTGCTCTATGAAGCAACTGCAGTAGACAATGGAGTTGAAATGCATGAAAAAGGTAAGGTGCCTGAATGGAATGAAGACACAAAAAACTGGTTTTGAAAAGGAGGAGACAAGAAATAAAAAATCAATCAAGTCATAAGTTGAACCCAATAGGTAAGGAAGGGGAGGGACACTAACAGAAGAATGGTATAAGGAAATGAAACTTTGAGAAATGGAATTAACAGAAAGAATCCTTGAATGTATTAGAAGCCTACAGGACAAAGAAGGCCATCTGTATCCAACAGACAATAAAAGTGGAAGATGGCAAATGAAAAAAGCCATCACCATTAAATAGTTAGAATGAAACATGATTAATCAAATCTGGACAAAAGGGGAATTAAAGCAGGTTGGATCGCTACAAGTGCCAAGGTGTTAACATCATAAGACCTTTCATTAACAGACATTTGTCTTGAAGCCTCCTGTTGATCGATTCACACACCCCAATTTTGGAGACGAGTATTAGGAAAGAGAAACAAATCCAGACAAGGAGAAAAAATCAGTAAATCCAGTGAGGTGGGTATGTAAATAAAGTCAAAGGAAGGAAGGGTTTAGAGGAAGATCCAAAGGAACCCTAGCAAGAGACCACAGGTTGTGAAAAATTTCTAGAATAGCTAGCTAACAAATGTGTCAGACCCAATTGGAGAACTTCTTCCATAGAAGCCACATCCTCCAATGTATTAGAACCTCATCAGCAGTAGTGAGCTTTAATGGCATGGATAATAGAAAGGTCCATTAAATGCATTAGAGAAAGATAACTTATGATCCTAATGGAGGAAGGTATTGAAAAAGACACTCCCTAAATAGCCAAGATTGTTAGGTAGGTAATAGGAAAAAACTTATCCAACTGCAAAATCAAACCACCTAAGCTGCTTTGTAAGAAGCAGATAAGTATGTTATTACTGCTCCCATGTAGCCCTTGTGTAGTTCTGCACGAAATTAAAAAAACAAACAAAAAAGCAGCCCATGCAGAAGAAGCCTACTGAAGCCAGACATCCAAGTATCCATGACACCAAAATGCAAAAGTCAAATGAAATACAGATCACCAGACAAAAGACATACAGAACTGAAACTAGTCCATAGGGCAAGGTAAAATGTGAAACTGATACCAAATCACATGGAGAAAAAACTAATACAGTGCCATGAGAAATGGAAAATAAAAATGTATATCATAGGCATTTTCATTCCTCCAGAAATTGCTTGCCTGATTGTGATCAAAGCCTACTTATTCAAAATTGGGAAGAATCAAGATGTGATTGAGGCAAAACCAATCAAACCAGAACACCAATCATCATTGAGCATATACAATGAATGGAAAAACCTGCAGCCTAGGTAGGACAGTTAAAGGATAGAAATATGCCAGACATTGAACATGAATAAAGATAGCAAGGACTGAAAATGAAACAAAAATGAAAGACATTATCTTGTAAAATTAAATAAATGTGTATTGACAATATAATTAACCTAATTAAGATATACCATGAAAAAGAATTACAAGAAATTTTGAAATAACATGTTGAAAGACCCATGTTAAGCCTAATCTTATGTTATAGAATAAAGGATACGACTAAGCTTTAATTTCAAACCCGATCATAACTATGAGTATTGAACAATCTAAATTAATTTTATTGAGCCCAAATAACTTCAGATAACAATAATAACAATAAAAATATTCAAAAACCATAACAAAATAATGTTTCATTTTTCCAAAATTGGCAGTCCACATTTCAAAATGTGTGGGTTTCCAAACTCTCACAGAAGATGATTAATAATTTTCTAAATGATGACTGTCATCTTAATTTTGAGTAAATGTGCTGGTAAAAAATATAACCTCTGAAGTGGTAACACAGAATTTGGAATTTGTATTAAAAATTATTTGTAATGAAGTATTAAGTTCTGTAACTGGGTAGAAATGCAAGATATTTCCACTTTGGAATAAGTTACAAATTTCACAAATGCAAATGAAAAATAAATAGTAAACTTGGTAAGAGAAATGTATATGAAAATACGATAAAAATTTGAAGAGAGAACAAATTAAATGTTTGCACACAAGCATTGCCAAATAAGAAGTGACAGTTGGGTAAAGTAGCATACAGAGAACCACATAAACATGCGACACAACTGCTGGTGGAGGTTTACTGCATGATAACTTGCATGGAAGAATCAGTTAAACCATGTGAATCAAGGGGTGTGTGGGAGTGAAAGGCTTACGGACATGCAAAATCACTTTTGGAAACAGAAAACAGTATTGAATGAGAATAGCTATACCTGTGAATGGAAGTAAGTTACATACCTTGTCAGAATTACATGTTATGAGAAGAAAACACATAGTAGATAGACAATGGTATGGTTATCAACACAACCCACACAGAAACTTACGTGTTATGAGAAGAAGATATATAGTAGTGTGACAATGGCTGGGTCATGTCCTGATGGACAGTTCTGTGTTCATAATTAAAGATGTCCTGGGTAGGTGACAACAACAACTCTTGGAATCCTAGAAGACAGCATCAGATTACTGTTAATAAATATACAAACAGCTAGCAATACTTTACAATAGTGAAAACATATTTTGGTAATGTTCACTCTAATGTTTTTCAATCTCATAATGAGGGACAGTTTGGAGTGAGGAGTCTCATAGCAGCATTTTAGTTTTTGTATTAATTAAATTCCTTACTCAAACAATCTGAGAAAGAACAGTGCAGGTGATTTATAAACAGGGTTAATATCCACAGTTTATGAAAAACTGACTTGCAGCTATTGTTAGTAGTCTGTACAATGATCTAAGTTTAATTACTAATTAGTTTCTACTTTGATTTTATAATTTATTACAAAATAGTTCTATCCTACCCTTTAACTACAAATCTGCTGCCATATTCAACCATATGGTAACTGACTAGTGGCTGAAAGATGTGATAAATTTAGTTAAATAGTATGAATTAATTAATAAAAAAAGCAGTATCTAATTACTTTACTTGTTTTACAGGCTACTTTCTATGACAAGGTTTAAAAATCTGCTTGTCACAGCCTTACTATAAATACATAAGTGATTATTTGTGAAACTTAACAGCAACACTTAGCATCCACATGGTTTATAAAGGAAGATTTGTAATTCTAAAAATACTTATAACACAACTCTGTAATAACTTCTTTCGGAAGAAATACTCAAACTTGTACAAAAATCATTAGGGTTAATAATAAATAATAAATGCCTGTTAGGTTTGGCAAATATAGTTATTATTATTTACCAAAATTTATTGTCTGGTTTTATACGGAGCAGGATTATTTACAGTAGGTGTTTGTGACTTGTTTGTGATCAATTTCAACAATAAATGGATGGTACACAATCCATCTGTTTTAAAATAATAAATTCAAAACAAGTCAAATGCATGTACAAAAAAAATAGTTACACTACTGATTTTTACAGTTTAATCATCTCTTTTTTTTTCATCAAATTCTACACAAGGAGGTTCAATCACTTTAGAATACCCTTTGGAAAAAACAAATTATCCTTCTCTATAATGTTGTTATAATACAAGCTGTGATAGTTTTTTTAAAATCACTACTATAACTGTTGGTTACCACAGTTGTATCCAGAACTTTACATAGCATATTTTTCAGTGTATAAGATGCACCCCTATTTTCAAGGTTAACTTCAGGGAAAAAAAAATTTTTTTCACAGTTACCATTTATTCAATATCAGCATAATCCTTTAATATTCTTTAGAATACAAAGTAGTGTCCATAATAAAATAAAGTATGGTTGTTTCACACATTTACATCAAAACTTTTGAAAACTTTCAAAATCTTCTCAATCACTGAGAACAAGTTTTGAAAGTTCACTCACTTGTCCTTATGCAATATCATCTTTGGTGCCATTACAGCAATTGCTCACATAACATTTTTTTTAAATACCTTAATTAGTTTCCACACTTTGGGGAAGAAAAAAAAGGTTTGGTACTTTTAAACATTAAGGAATAAAAAAAAAAAGCTCACTTTCCATAAACCCCTTCAAAGTCTTTAAAAGCAGTGTTAAAAACGAAATAAAACAAGATTGTTCCATATATTCATTACAAAAACATTATTCATTTATTACAAAAGGCTTCAAAATCACTGTCACTGCATTCACTGTCATTGAAATCAAGTTCTGAAGGTTCACTCTCACCTGAGTCACCACTTTCCTCAAACAGGATACCATCAAGGGAATTGTTTATGCCACATTTCTTAAATGCCTTTATTACAATTTCAATCTTATCTCTGTCCCTTAAGCTTTTCACTTGCTCACACACAATTGGAATACTTGGGCTCTTCTTTCTTCTGGTAGGAGTTACTTCGTAGTTGACCATCTGCATCCATTTGTTCCACTCCTCAAGCATGAAGCACTTGAAAGACTTATTGATAGATACATCCAGTGGTTGTAATTGGCTTGTTAGCCCACCAGGTATAACAACCAATTGAGTCTTCATTTGGGCAATTTTTTTTCTTAACTGCATCAGTCTTATGTGCTCTAAAAGGATCCCATACAAGCAAGGCCAGTAATCCACCTGGAAATTTATCCAACACTTTCTCTAGCCATCACTTCATCACATCTTCATCCATCCCTTTAGATAGACATGAGCAAGAATATCACTTGGCAACTTTTCTTTTGGCAAGACCTTTCTTTTAAATATCACCACTGGTGGAAGTTTTGAGCCATTAACACAGCATGGTAATACTTCTATGTAATGGGTTTTCTCATGCCTACTTGTTTTCATAGGTATACTTGTAGTGCCCTTCTTGTCCGCAGTTTTATTACTTGGAACAAGAAAAGTTAGTGGAACCTCATCTATATTAATAATGTGAGACAACTCAAAATCTGTTGATTTTCTTGTGTTCATTATATATGTATGGAATTAACATTTTATTATCAAACACTTCTGACATCCTCTGTGCTGTCTTGGTTTTCGTGTGGAGTTTTGTGCCCACATTTACTGTCAATTTCCAAACTTATATGCTTTTATTGTGTTCTTTATAGATATAACTCTAGTATTGTTAGTACAATGTCAAATTTAAGTTAAAGAAAGGTCCCTCTAACTGAACACTGTTGTGCAGTTATTTCCCATATGAGAGAAAAATAAACAAGCCCATGGAAGTGTAGAGGTTTATCTCACTAGTTTCTAGTCCTTGCTCTTCAAGGTACAGTATGCCTAAGGAAGCATAACATTTTTTGACTTTTGGGAAAAATGCATCTTTTACCCCCAAAAACATGGTAATTGTTTTCTTTTAGTTGAAGTTTGCAAAGATGGGTTTCACTTTAGAAATTGCCACTACATGCTCTTTATGGCTAATTCACAATCATATAATGCAGTGGTTCCCAACTTTTTTATGTTCTGCACCCCTAAAAAAAGTTAATGTTCTTGCACCCCTCACAGTAATTATTTATTTAAGAATAAAGGTAAATGTGGTGAAAAAAAATATTATCTTGCACCCCTAAGGGGTGCAAGTACCCCTGGTTGGGAACCACTGATGTAATGCAACTCTAGGTGTTGTTTGTTTTAACTTTTAGTTTCAGTTACTTAACTGACTTGGTTGCCTATATATCTCAAATTTATGTTAAACATTAAACTAGCTAATAACATAAACATCTAAAATACATTCTGGATTATGAAAATTATAATACAAATTACAAAAACATATGCAAACAAACATGTCTTGGCATACATGGCAAATTTCAGCTTGATGTTAGGTCAATTTCACAGCTTGTGTGAATATACAACCTCTAGTGTATTCTAGTTCTATCTGTTTAAATCCACCATACAATTGTAATGGGACCTAGTTAAAAATGTCCATCCAGAAGCTAACCTTAAAATGGGGTGGGAGTCATATAAATGTAAGAAATCAGAAGCAACCTATCTTCATAAAATCTTGGATTTAAAAAATGTGGTAGCCTTTTCACAGATTAAAATGGCTGAGAAAACCACAAAGAGGACATTCTAAGCTGTTGATTGGTTATTCACATGTCATATACTGTAGTGAGAATATATAAGGAACTGTTTAAAAAAATGAAAAGAGTTGAACAGGACCACCATGTTTGATTCAGTACACAAACCATATCTCAGCAAAATAAAAAGAAACAAGGTTCTTATTTTATATTCTAGCTCAATAATATTAGAAATTTTAGTTAATTTTAGTTCCTAATTTGTACAAAATTATAGAATTATCATTTCAACATCACAAACATTGAATTTTAAATATTACTTCATTCAATATACCAATGTGACTCACTAAAATCTATATTTAAACGTCTTTTTAATATTTACTTTTAAATTAAGAAATGAATTTATATATAACATTAAAGTTTGAATTACAATCTACAATATAATCCCAAACTTACTGATATAAATTTATAAAATAGTAGTTCAATACTTTTGAGTGCAAGTCAACAAATATGATGACATGGTCTTTGACCTTTGGCCTGTCACAAAAAGGTTAATTATACGAAAATATAGGTAGTTTTTGTATAGCCTAAAATAACTTTGTTAATTATGTAACCTATGAAAATCAATAACTACACCTTGGTAAATGGTTGACAAAACAAACTAGAGGAACAGCTGTGCGTGTAACTTGTAATCCTCTGAACAACACTTCATGTACTTTTTATAATTTCTTACACTACATAAATTTGTCACTTAAAATAATATTAAAATAAGTTACCTATATCATAGAAAAACAAGATGTGAAAATGTTATAGAATTGAGGGAATACAAGACAATTGTACGTTTCACAAATGCATCATTTATTACAACCATGGTTTCACCAGTAAAGTCTTCATAAAGTACTGGTGAAACCAATGTGGTATGTAATAAATGAGGTATTTGTGAAACATGCAACTGTTTTGTTTTCCCTCCATTCTGTGATTATGAAGTTTCCTCAAGTACAGGAAATTTCAAGTATAAAAACTTAGGAGCTGAGTAAAGAAGAACAATACAGCATTAGACTTATGGCTGGGTGAAGCAAAAACAATACAGCATTAGACTCGACAGATGGGTGAAGCAAGAAAAATGCAGCCTTATGTTTGATATTTGTTATAGGTAGTTGTAAGTTGTCTATTTAGAATAGGTTAAAACTCTCTTATTAACAAATTAACCTTACCTCTGATGGACATGTAACCTGGAAGTTGCTCTAGGTTATGTTCGAACCTCTCTATTAAAGCCCTACAGTATGTTTCTGTTACTTTCATCATCTGTTCAGAAAATTAATTATTTTTACATGAATCCTTCAAAATGAGAAATGCTATCAGAGACATTAATTTAATTAAACACTTTGCAACTGCTACACTGAAACAGGCATATATAATCTTAAAACTGAACATCACTTCAAATCAATGCCTTTATGATGCTCACAGAACTAGGTATGTCTTAAGAGTAGCAATACTTTGTTATTACTATCACATATAATTATTATTAAAATAATTCCAAACTCTCTCTTTTTGCACGTATATTTCACTGAACAAGACTGATAAACACAGTTTGTCAGAATAAAATTACAGAACTAAATATTAAACAACAGGACCAATATAACTGTAAGAAAGAACACTAATGTTCTTCTGAAATAAAGTAAAACAAGCTTTAAGCATACCATACCTTTTGTTCTTTTGTTAAGAAGTTGTATAGTTCTTCTGGTCCCATAATAGAGGCCTTGTTCACAGAGTACCTGGACGTTACAAGAAAAACTAGTTTTCATCTTAAAAGTTCAATGAATAGTTGTGGCATACACTGAATTTATAAAAACTAACAAGATATATATACACATTATGTTTCCATACAGTATAGTTTAATCTAATCTGGCATACTTAAACTTTTTATTAACTTTCACTTCCCTATTATCTGAAGTTTAGTTATCATACAAGTTCTAACATATGTACTTCATGACAAAAATCTTTTATATAAAAAATAAACAAATAATTTACATAAAACAGTACTTAATGCTATAAACAAAACCATGAATTATGTTAAAAAACATACATAATGAAACAGAAAAGGTGTGACAGTAGTAAAGATGGGCGATTTTTACACGAACGATAAAAACCTGCATTTTAAACCAGCAGATTACGTACTTTTTAAAAAGTTTATCCAACTCTGAACGTTTCATAAGACTGTTATATAATCTCACAAATCCTTCAGAATTCAAGGCAGCTTCACCATTAATTTTACTCTTTTCAATATTTGCAGCCTAACAGAAACAAAATAAAAAAATTAGAATTAATTTGTTAAACTAAACAAAAAAAACTATTTATATAGTTGTGAGTTTGCTTTAAAATGGAAACAGTAAAATTAGAAACATTTTAATTTAAAACAATTATAAACATTTCTATCAAGCAATAAGTTTGTTCATCAAATATCAACAATACAATTATAATGCCTTGCTACAGTATCCATCTCCTGCAAAGTTTTCACATTTTGTTACTGTCCGAGCTTGCAATCATGAAACTTTCAAATGGGTCTTAAAAATTAGAATTTACACAATCTACTATAAACTGAGAGAGTTTAAAAACGCTTATCTTATGTAAGTTAGATTTTCAAAGATAAATTAAAATATTTTCAATTGCATAAGTATTCAACTCCATTGTTATAGAAACCCTAAGTCAGCTGCTGCTGATGTGCAAAGATTAGGTTGAAAGGTCAGAAACTAATGTAGTGGTCTCTGTGTAATAAAAGTGATTTAACTTGGCTTCAGAGTAAATGCCTCTGTTCAACCCAAAATGCATATAGTGATATGACAAAAAAACCTTGATGATCAATGAGCTTTCCAAACAAGTCAGGGATGAAGTGGTAGAGGATAGATCAGGAGATGGTTACAAGATAAGTCACTGATTATCCCTTTCAGTATGGTGAGACCTACATTAAGAAGTGGAATGTGCTTCATACTACTTGTTACTGCCAAGATCAGGCCACCCTTCCAAACTAAGCAGTTGGAGAAACAGGAAATTGATTAGGGATGCCCCTGTAAAGCCAACAGTGACTCTGAAATATTTGCAAAGTTCCATATCTGAGAAGGGAGTCAGTGTTCATACATCAATAATATCCTGGTCCCTAAATAAAGCTGGCCTGTATAACCATTACTGTAAAAGAATCATCTAAAATCTTGTATTGAGGTAGGAACAAAACATGTCAATGATACTGCAGACATGTAGCATAAGGTTTGGTTGTCACATGAGAGAAAAACTAAAGTTCATAGTCTAAATTCAAAGCATTACATTTGACATAATCCAAACACATCATTCAGACAAAACCATCACATCTGTAAAGCATATGATATTGGTATCATGTTACAAGGACACTTCTCATCAGCAAAAACTGAGAAGCATTGTCAGGACTGAGGGGAAAATGGATGGTGCAAAATACAGGAAAACCTGTTTAAGTCAGCCAAGAATCTAAAACTGGGTCAAAAATTCACATTTTAGCAGGACAATGACTTGAGGCACAAGATCAAAGCTGTACTGGAGTGGTTTCAAAAGAAGAAAATGAATGTCCTGGAGTTGACCAGTCAAAGTCCTGACTTAAATCCAATGGAAAATTTATGGCAAAATTTATTTATCCATCAGCGATCCCCAAAAAGGTTGCTAGAATTGGAGAAACTTTCCCAGGAAGAAAGTGTAATTTTTGCCCAATCTCATTGTGCAAAGCTATCCAAAACCTGGCAAAAAACACTCACAGCACTTATTGCTGTCAAAGGTACTTTCACCAAGTACTGCTTTCGTGGATTCAGTACTCAGACAATCAGCAAAGTTCAATTTATTTATTTTATTTGCAAATTTTGTTGACATTCAACCTCCTTCATAGACAATAGTGTCAAGTTTGGTCATTAGTGTTTTCAATAAAAACAAGTTCATTAAAACAACTGTTTACATTATTTGTATTTCATCAAAACGTGACATTATTGGTAGATGGTGAATATGTTAGCAAGGCGCTGTATAAATATTCCTGTTTAACAATAAGTTTGTTCACCAATTATCAAAAATACAATTATAAATGTCTCCATTAACAGTAAGTTTGTTCACTGAATATTAACAATATAATTAAAAATGTCCCTATTTCACAATAACCTTGTTCACTGAATGTCAACAATACGGTCGTAAATGTCCCTATTTCATAAGCTTGTTCAATGAATATTAACAATGCAATTATAAATGTCCCTATGCAACAATAAGCTTGTTTAGCGGATATGAACAATATAATTTAAAATGTCCTTATTTCACCATAAGCTTGTTCACTGAATATCAACAATACAGTTGTAAATGTCCCTATTTCACAATAAGCTTGTTCAATAAATATTAGCAATGCAATTATAAATGTCCCTTTTTCATTGTAAGCTTGTTCACTGGATATCAACAACACAATTATAAACTTTTCTGTTTAAGGATACATTTTTACTTCAAATATAAAAAAAAAATTAATTTGTTTTGTAAGACATTTTCACTTCAGATATCAATGCCACAATTGTACACTTTCCTTGTTAGTGATGGATTTTTTTCTTTCTTTTTACTCCAGGTAGAAGAAAGTCTGCTATATTACACTCTGTTTATGTGAAATAATAGCTACTTTTTTTAAAATAATCATATGAGCAGTGAAATGACAGGCATTTCAAGTAATATGTCAGGAAACACGTCAAGGTAATTTTTATTTATCATACAGTAACTAAGGTTAAATGCAGACTGGGATTGAAATTCAAAGACAAAATTGAAATTATGAAAATGCACCAAATATAAAAAAGCTCAAATATCTATTTCATACAGCACTTATGAGATTTTTTAGTTCTTTGTAACTTGCTTATAGTAACCTAAATTAATTTAGATGTATGAATAAAATTGTGTCACTGCAATTTATTTATCATTAAATATTATAACTGTTTAATGATTATATTATAAATCTTGTTTCTTTTGACTAAAGATAAAACTTAAAATATAATCTTTGATGTAGAGACCTAATACAGTCTTTGATTCACCATACCCTCTATTGTAGACTACAATTTTGACTTGTCAGTGCAGCTTGGGTCAACAAACTAATAAATACAATTAGGCCTCTTATGATGGGGATGTATATATAATATTTACGTAACCTTTCAGTCATTTTCAACCTGCTTATGAACCTCAAACAGGTGAAACTGCAGTCCAAAGCACAAGATGCATTAGGCATCTACACCCTTGTGCAGATTAATTGAAACAAGATGGAAAATCCCATTTTTTTCAATTTTTTGCATTTTATTTTTGAGAATCCAAAAATTACTCATAAATTAATACGTGATATGACCGACTTTATTTTTCAGAAGATCATTAATCTGCTTTGGCATTGAGTCCACAAGTTGATTGCAATCTTTACTAATTTTTGGATTGTGGTACCACACCTCGATTTGCTTATCTTTCGTAGTACAGTCTTTTCCCTGAAGTCTTTCTTTACAAATTGCTCAAAGGTTTTCAATAGGATTTAAGTCTGGGGAGTTTTCAGGCCAGTTCAACACCTTCATTTGCATTGTAGTCGTAAAATTTTTCACAAGTTTTGACATGTGGCACAGAGCCAGATCTTGCTGAAAAATGCCAAATCCATCTGGAAAGTTCTTTTTCAATTCTGGAATGACTCTTCTCTGCAAAACTTCAATGTACTGTGGTCCTCTACGATATGTAAGCCTCCAACCCCACAGTAGCTGAAAAAGCTCCAAAACATCTTCTTCAAGGGATGTTTTACAAACTGATTGATGTCTGCAAACATGCAGACTTCTTTGACCCTGTACGAAGAAATGAGTCTCATCACTGAATAACACCTTCCTCCATTGTTCTTATGTCCAGTTCTTGTATTTCAAACCCTATTGATACCGTTTTTTCTTCACTGAGTTGGTAAGAAGTTGTTTTTGACTGGTCTCCTTGCCCTTCTAATGCAATTTCAAATAACATAATATTCCAAAATAGATTGACTGTACTGCAAAACACAACTAATGATGCTGTCTGTGTGATGACTATTAAAGGAAATCAGTGGGTCCAGTGAGTCTACACATTGTCTCTCTCTCATAACATTCTGGATAAATAAAGATGTCTAAAATATTTGAGTTTCTATTTCAACATCTTTAACTTCATGAAATATGGGAAATGAATGTTCAGAGTCAAAATTAACACAATTAAGAAATTAAAAATTTGAAAGCAGACAAGTACACTGAAGCCATTGAGCAGATAAGAAACTCTTGAGTAAACTCCCATTACCAACACAACAATCAATGAATCCAATAGATAAATAAGCAAGGACATACTATGTTTTCCATTGTGCTTCAAGTGAACAATATTCTACTCTCTCTTACTAATATTCCTGTACCAATCAAGAAGGATAATTTAAAAACTTACATCAAAAAGAATTTTTGCATGAATTTCCTCCATAGAAATATTAATCTGATATAATAATTCAAGACATTCCTTGAAGTTGAGGAATCTATTGTTATCTTTATCTGCTTTTCTAAAGCATTCCTTCAGCCACCTACAGAAAAAAAAATCAAAATTGTTATACATAGTTTATAAAAACAGGTTACTTTAACCATCAATAAAAAGACACAATAAAATATTTAATTTTTTTCTTATTTTCATAAATGCAACTTTTTTATGTGAAAATTAGGCATGAAGTTCAACTTGTTCTATTCTGGGATTATGTGAAAATTAAGCATGAAGTTCAATCTGTTCTATTCTGGGATTATGTGAAAATTAAGCATGAAGTTCAATCTGTTCTATTCTGAGATTATGTGAAAATTAAGCATGAAGTTAAATCTGTTCTATTCTGAGATTATGTGAAAATTAAGCATGAAGTTAAATCTGTTCTATTCTGGGATTATGTGAAAATTAAGCATGAAGTTCAATCTGTTCTATTCTGAGATTATGTGAAAATTAAGCATGAAGTTCAATCTGTTCTATTCTGGGATTTAGCATATCACTGAATTCAGTAAATTTTATAATATTCCATTGATCTATGAATGTAAATAACACCAAGTCTGTTATGCTTTCACCAATGTTTAATTAAGTGTAAGATGTTCAAAAGATCAGGCCTCTTACAGTTCAGCCAGCAGTTTAAGTGTGAAATATTTAAGATTTTTCATTTATCAGAGGTAAGCTACATTAAAAATGAGAGTGGAGAGTCAAAAATGTCATAAGTCCCACAGATAGTAGAGAAACTTTTCTATCCATATATATAGAACATTCAAATATGCTTACCTGAAGACAACTGAAATATGCAATTCTATTACTATTAACAACAAATGAAATATCCAACTAAATACATCAGCATCTTTTTACATACCAATTATTAGTTAAGCTTTCATATTATAAATCTTATGGTTAGATGTATATAAAAGTTAAAATTCATGAGAGACTGCACCAGAAACATCTCAAATGTTTCATGTAGTTTCTGCTGCACTGTTGTCTTTCTTAAACTCAAAGCATTATATGGCAAATGTACTCCTCAGATACATCAATTTTTATAAGGGTTTATTTGATTAATGATCTCAAAAAGTGAAGTTGGGTTAGTTTGTTTTATTTGTCTGAACATTTTTATTCATGTCCTACTGTATACTTTAGTCATTAAAGACTTCTATAAAGACAGAAATGATAATGCACTTTCTGTATTAAATTTTTGGACATTACTTACAAGATGAGCTGATACATTTAATGACTTACTTTGAACAATCCCTTATTTGATTTTACAATTTCTTTTGGTAAATCAATGCAGCCATCCTGAGATCCTACAAAACATCTTTGATGTCGATATCTGTTTTGGTCTTATAAAATATCTTTGTACAAAATTCCATGTACAATGGTACAAAAAATTTAATTTCTTGGCCAAAACTCTTAAACGTACATGTTTATTTAGCTTTCCTTTCCCTCTAAAATGTCCAAAAATGGACAAATCCTACATTTTTGTATACATACATATGTATGGAAAGTGTAAAAATGTCTGTAGGAAATCCTGTATACATGACATGAAACACAATGGAATAATTATCAAAACCTCCTAACATTAACATCTTGTTGCATATTCACACTGCCCCTCTATATTATTAAAAATGGTCAAGTCCACCATTTTTGTATATTATTGTCCATTATAGATATCATATTATCTGTATACAAATCCAACATAAATTACTAAAATTATGGCTGAGTAATTGAACACAAACCCCAACATTAGGCTTTTCTGTAAACTCTGAACTCCCAAATCAAACTTTTTTGTAGATTTGTGCACATTAAAATTTGTATTTGTGTAAATTTTCATCTTGATTTCTGTAAATATAATTGCACAGGAGCCCAGAATATAAATTTCTGAGTTTGATCTTTAATCTCATAAAATCCTTAAAGTGACCTAAAAAGGCATGTTTGAGCAAGTTGTAATGTTACCAAGTTTCAAGTTGTTCTACCAAGAAATGAAAGAATGGTAGTCAATTAAAAATGTTTATAGAATAAGAAAAAAGGATAAAACAACAGAGAAGCAATATGTGGAGATACAACTTGTAAACATATACAGAAGAAACAACAGAGAAACAGTATGTGGAGACACAACTAGGAAACAGATAGAGATGAGATAACAGAGAAATGGTATGTCCCTGTGTAGACACAAATAGGAAACAGGTAGAGATAAGACAACAGAGAAACAGTATGTCTCCATGGAGACACAACTGATGAACTATGCTAAAAATATGGCTTAAAATTGAAAATAAAACGATGAATTTTTCGATTTTAACCCATTGACTGCAGTACATGTGAAATGTTTGCAAGACGTAATCAACTGCCAGAAACCAACCTTATATGGAACTCATGTATTCAACTGTTAGATGCAGACTATACCCTATATATAACAAATTGGTACAGGTTTAAGCTTAGTTTCCAC
The DNA here is from genome assembly GCA_011833715.1 of Carcinoscorpius rotundicauda. Taxonomy (NCBI): domain Eukaryota; kingdom Metazoa; phylum Arthropoda; class Merostomata; order Xiphosura; family Limulidae; genus Carcinoscorpius; species Carcinoscorpius rotundicauda. The sequence goes on from CM022391.1 coordinate 17,300,646, forward strand.
ACTGAAAAAGAATATAAAGCCTAACCTATCATTCAGGTTGACACTTGTCACTTAGTTATACTGGTTTGGGTGGGGTCCATCTTTCATCAGTAACCCCAGACAAATAAAAATAACATAAAATATGCTTTATGGTGATGAAGTGTAGAGGAATGATATTTTGTGTCATATTTTATTTACCAGAAATGAACCTATATTTACACAGGAATTCCATTATTTAAATTTTTTTTGGTAACAGAGCTATTAATTTATGCTTCTAAATCGTGTAGCAATGAGCTGTTCAAAGTACTAAAATTATTAAACTCATCTTGGCTAGTTGTAATACACAGTATACCACAATAAAATGTCTACTCTTATTATTTCGATTTGTCTTTACCCAGGGTTACTAATGCAAAGCAGAATTCTCCATAACTAAACGAAAATTGACAAATTGAATAATAAATTGTGCAGAATTTCACAAAACCAGTATAATTCATTGACAAGTGGTGAATCGAAAGGTTTTATATTTCACCTAATCACTTTTATTATACCACTCAATTTCTTCTTCCTTCCTATCATTTTTGCAGGAAGCCATCAAATGTTTCAGGGCTCTAACCCAGCCTTTCTGAGTTTCTTCATCACAGGCTACAAGATCTAGCACTTCGTGAGTTGGGCCATAGATGATGGAAAAACACAGCTCTTCTTTCAAAGCTGGAACACATTTGGAACGGAAGTTGACATGTAGCTGTCGTCTTTGACGAGCCTGAACGATGTTAAATAGATCTGTGGCCCAACCATCTCTTACGTCTTCAATCTCGTGTACATCAACTGGAAGAAATACACCTTACGTTTCAAAATTAACTACTTAAAGCACACAAATGTGATTTTTTCAGGTTCTAATATTTTCTTAATTCTAATAGCATAGTTAAACATCTAAAGTACTGTCAAACGAAAACAAACTTAAGTAATAGAACTAGGATATCTCTAAAGAAATATTCACAATTTATGATTTCAATTATCAGAAGCACTTTATTTTCAATTGTGCTAAATAAGACTAAAAATATCAGTGTCCAATAACATCATCTTCAGGATACCTAAACATCTTTAGAGCCTTTTAAGGGCACATCCCCGTTTTTAATAATTGTTTATTATCTAATGATTTTAACACTGTATTGATTTCAATTGTAAACAGACGATTTTACACAAATGTCATTTAGAATTAGTTTAATGTTATTTTATTACGAATTACAGCTTTTACAGTACAATACAATTAATTGTATCCTTTTTGTCAAATCCCACTTAGGCCGGTTCAATTACTTTGCACCACCTTTTGACAAGATAAATCTCTTTTATTACAAAATAGTTGTGTAAAACAGCAGAGAAATCACCTGTTAGACTAATCATTCACACGCTGGTCAACTTCATGTTTTCTTTCTTACTTTTCTTCCGACTGAAGTGTTCTTGACTTACACTCAGTTAGATATACAAACAAACACACACACACACACACACACACATATATATATATATATATATAGATACATATATATATATTACCCAACTGACGCCTAGAACTTTTGACGAACAAGGATGCGTTACAAAATAATAACACTCACATACCAAGAAAAACTTGAAGATTTTAACGATATTACAATAATTGATCTATACACACAACACATGACTCTCACAGTTATGTAATAAAATTTCATAAATATTACTTTTAAAATAATTAACTTTTAAAACTCATGTTGTGGAAATTGAGTAATTGTTAAAACATGAGATCACTAAATTAACTAAATAATAACTCTTATATTAAACGGTCTTGTACATCTAACATTCAACACAATTGTTTTCAAGGTTCATGTACTATGTACTACTCTACCAATTTTGCCATCTTAAAACTTCTCATGGCAAACTGAAGCTCCAACATTTGCTACAATGATAAATGAAAAGAGCTGTTTAGCTATAACTTTGACATAAAACACTTACTGAATTCAGTCTTTCTACAAAAAAAACTTTTATTGGAACCTTGGTATTCTAGCCGTTGGGACTGCAGGTTCACATAATAACGGCGTCGATAGAACTTATCCAAAGATCTCAATTTAAATAAAACGGTTCCTTTGGCTACACAGTATATAATGTCTTTTAAGGAAAGTTTTTCTGAAAAAAAGAAGAAAACTACAAATTAAAAATTCAACTGAATTAATTTAATAATATATTTATTAATCTAACCAACCAATAAAACTCTACTTTACTATCCAATAACTATGTCTTGTTTGTTTGTTTTTGAATTTCGCACAAAGCTACTCGAGGGCTACCTGCGGTAGCCATTCCGAATTTAGCAGTGTAGGACTAGAGGGAAGGCAGCTTGTCATCACCACCCACCGCCAACTCTTGGGCTACTCTTTTACCAACGAATAATGGGATTGACCGGAAACATTATAGCGCCCCCACGGCTGAAAGAGCGAGCATGTTTGGTGCGACGAGGGTTCGAACCCGCAACTCTCAGATAAAGAGTCAAACGCCAAAACACGGCTGGCCATGCCGGGCCCAATAACCATATCACTTATCCCTAAATTGTAGAAAAGTTATTTTTTCAGTTACCCCTTAAACTGTCCTCTGGCATGTTCTTCAACATTTTCAGTAGATTTTTAATCGCCGCATAGAACGGTCTTGATATTTTTGTGCTGAAAACAACTTTTTGTAGTTTTGTAATCTGTTGACCGATTTTAGATCTAATTACACTTTTGGACTCGGAGGGACAAACCCTTTTGGCTGATGTATTTGACTATGCCCAAGGTCTGACAGATTAAATTATTCTAATCCTGCCTAACGAAATTCAATTTGAGGGTAGGTTGGTCGAAATCCTGATGAGTAATAAAACTGAATCGGGTATACGTGCATCCCATGTTTGGTATTGCTGGTGCACAAACATACGGTTAATAAAAAGAAGGAAAGAAGTTTCATACATTAATTTACCGTAATCCTACCTAAAATAATTTAATGTGCTACAGCTTTTGAGGATTTCTTCTCGTTTTTATTTCGCTTGTTACAATACACAATTTGAATACAAAATAAAATTTGTGGAAAAATTCACTTTCTATGCGAAATAAATATGTGATCAAAGTAATACTGGCGCTAACTGCAACATTAATACCATTTTTTGTGGCCCGGTATGGCCAGGTCGTTAATGGCGCTTGACTTGGGATCTAAGCGTCTACTTCGAATCCCCATCACATCAAACATGCTTGCCCTTTAACCGTGAGGGTGTCGTGATGTCATCACAGTGTTCAATCCCTCTATTATTTAGTAAAAAGAGTAGCCCGAGAGTTGGCGGTTGGTGGTGATGAAGAGCTGTTTTTCCTCGTGTCTTACATTGTTAAATTAGAGATGGCTAGCGCAGATAGTCCTCGTGTAGCTTTGCGCGAAATTAATACACAAACTATTTTTGTTTAATTTAATTTGTGATTCATATGATATCCTAGCATACAAACAAAATTTCAAATCATGGATGCACAAAAAATTTGATGCGTAAGAATTCGTTTAAAAAAGCCAGAAGGATATGGATCATATTATAATTCTGGGGTTAAAGTGTTAATTCAAAACTAACAAAAAGTTAATCAACTAGGTAACAAGTACAGTGATTTACTTGTCGTTTGCTGCAATACATACTGCAGTGGGAAGGAAAAATTCAACTGTATGTAGAAATGCAGAGATGAGGCCCGACATGGCCAAGTGGTTAAGGCACTCAACTCGTAATCCGAGGGTCGTGTGTTTGAATCCCCGTCACACTAAACACGCTCGCCTTTTCAGCCGTGGGGGCGATGTAATGTGGTGGTCAATCCCACTATTCGTTGGTAAAAGAGTAGCCCAATAATTGTCGGTGGATGGTGATAACTAGGTACCTTTCCTCTTTCTTACACTGCTAAATTGGGAACGGCTAGCGCGAAATTAAAAAGAAACCAAACATTTCAAAGACTGCTCTACTATGATAGATAAAAGACAGAAAGAAAAAAAATTGTCGGTTCCAAATGTCAAGATGCCTTAATACAAGTGTTATGTTAAATATAACACAGTGTCTCAAGTTTTAATAAATTGATAAGCATGTTTAAAGTTAACAACAAATCTTTACAACTGAAGCTGTAAAAACAAGACATTGTTGTAAATTATATTTTTAATGTTTTGTTTCTTAACTAGAGGGTGATTAATGTTAAGATAGGTGTAGAAAGTTCCTAACTTTATATCGTTTTCTCGAACATTTGAGGCTAGATTATAAAAACCTAGTCGTGAAGTGTTTAACACATATTTAAATATATATATTCAAGTATGAACAAACCATTCATCGTATAAAATATTAAGATATACGTTTAACGATCATGCTTATTAAATTAGGTTGTCCCAGTAATCTGATTTGAGTTTATGTTAGTCCTAAATTTTTGAAGAGGGTTAAACGTCACTGGTAACGTAACTTACAAACGTCGAGGATGAATAAAGTTTCCAATTATTTTATCTAAAAAATAAACCGCATTATTATTTTGACTCCCAGTAATTTTTGTAAGATTATTTAAAAAAACTCGTTAATGAAAGAACAAAATTTACATAAGTATAATGAACACATTGTAATCAAAGGATTATGCAAAAAAACTTAGCAATTTCTTTAAAATGATTGCAACAGTTGCTGCCCCCCGCTAGTACAGTGGTATGTCTCCGGATTTACAATTTTTCTTTTTTATCACGAGTGTTCCATTGTTTTCTTTGTTTTATTAATGTTTTTCGTGTAATTTGATTTAGATACTAACCGCTAACCGTTACATCTTTTATATTTTCTAATTCATTTTATACCTTTTGTTGCAATTTTTTAACAAGGTGGTATCTTGCAATGTTTTCTCTCCATATGCTAATTATTTAACTAGTGTTTTATTTCATGTATTTTTGTTTATACCCCCTCTTTGAGGTGGGATGAATAAAAAAGAAAAATAAATCCGGATTTACAACGCTAAAATCAGGGGTTCGATTCCTCTTGGTGGGCTGAGCAGATAGGCGGATGTGGCTTTGCTATAAGAAAAACACACGAAACAGTTGCTTAGTGTAAATGCCTTAAAATTAACTACAGACTCGAGTTAAGGTTTTGAAGTTGAACGCCTAAATAACTCAAACATAGACTTATAATTCCAACTTTCATAGACAATCAACACTGTGAACATTACTTCTCCATTGCAACGTCAAATTACCAAAAAAGTTAAGAAAAGTTTTTTCTTAATGTGTATTAAGTATTCTTATACACTACTTTAAATAACATTTTACATTTTTGATAAGTATCAGTTATGAAAAATAAAAACAATAGGAAAATCAACTGTTTATTGCCCTTCAAAATTTACAGTACCCGGAAGTTAAGCGGTAAAGTTGAAGGCTTATAACGCTAAAAATAGGATTTCAATGCACTTGTTGAGCAGAGTGCAGGTAATCCATTGTATAGATTTGCGATTAACAATAGACATGCGCAATAGTTTGGTGACGTATGTGCAAGGAACTTTCTGTAACTCTTCCAATCTCCATTGTGTTATAATGTATACAGAAGGAACTTATGTTTGAGATTAAAAGGATATACGCTAAAGATAAGATTCCAAACATATTTGCTAACTCTTTCAAGAGTATGCTTACCTTGGACTAAGTTGAAGGTACTGAGGTGGTATTATCAATAAACAGACCATTGTAGTTGGCTATGAAGAGAAACTTAAATTATAAGAATATTAAAGGCACGATATTTTTGGTAAATGCAAAATAATACGTAGAGTCATGGTATTCTAGACATTTTGTTTTTTTTATTATAGCTGGAGTACCAATCTCTGGAACGAAGGTTATGTAAATTCGTGATAAATGAAAGAATCTCTTAGGACACGAAAAGTTGCTTCCCTTACATGTAATACAAAAAAACACCACCACCATAAAAACTGTAACACATAAAATGTGAAACCACAATTTGCAAATATCTCCAAATGGACCTGACAAACTTAATTTCGTGAAGATCTATCGACAGATAAAAACTATAAAAACCTCAAAACAATTCAGTTACTTATATCTCCCCAGGAACCCAATAAACCTCAATACTAAATTTGTTGAAGATCCATCTACAAGAGGAAAAGTAGTGGTAAAAACATCCTCATAAAAACCGCAAAACTGAAAATGTGTGTACTCCACATGGACCTAATTAACCTTCATACCAATTTTGGTGAATATAAATTCACAGCTTGCGAAATAGTTACATGGACATACAACTATTATATTCAAATAAATACAATAAGGTGACTAGATCAGGCCAATTTGCAAAGTTAATAACGAACTGGTTCCTAAACTAATAGGTAAAATTTAAGACTTTAATACATACTTGTAAAAACATTCTTCTAACTAACCCATCTCTCATTGTATACACTAGAAAACAAATATAACTCGGTGGCTTAGATCAACATTTGAGTCGGCCATGTTTCTCCACGTGCTCAGACCACATCTAATGACGTTTGTGTATTTATAATTAAGCACTAAACTACACAGGAGCTTTCTATTCTCTGCCCACCACGGATATCGAAACCCAGATTCTGACGTTGACCTACAAACAGAGGCGAGTGTCTGAAGCCTTACGTATTATTTATCTAACTGACAATATCCCTCCCACGTCAAGTTCCTGATTTTGGTTAAATACATCTGCTTACTTTATTATAAAATAGGCCAGTGGTGAGGAAATCAAATACATGTAAGTTAGAAATGTAGCATGTAAGCAACGACATAAAAAGTAATAAATTATCTGGAAGCTTTTGGTAACAAAGTACAATTTATTGTTCCTACCAATCATTCTTTATTAATACTAGAGACACACACAAGTGGTGGAGTTATGTTTGTCGAATTTTGCACAGAGTTACTCGAAGACTATCTGCGCTAGCCGTTCATATTTTAGCAGTGATATCCTAAATGGAAGGCAGCTAGTTAACACCACCCACTGCTACTTTATCAACAAATAGTGAGATTGATTAGAACATTATAACGCCCCCACGGCTGTATAGGCGAGCATCTTCGGCGACAGGGATTCAAACCTGCATATTGGGAGTCTAGCGCCCTCTGCACCAGACCATGCTAGGCTTGGCAGTAGATTTGAAACTTTAGTAAACCGACGTCCCCTTCCAATTTAATTTTTTTTCTTAGATCCAAACCAATCAATTTTTTAGTTTTGAAAAAAATAGTCAGTATAAATGAAAAGCTGTATTTCAAAAGTAAATATATTTTAAATATTTTTGTCAAATATCGGTGAAGCAGTTGAGTTTATTTTTTAGAGATAAATAAGGATTTTGAGCCCAATGTGCTGTTTGTTATTTAACTCTACTCTTTGTAGTTTAATCAGGATTTTTCAATTTTAGCGCACCTTATATCAAAAGGTGTTTGTTGTTCACGTGTAGGGCTGAAGAGAAGGTTCATTAAAAAAATATATTGCACACAGTTTCACCTACGTTTAACAAGAAAAGAAAATCTCGTTGCTGGCATTTCTTAACATACCAAAACTACAATTTTTAATATTTAAGTAACATTAGTAATATAGTAATATTTTCATAAATAAAGGACTGAGAAAAAAAGAAATAGACATTACAATGCGCCCCCACACAGCAGTCAATAGAACTATACGCACTAAGGATAAATGGGATATTTGCCGATTTATTGTTGATTTGAATGTAGTGTTTCCTTCAAATTACTTGCCGCAGCCCATTGGGTTAGCACGCTTTTCTGTGATGCTGAGGTGTCATAGTTCGCGTACCGTAAACTTATCGTTGATCGGTGCGGGGTGGAGAAAATGCACGAAAGTTCGTACAAAATTATGGAGGCTTCATAACTTAAGAGCACTTTGTGTGTAATATGCCGTCAAATTATGGTCATACGTTACTATGAAATTATGCATAATCTAGATGAAAAACGAATTACGATAGAAATATGCATGCGCACTCGTAGATTGAAAAACACTAACTGCCCTTCTACGAATACGACTTCAAGTTTTTCTTATAAATCAAGAAAGGTTGGTATAATGTCATACTGTGTTGTAGCTTACAGAGCGTGTAATTCTTCTCGTGATTCATGTCATGCGCATGTTTTACTGATATAATAACATTACAACTTGCAATGTTAATCGTCCTTTATGTAACGTTACTTTAGTATCTACTGACTGACTAATAGACGACACACTACGGTATTATAGTGCGATTTGTTAAAACAGATAACCCGTTCAAACGGCCTTTAGCTCCTTTCAGGAAAATGACGTCTAGGGCACTATTACAGTCGGATTGTTGACATTGAAGTAACGGCCTCGTCGAAATGAATTTGGAAATTTTAATTTAACACATTGTCTTTTCAGTGATGTCGAGAAACCCACTTTTTGAGAATTTTATATGCAAAAACGGCTCGTTTGGGTTCAGAAAATATTTTAAATAGAAGAGCGAACAACGTTTCGACCTTTTTCGGTCATCGTCAGGTTCACAAAGAAAGAGGTAACTGACCGGAAGCTGACCACATGTTTGGAAGGGGTTGTGTAACTGAGTGTCGCAATGTAGAGGGCGGGGTTAGATGTTTGAATATATAATTTTATCTATAATATTAATATAGGTATAATGGCGTTCCTTCATATTGGTTTATTTCGGGTTTAAGTTGTTGTATAAGTAAGGCTTCTTTAATTTTGCGTTTGTCTATGTTTGTTTCTTTATTTAGTATTTTAGTGTTTTCTATGGTTATGTTGTGTCCATAATGTCAACATACGAATCGTTTAATTACAATCTTGGTAAATACATAGCATGGGTATTCTCCAAATATGCAACATCAGCCAGCTCATTCATCAAAGACTCTTTTAATTTCAAGTCTAATCTAAATCAACTTAATCATAAAGCCTTAATGACCAGTTTCGATGTTATATCCCTCTTTACAGAAGTTCCAACAACAGAAGCCTGCAAGATAGCCTTAGAACTCTATATCCGAGACCCTAACCCAATTATAGACATTCCCAGTAACCAGTTAGCAACCCTCATAAAATTCACCACAATAAAGATAAACTTCATGTTCAATAACCAAAACTATATACAAACAAATGGCCTAAGCATGGGCAACCCAGTATCAACAGTTCTAGCCAATATTTTTATGACACAAATTGAAACACAAGCAATTAATACAGCATTACATCCACCACTACACTGGTACAGATATGTAGATGACACGGTTGCGGGATTCAAATCTACAGAACACATAATTTTTTCAATCACATTAACTCTATACATCCCAACATTAACTTCACATGTGAACAGGAAGAAAGCAATCAAATATCATTTCTTAACCTCAAAATTATAAGAACCGACACGCAATTCAAAACAAAAATCCACCGAAAAATCATCCATACTAGACTATACATTCCTTGGGACTCAGCACATGAAACAAAACAAAAACTCAACATACTAAGAAACCAGATAAACACAGCCATAAAAGTATGCTCACCAGATAAAATTAACGATGAATTAGACAAAATAAAACAATACTTCATCAACATCAATAAGTTTCCTCCACAAAACGTAGAAAACATTATACGCACACACCTAGACAGAAAGCAAAATCAACCAACAAAAGTAAATATATCTCACGAATCAAAAAATCACGAAACCATATACTGCTGTATACCATATATTCCTGACATCAGCAAACAAATAACCAACATTTGGCAAAAACTAGTAACAAAATGTAACATCCAGTTAATACTAAATTTATTCAAAAACCAGGCACAAAACTAAGGTCTATACTATGTAAGAACTACACTGACAAACACCACACCAACATTATTTATAAAATACAATGTGATAACTGTCGCGACTTCTATATTGGAGAAACAAGTAGAAAAATGGAAACCAGATTCAAAGAACATACAAAGTCACCTTCACACGTTTTCGAACACTGCAAGTCAAATAAACACAACATAACCATAGAAAACACTAAAATACTAAATAAAGAAACAAACATAGACAAACGCAAAATTAAAGAAGCCTTACTTATACAACAACTTAAACCCGAAATAAACCAATATGAAGGAACGCCATTATACCTATATTAATATTATAGATAAAATTATATATTCAAACATCTAACCCCGCCCTCTACATTGCGACACTCAGTTACACAACCCCTTCCAAACATGTGGTCAGCTTCCGGTCAGTTACCTCTTTCTTTGTGAACCTGACGATGACCGAAAAAGGTCGAAACGTTGTTCGCTCTTCTATTTAAAATATTTTCTGAACCCAAACGAGCCGTTTTTGCATATAAAAAACATTGCCTTTTGCTTTCCTTATGGGTTGTTTGTATGGCACATGAACTTTGAAAACAAGAAACAGAAAAATATAAATATATATATATTTGGGATATCTACTGATTTCAAGAAGGAATTGCAATTTTTGTTAATTATATTCAAACCATTTACAACAGATTTTTACCCTAAGTAACGCAACAATAGTTATTTTATTGTTTGTTTGTTTTGGAAGAATTTCGCACAAAGCTACTCGAGGGCTATCTGTGCTAGCCGTCCCTAATTTTGCAGTGTAAGACTAGAGGGAAGGCAGCTAGTCATCACCACCCACCGCCAACTCTTGGGCTACTCTTTTACCAACGAATAGTGGGATTGACCGTCACATTATACACCCCCACGGCTGGGAGGGCGAGCATGTTTAGCGCGACGCGGGCGCAAACCCGCGACCCTCGGATTACGAGTGCACGCCCTAACGCGCTCGGCCATGCCAGGCCCCTAGTTATTTTAATTTTAATACCCTTATTAATTATTCTCAAGTTAATGTCCAAATAACGTAATGTATATATAAATATTGCAACACCATCACGCCGAGACGAATCAGGATAAATAATTAAAATGTGGCTTTCGTTTGAAAAACCGACAAATACACAATTATAATTTTATATGCAAAAAAGAGCCGTTTTTTGCATATAAAATTCTCAACAAGTGGGTTTCTCGACATCACTGACAATTATAATTATTTTTGCACACATTGATCAGGCATACAGTAGCCGAAAAGTAAAGTGGGTGCTATTAACTACAGTTCATAAGTGGAGAGAGCTAGTTTGAGTTTTTAAGAACTTTCATAATCAAACACATATATTATAGAAGTGCTGTACAATAAAAATATTTCAAATGTTTCTTTTGTTTGCCAAGCGTAGTTAGTTTTGCCTGGGGATAATTCAGTAATACCAGCACACAAGTTCCATTGGAGGCAGAAGACGAAACGTTGACGTAACTAATCAATCATTCATAAACTTGAAAGTAAACATCTTTTTTACATTAAAAATATAAAAGTTTAGATTATTTCAATATCAATATTATATGGAATAAAAATTTCATTTTCGAATAGATATTGTACAAAATTCCAAGCATAAGTCCCGTTCCTTTCGTACAAAGCTACTCAAGAGCTGAGGGAAGACGACTCTAGAATTACTGTTGTGAGATCTAACAGTGAGGTTAAGCCTTCACTCTTAAAATAAACACCCATAACTCCAAGTTTCAGAGCGTAGGTAGATTTTTTTAAATCATTTTTTGTGGCAACGGGTTGCGAACTATCGCTTTCCAGCGTGGCACGCCAACCACTGGGCCGAATTCGGTTCGCTTCAAACGTAGTTCGAGTCAACATTACATATTACCTTTGTCTTTAATAATCGCAACAATTTGTCATTAGAGCCAGTTATTCGATAAGGTTTTCTTTTCAACGTTCTAAAGTAAAAAGTTAAATGCTTAAAACTATTACTTACCATTGGAATCATTCATTTTTAATTCTAGTCTTTTGTCGGAAAGAAGGTTAAAATTCGTAGTTAATGCAATTACGTTAACTCAGTTTAACAAGTTTGGGCTTAAAAACCCAACTTCATTGAGATATTAAGGGCGTTAGTTGGCCGTAAGCCTAATTTAGATTTTATTCCGACACATTCGTGAAAGGAAATTAAACACTTAATAAAAAGTTTCTTTCCACATTTGAGAATGTTTTGAATAATCAAAACACTTCCAATCCAAACGCTATGAATCATATGCGAAAATACCCCAATAAAAGTAATAAAACTCAACAGATTTCATCGTTAAAACATGATTTGATACCTGATTACCCACGACAAACCCGTACCTAGTAATTTCACTTTTTATCTGTAATGCTTTGGACTTAGACCCCAGCAACGTTTCATTAAACTTGTATCACCTATTGGTATTTTAAGAATATAAATAAATATATATTCACATGTTAAAGATTTTTATCATGTTTTTTTATAATTAAATACATTCCAGTTAAAATCGAGGTTATGAAAAGAAATTATTTATTATCGAAAAAGTTACGTAATTTCATTTTTACTCCCGCGTTTGTGTAAGTTCAAACAAAAGTTTATAATTATAACAACAACAAAGCAGTACAAGTCATTTTAGAAATGGTTTTTAAAACCACTTAAGTTGAGAAAGTATTACATTGATCATGTCTTGTCGTCAAAAGAGACTCGTGATAGTTCACGCTTAACAATTAATCGGTTTATACTGACTCACGTAACTTCCTTCAACACGAGTCATGCAATCACATATAAGCGCCAAGTTTTTAAAATTTATGGCGGTCCGAGGGTTAGAGACAGAGCCTCCAGCGACGGTATCTGTGGCTTCATAAGTAAAGCCTATCAAGATAAATGATATAAACCCCGGCATGGCCAGGTGGTTAAGGCACTCGACTCTGAGGGTTGAGGGTTCGAAACCCGGTCGCACCAAACATGCTCGCCTTTTAAGCCGTGGAGGACGTTATAATATGAAAGTCAATCCCACTACTCATTGGTAAGAGTAGCCCAAGAGGTGGAGGTGATGACTAGCTGCTTTCCTTCTAGTCTTACACTGCACAATGAGGGGCAGCTGGCGCAGGCGCGATAGCTCTCGAGTAGCTTTTCGCGAAATTCTAAACAAAGTGACGCAATTTTTTAAACACGGGAACGCAATATTTTCAATGAATATTTAGTATTTAAAACGTCTATTTAGGAAAAATTATCAGTTTACAATATTCACCCCTATAGTGGATGAGCTGTAACCTTACAGACTTCCAACATTAAAAACCAGGGTTCAATTCCCTGTGGTGGGTACAGAGAAGATAGCCCATTGTATAACGTTTTGATAAAACTCTCATCTAACGTACACAGTATATGGTACTTGTCTACAACACGATTAGTTTAAATACATTGTTTATATTAAAATTATATACAAAGTGGCTCAAAATTAACTTTTTAAAATTCAATAATTCAATAAAAAATACAATCGGTAAGTTTTCAACATTCTGTAGCCCATTGAAATAGCTTTTATTGTTATGTTGTTTTTATTTTTTTGTTATAGGGAATTGTGCTATCCTGCAAAATAGAAACAGTTCTAGAAAAAACTCAATCTAATGATTTGGCCAATCACGTGTTCGCAAGACAACTCCACTAGACTTCTTTCTTGGAAAATATGTAAAGGATACCTATGGTAAACATCACGGTGTTATTTGTTTGTTTTGGAATTTCGCACAAAGCTACTCGAGGGCTATCTGTGCTAGCCGTCCCTAATTTTGCAGTGTAAGACTAGAGGGAAGGCAGCTAGTCATCACCACCCACCGCCAACTCTTGGGCTACTCTTTTACAAACGAATAGTGGGATTGACCGTAACATTATACACCCCCACGGCTGGGAGGGCGAGCATATTTAGCGCGACGCGGGCGCGAACCCGCGACCTTCGGATTACGAGTGCACGCCTTAACGCGCTCGGCCATGCCAGGCCATCACGGTGTTAAAGCCAAGAGTATTGTTGTTGTTTTGAATTAAGCACAAAGCTTCACAATGGGCTATCTGTGCTCTGCCCACCACGAGTATCGAAACCCGGTTTTTAGCGGAATAAGTCCGCAGACATACCGCTGAGCCACTGGGAGGCAAAGCCAAGAGTAACAGATGTTATCGTTACTTTAACTGTGGACATGCTACAGATAACGTGGCCAGAAATTGAATTTCGATTAGGCATACTGAGAATCATTAATAGTGCACACGTATAAATTTACTGACATGCCAGTAAAAACTATTTGAGTCGGGCTAAAAATGTTAAAAACTACATGGATGTATTATTAAATTTTAAAATGGAAAAGACAATTTTGGGCCACACTGCATATCAATGTTTGACTGCATATATATATACCGAACTAGACTTAGGATATCGTTTAGCATCTTTTGTTATATTCTTCATTTTTTTTCTGGCTTTCACGTATTTAAAAATGTAACCAACAATCATTACATCACCTTTCTAACGCAGTGACATCTAATAACAGCGATAGGATTTAAAAGCATTTTTTACTATTTAACTGAGAAAGATCCACCTATCTGTGTGGCACACGCTTTACAAAACGCAATAATTTTGTCTTACGTTTTCCATGTATTAAACCTGTGAAATAAATAAATAAAACATAGCATTCTGGCACTTGAATGTCTTTGTGTAAATAAAATGGAATTAGCTTGTTAGCAGCTGAGCTTCAAACCTTTTTATCGTGTTTCTCTAAAGGTCCATCCAAATTGCGGAACAAACATAGTTGAACTTGACAAGAGTTTGCACTCTCTGGCATGAGATACTAAAGGAACCCTAAGCAACTTTAGTGACTGTTGAATAGAACGTTTAAGCATACAATATATTTCAAGCATGAAAGGAAGATGAGGAGCAAACTAGTCTTTAATTAAATGTTACTATTTTGTGTCCTTCTGAACTGTGAATATCTTACTAATATATATTACAAGCAAAAAAAATATTCAAGTTAACTGAAAATTTATTTAAAAAAGGACTTTTATCCGGCCCCTGGCCTGGCGTAGACAGGTGATTAAGGCACTCGACTCGTAATCTGAGGGTTACGGGTTTGAGTCTCCGTCACACTAAACATGCTCGCCCTTTCAGTCGTGGGGGCGTTACAATGTGACGGTCAATTCCACTATTTGTTGGTAAAAGAGTAGCCCAAGAGTTGGCGGTGGGAGGTGATAACTAGCTGCCTTCTCTCTAGTCTTACACTGCAAAATTAAAGGCAGCTAGCATAGATAGCCCTCGCGTAGCTTTGCACGGATTTCAAAACAAACCAAACCATCCAGATCCGTTGGGCGACACTAAAATTTTTATTAGTCATAAACTATTTCTAGCTGTTAACAAAATAAGATTGATGTTGAGTTTGTCAAAAGTTTAAACCAATATTTAAAAATATTTTGAACTTTCAATCACTTTTAAGCAGTGACAGGTCTTTTCATTTAGAGGAACACGCTAGGTTAATAACTATCAAAACAGGAGTGGAAATCTATGCATTACTTTTACGTTGCAATGACTACAGCCCCTTTTCCTTATACTAAATTTGAGACTGATTGAGATGCATATCACCAACACTTAAAGTTAAATTTATGAAAAACCTGTACAGAAATACACACAAAAACACTTGTTTTACTAGTGGCAAAGGTATCATAGAATCATTTATTTTCCAACAATATAGTGTTAAGTGATCATTATACAGTCAGTGGAAAAGTTTGTTTTTTTGTTTAAGAATATAAACACATGGTAACACATCAATACTGTTAAGACCACCAATCTGATTTACAAAGTCCTTTTTACTTCAGATAGTTAGATGTAAAATCTGAACATAAAAACAACACAATGAAAATAACAATATTTTTCTATTTCCCTAACAACAATGTTATTGACATACTGGTCCATTGGTCCCTAGACAGTAGCTACTGTGATCTTACTGGTTAAAGTATCCAGTTAGGCCTGATTAACTAGTATCACAGTGAACTCATGTAACATATACTGTGCATGAATCCGTCTTCCGCATATGCACAAAAAACCTTAATCTCTATGATAACCCGTAATGACATTAAAAAAATTATTCAGCATCATAATGTCCACTATGATATTTAGCTTGTAGGGGCAGTGACGGGTAACACTGTTAATCAATACTGATATCAGGAGTGGTATTAACTGGTATAATAGTTTACTATGTGGGGCAGTAATTGGTATAATTGTTAATCAGTAACAATGTTAATTGGAAGTAATATTTAGCTGGTAGCATTATCAACTATGTGGGTCAGTAACGGTTATCGTTGTTAGTAACTAGTTATGTTTTCAGACCATGGACCAGTACACTAGTGCAGCAAGAATCACACAGGAAAAGTGAAGAAACAGTCTATAACCAAAAGTCCTGCTGAAATATGACACGACCTTCATATAAGAAATGTAGCATATTTTAAAAACAGACGAGCCACTAGTGACAATTGTGCACATTACAACAAGAACAAAGTTACATTAGTATCTATGAAGAAATAATACTGTGTTTCGACATGACATTATTAAAATCAATAAAATAATTATATCTTTCACAACATTACAAAGAATTTGTAGCCTTTTTATACTTTCCATCTTCAACATTTTATAAGCAATTTTTAGTATTTCTATCTTTTACTAACTCAACAAGACAACACCACATGTTCACTGGTGACTTGTTCTGAAAATACACTTAGTTCTATGGAACTTGATCAGAATAGATACACGACAGGAAAATGTATCTTAGGGCAGCTGATATGGGTATTAACACTTTTACCAAAATAAAGCAGAGAACAACGTTTTAATCTTCTCTTTGTTAACCTGAAGATAACCAAAGAGGGTCGAAACGTTGTTCTCTGCTTTATTTTGGTAAAAGTGTTAATACCCATATCAGCTGTCCTTAGATACATTTTAACTTCAAGTGGGTATTTTGTCATCACAAGATACAAGACAGAACTGGATATACAGATTTTATATCCATTTATACCATTCTTGACCGAGACCATCATACTTCATAGTACAAATCCAAAAGTCAGTTAAAAATGCTTTTTGATGTAAATATTTTGAAGATCTCAAAGTTGCCACCTACTCCAATTACTCCAAGAAACTAAATATTACTAACTGAACATAACAGGCTTTTATTTTTATTAAATATCTAAATTATTTCACTAGCATGAACAATCTTGTTGTGTACAGTCAGTCATGACTAGGTTCAACTGTATGTGAAATAACACAGGCACAAAGATTTAAAATATAAAATTGGTTACCAAACATTACACAGACAAGCATGCAATTACATGAAACAAGTACATCTCAATACTCTCAGAAATGTCTTTGAATTTCATTTGCAAACGAATTTTTTTTCGTTTTAAACAAAAAACACTACAAAGAAGGTTTGGGCAATATATAAATGAAACACAAGATTTATTCATAACAGATGCCTGAAAAGGACTTATGGCCAGCTCATAAAAACTTGTGTGTCATATTTTTGCTTCCATTTACAATAGTTTCTACTAAACATTGATACTGGTAGCAATTAGGTTCAGCAATATTCCACCAGAAGGAACTGACTGTTACACCTCTTATATCTATACTTTCTTCATCACTGACAAATCCATTCAAAGACACCATGATTACAACCTGTTTATGTTGTTGGTCCTCCTGTGTAACAGAAATCTCACAATAAAAACCTTTTATTGTTCCACAGTAGTAATACTAAATTTAAAATTTTCTTCTTATGCACACAACAAGCCGACCAATCTATGAGATGAGACTGCACATAGTTACACAGAGAACACACAGGTTAGTAAAAAACATACAGTCCCAATACCTATTAATGCAAAACCCCACGTTTTTTTGGTTAATTCGAAAATGCATTGTGTGCTATACCTGAACTCCACTTTTTTTCTTTTTTGCAAGAGCATCTGTTCTGTACAGTTATATCTCTACGTATGTTATAAAAAAGCCTCTGTACAGTACATGTAAATACAAGTATATCTGTACTCTACTTCTGTTACCAATACAGCTGGGTAAAGACAGAAAACCTAGTAATGAATAAAAATGATGTGGGAATTCTAAAAAGCATAGTTTAAATTAAACATTTATTGTTCTTCTTGTTATTTCTGATATCCACTTCCTGTCTTAACACCACATTCAAGTACTTCCATGGACTAAAACCACACCTTACTTTAACGTTTTGTTGGTTACTTGGCTTCTCCTCTTTTCATACCATAATAAAGAAAAGAATATGTGTATTACAGTTGGCAACACAAGTCTTCATTCACAGGACTTTCTTCATCTTCTGTCTCTGTATCGTCTTTCTCCTCTGCTGGGAGGACGTGCTGTTCTTCTTAGAAAATCATCAACTGAACGTTCGTACTGTAAAATTGAGTAAAATAATTATTTGTTGTACGTTATTTCAGGAAAAACAACCAAAAATGCCTACTCAAGTGGTTTATGTTACGTGCTCAGAAATCTTTAAGAACCTTAAACTGATTAGCTCACATCGAAAGGAAAACACCAAAATTTATCCAGATGGCATTTGTAACCTTTTGGAATTTCATTTATTGGTTGTAGGCAAAGATTAATATTTCAAAGACAAGAATAATTTTAATTGGACTACTCACAGCTAATCCAATCTTTACATCTAAAGTTCGTAACAGCATTAGAATGCTTGACAAAACCAAAGATAAACGTACACTACTCACAGCTTTTTTGTCCAGCCCTCTACCCCGAGAAGGCATGTAACTTGGAGGATGGAAAGATCGATCATAGAAGGTAGAAGGATCCATAGGAAATGGAGGCTGAAAGATGGAATAAAATAAATATAAAAAAAAATGAGGAACTAATTTAACAAAGATTTTATCTTAAACACTTTAGAATTACTTTTAAAATACCATTTCTTACTTGGACAAACAGATATTTTGTTAGATTTATACTACAGCAACAGATTTTAATAAAAGGCACCATTCTCCATTAATGTTTGGGCTGCTTTTCACAAAGCAATGTGATTGACTGTTATGATATAATGGGATCAGTTAAAAGCACTGGCATGTTCTGCACCATGTTTCAATCCTGTGACTTACAGATTACAAGTCACTCTAACCAATGTCTTATGGTAGACCATGTTTCAATCCTGTGACTTACAGATTACAAGTCACCCTAACCAATGTCTTATGGTTGACCATGTTTCAATCCTGTGACTTACAGATTACAAGTCACCCTAACCAATGTCTTATGGTAGACCATGTTTCAATCCTGTGACTTACAGATTACAAGTCACCCTAACCAATGTCTTATGGTTGACCATGTTTCAATCCTGTGACTTACAGATTACAAGTCACCCTAACCAATGTCTTATGGTAGACCATGTTTCAATCCTGTGACTTACAGATTACAAGTCACCCTAACCAATGTCTTATGGTTGACCATGTTTCAATCCTGTGACTTACAGATTACAAGTCACCCTAACCAATGTCTTATGGTTGACCATGTTTCAATCCTGTGACTTACAGATTACAAGTCACCCTAACCAATGTCTTATGGTAGATCCTATCCCTTGGGGATTTTTTGAAGTGCAATTATTTAATATATGACCTAATAATTTTGAAAGTAATTCCAAAAGTTTAAACAAGAACAATGTTGGAAAAGATTTTTAGTCAACTGTTTCGTGATATGGAAGGATACTCAAAAAATAACTTTAATGTGGTTTTGAGCTTTGTAAATAAGAAAAGAAATTTTAATTTTCAAAATAATAAGAATACTCTGTGCTTTTTAGATGTGCTGGTGAGTGTTCTGCCTGAAAAAATTGAGACTGACAGTTTTTACAAATGTACACATTTCATCTAGTAATTATTCAAAGTATATAAAACTAAACATTCCACTGCATTCTTCAAGCAGACTACGTAATTTAGGTTCCAAGGAAGCGAGAGTGAGTAATTACTACAGATAAAACTCTTTATTAGTCAATACTGTTATCTGGAGAGAGACTATGTATAACATAGCCACAAATTTAAATTTGGAAAGAGAAAGATGTGTAAAAGTGGAGAAAAAGTTGGACCTACTGTACCACTTTCTCTCTCAGAATCTAAAAATAGACACTTACTGCTGCTCCAAATGGCATCATTGGCATAGGAGGTCTATCAGAGTGAGGATGATACTCTCGCATGTAGTTTTGAAAACCCTAAAGACCAAAAAGAAACTACACAGTTTCACTCTGTTGAACATAATTAAGAAAATGTTAAGAGAGTATGAAAAATTTATAATTTCAGTCTCTTTCATGTTTTTCTAGAAAACTACAGAGACAAAATTTAAAATACATAGTTTCGGTATCTTGCATGTAATTTAGAAAAGACTAAGACAGAATATAATCTTCAGTTTCCATACAGTTTTCTCGAAAAACACAGTTGAGAGCTATGTGTAAACAAATGCAGTAACAGCATAACTAAAGCAGTGATGTAACACATCTATATCCTGAAAGTTTATGTAAACCATTACTGTAACAGCATGATTACAGTATTGATGTAACATCTATAACCTGAAACTTTATGTAAACCACTGAAGTAGTGATGTAACACATCTATACCCTGAAATTTCATGTAAACCATTACGATAACAGCATAACTACGGTAGTGGTGTAACACATGTATGACCTGAAAGTTTACTGTAAACTATTACAATAACAACATAACTACAGTAGTGATGTAACACACCTATAGCTTGTGTGTTTACTGTAAACCATTATAATAACAGCATAACTACAGCAGTGATGTAACACACCTATAACATGTGTGTTTACTGTAACACACTACAATAACAGCATGACTAGAGCAGTGTCACAACACATCTATAACCTGTGTGTTTACTGTAACACACTACAATAACAGCATGACTAGAGCAGTGTCACAACACATCTATAACCTGTGTGTTTACTGTAACACACTACAATAACAGCATGACTAGAGCAGTGTCACAACACATCTATAACCTGTGATTAGCCTGTAGGATCAAAACTTTTTTTATAAAACACTGCTACAGCTGTTTTACAAATAGCACTACCATGCCAAATTTTTCAGTGGGCACATATATGAACTTACTCCATTCATAAGTATCTCTCTTCTCATTCCGTAACGGTCTACAGGAGGCCTGTAAAGATAAGGTCACATGTAACACAAAGTAAACATTTATACACTCCATTTCCACTTAAAATTACTTACATACTCAAGCTATTACAAGGAAGACAACATTTTTGTAAAATAATACAGAACTTTATTCTAAACAAAAATAATATACGTGTAATTTTTTAAAAAAATATTTCTGTGGAGAGTTTTTCAAATATCTTTTAGGAGTTGCAGGAATCCAAAGAACAGGGATATACAGTACTAACATTCAATAGTTTGTCTTCTAATAATTTATTACAACATCAGAGTAGCACTATCTACAAGGTTTCATTGATGAGATCCACTCATTAAGACAAACAAGAAATACACAACTAGTGGTCACTGTTAAAAACAGTGTCTGTTGCTTTGGCATGGAGTAGGTTGGCATTTCCAGGTGTTGAATCAAAGCAAAATGTATCACAAATTGCCTTTTATTAATGAAAACGTACAGCAATGCAAACTCAAATATTCCCTCAGTAAGATTTCTTACTTCAAATAAAATATTGTCGTGCAATATAAGCACATATAAGTAATATGTTTCCCTAATGAGATTTCTTAGCATAAATAGCAATGTTCTATGATATAAAGTTAACTGTAGAAAAAATTAACACATTGATACATATTATATATACCTATGACGACTCTAGAAATTAGATCAAAAGTTCGTTGCAATAAGAGAACTTGGACTGCATACGTGGACATTGTCAAAACATGTTTTTAGAGAATTTTCATTTGGCCTAATATTATTTTTCATGTAACATTAGAATGAATATTCGTGATTAAATTATCAAAGAATAGTTGCATTCTTTTAACACTTGGAGAAATAGCATTAGACAGGAACTGTTACAACCCAAATACCACAACAGTTAACAAACACAAATGTACTTCAGATTTAACAACTGACGTTTAATAATGAGTTTTTGTTTTCAATAAACACGAAGTACGCAGTTAATGAAACAAAATATGCACATAATAACAACAACACAACTTACCTCTCTTTCCTCGAGTCTTTCATGAATCCTGGAACAAACAAAGCATCTATAAAATGATAAAGGTTTGAAAGTGAAACGGAAGGAAGCAAAATATTTTGTTAAAAATTTATTGTTTTTGATTATTAATGTTTACTACTTTGTTACACAGTCAGTAAATCACACACTTTTATTCTCAGTAAACAAAAAAAAACTCATAAAAAGTACTATAACCTGAGTAAACAGTTACAACAGAAAGTGTTTGTATCCTTGCGTCATGAGTAGTTTTTCCTCATAACTTAAAAAGAATCATGATTAGGATATTGAAGTCTAGTATATTATAAATATTATATTAACACACATCTACATAAATTTGTATGTAAATTGAACAACAAATAAACTGTTTACAAATAAATAACCAAACATAGGAGGGGCATGCTTTGAACCCAGAAGAGTGTAACATGTTCATAACTGTAGAGGTGTTCACTTCAACCCCAGTTTTTCTTACCAGTTTCTGTATGTCATTATGTGTTAAATGAGGATTCTTACTAACTTCTCTGAGAACCTTCCTCTTGGATCACCCTGGAATTTTGGTGGGGAGTCTGGAACGAGGGAGGTTAGCAGTTGATCCTGTAAGCTTAAACTTGGCAATTATGCTTTGAACAGTAGATATCAGCACATTAAGTGTGTGGCAATACTGGAAAGAGACAAACAAGAGTTGTATTTTACAATAATTCAGTTTTTTAAATCACTGGACAGTTGTTTCCTGTTTACCATGATGACCAAGCAGATAATGATGGAGACAGTGCTAAATTGCTGGAAGTAAATTTTTTGCTGGCTAAATTCCAATAATTATAAACCCAGTGTCTAGTTCTAGAAAGGTATAATATAGTTTATTCACCAAACAAAACAAAATTTTTACAGGAATGTCAGTTTTTAGTTTTTTCACACATTCTGAAATGTACAAACATTTTCTGCTCTTCCTATTTTTGGATATTTGTTTATAAACAGTTTATCTGTCATTTAGTTTACATAAAAATGTATGTAGATGCATGTTGGTATAGCATTTATAATACATCATATGTCTATTAGCCTAATTGTTATACTTTTTAAGTTATAAGCAAAAAACTACTTGGGACACAGGGGTATGAACACTTTCTGTCGTAACTGTACATACAGTAAATTTAAATAACTGATATCTAAATGAAGTTAAATGAATAAAGAAAATCATGATGAAGAACTGCATTGAATACAGCAAATCCCAACCTTTGATCAATTATATTATAACCACAAAATATTCAAGCCATAAGTAAAACACATTAACATGAAATTAAAAAAAAAGTTTTTTTAAATATGCTGCACATTAAAGAAAATAGTATCCTAGAATCAAGCTACAGCCTGGGATGATAAAATGTATCCTAGGTTTTGGATGTGACTGCTCTCCTAATTTCTAATTTTCTGATGTGAGACTAGCAAACTGGAGGTTAAGATTGATAGACAGAGTATCCCCACCACAACGTGGGTCCTACTTCCATAATCACCTCTAAAACCCAGGATACATTTTATAATCCCACGTTGTACCTTGTGCCCTAGGACCCCCCCCTTTTTTAATGTGCAGTGTATCTTAAAAAAATTTCATGTTAATGTGTTTTAGTTTATGGCTTGAATATTTTATAGTTATATATACACACACATATACATATCAGAGTACAAACAAAATCAACATACACACGGTCTTTAAAATAAAGGGAAAACAGCTGCAATTATAGCTAAAAATACTTTCAAACCATAAAATCAAAATTTAACAATTTACAAAAGTTAATTCTTTTCATGTCATTTTTACTCATTACAAAATCTTCAGGATATTCATACAACAGTTAATCAACAAGGCTCAAAATTAGCAGTGACCAACTGACATAACCTGCTTTATAATATTTAGTCAACAATCAACATAGGACAAACAGGCTTCATTTTACCATTTACAATCAACACATGATTAAGAATATTCAGGCTACTCATAAACAGTGGTCAAAATTAAGAATTTGGTTGCAAGTTCAATTTTTATGGAAAAAACAAAACACTAACAATGAACCAACAAGTCTTTGGTAATTTGAATATTCTTTTTCTGCATTTTACAAAGAACATTCATGGATTTCAAATAACATTTAAAATAAACTCATTCACTTCCCAGTTTTTCACTGCAACTTTCTTTTAATTCTGTACTAGACAATTTACTTATTATCAAAAACACATATCTGAAACTCAACTGTATGTTAACCCTTTCACAACAAGCTCTTTATAATACGCACAAGTGCACATGCACATTTGCATACATTACACATTTATGCTATAATTCCTGAGGCAGCATGTGTATCTTTACAAAATTTGGTAGACTTTTAGTAAAGAATAAAAATTTTTTGGGGCATAAAAAATCAGATTTTGTTAATAAAGCTTTTTAAATAAAGATTCGTTCATGAAAATATCGAATCTGTTTCATTACTAGTCCAAGTGCAAAGTAATTTTTATATTATGATTAAAAACCATTCTTCGTACACAAAATCTTAAATATTATTTGTGTAACCTCTAAAATTAATGAATACAATTGAATTGTTTGTTTTCAGTAACACTTTATATTTTGTCTGTTATTTTCTCTACCTTAATTATGTGGGTCTGTTGACTTGACCATCCCAATAAAAATCATAAAAAATTAGGAAATAGATACAAATTATGTTTATTTTTGCTTTAAAATGGCTACAAATTAAAACACAAAAATACAAATATTTAGTCTAAGTAACTTAAGTGTCATAATGTTATATTTACTATACTAATGATCTACTCTTGTCTGGTTAACATTATGCATCTTGCATTGATGCAAGTGCATACATGTTACTGTATCAAAAATAAAACTGACCTTTTACAATGTAACACTGTCCTGGCTGTGTTTTAGTCGACTAGTATTTTGTAATACACAGATTTCAATCATAATACATATATGTAACAAAATTTTTACTTTTTCTTGTTCCTGGGCAGAAAGTGTTATTTCCCAGTTTCTTATGCCTAAAGTAAATGGAAAAGACCTATTTTTTTCTTCAAACTTTGCTTTTGTGACCTGGGAAATGAAATTTTCAAATTTACCCATTTTCCAGAATATTCCAAGTAGATTCAGTGCTGAGTAGCTGATAGAGAATTTTCTTGAACTTACATGAATTTTTAAGAACTTTCTATAATGTTGTAGAGCTTACAAGAATTTTCAAGAACCTTTAAGAATTTTCTATAACTTTCCACAGTAATATATATATAGGTGCTCACCACTTCAGTTCAGTTCTAGCTGCCTAAGTGAACACACAGACCTATCTGATTTTATCAGAGATGGCATCAAGAACCTGCAAGCATTCTCCAGATGTATTCTGCAATGTATATGGTCAGTTTATCAAGAGCGAAAAAGTACTCTGTGACAACATCTGCTAAAATGTGTGAAGCCTACAAGGCATATTTTGGCATGCCTGCAGGGATCAAGACAAACCTTGGGCACCTCATTTTACCTGTAAGCACTGCAAAAAACCTCAAGAAGATGGATAGTTTTTGCTTGCTTGATTTGTAAGATTTTATATTATACAAACTTTAAATCTTTTAAAATTTAAATATCTTTTATTTTTTTAATTTCCACTATTACAGACAAAATAACACAAAATATTTTGCAAAAACTTCTTACACATTAGTTGTGGATGAAATAAATTTATTCTTCATAATAACAATTTTATTTTGCTCTTTTGCAGGATGGTACAGTGGGGAAAAGAGGGACATGAAGTTTGCTAATCCAAGAATTTGGCATGAACTCACTAACCACTCAAAGCAACTGCTACTTCTGCATGCTGGACCCTTCCTGGCAAGAATGCATCTGCTATAATGTATCTGGATCTTCCATCATCCATTTCCCCAGTGCTACACTAACCTGAGCTCCCTGTACCCTCTCTGCCAGAGAGAAAGCAGCCATCCTCAGAAGAGAGCAGCAAATCAGAAAAGGAGGTAACATTGAAGATCCAGATTACAATTTCAGAGGTGCAGCTGATGAGAGAAACCAATACTACCACAACCAAAAAAAGACCTCAATGGCTTCATTAGAGATCTTGGTGTAACAAAGTCCAATACTGAGACTATATTTAGGGGCTGATACATGAAAATGATTTACATTACAGTCACAAGTCTCAAAAAACTACTAACTTCTAAAATTTTTTTGTTCATTTTTGTATAATTTTAGTATAAATACATGTAAATCTCAATTCATATGTTGTTTTATTCAGACCTTATGTAAATGAAAACATGCAAATTTTCCTCTTTTTACACAGAAAATAGGTTAATTTGAAGGGAATAATGGCCATTTCCTGTGCTTTTACAACATGAGCAATTAAGAAATAATGCATACTATTCAGGAATAAAATCTGTGTTACACAGTGTTATTAATATTTAGAAATAAGTTACTGAACTTATTCTTCTTAAAATATGTAACAATAAGTAAAGAAGTAAGGCAAATAATTCTCTCTTGCAGCTACGTTCTTTGAACCTGGTTGCTGCTGGACGTAGGTTCCTAAGCATTTTCAAATTTTGTATGTGGAGGACATGAAACAAAATTTTTTTTTAGGTTTTATATATATAGCTGAATAACCAAAAAACCATAAACTACAATACTGATACCATACAATTCCATTATAATTTATAAAGCTAATTAACTAAGCTGTATTTAATCAATGATGTCAAGAAATCCACTTCTTGAGAATTTTATATGCAAAAATGGCTCGTTTGGGTTGAGAAAATATTTTACATAGAAGAGCGAACAACGTTTCGACCTTCTTCGGTGAGCCTGACGATGATTTTTAGATCTAAAAAAATACGAAACTTCAAGCACACTAAAGACACAATCTACCTTCTTGAAATCTTGGTTCAAAAGAATGAGATGGCTTCAAAGTACTGTTAAATGACTGAGAAAACTACAAGTGGAACATTGTAAGCTGTTAATTATTCACATGCCATATTTTGAAGCAAGTGTATGTAACAGACTGTTTTCAGAGATGGAAAGAGGTGAACATGAACAGGGCCACCATGTTTGATTCAGTACGTAAGCCATATCTCAGCAAAATAAAAAGATACAATGTTCTAATTTTATTTTCCAGAGTGACAATATTAGTGACAGTATTAGATTTGTACAAAATTATACAATTACCATTTTGACATCAGAAACATCTAATTTTAAACAGTGCTGCATTCTATACACCATGTGATTCACTAAAATCTATATTTAGATGTTTTTTCATATTTATTTTTAAATTACAAAATTAATTTACATGTAATATTGAAGTTTGAATTGCAATCTACAATATAATTCCAAACATACTGATATCAATTCATAAAATAGAAGTTCAATAAAATATTGCATGCAAGTTACAAACATGATGACACGGCCTTTGATCCATGACAAATTGCAAAAGGTTAAGGAATGTGACACTTACTACAAAACTCATGAGCCGACAAGTTGTATCCCTTAGGGACACACAACACACAAATATGTATATTTTCTCTCCAGCACTTTTGTAAGTAACTGTTCATATATCTATTTTAAAATTTACAGAGCACATGAAAGAATTTTGATATTTTTGACAATAAAATTACAAAAATACTTTTACTTTCCACACACTGATAATAAAAAAAATGTTTTATTTCAGTAAATATTTCTCCACTGTAACTTCATTGAGACAAGTACACAAGAATTCTTGTACCAACAAACCTAATAAAGTTACAAGAATAAAAACTGACTGAAACAGAAAACTTCATGAATATTATCGTGTGGAGAGTAAAAACTGTTTTCCACTTCTACCTTATTGTAAAAATGTTAAAATAATTGCCCAAAAGAGCCAGATTCAGGCCAAAATTCAGGAGTTCAAACCTTCTCACAAAGAAAAATAGAATCTTCCATTTTCTAAACACTTACATTTAACACAATAAGCAGAACAAAGACAACTATGTCTTCTGTCTTCCACACACTACAATTTTAACATAATTTAGCATTATAAACTGAACAAAGACCATGTTCTCTACACACTACCCATTTAACATAAACCGAACTAAGATGACTACATCTTCTGTTTCCTACAGACCACTCATTTAACACAATAAATTCAACAAAGAAGTCTATATCTTCTGTTTTCTATGCAATTCTCCTTAAACATAATAAACTGATAAAAGACGTCTATCTTCTGATCTCTACACACCATCCATTTAACATAACACACTCCACATATAAGGCGATACCTTCTGTTCTGAGCACACTTCCCATTTAACACAATAAACTAAACACTTTTTTTTCTGCTCTCTACACACTACTCATTTATCTTAATAAATGAAAGACAATTATACCTTCAGTTTTCTACACACTACCCATTTAACACAATAAACTAAACACTTTTTTTTCTGCTCTCTACACACTACTCATTTATCTTAATAAATGAAAGACAATTATACCTTCAGTTTTCTACACACTACCCATTTCACATAATAAACTGAACAAAGAAAACTATACCTTCTATTCTCTACATACCACCTACTTAATAAATTGAACAAAGACAACTTGTGCCTCTCTTCTAAACACAGTACCAATTTAACATAAATTGAACAAAAATGACGATATCTTGTGATCTCTACACACTACCCACTTAATATAACAAATTCAACAAAGAATTCTATATCTTCTGTTCTCTACATTTCCCATTTAACAAAATAAACTGAACAAAGACTTACCTCTTCTGTTCTCTGCACATCATGCATTTAATACAATATATGATATAAAGAAAACTATACCTTCTGTTTTCTGCACATTTCCCATTTATTTGGTTTGTTGATTTAGTATTTCATGGCACAAAGCAGCTAGACTATCTGTGCCAAACATCCAGTAAAAAATTTAAAATTAAAGTAAATTTAGTAAAATTCATGAAAGGAAAGTAAGGTAAAATAAAACAAAGATTAACAAAACAACAACATACAGTCATGTGAAAAAGTTAGGACACCTATGAAAGCCTGTGTATTTTTGTAACATTTTTGGATATATAGATATTTAATCTCAATTTTAACCATACTGAGAGATTATAGGAATATAACTAAAAATTAAAACTGAAGAAAAGACTTTTCAAGATCTTCTGTAAATATAATTCTACAAAAATGCATATTCTAATTGAGAAAAAAGTCAGGACACCCTACCCTAATAGCTAGTGTTACCTCCTTTGGCTGAAATAACTGCAGTGAGATGCTTAGTTGTAGCCATCTACTAGTCTCTGACATCAGTCTGAAAAATGTTTGCCCCACTCCTCAATGCAGAATTTTTTCAGCTGATAAATGTTTGAGGGGTTTCTTGCATGTACAGCCCATTTCAAGTCACTCCACAGCATCTCAATGAAATTAAGATCTGGGTTTTGACTCAGCCATTCCAGGACTCTCTATTTATTAGTTTTCAGCTAGTACTTGGTGGATTTACTGGTTTGTTTTGGGTCACTGTCATGTTGCAGGGACCAGTTCTAATCAGCTTTAATTTTCATATGAGTGGTCTCACATGATCTTCAAGCACCCTCTGATACACAGTCATGTACACTTTTCTCGTATTTTGTTTTCGGTTATTGTCTTTTAAAATCAGTTTGGTAACCTCTGACATTTGTAGACCCTTGATAAAGGCATAAGATTTAATTTTCTTACAGATGGACTCACATGATCCTCAAGCCCCCTCTGATACACAGTAGAATTCATGGTAGATTCTATGATTGTGAGCTGTCCAGAACTTGCTGTAGTAAAGCAGCCCCAAACCATGACACTTCCACCTCCATGCTTCACAGTTGGTATAAAGTTCTTTTCCTGAAATACTGCATTTGGTTTATACCAAACATGTCCTCTGTTCTGGTGCCCAAATAATTCAATTTTGGACTCATTTGTCCAAGAACATTATTCCAGAAGTCATGGTCTTTGTCTACATTCTCTCTGGCAAACTTCAGTCTGGCCTTGATGTTTCTCTTAGAGAGCAAAGGTTTCCTCTTTACACACCTCCCACGCAAGTTAAAATTGTGCAGTCTCTTTCTGATTGTATGGGCATGCACTTTCACATTAACAGTAGCCAAAACCTTCTGTAAGTCCCGTGATGACATGTTAGGGTGTTTGGAAACCTCTTTTAACATCTTGCAGTCTGCTCTCAGGGTGAACTTGCTTGGACAACCAGACCTGGGCATGTTAGCAGTTGTTTTGAAAGCCCTCCATTTGTTGACCATTTTCCAGACAGTAGAATGGCTGATTTCAAAATATTTTGGGATCTTTTTAAATCCCTTATGAGACTCATAAGCTGCTACAATTTTCTTTCTGAATGCATCAGACAGCTCTTTTGCTCTCACCATGGTGCTCACTCTCACTTCAACAGTCAGGAGCACACCAAACTAAATGTCTGAGGTTTAAATATGGCAAGCCTCATTCAAAATGCTGAGTAACAATGTTCTAATCATGTGCATCTTGTGTGATACACCTGTGTGTGTGTGTGAGATGAGCCATTTTAAGTGGGAATAAATGTGAGGGTATTCTAACTTTTTCCTTAGTTAGAATATGCAACTGTGAATAAATGTGAGGGTATTCTAACTTTTTCCTTAGTTAGAATATGCATTTTTGTAGAATTATATTTACAGAAGATCTTGAAAAGTCTTTTCTTCAGTTTTAATTGTTTAGTTATATTCCTATAATCTCTTAGTGTTGTTAAAATTGAGATTAAATATCTATATATCCAAAAATATTACAAAAATACACAGGCTTTTACAGGGTGTCCTAACTTTTTCACATGACTGTAAATAGCATAAAATCAATGTTTACATCTAGTCTACAACATCAAGAGAAAAACTACTGTAATTCAAGTTGTAAAGGACTTTCTGTAGCATAACTGTAATTATCATAACTTGCCAGGAAGATGAACAGGTAAGTACAAAAACCACCATCAGTCATCTGAATTTGGCCTTTCCAGTCCTGGTTCAGAGTTATTTGATGTTATGACCATTTAAAAAAAGGAAAGTAATAAAAAGATTTTAAAAGATGTGTAGCAAAATTACAGTAATAACTTGCCAGGATGACAAACAGGTAGTTCAAGCAGCAGTATTAGTCACCTGAAGTTGGCCTTTCCAGTCCTGGTTTCGAGTTATTTAATGTTATGGCCAGTTTCTAATATCAAATCGAACTAGATGAACTGTGATTTTTAAAAGGGAGCCACATTAAAAAGGTGTAAAGTATAAATTTAAAAACTTAAATACATTAAAAAGATAAATAGTATTTAAAAACTAAAAACATTACCAAGGTGAACAGTGTTACCATCACCAATAACACTACTTGGTGTTATGGACAAATCTTGGGACAGAACATGTTTAAAATTGTGTCGTTGTTAAGAATCATAACAATGACAAGAAAGTTGTATTTGGCTTACTGTGACCTGAATGTTACATAAACTACATCAGTTCCAGATAAAAGAAAATGATGAGTTACAAAATGTGACCAATGTGTAGTCTAGTTAGAACAACTTCCTCTTTCTGATCCTTAAGGAAGCAAGATGGACAAAGTCCAATACATGGTTTTATTTGGAAAAACTTGTTTTCATGTTCCTCACTCCAAGTCAACTGCCTCCTGGCTTGAATACAGGACAATATTCAATGTATGGAACTAAGAAGACTGTTCCTTCTGTTTTCTAGGCAATTCTCATCTAACATAATAAACTGAAAAAAACATCTATATCTTCTAATGTCTACACACTTCCCATTTAACACAATAAACTCAACAAAGAAGTCCATATCTTCTATTCTCTACCCACTACCCATTTAACATAATAATCTAAATACTGAAGACTATATTTGTGTTCTCTGTACATTTTCCATTTCACAAAATAGAAAGAAATAAGGTAATACCTTCTGTTCTCTGCACACTACCCATTTAACATAATAAACAGAACATAGAAGAAATTTCTTTTCCTCTACAATTTACTCATTTAACATAATAAACTGAATAAAGCCTATACCTTCTGTTCTCTGCACATTTCCAATTTAACATCACAAACTGAACAAAGAAGACTACACCTTCTGCTCTCTGCAGACTGTCCATTTAACACAATAAACTGAACAAAGTTTGTTCTTTCAGTTTTCTATCCAATTCTCATTTAACATAATAAACTGAACAAAGACAACTGTAAATTGTTCTCCACGCATTTAACTTAAACTGAAGAAATAAGACTATATCTTCTTTTCAAAACACACTACCCATTTAACATAATAAACTGAACTAAGACAACAATACTTACTGTTCTCTGCACATTTCATATCTGACATAATAAATTGAACAAAGACATGCATCTTCTGTTATCTACACATTACCTATTTAACATAATAAACTGAACAAAAAAGGTTATACTTTTTGTTCTCTTCACACTACCCATTTAACATCATAAACTAAAAAAAAGTATTCTTTCTGTTCTCTTCACATTTCATATTTAACAAATTAAACTGAACAAAGAAGACTTGTGTCTCTTTTCCACATTCTACCCATTTAACACAATAAATAAAGACTATACCTTCTGTTCTCTGCACACTTCCCACTTGACATAACAAATCAATCAAAGGATTATGTTTTCTGTTCTCTACATACCACCCATTTAACACAATAAATAAAGACTATACCTTCTGTTCTCTGCACACTACTCATTTAACATAATAAACTGAAGAAAGAAAACTATACCTTCTGTTCTCTGCACACTTCCCACTTGACATAACAAATCAATCAAAGGATTATGTTTTCTGTTATCTACACACTGCCCATTTAGCATAATAAGCTAAACAAAGAGAACTACACCTTTTGTCCTCTACACAATAACCGTTTAACACAATAAACTGAAAAAAATAAGACAATACCTTGTGTTCTCTACACACCACCCATTTAACATAATAAAGTGAACAAACACTATAAATTATTCTTTTTATACTATTCATTTAACATAATCTAAACAAATAAGACTATACCTTCTGTTCTTTACACACTTTCCATTTAATATAATAAATTGAACAAAGAAGTCAATACCTTCTGTTCTCTACAAACTATCCATTTAACATAATAAACTGAACAAAGACGACTATAACTTGCTCTCTACACACTTTCCATTTAACAGAATAAACTGAACAAAGAAGACTTATGTGTTTTGTCCTCTACACACTCGTCATTTGTCATAATACATGACAAACAATTACACCTCAGATTTTCTACACAGTACCAATTTCACATAATAAACTGAACAAAGAATGCTACACCTTCTGTTCTATCTATACACTACTCATTTAACATGATAAACTAAGTAAAGAAGACTGCTTTCTATTCTCTGCACATTTCATATTTAATATAACAAACTGAAAAAAAAAGACTTGCATTATCTGTTCTCTACACTCTACACTTTAACATAAAAGCAAACAAAAAAGACTTATGTCCTTTGTTTTCAACACAATACCCATTTAACATAATAAAAACAGTAGAAGAAAGTCCATACCTTCTGTTCTTTGCTCACTAATCATTTAACATGATAAACTGAACAAAGAAAGCTGTACCATCTCTTCTCTACAAACTATCCACTGAAGATAATAAAGTGAACAAAGACTTATGTCTTCTCTACACACTACCCATTTAACATAATAAACTAAACAAAGACAATTATATCTTCTGTTCTCTGTACATTTCATATTTAATACAATCTGACAAAAGATGACAATATCTTCTGTTCTATACACACTTCCCATTTAACGTAATAAACTGAACAAAGAAGACTTATGTTTCTGTTCTCCAGACACTATCCATTTAACAAAAAAACTGCACAAAGATAACTTGTATCTTCTATTATCTACACCTTCTGTTCTCTATGTACTACCCACTTATTGTAGTAAACTAAACAAAGAAGACTATGTATTGTGTTCTCTACACGCTACCCATATAACATAATAAACTAAATAGTAAATCAGTGAACTTAAATGCATTGTGTGAATTTTTAACAACTGTAAAAAATCAAAATAAACTGTTGTAAGGAACACAAACCACCAGAAACTGCCAATGATGTTATCCATATTAAGAAACAAAAAAACAAAAAGATGATTACAGAATTTTGGACCAGATATTTCTGATAGCTGTGAGACTCCTACTTTAGACATGGTATAAATTCACATAAAAGCAACAAATATTGATATAAAAACCTTCTCTGAAATCCCGGCAGGGATATTTTGGTCTTGGTCCTCGGTGGTCAAACACTTCACGATACCTCCTCTGTCGCTTTTGAAATATCAGATGTGGTCTGATTATAAAACAGAAACCAAACAGATATTAGTAAATTCAGATGAGAACTAACCACAAGTGAAATTTAAAAAAAAAATTATAAATGATGATCTTTTCAGCCTGGTATGGATACCAAAAATACAGAAACCAGAATTTTTCTTATACAAAGTATTAAATATCAGATTGTAAGTCTTCGAGAAGCTGGTATTATCAAACTACCACAAAAGCAATCATGAAAATCAGCAGAATTCACAAGATTCTTGTCACCAGTAGTTGTTGTACTCGTTTGCAGAACTTCTCAGGAATTTAAAAGAAATATCTTTAAAAAAAACGTACATTTAAAATTAATAAACCCCAGACCTAATGTGGACTATCCACAATCCAGCACAGTTAAATAGGTTTCAGTTTCATTATTCATTTTGAGGGTGGTCTCTTTCCAAACATTTATGAAAAACATTTATTTCAGAAAATATTTAAAAGCTTTTTTAAGTATGAAGTGAAAATGTTTAAACTCACTCTTTAAAATATACCAAAACCAGCAAAATATACTTTAAGATCTATATACACAAAAATAACTGGGAAACTACAAACACTAAGGAAAAGAGCTCCTTCTTCTGCTATTTGTGAAACTTCCATCACAAACTCTGGAACTATATTTCAGTAAATGTTCAATATTTAAATAAATTTAAATTAATACAGTTTGGCCATCTAAAAATCACAACAGTGTATGTGTAACGAGCCATGAAGCCCCTCTCAGATTTTCCACAGCAGTTATTAAAATAGGGTCAAAACTACAATTAGTTCTCTTAACAAAGTCTGGTACACAAACAATCATGTAAGGCAATAATTACAGGTATACAATAAGGTGCCTTACCTACAAATGAAATAAATGTCCTGGTAACAACTCAGGATAACTAATTCAGTTCTCAGACTTCACAGATGAAGTTAAAATGTTGCAAAAGCTCCAACATAAAAATGAATGATGAAAACACTTCACTACAAGTCTATATAAAACCATTGATTACAATCCATCACATGAAGATATCTACCATTATTTAGTAAATATGTGGTACAATGTCTACCAGTATTTGACCATTTGTGGTACAAAGTCTACCATTTTTTAACAATATATGGTAAAAGTCTACCCTTAATTTAACAATAAGTGGTACAATATCTACCACTATTTGACCATTTGTGGCACAATGTATATGTGTATTTAACAATCTCTAGTAATGATGACTACCAATATTTAACAATCTGTGGTACAATGTCTACCAATATTTAACAGTCAGTGATACAATGATATCTAACCATGTTTGATAATCTGTAATTATTAATTGCATTAACACAAACATTTCTGTCCTGGGATACAAAACTGGACTGAGAAAGCACTTTTTGTTCATAAGATATCCCTTCCCACCCATCTGTTCAATATTTGACACCATTTCAAATGAGTGTCACTGACAGTAGAAATACAAAAAAAATTGCATGAAACCTACTACACACACTTAAACAGTAACTAGTCTTGGCTTTAAAGAAATTCATATAATTTTATTTAGTTAGTTTTCTGAAATGTTCAAAACTCCACTGCAAGAAACTATTAGAAAATACTTATTTTTGTCTACAATGTTGATCAAAAAGGTCAAAGTTGAACATTTTAACAATAAATGAGTAATAAAAGTCTTCATAACTGCAATCAAGCAAATTTTCATATTTAAATTGTTTTAACTTTGGCTCTTTTTTCTCCTCAATTTTGAACTTCACTTTTTTATTTGAATTTTAATTAAAATACGACTGAAATAAAAATTCCAGATTACATAATGTTCCTTATTTTGTATCTTAGTTAAAAATACAACCTTGTTTTGCATCCTTTACAAAATACCATCTATAAACTGTACAATTTCTAAGTCCCACAATTCGATTCTTACTTTTTCTATAAATCTAAATCTATATTCAAAAGTAAACTTGGCTATTAAGAAATGAAAAACACTTTTACAACTTACATGAATTAAAAATGTTTAATAATTTTATTTTAAATTATTAACTTGCAAAACAAAACCAACAATAATGTAATTTTTAAGAAAAATGTACTTCCACAGAGTCGCTGAAAGTGTTCTGTTTCATCAGTAAACAAAACCAAAACTATGAGTAACAAATTTTTATTTTTTGCTTTTGAAATTCATATGTCATGATGTCTCGAAGTCCACAGACTGCAATATTCTATTCATGTTTCATGGAATGCACACATTTTAATGGTGTCACAATAATACAAACTGAAATGTTAAGTGTCCCATATGTAACATCAAGCAATCCCTTTCATAACCGATCTCTCAAATTTGCACTAAACTGCATTAGAAATTTTATTTATGCAACAATACATACTATAATTCTGAGATTTCAAAATGTACCCTCACAAAATCTGGCAAGATTTTATTAAAGACTATGAATATCTTGTACACAAAGAATGACATTTTTTAAGTATTTCTACATTTAAATGTTATTCATCTGCTGTGGTTATTTATACTCAAGTCTAATAAATAGAGTACAAAGTGATTTTCATTTTAAGTACAGAAACACTTTTCTTCATCTTATACTTTTTATATTTCCATTGAATAGCTTCTAGAATCTCCTAAGCAAATGTCAAGTGTTTTTTAAGGTAAATATTTTTATTCTATTTTTAATTTTCTCAACAATATCACTAAATGCAGATATCATCAATGAATAGTGTAATGAAATGTTTACAATTAAGAAATAGAATGTACACACTTCTTACTTTTTTGTAGAATATCTTGTTTTGGTTATATTAATAACATCAGGTCTTTTCCTTTTCACAGAGTTAACTTGCGTTTGTTTTTCCTGTTCTTTACCTTTCATTATACATCTCAGAACTAGTCAACAGTGCTGTCAGACCATTATTATAATATATTCAGCACAGATGTACAAGTCGTCATCAAAACTACTTTGTTAAAGTGCAAGATCTTAAGTATTGAGAACTGACACAAGATATAATAAATATTTTAAAAATGTTTACGATCTTTCAATAATGTCTTTTTAAAACATTAATACATAATTAACTACAACATAAAAGTACAACTAAATACAATTTAACTGTATCTCTAAACATATTTGGGTAAGAAACAACATAAAGTGTATACTTGATCAAGCAGCCAACAATACTACAGGCAATTACATCTATCTTATGATAAACACTGTACGCCAATATCAAAATAACCTTTATTGGGTTATAGTGTAAAATGAGCTCTTTCTAATGACTATATACATGTAAATGTATCTTCCACATGTGAGCTATAAATCTCAAACATGTATGTAAGATGGATGTGGCACCCACCAGTGGTTAACAAAATTTATTTGTTATTACTGGAATGTATATCTCAGTAGTGTAAGTAAACAAACTTACTGATCAGATTGTGGGTCACATGACAATACATTTGAAGTTTAAAGAAGTTTTAAACATTTCTTTTGAAATGAAAGAGTTAAAACTTGGATAACATAAAACTGCTAATCACAACATAAATAACAATGTTCATTTCATTCATATAGATAGATAGTAAAAGTGTTTAACTAATTTTAAATGTAGTACATTGACTTCCACAGAAAAGTATTATATGAGGTGCGAGGCATGAAAGGGTTAATGTCTAGTGACTGGCTGACAAACAACATACTATTGTATTGTAGTGTCAGGATCAGAACAGGTGATCTGTTTTTTTGTAAATCAGTTTAAGTTAGTTTTCTTTAAGTGTTCAAACTTCTAACTGAATCTTTACTGAATAAAGAGACAGAAAAAAAAATTCACCAAGAGTAAAGAGTACAAATATTTCACCAAAGAAAAAAACAACAGACAAATTCTTCACAAGAGAAAGAATGCTGATAAATATCCAGAAAAAGAGCCCAGAAAAAAACTACTTCACCACAGAAAAAGCACAGAAGTTAACATTGTAACAAAATACTGGGCAAGAAAAATTTTCACCAGACAAAGTCATTAGAAAAAAAATCACATTACTTTAAAACTTAAGTCAAAAGAATGCAAAAAAAGCTTAGTACTTAAATACAGTCGTGTGCCATGCAGCAAAACAACCCATGTTACCAACAGGAGAGACAGTTCAATTTTCCACTTCATGTACTCAGGATGTGGTATCACGCATTCTCATTGGATATACTCTACCAAACTCTTAACTTCACATACCAAATTAAAACTGATAAGAATTTTATTGTAAATATTCATTCATTAGTTAACCAATTTGTAAGCTATATTGTGTACATAATTTTACCCACCATCATGTCCTAAATTGAACAGAAAAATGTTGCCTGGCCAATAAATAAATGAACTTTTTTTGTAAATGCTATAAATGTAGCTATCAGTTTGGATCCAAGTTCTGATCTCTTTCCTTTGAGTTGCAGGCTCAGTCGTAACTTGTCCACATCTTTTTTAACACCTAATGTGTTTTTGATTATACATTACAATTATTTAACCAATTCTAAGTTTTAAGTATAAAAATAAATGTAAGTTGTTCAGCACAGAGAAAATAATCGAATAAAATATACATTTTGTTAACTACATTCAATACGACACAGTTCTGACAAGTTAACCACATTTGTAACAATTCAGTCACAAGTTCATATTCTTAGTATCTATAGATTTAAGAAAAAATCCTCATAATTACAATATGTGCCCTGTTTGCCCTGAAGAATAAAGGTTTACCTTTCTAAAATGTCAGGTATCATACCTTTATGTTAAACCGATGTCTTTGTGTTTTTCTAACATCATGAATATGTATACAGTTGTACTTATGAATATGAACACACTGGTGATGCAAGAATGCCATTTTACTATATAGTATGTTTTAAATTATACAATGTAAGCAAATTTAAAAACTATTTGGAAAATTTAAAAGTGGCACTCCAAGAAAACTAAGTACATGAAATAACAATTTTCATATTTATTATTTTTCCTTAGATTTAATTGCAAACAGTAATAGATACAGAAAAGTACAATTTTATGACAGAACAATTTTGTAGTAAGTTTATTTTTCTTAATATAAAATTTAACATGTTTTAGTATGAGATACTACATGACAGTTCTTGGGAAAAATTACCACAAAGTTCTGTGCACAGACATTGTTGATACCTGTAATTTTTTAAGTTTCCTAAGTTTTCGAATACTTAAGTTGCTAACAAAATCACAAAGTTTTGGTATATTATTGGAGTGTTTACTATCAACATTTCTGAATAAATTAAGTAGTGTAACAAATCTGAGAATTTTAAAAGTTGGAAAATAAAACAGACCTTAGCTTTTACTCATACGTGCAAAGATGAAATAACTTGTAACATACAAATAAAAGGAATAAAATATTAGGAAAACCTACTTGTCTCTCACTGTTCCACCAGCCACAACAACACAAAATAAAAGCAGAATAAAACTTAAGGATTTACTTTTTTTCTATATAGCTCTCCAACTGC
Source organism: Carcinoscorpius rotundicauda (assembly GCA_011833715.1). Taxonomy (NCBI): domain Eukaryota; kingdom Metazoa; phylum Arthropoda; class Merostomata; order Xiphosura; family Limulidae; genus Carcinoscorpius; species Carcinoscorpius rotundicauda. The sequence continues at coordinate 17,340,464 of CM022391.1, forward strand.
TATGAAATCAACAGTGGACTATTTATTAAGTGCATTAATTACAAAGTATTATATGAGCTCTAAGATACCTAACTTTGTTCATTCAAATTTTATTTTTGGAGAAAATTATTAAAATTCCAGAAGATCATAGAACTTCTCCAGGCAATTATTAGTCTTATATTAATTGTAGCAATTAGAACAAAGGTATAGATGTTGTGAATCTGGATTTTCAAAAAGAACTGGACAAGTCTGGTTAAAAATTCTCTATGGGCATTAGGGTTATAGCCTTTGACTGACAAATGGCTGGACAGAAGAAGGTAGAAAGTTGTTTTAATAATCCTTCAAACAGGATTCAGTGACAGAACCTCTGATTGATTGATTGAATTAGTGTTTTATGGCACAAAGCAACAAGGCTATCTGTGCCAGACATCTGGCAAAAATGTAAAAAAAAATAAATGTGGTAAAAGACATAAATGGAAATGAAGGTAAAACAAAAAAGTATAAAACCAATGTTGACACTAGTTTACAACGTTAAGATAGAAGGCAGAGTACAAGAAGTTGTAAGGTATTTACTCTAGCAAAAAGGTAATGATCATAACCCACCAGGAAGACTAACAGGTAAGACAGAACCTCTGTTGTTTTTTTAAAGTTATACCAAAGTACAATAAGAAGTGGTCAGTAAACAGCTTAAAGTATAGGGTGTTGATGATTATTTGTCTTTTAAGAAAAGAATTAAAGAGAATATGATTGTATTATAGGAAATGATAGAATCAATAGAATATTTTTGTAGTTAATGGTGAGAATGGGGGCAAAGAAGTAAATTTTGGAAAGGAAGAAGTCATCTTCATCTTACAAATTGTTTTACTAAGAGGCTGGTTGGCCTTTGGAAATGGTTTCTTTGAATGTAGCAAATTTAAGAATAAGCTTAATAATTTTAAAATATCAGGGCCAGATTTGATATTTAAAAAAAATTGGATAGAACAACAAACCTTTGTTATCCTTAACTGTTACTCAATTTTTGGAAGAATGGTGTGTACCATATTTTACGTCTAAGTTTTTTATACACATTTGATCACACATTTTATGACTTGTAATACTCTGTAACATTGCTTATGATTTATACTAATGGTAGTTAATATACTCTTCAAAAAAAGAAATGCAAAAGGGATAATTTTTTTATTTTAAAGAGAAATATATGTAGTAAAGTTACAAACTCAGAGTATGTGATGTTACACATGTTAAGGCCCTGATTGTCAGACCAAAATGAAAATAAAAGTTGTGCACTTTGAAAACAGAGGAAAACATTGGATTTTTCACCAAAACACATTTGTGTCCAATAAATTTGTTTGAGAGATCTGCATGTTCTGCAAGTGCAACATGTGCAAAATCCCTAAAAAAGTGATGGGTTCTTGGTTTCCATAGCTCAGTGTTATGCCACCAACACGCAATACAGCTATGCCAAGACTGACTGAAGCACAACGCAACAATGCCATTGGTCGTTTGTAAGTAGGCAAATCTTGATCAGATGTTGCCAGAGCTGTGAATGTCCACCTAAGCACCATCACAAGGCAATGTAATCGTAACCAACAACATGGATCAACTTATGACCGTCCACGATCTGGCAGACCTCACGTGACCACGCCCGTACAAGATCGCTACATCAGATTACATCACCTTTGGGATAGGACCACCACTGTGACGTCTACTGCCTCAATCATACCAGGGCTGCATTGGATTTCCAATTAGATTGTACGCAGCCGTCTACCAGGAATAAACTTAACAATGTGTTTCAAATTTTGCCTTTTGCATTTCTTTTTTTGAAGAGTATTTATACAAAATGGGCATGCACATTTTTGTAATTTTCATTACGTATTCTTCCTATAACTAGTAGTCTGACTTTACAGGTATTCCTACTGTAGACACAGGTAATATAACAATACTGTTGTATTAATTTAAATATGTTTATTACCAAGGTTTCATCAATTAAACTGTTATGTATACAGTACTGTTTTAACGTTTAGATGTACACAGGAATTTCAGGAATTTGTGTGGTTCCTTACACACCTATTCATGTTTTTCATTTCTTGTAATATAAGGAAAGATATGCAAAAAACAAACAACTACTCGTCCAATGGGTTGAGAACAAGAGTACAGGATTTTCTTGAAAACTCTGTGGTATAAATTACATACTGCTGGTATCAAAATATGTTACACAAATACTAATAAAAGAGTCAAGGTTATTATGCCACAATATACTCTCTTTTTTGGTTTAAACAGATATCAGTTATGAACAAAACTAACAGACATAGTACATACTGCAATGGTAATTACAGCATATAGTTGAAATAACAAACAAGAACCTGTTATATAACAATTGTTTTATCATCTTTCTAAATTTTAAAATTATATATTTCATTATCACTAGCTCCAGAACAGCACTGGTATGAAATTTCCTGTAACACAAGTCCCATAACAATTTCAGTGTGAAATTCCCTGTAACACTAACCCCAGAGCAGCCATATAGTGAAATTCTCTGTAATATTAACTTCAGAAAAGTCTCATTGATAAATCCATTGACCTGAGCAACACTTATTAAGCAGAAGAAACAAAATGTTTACCTACTTTTTGAAGGTTCTAAGTCGAAGAAGATCAAGTATCCAAAGTCTGTTACTTCTTCCAATCTTGATACCACGTACACACACAAAATGAAACACTGAATATGTTTTATGGGTTTTGAACATGAGAGAGGCTTCACTGGCTCAATACAGTACAATATAAACAGAACCTACCGTTTAATAAAACACAGCACTTAAGCCTAAGTCTAGTCCACGTCATGCTGAAAGTGCAGTTCACTCTTCATATTTATAACCACTTATCTTGTTTACACAGTTCACAGTCATTTGTGTAAAAGATTCTTTTTCCTATAACACACACAACAGTCTGTGAAGGAGACAGGTACAGAAAATGGCCCTTAAAATATCACAAAGGTTCCAATTTTTCATAAAAAATAGCGAAAGCCCTCCCTCCCACAACTTAGTTCAACTAATATACGATGTCTCTGAAAACACGTCCTCTGAGAGTTTTTTTTTACCTTTCACATATCAGGCTGATATCACTAAAAATATTCACTTGGCAAACACTAAATTTTTAACACCAGAAACACACTGATAGGGAGAGTAACAAAATGTAACTTAAACACATGCTTTTGTTTTACTGTTGACAAAGTGAAGTTAGCTGCATGTTTCCAAAAACCCTTTCAGCAGAAAAAAAGAAAAATCTTTATTTAATAAATTTTAAAAAGGTAAATTCTGGGACAAGAAAAAAAAAAGACAAAAAGAGAAATCACTTGGCACTGTAGTCTAAAAAAGAAAGAGAAGTAGAATTAATAACCACACAACTGGGTTTGGTTCTAAAGAACATTTTGGTCAGAAATGCTCAATGATTACGGTCATTTTTTTTTTTTCACCTGACCACCTGGTCTCTAAAGGACCAACTTGTTGTAAAAGAGAAGATAAAAGAATTTTCACAACAATGGCACTGTGGCTTTATGTCACATGTCCTGATCTCAGCCCATGGTGCAGGATCCCCTGAACATAACACTGGCATTAAGTCTAACCTCATGGGCTCATGTGAACTTCTCCTTGACGAAGGGTAATCTCTTCTGTCACGATAATCTTTATGGTAAGAATCCCTCGATGTTCGAGAACTGCGTACCCTGGTGTGCTTCATCCGTCTCAATGGTCCTAAAAGATCAATGTGTTCATCAACAGGAAACAGTCGACACAACTCTTCTCCAACTCTGGGCTCAATTTCCTGGTAAGTAAATAACACACATACAAATAGCCATCACAGAAACACAAAGTCCTAAAATATAAGTTTAGTTTCAGTATCATCAGCTTTCATTATGTCTTAGTCATTTAAAATTACATACTTGTTTTAACACTATTTCATACTTAAGAGGTCCATATACTACGCTGTCACAACTCTCCATAAAAAACTGACAAATAACGATGCAAAACTACTTGTTTTCTCTGTAAAAACCAATAGGAGAACAGCAATATTAATGGTATTACTTGCAGTATTGACGATACTATTGTTACTCATTCTGTGACTTGTATGTCATTAATAACTCTTTAATCAACAAAGCCACAAGCAGTCTGATGCATATACAACTGTTACAGGTATAAAAACTCAGGTTTTAGTATTGTAAGTCTACAGATACACCATTGTGCCGGTAGGGAAGAGGCAATATTTACTGAAATGGGAAAAAAATTTTTTATATGATTCACAAAACAAATTCCAACTAACCTGCCCGTCCCGTCCTATTTTCACCTGTTTTCCTTCATTCCAAGGGTTGAATAGATGTTGGCTCTTGGTAAAAGGAAGGTCATGCCTGTAAATGGGAAATATTATATTCAATTATAAAAATTAAAGGGTATTGAGTTTAAGAAACCAAAACACAGTTTATACTGATGTTATAGATACTGGGATACACTAAAAAATTCAAAATTATCATGTTTAGTTAGATTACTTTTCAATTTACAGATCTTTTATTTTTAATCTCTGTAGACATTTATACATCATTGTAAAAATAGCCACTAAATAAGCAGTCATGAAATATTTACCTAAATCAGAAATTACCAAACAGCTGGATTTCAAAACTTAAAATGTTATTAAAAGGCTCTAATTTTTTTATGTTTTTCTTTCAGATCTAGCCTGATAACTTAGGTGATCGAGACAAAAATATATACACATATGGCTTTATTTGAGCATTCATGAAAAACTTGTTGGGGTTAGGATTAAGTAAACAAATCTAAAGATGTATAAATTTCATTGTATAGGTTATATGATATGGAAAAAATAATTAAAAGAATTTTATGTTGTTACACAAAACACACTCAGGATTAAAAAAACAAAAGAACAACCATTAATTATAGGTGTCCACAAAAGAGTACAAGTTTCCATACACAGAAAACAATAATAAAGTATTAATAAATAAAATTAAGACACAGAAGACGAAAAAAACAAGGACAGATAGACATGACAGAAAGATCAAAGCACAATAAACAGAAACTAATTAATTACCCTTACCTACAGATCCAATCAACTTGGAACACTCCTCCAAGAGCTCTGGCACTGAGTCCAGGAGGAAGGACCCACTGGATAGAAGGACCATCATGCCTTGAAGTTCCAGACAGACGAGCAAACCCTGGAAAGGAGCTACATTAAACATTTGTGTTGCATACATACTGATATCTCTTTGTTCTTAATACAGAGCTACATTAAACATTTGTACTATCAGGTCATCCCTGAGATTATGTCTGATATTAGGTTCAGAAAAAGGTGAAGGATTTCAAACACATTTAATGTTATTTAATCAATAATGTATGTTCTATTATTATTAATTACTTCCTTCCAATGATTCATAAGCTACTGAATGCCACTTCTATAAATTTATTGGGGTTTGGAGGAAAAGAATGTAGAGAGGGTAGTTTTGACATCTTAATGTGTTCAAGCTTTTTTCCCATCAAGAATAAGGAGGGTGTGGAAGTTTTTCCCAGTATAGCTCTTCAGTCTTTGCAGATGTAATCCTTACTGTCTGGGGCCACGCATTATCCTGGTGTAACACAACATCTTCATGATTGATCAAAGCAAGACTCTATTTCAATGAAACATTCAAGCACTCTAACTGTTGACAATAGAAGTCTGATGTAATCGTTACATAGAGTAGTAGCAACTCAAAGTGTATCACACCAATAATATACCACCAAATGCTTAACAAGACTTTCCTTGAGTGGAAGTCCATTTTGGGCTGTGCTTTGGCCAGTTTACCTGCACTAAGCAAATGTCTGCAGCACTTAACATTTTTAATCTCCAGTCACTAACCTGTTGAAAAAAGTGAGTTATGTTCATGAGAGTGCAGACAAGTGCAAATGTCCACTCTTTCTCTCGGGTCTGCTTCTGTCAAATCATGAGGGGCCTACTTTCCAAGTTTTGACACATTCCAAGCTGTTGCAGATGACAGTGAAATGGTAAATGGGTTGAATCAAGCTTCTGTGCTAATTCTTCAACTGTTATAGCACTATCTTCATCAAGGATTGCCTAAATGTCACACATCACTTAAGCTGTAGTCACCTGATCTGAACCTCTGCAACCACCTTCAACATTTTCTTTCACTGAATGACTCTGCACCATAAACACCTTAAATATTTTGTGTAGTTTCTGCTGCTTTATTGCCTTTTTTAAACTCATAAAGCATTACATGCCTAATGTGCTTCTCAGACACCCATCTTCATAAGTGTTTATTTCATTAACAATCTGAAAAGGTGGAGTTGGGTTAGTTTCTTATCTGAACATTTTTATACATGTCCTAATATATATTTTAGTCACCTAAGACTTCTACAAAGACAGAAATGATGATGTACTTTCTGTATTAAATTTTTGGACAAGACTTATGGGATAACCTGGTACATACATACTGATACCTGTTTGTTCTCAATACAGAGCTACATTAACATTTCTACTAAAAACACATTTGTTCTCAATACAGAGTGATATTATACATTTTGATAACTAAAGTGATAAATGTTCTCATTACACTATTAATTTAAACATCTATCACATATTTTGTTGACATGAGTTGAGATGGAAATAAAACATTAAAAATAAATTGTATGTTAGAATGAAAGTATTTTAAATCAAAAATATAACCAATAAAATATTTTAAAGTTATTTGACAAAAAATTGAAAGGTATGTAAATTTTGTTCTTTCTTAATTTTTTTTCTGTAAAACTTTATAATTTATCTGTTATTTCTCTATTTTATCTCTCAATGCACTTGACAAAACTGACCAACTTTGTAACCACTATTAAAAATATGAAAAGTTTAATTAACATTTTATCTTTTCAAAATGACAGCAGATTGTAACATAAATCTTCAATTGTTTATCATAAATAGTTTAAAGATCATAACTGTATACATACACTTATACTTAATTATTTTGCTTTTGTGTCCTTTGAACTATGTCCAACTAATAATTCACAGCTCAATTTCAAGGAAATTTCCAGGATGTCCATAGACTCTCAAAAAATATTTAGTTATGACAATATTGATGTAAAAAACCCTAAAAGACACACTAACAAAAATTTTGATGTCTTTACATCTTATTTATTTCCAAAAGTACAATTAATGTTTAGTTGACAACTTTGGATCTAAAATACTTGAAAAATTTAATTATGCTGGAAGAAATAGGTTCAAACCATGTTAATGTTACACTGCATGTTAAAGAAACAAACAGTCAATGACCAGTAAAACTTTTAAAAGTGAAAATAATCTTGGCCTGCCCATAAAGGAAACTTATTATTACAACTAGACTTGCACTGGAACTTTCACACACACTACAATACTATTGTATGTGCACAATGACCAAGCTCTGCACGTGTACACAAGCACACCACTGGTATGTATTATCATTCATACTTGTAGTTTTATTGACCTGGAGAGAGGCAATGGAAGCCTTATTTGCTGTTATTCCACTTCATACTGGTCAAACTTTCATAAAAGTTTGTTTGAAGTTATTATTATGTTCTGTTTAATTTGTGGATTTTCCTACTTTTCTCATGGTAGTTAGGTTTCCTGTATTTTACAGAGTAGACTGGTCAAGTCTGTTTAACATTAGCAATAGGCTTATATGTGTATAATAAAAGGGAGCAAGTGTTTAAAAGTTTGAGTTTGATTTGGTCTGTTTGAAGTAAGGATCCGTTCCAGGACAGTACTCATCTATCGGACAATACGTGGGTTTAAGTTGGTCATCCAAGGAACTTTTCAGTCTCAGATGACTATTAAATTTGAGCTGTGTAATGCTTTCATATAAAATGTAGATCACATGGCAAAAAATAGCTCACATGACTATACTGAGAAGAATTATTGTTATTCACGATCTTACCCGATACATTTCTAGTTTCTGCAGTTCAGTTACTTTTACAATATTTAAATAATACACATAAAAAACAAGAAACACAGTACTTACCTGAGTATTCATATTTCTTGATATAATCATACTTAACTCTACTTTTATACTGAGAGTAATAGTGTATTAAATAATTTTTATTTAATGAAATAATGCACCAAACAGACCAATAACATCCAAAAAGCTGACAATTTCTTCTAACAATCACAATTTTTCTGATTTTCTAACTCAATACTAGTTAAATTTAAGCTTACTTTTTATAATAATGACACTTCTCCACTAAATAATTTTTAATTATTTAAATAACCATTTCCACACAAGCAGATGTGAAACACATCTGCTCAACTGGGAAAGAACATTTATGCAACACATACAGAACTCTGAAATATCCTCACAAAACTTGGTGAGATTTTGTTGAAGTTTACAGGTATCTTGTACACAAAGAATGATATTATTTCAATTACATCTTTCTGATGAAAAATGTTATTTATATACAATAGTTATTTATACTCAAAACTATTCAGAGTTTAAGTGCAAAGTGATTTTAATTTCAAATATAAAATACTTTTCTTCTTCTTATAGTTTTCATATTTCTATTATATACAGTCTAGAATCTCCTTAATGAATATCAAAAGTAAATACCTTTTTTTTGTAAAATAACCCTAAAAATCTTCTTTTTGTTGCATGTGTAATTCGGAGTCTTTTCCTTTTCACTTTTATAGCTAATCTTTAATGTTTTTTTTTTCTTTTCTTTATCACTTACTTTTCATTTTGACACATGTCAATGGTGCCAGGAGAACTTATTACTGCATCTGTGACAGACCTTCGGCAAAATTTTTATGCACTGTGTACTATCTTAAATCTTGGGAAATGATGCAAAGTATGAAGAATATTTAAAAAAATGTTTTAACCTTTCAATTATACATCTTAAAACATAAATAATATATAATTAACTGAAGTATAATAGTAAAACCTAAATACAATAGAACTCTATCTCTAACGATAACATATTTAGGTAAGAAACAACTGGCAGTGTATACTTGATCTAGTAGCCAATAATAGTAACACAGGCAATCATATGTAATCCATGACAAGACCTTATAAACCAATTTCAAAATATCTATTGTTGGATTATACAGTAAAATGAGTTCTTCTTTATGACTATATACATGCATATGTGACTTTTAACATATATGCTGTAAACCTCAAACAAATCTATTGATAATGAGGACAGCACCAGTCAGGGTTGAAAATTTATTACTTATTTCAACTGCATTTATTCAGAGAACTTCAAGATGCACATATCAATAGTGTATGTAAACAAAATTATTGTTTAGACAGATCTACACAACTAGCATGAAATGTTAAAGTGGAGACTTTTCAGAGCTTGTGGGTCAAGTGAAAATATATTTGAAGTTTTAAGGAGATTTTTTAAAGATTTCCTTTTAAATAAAGAATTTCATAAATGATGTTAATCTTATTCAAATACATCAACAGTAAAGGTATTTAATACAATTTTGAATGTAACATAGTGACTTATGCAGAAAAGTGTTTAAAGGGGTACATGGTTTTTAATTTGAATTTCAAACAAGCTACACAAGGGTTATCTGCACTTGTCATTACTAAATTTAGCATTATAAGACTAGAGGGAAGGCAGCTAGTTTTACATGTGTAGAAAGAAGAATGTAATAAAGAGCTCAGTAAAAAAAAATAACATCCTACAACTATTATAATATGTCAAACATAGAATATTAAATGATTTATTTTTATTACAATTATTTTAACACCTGTACTTTATGTTCAAGGTGACTATCCCTTCACAAACAGATGCAGAGTAAAATACAGAAGTCAAGACTTGTGTGTCAAAGCACTTGCCTCTTAACTTGATCTTCTGCAACAGCTAACTTGTTTAACTGAATTTAAATAATGTCTGATAGATAGAATATCCCCAATGCTTTTGGATGCTACAGTAACAGAAGGTTTCCCAATATGAGTTGAAGAATAAAGTCAAGAAATAGCAACAGATGGCTTTCGTTTCTCTTTTGTTAATCTCATAATACACATCTTGCTTCTGAAGCTAACTTTCATAATTTTAGATAGTGCAAATTTTAACACCTTTATAATTTGTAATTTATAGTATTAATACCACTGACTTACCTAATATGTATGCTTCTTGTTAATGTGTCACTAAGAGCATTTCTTACCTTGAAATTTACCACTTCCTTTCACAGAAAAAATCAAGAGAACATTTTTTGATTCCTAAAATAGAGAAATGTTTTCTGATGCAAATAAGGAAATTTTATCAAAATACAAGAAAATACTTTGTAACTCCTGTATATATGAAAGTATCTTAAACATTACTTGCTTCTGAAACTATAATAGATTATTATGTTTCTCTTTAAATACACAAGTTACTATCGCTCTTTATGAATACAAGTTACAATTTACATAACTATCGCTCTTTAAATACACAAGTTACACTTCATATAACCAGTGCTTTTTTTTCCCCAATCTGCTCTCCACACACAAATGGAAAGTGATAAACAGAATTTATGATATTTAGCTTGAAAAAAAACTGTCAAAGCATTACAGGTAATTCAAACCTTGAAGGCCTGGTTCAGTTTAGATTCATTCTGAGGTGGAGTAGACCAAACACCCTGAAACAAATAATAATAATACTTTAGACTTCCACAAAGAAGTACATACACAACTTAACTAATTCCTCTTTAGTTGTGTTCATTCAACATACCCAGTTTCACAACATCACAAACTTAAATTAATTAAGGTAACTATATAATTTGATTTTATATTTGAATCAATTCAAAGTTTTGAATTATTATCTTAATGCTTTAAAAAAGTACTGAAGTATTTTTTTTGAAAACTAAAACTATTTATAGCTTTTTTTAATAAACCATACATAGTACAGAAAGAAAAACATTTAGAATTACTCAAGAAGTGGAACATGGAGTTTCTTTTATTGTTATTTAGAAAGTTGTATTTTAAATATGTAATCACTTTAAATATGTCACATGTTAATTAAAATATTTACCTTTGCAATTATATTTAGCATATCCACTGATTTCATTACATAACTTGCAAAAAAAAAGAAAAAAAAAAGTAATGTATTAAGACTGTAATTCACTTAGACCAATGGGATAACTAACAGAATTTGCATTATAGAAAATATTTCTGTTGCTTCCAAATGCAAATGGTATCACATAAATCACATCTCAGGAACTATTTCTGACAAGACCATGCAAAGAGAAAAATAACAGTAGGAATGATTCTGTAGTTTGTTGTTTCTTGTTTATAATGATTTTTAAATGAACATATGGAACATCTATTTTCACAGCAGTGATACTCTAAAAGTTGTACACCAGTAAAATGTAGTTCACTTCATTCTGCTTCATACATCTTGAAAAACAGGTGATGTTCACTGTAGTTCTACACAGTTTATTGTCAAACATAAAAATACCAGCAGAAAAGAAAGAAATTGCATAGTACTTATTACAGACAGAAGCACCACCAGAACAAAAATCATATGCATTTTTCACATTTTTCTTTATCAATTTTAAGTTCAGTGGTATAATTTTTCTCTTTGAGTAATTTAAAATTTGAGTCTTGAAAATTTTTTAAATCATATAGATTTTGCCTCAAGCTTTTTAATGATATTAAATGACACATAAAAGGTATCAAAGTGTGTACAAAACTTTTAGAGTTAACTTTTGTTTAGTTGTAGCCCAAAACCTCTAATATCAATCAATAGTCCTCATTGGAATTTTTCTCTCATATGGCAGTTAACTGGTACTTATGCATCAGTTTAATATAAGCATAAAAAAAACGAATTTTGAGCCTGAATGGCTCATTATATGCATCAATCAGAGACTTTTATGATTCAGAAGCAGTTATAAAATGAATCACAAAGATACATAATGGGTCATCTGTGCTTTGCTTGCCATACTTATTGAAATCTGATAATGTTGTAAGTCATCAGATATACTGCTGTGCTACTGGAGGGACAGTATTGTCTCTAAAATGTAAACTATTGATAACACAGTTGCTAGTCAGTCAGCACCACTCACATGATGGGCAAAGAATCAAACTGACTGTCACTTTTGTTACCTACCAACAACAGAAAGTGTGGAGTGTATTCAGTGGGATTACATTTGGAACAAGCAGAAAAGAAACAAGGTTCTGACTAATAAGCATGGAACTTAAGAAGAATTACTTTTACACACAGTCTTGTTCATTTTCAATTTTATTTTGAAACAAATACTTCACAATTTTCAATTACACTTGTCTATAATAAAGTTTGAACTACTCACCTTGGCCTTTGACAATACAACATTTTCTATGTTATTGCTTTTCATGAGGAAGAACCTTCCTCCCCGGAAGAAATACTTCACCAAATGGCTGTAATCTGACAGAGAACATATTTAAATTAATGCAAGAAGAAGGGGAAAAAAACAGTAATCTTACTCAGGTTATACAGAGCAGTTAAAAGTCAATAAAAATGAATACAATTTATTAATTAACTAGTATTTACCAAATGTATGTAAACTGAGAGAGAACATTTAAATTAATGCAAAAAAAAACATACATTATTCATAATCAACAGAGAACCAAATGATGTATTCCATAAAGGGAACTGTCAATTTCACTTTCAGTTCAAGCTTGATAATTTGGAAACAAGTTGATAAGCTTAGATAGTGTTTAAAAAGCTCTTGAAACAGAAAAAATTGTTGCATTATTTAATTTCATAAAAAAAATTATTTAATGTGGTATATTATCATGAGTATATATAAAAAAAGATTGATTGATTTAGTGTTTCATGGCACAATGCAGCGAGGCTATCTGCACCAAATGTCCAGTAAAAATAAATTAAATGTAGCAAAATACATAAAAGGGAATGAAGGTAAAACAAAACATCATTAAAAAACAGTAAAAGTATAAAATCAATGTTGACACCTAGTCTACAATGTTAAGAGAGAAACCAGAGTAAGAAAAGTAAGTTGTAAAGGACTTTCTCGAGCAAAATGGTAATAATCATAACCCGCCAGAAAGACTAACAGGTAAGTACAAGAACCACCGTGAGTCACCTGAAGTTGGCTTTTCCAGTCCTGGTTCCAGGTAATGTGTCATTATGGCCAGTACTAAAAGGTAAAGTAATGAAAGTGTTAAATAACATACAGCAAAAGTGTAATAACAACTTGCCAAGACGACTAACGGGTAGTTCAAATGGATAGTTCAAACAGCAGCGTTTGTCATGTGAAGATGGCCTTTCCAGTCCTGGTTTCAAGTAATTTAATGTTCTGGCCATTTTACAATGTCAAATTGAACAAGAGAGATTGAGACTGAAAAGGGAACCACAATTAAAAAGGTGTAATGAATAAATATCAAAACTTAAATGAGGTTAAAAAGATTAATGGCCATTAAAAAACTAAAAACTTTATCAAGGTGGACAGTGTCACCATCACCAATAACAATGTCCAATGTTACAGACAAACCGCAAGACAAAACATGTTTAAAACAGTGCTGTCATAACGATGGCAGGAAAGTAATATATAGCTTACAGTGATTTGAGTGTTACACAAACTACACACTGTTGCATCAGTTAAAGATAAAAGAAAACAAGTTAAAAAAATGTAACCAAAGCATAGTCTAGTTAGAACAACTTCCGAACCTTACAGAAGCGTGATGGCCAAGGCGCAATATAATGTTTTATTTGAAAAACCTTGTGATCATGTTGCTCACTCCAAGTGGACTGCCAGCTGGCATGGAGCCGAACCTTGAATACAGGACCATAGTCCATGTACAGAACAGGCACAGTGGGAATAGTACCAGAGCAGATTGATTCAGCTGCCATATCTGCAAACCTATTCCCGCAAATACCAATGTAGACTGGTATCCAGAAAAACTGGATAGAAGTAGATGTCAATGAGAAATGGGCCAGTCGGTTTTGAACATCAGCAAGAACAGGGTGTGAGCCAACGTGAAGTGATTACAAGGCCAGCAGAGAACTAAGGGAGTCAGGAAAAATAATGCACTCGAAGTACTGCTCAGCTTCAACATGATCCATGGCAAAAGATATGGCATAGAGTTCTTCAGTGAAAACAGAAGCCATTGAGGAAATTCTGTGTGCAACCACTGAACTGCAACTAACCATGGAAGAGCCCACATGGCATACAGTTCTTCAGTGAAAACAGAAGCCATTGAGAAAATTCTGTGTGCAACCACTGAACTGCAACTAACCATGGAAGAGCCCACAGAGTCACCTGATTTTGAACCATCCATATAAATTGGAATAAAATGGTTGTTCGAAAGATGTTCAGTAAATAAAAGAAGGTACTTCCAATTGGGAGTATCTACCATTTTCAGATGACTTAAAGAAAGATCACATTTGGGGGCTGGAATAAGCTAGGGGGGGGGGTTAAACTGACCAGTGGATTCTGCAATATTTTCCAAGGACAAACCTAATTCATCCAATTGCACCTTGATGTGAAGGCCAAAAGGAGCAATGGCAGATCGTCTGTTTTGAAAAAGTAAGGCCCACTGAGGAAAAAAACACACCCCCCCAAGTGGGGGATTTGAAGAATACTACAAACACAGTTGCAAACGGCAAAGGTTCATGAGAATCCACATATAACCTCTAAACTGGGGAACTGTGGAAAGACCAGTGCAAAGTCAAAGTCCTTGATGAAGAATGGGGTCCAGCATCTTTAAGGCTGAGGGTCTGGCAGAGCCAAAGACCATTGATCCATAGTTGAGTTTTGAACGAATAAGAGCATGATATATCTTTAACATTGAACATCGATATGTTCCCCAACTGGCAGTAGAGAGGACATGGAAGATGTTCAGTGCTCTTGTGCATTTGACCCGTAGCTGCTTTAAGTGTGGTATAAAGGTCAAAGATAAGCCCCAAAAACTTGGTCTCAGGAACCATTGGCAGCAAAACTTCACCAATACAGAGTTCAGGATCAGGATGGATGCCCCATTGGTGGCAAAAGTGCTTGCAAATGGTTTTAGAGAGAGAAAAATTAAAGCCATTCACCATAGTCCATTTCAGTACATGATTGAGGGCAGTTTGTAGTTGCCGTTCAATATATCTCATGTTTGATGACTGACACAAGATGAGAAAATTGTCAACATAGAGCCTGTTTGCAACAGTGAGAAGGAGTTGTTCAGTAATGGCATTTATCTTTATACTGAAAAGTGTGACACTCAAAACAGAGCCCTGAGGGACCCCAAGTTCCTGTACAAAGAATTGGAAAGTGTCGAACCCTCACGAACTTGGAATCTTCTGTCCATTAAATTTTTTTTAAATAAACATAGGTAAATTGCCACATAACCTATGTGCATGGAGGTCTCGCAAAATGCCATACCTCCAGGTTGTGTCATAAGCCTCCTCAATGTCAAAGAGTATTGATACAAGCTGTTGGTGTTTGAAAAAGGCTTCTCTGATTGATGTTTCAATAAGGTGGTCTGTGGTGGAGTGCTGTCGTCGGAAACCACACTGGACGGGAGGAGGTTGTTTGATTAGAGAAACCAAACAAGATGAGCATTAACCATCCTCTCTAAGGTCTTACAGAAACAGCTTGTCAAAACAATTGGACGGTAGTGTGAAGGAATCTTGGGATCTTTCCCAGATTTAGAGAAAGGTAAGATAATAGCCTGATGGCAGGCATCAGGAAAAACATTCTCCTGCCAGATCCAGTTAAAGACAATTAGAAGGACATCAAGAGAAGCAGGAGATATGTGGTGCAGCATGTCATAGTGTACATCATCAGGTCCAACAGACGTACTGGCAGACCGATGAAGGGCCAGTTTCAGTTTCACCAGTGTAAAGGGATAATTAGAGTCAAAGAGAATGTCAGTTCAAAAGGAAAGAGGTGAACGCTCTGTCTGAGTCTTGATGGCCAAGAAGGTGGAGGAACAAGCAGAAGTGCTAGATACCTGGCAAAAGCTTTCACCTGGAGTATCAGCAATGCTCCGGACATCAACCACTTTCTGACCATCAGAGAGTAAGATTGAGAGGAAAACAAAATTGTAGTGCCCACTGACCTTTCGAATCCTGTCCCATATTATCTTGGAACTGGTGGTAGAAGATATGCTAGTTGTAAACTTAATCCAAGATTCCTTTTGGCTTTGACGTCTTACCCACCTAGCATGTGCACAGGCCTGTTGGAAAGCGACGAGGTTCGAAAGTGGGGGATATCTATGGAAAGTATCCCAGGCCTGTTTTTGAGCCTTCCATGCCAAGTGGCAAGCAGGATTCCACCATGGATGAAGATATCGTGGAAAATGGGTCAAGGTTTTAGAAATACACTGAGCAGCTGCTTGTATAATACAGCCAGTTACAGAGAGATCTGTCTGAAATTCCACTGTAACAGCATATGTCCGAGATGGAGTGGTGGAAAGAAATTTCCGAGCCTCAGGATAACTAATGTTATGGGTCGTTTTCAAATGCTACACCTCTTTTTCCTCCAACCATTTTGGGCAAGAACTAAAGTAAAAAGGGTGGGAACCATTGCATTTGACACAACGTGGGTCCGTGTGACACTCATTGGCATCGTGGTCCTTGCCATTGCAACGAGCACGTTTGGGAACCATGACATGATGTCTTTGAGTGGCCCGAACCTCTGACATTGGAAACATCAGAGAGGGTTTGGAATGTACGGCCATAACTTGCAAATTAGATAACCTGCCTTGATGGTGGCAGGTGCACGTGATGATGTAAATGTCAAAACAAGGATATTTGTCGACAGTGTAACTCAGTTTTTGGAAGTGCAGATGCACCTCACTGCAGAAACTCCTTAAGTAAAGAAACCAGTGAGAATCTCTGACTTGGGGATGTTCTTCAAATCCCTCTCAACAATAACTCCTCAATTCAAGGTAGCATGAGGGGTAACCTCAATAGGCACATTCCCAATTGCCTTTGAATTCAAGAGAAATTCACTATGTTGAGATGTGAATGTTTCAACCAATATGTCTGCAGATCGAAACTTCTTTACTGACTTTGGAGAGCCAGCAAGTCCCTCTTGTCCTTTCTGAATAAAAAAGGGGGACATCTGCCCTAAAGGTTTTTCTGAAAGAGAATGTAATATAAGAAAATGGGGTACAGGCATTACAGATGTTGAAGATTGCTGCTTAGAGTCTTCAAGACATGGTCGTTTACCTATTGACTGTTTTTTCACTATTTTATTTAAATTTTTTATTGGAAGATCCATAGGAAAAAAGGAAAATTTCAGTACTCACTGACCCCATCCACCATGGAGCCCTATGAAGGGATGCATTACATTGTCATGCAAGGACAATGCAGCAATACCAGGATTTCATGAGCACTATGCCCAAACACCAGCATCAGATACAATGTCCAAAACACCTGTTGAGAACTTCCAACACTGGTACTTGATTGACTCTAGTTCAAGTGGACCAGCTGATTGACCCAAGGGGGGCCATCCAATGGTTGCCCATCTTCAGGAATTTAAGGCCAAAGTGGTATGTCAGGGTTGGACCCCTCAACCACCAGGATCCTCTCCTCCCCTTCACGGGTCGCCACACACGGCAAACACGTGGGTGGATGTTTAGATTCCAGAGGAGGTAAACTGGAAGTACGAAACCTTCCCTGGGAGGTCCCCTCACCACGTTCAGGAATTCACACCAAGAGGAAAAAAGAAAAGAAGAAGATGACCTAGATAAGTACTATATTTCATTTTCGTGATATGCTAAAAACATGTAGGTTCAAGAAGTCTTGATAAAACTGAAATAGAAACCCTTATAACCTAAGTACAGTGTGCAGTAGATTTTTAATGTTTAAAAGCCTGACAAATTTCATGAGATACATAAGATGTATTATAGTATGGAAGTTATAACAAGTACAAAATTAGACTGACCTTATAACAAGAGAGCCATCAAGTTGACATAAAGTGTAATTAAATGTGAATCTTGTACTAAATTCTATTTGAGAAAAACAACTTTACCTTTTTTAATTACTGATGACGAGATTCTCTCTCTTTTGGGACTCCCTGAAAAATTTCATTATCTTAATTTGAAACCCAAAAAGACTGATGTAATACACTTCTAGAAACTTCAGGAAATATTTAATTTAGTTCAACCAAACTGTATTCAATATCTGAACTATTCTTGTTATGAAACTCTAATTTTTGTTAATAAACACCAGAAGAAATTTAAATTCAATATTAAACTACTAACCTGAAAAACTCATTAGGTGAAGTTTAAACTTCATGTTGATGAACAAAACAATGTGTTCATAAAAAGCAGTGATTTTGGTGTCAGTAATTGATAATAGATACACAAGAGCTTTATAAATCTCAAATTACCTTCTGAAATTTCATCAACACATCACTGTTTTAATAAGTTATTCTTATGTATTTGAAGTCACATCTAGGTATGAAGAATTATCTTGAAATGTAAATACAACAAAAGTTACCACCAGTGCACTCTAAAATGTTCACAGTATCCAACATCTTTCTTTAAGAAAGGAACAACAGATCAGGAAAATCAATGCTTCAACTTACGTTCCCCTATGTCTTCCTTTTCTTCAAACACAATTGGAGAGTGCGTCCTTTTTCTTGCCCTAACTCTCTTATCTTTCACAATATCGCTTCTTTTCTCGTCTTCTTCAAATTCTGAAAGATAACATTATAATCAAATTCAAAAACTAAAACCAAAAATAACTAAAACATGATTTATTTTTATCTGTGAAGCAAAAAACCCATTACTGTAAAACTATACTAGAATAACTAGACAGTCAACTTCAATCCATCACAGCTACAAAAACTTCAAGTAAAAGTGTACCTTTTTAATTATTTTTTAACATAATCTAGCAGCTTTAGCTATTCAGTACATATTTCTGACAGCTAAACCAAGACTCACAGAAACAAATAATAGTGTTTCATTTATGTCAACTGCAATAATGACATTAATCAACTGTAGAGTCTGTATTATAACAAAATATTTTTTTATAACACCATTCTCTTGTAAGTAGTTTCTTTCTTCTCCAAACATAAAAACTTTCTGACACCTTTTATCTTTCACTTTTCTCAGGAGACAACATTTAGTTACAGGTCGATGTAACGTTATACATATTTCACAACTAATTTCATCTGGTGACATTACTAACAACAACAAAGAGAGAGAGAGAAAAGAAGAAAAACAACTGAAGTGAAAAAATACACCAGACAATAACTTACAGTCTCTGAAGAGAGAATGATCAATGTCAGTAGGACTTGTGGCCATTAAAAAATACAATATTAGTGCAAGCAAAACAAAACAATAATCAGTGTAATCAAGACCTGCTTCACTGAAAGGACAGTAAGTTCAATCACGTAACAACCAACGAGTCTCCTCTTTAACACAAATTTCTTCACATATCACACCAAAAAATTTTAACCAATCAGATTCAGTTAATCATACTGTGCTAGTGGAAAGAGCTTTGATAAACTGTAAAATACTGAAGAGCTACAATACTGGAAATACAATAAAACTTTCCAAGTTCCTTGCTTAAAACTTTATAACTAGTATTTCTTCTAATTCTTAAATATTTCTTCTGAGATGGTTCAGTAACCAGTTTTATTCTCTATTGGTACCACTTTTCATTTAGGAGTAAACCATCTTTCAATCAATTACAACAACTGAATTAACCTGTAAACATGATATTACTTCACAGCCAACAAAATACTAAAAGTGAGTTTTGTATATTTTAAATTAATATTTTAAAAAATAAAAGTATTAGTTTTCTCTTACCTGACCCTGAACAAGAATTTGATTCTGAGCCAGATGATGACACAGTACTACTGTTATCTTCATGATATTCACAGGAACAACATTCTGACATGGAATCTTCACTGTCTGAGTCACCATCATTGTTCACATTGGTGGACTGTTCTCTTTCCTTTATTTCTTCATTCAGTTCGTCAGAGTTGACAGTCACATTCAGGTTGTCACCACGAGCATCATTTCCTGGCTCTTCTACCTTGGAAAAAACTTTCTTCTCCACTACTGGTTGTGTTTTCTTTTTGACAGACAATGCTAGAATAATACAACCATGAGAAACTCCTTAATGAAAATGTATTAAGAGTTTAGAGTGCTTAGATTAAAATATCATATTCAATAAAGTACCTCCACTTCTAGTTTACTCATACAAGTAGACTTACCAATGACTAACTTTACATATATTTGGCAGCTTCGGGAATAATTCTGGTTTATTCACATGCTTGTTCTACAAATAGATTAGTCAATATTATATTTTATGTATTCTGTAACTATAGCACTAATTCTGGTTTAGCTATGCACTTATTCTACAAACAGATTTATCAATTTTATACTTTTATGTATTTTATAACTATAGCACTAATTCTCGTTTACTCACATGCTTGTTCCACAAATAGATTTACCAATATTATACTTTACATGTTTTGTAACTATGGCATTAATTTTAGTTTAGTTACACACTTGTTCTACAAAAAGATTTATCAATTTTTTTATCTCACACAGAGAACCAGCTCCAATCAACACAAACCAAGTAATCCTCATTGACTAAAGAGTGAAGGCATAAAAAATTTACCAATTACAAAAGAATCTGCCCTTTCTATTAGTTACAAACATGTCAGCCAGCCCAATAAAGATTTACCAAATACCTGAATAAAATCTGTCTTAATGGATGAACAAACAAGAGCAATAAATCTTGACTTACAGATTTATAATAATTATCAGTGACAGAAGAGTAGGACAGTTTATTATTGTCTATCTGTATTTTCCACGTAATATGAACATTTTGAAAATTAGTTTATAACCAACTAGTCAGAAGAGTAGGAGAGTTTATTATTGTTTATCTGTATTTTCCACATGATATGAAGATTGAGAAAACTAGTTTATAACCAACTATTCAGGTGAAAATGAACAACTCATTAAGTTATGACTGTAAATATTAGATATTTACTGAATTATAAAATGACTTTTTACTTTTTTCATTCTCTTGTGGTTTAGTGTTACTTTTTGTCTCTTTTTCCTTCACAATTCTAATCTCCTGTTTCACTGGAACTGTGGTATTTTTTTCCAAATTCTTTACAACAGGTTCCTTTGATGTTGTTGTGGAAGGTTTAATTATAGTCTTTGCTACAGGTGACTTTCTGATTGCAGAGACTACTTTTCTTACTGGTTGAACAGCTGAAAGTTAATCAACAAGACATTTTAGTCAACTCAATTTGTCTATTTTAACTTACTCATTTGAAATGATTTCCAAGAACATAAAGACAGAGTTAAAATGAATAAACAGCATATTTCAATCAAATAAGCTCAATGTTAGACCAAACAAATGGAAAATCTTAGGAAATTTGTAGACTGTTAAATAAAGCAAATAGAATTTACTTGTTGGTGTTTGTCAATAGTCAACTTGTGGAACAGCTTGTGTAACAGTGTGGTGTGTTTCAATAGTCAACCTATGGAACAGCTTGTGTGATGTGTTCCAATAGTCAACTTGTGTAACAGTGTGGTGTGTCCCAATAGTCAACTTGTGGAACAGCTTGTGTAATACAGGGTGGTCGCTAGAAAAGCGGAAAATTTGAGGATCAGATGAGATCATGAATAAAATGCGTGCTTACTCATTTCTATTTTGATTTCCTTACATCATGAATAAAATGCATGATTTTAATATCATTTTGAGCATCTATGAGTGTAATATAACATATGCCTTTAAAAAACTTTGTAAAAGTTATTCTTTGTAAAAATAAATAGCTGTTTGACAAATTTTCCACTTTTCTAGTGACCACCCTGTAGTATGGTGTGTTCCAATAGTCAACCTGTGGAAGATCTTGTCTGATAGTGTGATGTGTACCAACAGCCAACTTGTGGAACAGCTTGTGTTACAGGAATCGGAACAAAGACCTTGCTTCATTTTCCAACATGGAAAACATGTTGTGCTACTGCACAAATGTACCTGGCTTGTTCACTTTCCTTGGTTTGTCACATAATCCTTCAGACTGGCATCTTTTCATAGACTCTTCCATGCGAAAACTCAAGGCTGTGCTTCTGCACAATGGGAATAAATATCCCAGCATTCCCACTTCACACTCTATTCATCTAAAGCAGTCCTATGACAATATGGAGCTTCTTTTAGAAGCTGTTAATAACAACCAGTACCAGTGGAGTCTGTGTGGGGACCTCAAGGTCATTGGTCTTCTTATGGGTATCCAAGCGGGCTTCACAAAGTACTGTTGCTTTCTCTATCTTTGGGATAGTCAAGCTGTATCCCAGCATTACAAGCAGAAAGACTGGGGGTCTAGAAGCACTTTTGTTCCTGGCGAACACAGCGTCAAGGAGAATCCTCTGGTTGACATGAAGAAGGTGCTTCTTCCTCCTCTTCACATCAAGCTTTGTTTGATGAAGAATTTCGTGAAGGCCATGGACAAAAATGGTGCTGCCTTCCAACACTTGTCTACTGTGTTCGCAGGTCTCAGTGCTGCTAAGCTCAAAGAGGGCATCTTTGTCGGACCTCAAATCCGAGAAAGGCTGAAGGATACTGATTTTGAGGAGCTTCTTACCTTAAAAGAACTGAGAGCATGGGAAGCATTTAAGTCAGTCTGTAGTAGCTTCCTTGGTAACACACGCGTACCAAATTACCAAGCCTGTATTGAGAAGTTGCTAAAGACTTATGAGGATATGGGATGCCGAATGTCACTCAAAATTCATTTTCTCCATTCCCACCTCAACTTCTTCCCTCCACACCTTGGAGCAGTGAGTGATGAGCACGGAGAAAGATTCCACCAAGACATTATGAAGATGGAGAGCAACTGGCAAGTGGAACCCCAGCATGATGGGAGACTTCTGCTGGAAGCTGTTGCATGACATCCCGAGGCAAAATACACCAGATCATATGAGAAAACACACTTCTAACTGTCTGCAGTACTATAAATTGTGTACATTGTGTCATCCAAGTATATTTATTCCGTCAATGTTCTTTATCTATCCTGTTTTATCTGTAATAAGTAGCTGCAACTGTTGAAATAAGCATGTATATACTCTGTAAATACCAAAATGAGACTATTTAAAAGCCAGAAAACTAGAGGTGATAGAGCAAAACTGTTTATAAATTTGAATTCAGCACACCCATATTAGTAAAAAAACACCTATTCATATTCTTGCCTCAGACAAAAAATATTTTTTTGTAAACCAATGTAGTCAACTTGTGGAACAGCTTGTGTAACAGTGTGGTGTGTCCCAATAGTCAACCTGTGGAAGATCTTGTCTGATAGTGTGATGTGTACCAACAGCCAACTTGTGGAACAGCTTGTGTGATGGTATGTGGTGTTCCAACAGTCAATTTGTGAAGCAGCTTGTGTGAAACATGCCAGAATATATTTTTGTGAAAACGACATGTGAACTTGCATACTATTATTTCTGTAATTTAAGGTTTGTAATGACAAAAATTTTGAAAAAACAGTTTTATTAAGGTAGAAAACAGCTCAAACTTATATTTAAATGCATCATTTTTATTAACAAAGTTTAACTGACCAGCTAAGAATACTAAAATATTAAATAAGATCCAATATTACAATTTTTTTATCATAAATTAAACAAGTTCATTGAAAAAACAAACTAACAAACATTACTGTTTCAATCTGAACACAATAATCAGGATGAAAGGTAAACACTCATATAAAAGCCACAAGTTTTGGCAGAAAGATCTAACATAATTATCAGAGTGAAATGTAAAATCAGTATTCATAGAAAGTCCATAAAGTCTTACATTTTCCCTGGAATTTAGTTGAAAACTGCAAAAATTACTTACAGCTTTGGATCTGGACACGTACAAAAAGTAATTTAAAGTGTATTGTGAACAATTTATCTTGGCAACTAGGACAACACATGCCCAGATTCTATTTTAGACAATGCATCACCTTGTACAAGAAACTAAAAAATATACTGCACAAATAGCACTATTACATTAAAGTATCTTACTCTGTTTTTCTGGAACTTTTATTGTAGATTTAGCCACTCCAGTTACAGGTTTGGAAATCTTAGCTTCAGATGCTGTATTCGGCTTCTGTGAAGATGGTACTTGTTTCTCAGTACTAGCTACTGGCTTTCTGCTCACGATTCTTCTTGTCTAAAAATTAATTTTTAGTTTATTGAAAAAAACAATATTATTTTTAAGAATGTAGCAAAAATTGCAAAACAATTACACAAGAAATAGGCATGGTACCACTTACATGTTTAGATTTACTAATAAATGAGCCACACCATTCTCATTCAATCTTAACTGCAGCTACTGATAACACACTTTCTCTTACATGCCATTTCTTTTCTCCGTCTACCTTTATAAGTTTTAAACTGTTCCTTCCTCGTGAGTTCATTTCACTCATTAAACTCATTTCTTGGTGCTAGAAAATGATGTGGATCATAAACTTGCATACTTGTTAATGCAAACTATTAATCTATTAGTTAACAGTGGGTTTAATACCACACACAAAGAACAATGAGGACATTTATATTCCTCTACAACAAATGTTCTAGTAATAGATGTTTGATCCTTATACCTGAAGAAATACTGTAATCTGTGTACAGGTTTTGAAAGATATTTCAAATCAACTTGAAAGTACAAAAAATGGTAAAATATACATAACCTGTTTGCAATCAAAATAACCTCTTTACTTGTATTCAGAAACAATAACAAATATTTTTGTCTAGCATTATTCCAATAGGATAATACAATAAACTTACAATTTAAATAATCTTGAATAACATGATTTACAATATCAATTGGCGAGGTATCTTAATAGTTTCTATCTATTTGCACAAAATATAATGACATATAAATTGAAATAGAGTAGTGTTCTTCAACCTTTACATGAAGTTCAAAAATTATCTTTGAGTACTCACACTATCTGCACCTACAGTTTAGCTATTACTTTTAAATATACAAGTTATGTTTCCCATACTGAAAATATATCTCTATTCTTGTTTAGTACTGCAATATACTAAAACATTTTTTTTGCCACCTGAAGAAAGTTACATGTGGTTTAATTTAACCAATTAGAGAACAATATGACTGCAGTTGTTTAAACAGAAAGAACAAATCTGTTTCAGAATTTTCACACAAAATTCTATCTGCACTTTCCTAGTTATGAATTGATGTGCTAGAGGGAAGGCATACAGTCAACAGCAACCACTAACAATTCTTGGGTTACTCCAGTTTGATGTAACAGTTAGGTTTTACCACCAACCTTATAGTATACCCATAGCCTCAATGTGAAACAACAAGTCACAAACCATCAGATCCACATAGATAACTAACCACTAGAACATGACTAACCCCCTCCAGATAAATAAATGGAATATCATCATCTTGATTAAAAATGAACAAATCTTTCTTTGAATATTTGAGATTTTAAAAGCTACAGTTAATCTTTTCAATACAACGTATATCTACAATAAACAATATGGCTACGTACACCACTGATAACAGGAAGCACAGCTGATGATAATACTTCATTTTTAAATGGAAAACATCAGTAACAATAGCAGTGGTAATAATTAGATCATAATACATATAAATGAAAGTTTAACAGTATTCCAAGCCTTCTGATTGGAATGTGAAAGTGGACCATAAAAGGAAGTTCCACCTCTTTCAAAATTCCAGTCCAATCTCTGACCAGTAGACCTGTAAAACACAACTTTCAAAGAGCAATTTTAGCATGAAACTTAAAAGTTTCTTTGTGGTAAGCGCTTAAAAACATAGTCAAAAGAAAGAGGTAAATTAAATTATGTATTATGCTTTCATCTTTTATAATTAATATTTTTATCTTTAAATTTTTTAAAACTTTTTCAACTGAGATTAGTTTTTTTCCTTTTTTAAACATTTTTCATAAGCTTCTAATTCCTTTGACAGAATAATACTGTTGTCATATTTTGTATACCCCAATGTTTTTATCAATATGCAGAAACATAGTACTTTTGTTTTTGGATATTGGCACAAAGCTACTAAAGCTCTACCTGTGATAGACATCCCTAATTCTGAACTGATAAAACTTGAGAAAGGATAACTAGCCAACAGCACCCACTATCAACCCCTGGGCTACTTTATAATGTGCTCACAACTTCAAAAATAGAGAGAACTACTTGTTTTTGTAGTAATGGAATGTGCAAAATGGACCAACAAAAGTTTAGTCTAGCATGATAATCACTGATAATTGCTCGACCCAATTGTAACATTATATATAAAACAGTCATTATTATACATATTATGCATAACTCTGACTAAGTGTAATATTCTCAAGAAAGAAAACAAATGTTCTGAGAATATAAACAACTTCTATACCAAGAGCTGTGTAGAAATTAAAATGGGTAAAAGTGTAAATCAGTCTAGATGGTATGTACAGATGACTTACCAGCATATTTACACACATACCACCTCAAAAAATTAATTAATTAATTAATCTCTACATTATATGACACATACATAAAAGATAATCTCTTATACTGAACTTCAAAAACATTTTTAAACAATTAAGTAATACCTTATCCACTTGCAGGGGCACTGAACCAAGTCTGGTTGGTTTAGCAGGCAACTGTTTCTCAGTTACCTTAGTTTGTTGTGTTGCCTCAGAACTTGCAGCAGTTTTTCTCACAACTGGTTGGGCTGTTTTCTGTGACCTGGAACGTAACTCCAAATTTGTAGTTGACTTAGGTGGAGCTCTACTTGAAGATTTTCTTGTGTGTCTCACAGGTTTAGCAGAGGTAAACAGCTGCTTACTCTCTGAATAAGGAAGCAAAAAAAAATGTTAATGTATCATAACATTGATCATTCAAGAATGAACTTGACCAAGAAAAATATACACATTTCACCACAACCATTCTTCATCACCAACCAAGTCTTTATGGAATTTTAATTGTCTACATCATAGTTAATAGCAAATGACAAATATATATATGAAGATGCAAAGTTTCCTTTTCTTCTCCATTTAAATTTTATAAACAAAAAAACTTAACAGATTCTACTAGATATAAGAATCTGTTTTTGTCTTCAACAAATTATTCCAAATCTTTTGAGCACAACAGAAGAAATCCATTTAATATAAAATTATGAATGTATTTAACACTTAAAAAAAGGAGACATTCTCCTCTAATATATTTTTTCACTAACTCCTGTTTTAACTGACTTTATTTGAGACATTTCAATGCCTTGACATATTCCTTATATATCACTAAACATTTGAGAAATTAACAGTAGCCTGATCTACTCTTTGAAAAGGTTGAGAAATGGTGGATTGCAAGAAGGCAATTGATTCAGTGTTTTATGGCACAAAGCAGCTAGGCTATCTGTTCCAAACGTCCAGTAAAAAGGTAAAAATAAATTAAATGTAGTAAAATAAATAAAAGGATATGAAGGTAAAACAAAACATTATTGAAAAACAGAAAAAGTATAAAACCAATGTTGACACCTAGTCTACAATGTGTTTCAGGACGGGACCTGGCCATTCTCTCCAGTGCTGCCTTCGCCTCTGTCCAAGATAACATTTAGAGTGACATCCTCCACCGTGAAAAAAAAAAAAAAAGAGTAAAAAATTATTTAATAAATAAATAAATAAAACTAAACCTAATAACAATTACAATTCACGAAAGGGGGCGAAAAGGAACCACAACGTTCCTAAACACACCAGTTGGAGAGAGAATTCTTACGATTTCTCTCTCTCTAAACTAAACCCCTGCCATGTTAGTTTGCAGTCTACAATGTTAAGAGAGAAAGCAGAGTAAAAGAAGTTGTAAAGTACTTACTCTAGCAAAATGGTAATGATCATAACCCGCCAGGAAGACTAACAGGTAAGTTCAAGAACCACTGTCAGTCACCTGAAGTTGGCCTTTCCAGTCCTGGTTCTGGGTTGTGTGTTAGAGCAGCCATTATCAAAATGTAAAATAATAGAAATTTTAAAAGACATATAGCAAAATTGTAACAATGAGTAGTGAAATGTCCAGTAAAAAGGTAAAAGTAAAGTAAATGTAGTAAAATTTGTAAAAGTAAATGAAGGTAAAAACAAAACAGCAAGGAAAAACAGAAAATTGCATAAAACTGATGTTGACATCCAGGATATAAAGTTATAAAGGACTTCCTGCAGCAGAATGGTAATGATCATAACCTGCCAGGAAGACTAACAGGTAAGTACCAGAACCACCGCCAGTCACCTGAAGATGGTCTTTCCAGTCCTGGTTCCGGGTTATGTGTCATTATGGCAAAAACTAAAAGGTAAACTAATAAAAGTGTTAAATGACATGCAGCAAAACTGGAATAACAACTTGCCAGGAAGACTAATGGATAGTTCAAAAACAGCAGCGTTAATCACCTGAATATGGCCTTTCCAGTCCTGGTTTGAAGTTATTTAATGTTCTGGCCATTTTTCAATGTCAAATTGAACAAGAGAGAATGAAACTGTGAAAAGACAACCACAATTAAAAAGGTGTAATGAATTAATATCCAACACTTAAATGAGGTTAAAAAGATTAATGGCCATTAAAAGACTAAAAAACATTATCAAAGTGGACAGTGTCACCATCACCAATAACACTGCCCAATGTTACAGATAAACCCTGGGATAAAACATGTTTAAAATAGTGCCATCATTAAGAATCATAACAATGGCAAGAAAGTAAAATGTGGCTTACTGCGACCCGAGTGTTACACAAACTACACATTGGTACATCAGTTCCAGATAAAAGAAAATGATGAGTTAAAAAAATGTGACCAATGCGTCGTCTAGTGAGAACAACTTCCTCCTTCCAAACCTTACGGAAGCTAGATGGGCAAAGCCCAAAATAGGGTTTTATTTGAAAAAGCTTGTTGTCACATTGCTCACTCCAAGTGAACTGCCAGCTGGCACGGAGCCGAACCTTGAATACAAGACCATAGTCCATGTACGGAATAGGCACAGTGGTGATAGTGCCAGAGCAGATAGATTTAGCTGCTGTGTCTGCAAGCTCGTTCCTAGCGAATACCAACATGGCCTGATATCCAGAAAAACTGGATAGAAGTAGCAGTTAATGAGAAATTGGCCAGTTGGTTTTGAATATCAGCGAGAACAGGGTGTGAGCCAATGTGTAGTGATTCCAGAGCCAGTATAGAAGTAAGCAAGTCAGTATAAATAGTGTAGTTGGAGTAATGCTCAGCTGCAATATGCTCCAGGGCAAGAGATACAGCATACAATTCAGCAGTGAACACAGAAGCTGTAGAGGGGATTCTGCACGCAACCACTGAACAGCAGCAAACCATAGCAGAGCCCACTGAATTACCTGATTTGGAACCATCTGTACAAATGGGAATGGAATGATTGTTTGAAAAATGTTCATTAAATAAATGATCTGGTAGAGCCATAAACCATTGATCCATAGTTGAGTTTTGATCAAATAAGAGCATGATATACCTTGAACATGGAACATCGATCTGCTCCCCAACTGGTATGTTCAGGATGTTCAGTGCTCTTGTGCATTTGACCCATAGCTGCTTCAAGTGTGGTATAAAGGTTAGCTTATGGTCAAAGATAAGCCCCAAGAACTTGGTCCCATGGACCACTGGCAGTGAAACTTCACCAATACGGAGTTCGGGATCAGAATGGAATCCACGTTGGTGGCAAAAGTGCATGCAAATGGTTTTAGAGAGAGAAAATAAAGCCATTTGCCGTAGTCCACTTCAGTACACAATTGAGGGCAGTTTGTAGTTGCCGCTCAATATATCTCATGTTTGATGACTGACATGAGATGTGAAAGTCGTCGACATACAGCCCATTCGCAACAGTGAGAGAGAGTTGTTCAGTGATGGCATTTATCTTTATATTGAAAAGTGTGACACTCAAAACACAGCCCTGAGGGACTCCAAGTTCCTGTAGAAAAGAAAATGGGAAAGTGTCGAACCCACATGAACTTGAAATCTCCTGTCCATTAAAAAATTTGAAATAAGCATGGGTAAATGGCCACTTGACCCAAATGTATGGAGGTCTCGCAAAATGCCATACCTCCATGTTGTGTAATAAGCCTTCTCAATGTCAAAGAATATTGCTTGACAGCTCGTCAAGCAATTAGACAGTAGTCTGAAGGAATCTTGGTATCTTTCACTGGCTTAGAGAAAGATAAAATAATAGCCTGGTGCCAGGCATCAGGAAAAACATTCTCCTGCCAGATCCGGTTAAAGACAATTAGAAGGACATCAAGAGAAGCAGGAGATATGTGGTGCAGCATGTCATAGTGTACATCATCAGGTCCAACAGACGTACTGACAGACCGATGAAGGGCCAGTTTCAGTTTCACCAGTGTAAAGGGATAATTAGAGTCAAAGAGACAGTCAGTTCAAAAGGACAGAGGTGAACGCTCTGTCTGAGTCTTGATGGCCAAGAAGGTGGAGGAACAAGCAGAAGTGCTAGATACCTGGCAAAAGCTTTCACCTGGAGTATCAGCAATGCTCTGGACATCAACCACCTTCTGACCATCAGAGAGCAAGATTGAGAGGAAAACAAAATTGTAGTGCCCACTGACCTTTCGAATCCTGTCCCATATGACCTTGGAATTGGTGGTAGAAGATATGCCAGTTGTAAACTTAATCCTAGATTCCTTCTGGCTTTGACGTCTTACCCACCTGACATGTGCATGGGCCTGATGGAGAGCGTCAAGGTTCAAAAGTGTGGGATACCTATGGAAAGTATCCCAGGCCCATTTTTGAGCCTTCCGTGCAAAGTGGCAAGCAGGATTCCAAGTGGCAAGGCCAAAGTGGTGTGTCAGGGTTGGACCCCTCAACCACCAGGATTCTCTCCTCCACTTCACGTGTCATCACACATGGTAAACACGTGGGTAGATGTTTAGATCCCAGAGAAGGTAACCAGAATGAACAGAACCTTCTCTGGGACGTCCCCTCACCACGTACAGGAATCCACACCGATGGGCAAGAAGACAAAAGTAGCTTCTTAAACCTTACAAAATCTGTTAAGTTTCTTACTTTGTGATTGTTTCTTAAAGAAAAAAATTAGTAAGGTTACTTCTAATTGATATAAAACTAAATTTTAATTTAAAATCATTCATGAATTCATGTCTTTGTGTCTTCAAGCTAATTTTTAATCAATATTTTACTAAACAACTTAAAGCAATAATCTTAGAATTGTAGATACACAACATTAAGAGCTGATGTCACAAAACAAATGACTAATAAAAACAGCAAAACAAGAACATTCTTTTCTCAAGTCATGCTGAAAAAGTTTACACAAATTCAAACTTGATTCAAATGATCCTTGAAAGTGGATTCAAACTTATTTTCTGTTTATTTTGGATTTCCATGATGTTTTACCAGTGATTTTCATT
Organism: Carcinoscorpius rotundicauda; assembly: GCA_011833715.1. Classification (NCBI taxonomy): domain Eukaryota; kingdom Metazoa; phylum Arthropoda; class Merostomata; order Xiphosura; family Limulidae; genus Carcinoscorpius; species Carcinoscorpius rotundicauda. The sequence continues at coordinate 17,371,764 of CM022391.1, forward strand.
TTGTAACAAAATGTCCACCTTGGTCTGCTCACATAAACTGAAATCTTTGTTAATAAAAGGACACAGTGTAGCTCACAGTGGTTTAATAAACCTGGGAAAGTGTAATCACTGTGTAAAATTTAAAACACCAAAATGAGTAGTTTAAAAATAATCACTTTATTGCAAAAAATACACTCATTAAACAAACATACCTGAATTTCTCTCTCCATCATTTAACTCTGCTGTCAAATCATCGTCATCTGCATTCTCCAACAACTCATCCAGGACATTCACTTCTTGATCTGTACAAAGTTGTGTACAAGTACATACGTAAATGTCTTCATCTATACACAGTTAAGTGCAGGTAAATATTACCATCTTAACTATCCCACTTCGGGTTCAGTCACAAGAAACAACCTCATAACCATTTTGTGCTTGTTTACATACTATAACTTCTAATACAGTATGCATTTCTTCAAACAATTTTGCAGATTATCAGTGATAAATTCAAGGATTTCATACTGATTATACCAGAATTTTTTGTAATGACTTGCTCAAGCATTTTTCCACTATTGATTTTCCAACATACAAAGTAATTTTGATTTTAAGAATAAAAATTTGTGTCAAAAAATTGTCAAATTTCACATGCAAATTCTCTAGATAATTCATTAACATTTTTTAAAAAACAACTTTACATCTAATTTGTTATTTTTGCCAATTTATCTCTGTACATGTTTGGCACATTTGAATAACCTCATAACCACCATAAAAATTAGAAAATAAATATAACTTGTGCTTTCTTTTTGTTCAAGAATGAATACAAATTATAGCATTAAACAATAAATGTTTCTTCTAAATAGATTAAATCTTGTAACATAACACATCTAAATGCATTATTTTTATTCTATTGACCTTCCACACATGCCTGACTAACATAACAATGTTTCAATGATGCATCAGATATGCACTCATGTTGATGTATCCAATAACATCAGACTCTCCTCTCTTGGCTTTGGTTTAGCATGGGAGCCACATTTCAGTTATAATGCACTACATATGTAGATTTATTTTCATTATTTACAAATAAATTCTTAAATTTCAGCTAGTTTTCTTAAAACATAGAACAGTAAAATGAATAAACATAGAAAACAGTTATTTAAATGGCTACTTACAATTGGATCTGTATTCTCACCTTACCTTACCTGGCATTCTAAGCTTTGTCAAATTTCATTTAGAAGATATAAAACAAATAAATTATTAGGTTTTACATACACATCTTGAAATAAAAAAAGTTAAAATTACTCTACCAATATTTCAGAATTTTATTGTAATTTATCGGATTTAAAATTGTTTCTTTGAACACCATTTTCACTTGCCCTTTCCTTTCAAGATTTCAGACAAAATACATAATTTTGCACCTTTAAGAAGTGCAGAAAAACATGCAAGGCAGGAAGGTAGGTATTTCATGTTTATTGGCACAAAGCCACAAGGCTATCTGTGCCAAATAAAATGTGGTACACTATAATGGTATATGGAAATAAAGGTTAAAATATGTAAAAATAAAAACTGTCAGAAAGACTGAAGCATTAAGTTTAAATTTGCTATCAGTCACCTGAAGTTGGCCTTTCCAGTCCTGGGTTCATGTGAAAATAAAATTAAAATGTGTAAAAGAAATCATGCTGAAACAGTATATAGTCCAATAAAAACCTTAAGTTAAAAAGACCAATGATTAATAAAAATGTAAAACTACGAGTGAGGCAACCAATATCACCTGTGACATTGGCTAATGTCAAGGGCAAACCTACCTTATAAATATGTTTAAAATGTCATTCTTGGTTGTAATGACAGCATGATAATAAAATATGTATGATTGTGATGTGAGTGCCACAGAGACCACACATTGGTGCATCAGTACCAGATAAAAGGAAGTGATGAATTAAAAAACTGTGACCAGTGTGTGGTTTGGCCCAAACAACTTCCTCCCTAGATCTTTACAGAAACAAAATGGCCAAATAGCTGAAGAAGGCTTGATTTGAAAAAGCTTATTAATTTGCTTCTCACTCCAGGTCGACTGCCAATTGGTGTATAGTCAGGTTTTTATAACTGGACCATAGTCCATGTATAGAACACGGACAGTGGTGATAGAGCCAGAACAGATGGACTTTCCCATTCTGTCAGCTACCTCATTCACATGAATATCAACATGACCTGGTATCTAAAAAAACTGGAGAGATAGACGATAGAGACAGGTAAGGCAGCTTGTTTTGGATATTGATGAGAATAAAATAGTAACAAACATGGAATGATGTCAGGGCCAATACACAGCTGAATGAATTAGTATAGATCACACAATTTGTATATTGTAAAGTTTCAATATGATTCAAAACAAGAGAAATGGCATACAATTTGGCAGTGAACACAGAAACTGTAGAAGGGATTCTGTGTGCTACAACTGAACTGTAATAAACCATGGCAGAACCTTCAGAGTCATCTGAATTTGAACCATCTGTATATATGGGAATGGATGGATCATTTGAAAGATGTTTAGCAAATAAAGAATGATATTTCCAGTCAAAAGTACCAGCCTTTCTCAGATGACTGTTACGTTTTTTTACGTCGACTGAACGCAACAGAAAGACACAGATAACAGCTTATATAATTTACTGCAACAAACTATTATATATGTGACAGATATAAAATAAATTATATCATAAAAATGACAGATGTTCAGTTTCAACCTTCAAAATTAATTACAATACACAATGGTACTGGCCTGTGTCCAATAGAATGATCCAGAATGAAAGTCCAAAATTCCAGTCTAGGGGGTGAATTTGGTCCCACGAAGAAATTCCAAAGTTTGAATGGAGAAGTCCAGAAACAATTCGCAGTCCAATAAATTTGACGAAGTTTTTTTTACGATGTTTTTGATGAATGTTTCAAATTTGTCGTTTTCCAACTTGACCCGGTCCCTTAAACAGTCCTATACGTGTTGACCTTCAGTATAACCAGTAATTCGAATGAATCGTAAAGATTGATGAAATAAAATCACAGCTTTTGTAGATCTAGCTTCAGTCACAAATCCAAGTTGAATAAACACACAGCAAACGTTGAAAAATTCTCAAACATCGACAACATCTCTTGAATCGAATGAAAACGAATGACTGACTGACTCTCCTCGCATTGCCGTCTGTTTATATACTAGTAGGCCTACTGTGTTCTTGAAAAATCGAGTAACTTCCCAGAATTCCAGAGTAATCTGCCCATGCCTGTTTTTGCACGAGGCTCGAATAGACACCAGGCCAAAATACATTCTATTTATAGACAAATAATCGATCTACCTAATTCTAGAAATTTCTACATGAATAACAACATATTTTATTGGTTTGAACTTCAAAACAATAATATAAACAACAACATGGCATTCCAAATGCTTTATACATAACACTCTTCCCCTTAAAAGCAAAAAAAAAAAAAAAGTTTGAACTTGTGAAAACTTTTTTTTTTTTTAACTGAATAAGATCCAAAATACTTAGCTTGAAGTGAAGAGCCTGATGTGGGCAACAAGACTAGTACTTGGTCACCAACATTAAAAGATTGCTTCCTGGCCCTTTTGTCATACCAGGTTTTCATCTCTTCCTGAGAAGACTTCAGGTTTTCCCTGGCAACATTAAAAGCATTGTGCAATCTGGTTTTGAAATCAGAGACATAGTTCAACAAGCTAATTTGTGAGTTATTGTCCTCTAACCATTTCTCCTTAACCAACTTCAAAGGACCCCGAACTGAGTGACCATAAACCAACTCAAAAGGGCTAAATCCAGTAGATTCTTGAACAACCTCACAAACTGTAAACAACAACAAGGGAACACCCTCATCCCAGTCTTTTGAGTGCTTGTGGCAGTAATTTCTAAGCATGGCTTTTAGAGTTTGGTGGAAACGTTCAAGGACACCTTGTGACTCAGGATGGTATGCACTGAATGAAACTTGATGGATGTTTAGTTCATGCATGGCTTGTTGAAATAGCTTGGACATAAAATTTGAGCCTTGATCTGATTGCACAACTTTTGGAATCCCGAACATGGTAAAGAATTTGACAAGAGCCTTGACAATGTTGGGAGCAGTGATTTTTCTCAAAGGGATAGCCTCAGGGAAACGTGTAGAAGCACACATGAATGTCAAGAGGTATTCAATTCCTGCTTTGCTTTTTGGCATTGGGCCTACACAGTCGATAATGACCTTTGAGAACGGTTCTTCAAAGGCAGGAATAGGCTGCAGTGGTGCTTTGGGAATCCCCTGATTTGGTTTTCCAGGTGTGCAAAATAATTTCTTTGACTGGTGCTGCAGTGTGTTATGCTATACATATATCATGCATGTAAGTTTCAATTTATTCAGCCTGGCTATAGATGAATTATACATATCTGACACGAAATATTTACTACAAAGTCTGGTGTGCTCTGTGGGTGTCCAGTTTTTCCAATTGACAGCTGCAATTCATCATCTTCTTCGGTTGGGATCTTTAGGAAATCTGTAGTATGACACATTTTCCACCTGTCCATTCGATTTGAACAGTTAAATGCACAACATGAATGTACCATCACGCACTTTTGACTATGAATCACCCTTGTGTTGGAATATAAACACGCAGAGCATGCCACCCATCATGGCGATTAGCAGTAACTTGGTCAAGAGTGATGTTACACGCAAAACCTCTTTAGACATTAATACTTTAATTTATACAAGATTACACATGTGTAATTAACTTCTGAAATTAAAATCCATTTTATTTCAGCTAAATGCATTACATACCACATTTACCTGAAACTGCTTATTTCAACTTTAGTTCATTCAGTATACATTAACAGTTTCAATATATAAATATTGTCCCTTGCAACATTTCATTCTGTAAAAGTAAAATGTTCACAGTTAAACATACGGAACTCTGAGATGAAAGAAGGATATGAGAGTATATTTCTAAATGTTTCATACTTTTACCTTTATTCACTTTACTAGGCAATTCTACCCCATAACCTCTATCTATGAAGATAATATAGTTTATTGCATTGTCACAAACAGGCTTCTGTGAAATGAAAAGATTAATCTAGTACATTAATGTTGCTGTTTTTTACATTTTTACAAGATTCTTAATTGAAGTTTTTCTTTCCAATGTTTCTATCCTTTATGAAAAAGGAATTCTCAGCAAGTGACATTAATATGGTAAAAAATATTAATTAACTGTGGCATTAGTACACAGAGTTCCTCAACAGTTTGCAGTTAATACAATCCAGTGACTATATGCCGTATTCAGGAGACACTGGAATCAAGTTCAAGATTTGGAAAAGACAAGCTAAGCTCTGGTTAATACAGTTTATTTTTGAACCCTTTTGCTATGGGCTCAGTATTATACACACATGTTTGTTTATATTTTTGCACACTAAGTATTTGCATCATAACATAGCATATTCTGTATTTTCTGCCTAATAAGCCGAATTTCTGGACCTAAATTTTGGACCTGATTTTTGGGGGTCAGCTTATTGGTCGATCACCAGCTTTGGACCAAAAAATACCGAAGACCAAAATTGGCCCCAAAATCATACCTCTGATCTCACAGTTACGATAGAGTTATTTCAGTTGAATAAACTTTATTTATTAATAGAAAAAGGTCTATACATTACGAATGGCATGTATTCATAGAAATAACAAAATTCATAAAAAAAACATTTCTTTTAGCACACATTCTGCTTTCTTCCATTCACAAACCTGTTTTTCATTCATACAGTAATGGTGAGCGACATTCATATTTGAAGTTTTCAAGGCGAGCTCTACTACTTTCAGTTTAAAAGCAGCATCATAACACATTCTTTTTTTTGCAGGTGTAGACATCTTTGGCTTTTGATGGTACAATGATAAACTCCCACTACATACCCCTGGTATTTATACCCTGGGTTAGTGATTTTAATTACTGAGTAAAAATTCTGTAATTTCATTGGTTACCTAATTACAGTGAGTGGAGCCAATAACGAATGACATATTGATTGCATCTCTGTCTCAATACGACACGTTCTGCTTTGCTACAGAACGCCAATGATCACACACAACATGCATGCTGATGCTGAAACGAGATTAAGAAATCATTTTGAAGAAACTTGTCACTTCTTAAAAATGGCCTCGGCTTATTGGGTGGTAATAAGCAAAAACCCTCATTTTTCAGAGCTGAAAATTGGCTTCGGCTTATTAACCGGAAAATACGGTATATCTTCACAAAACCTGAAACACTTTTAGTAGAGATTTCAAGTAGTTTATATACAAAAAATCAGATTTTTGAATGAAATATTTTTACTTAAGAATTGTTTGTGAAAATAGTGTTTCATTACTAGTCTGAGTGCAAAGTGATCTTATGTTATGATTAAAAAACTATTCTTCATCCAAAAAATCTTAAACATTATTTCTGTAAACTCTGAAACCTCTTATATATATTTCAAACATTTGTTTTCAGTAAGACTTTATATTTTGTTATTTTCAAAAAATTATACTGGGTCTGTCACTTGACCAATCTTGTAGCCATCAAAAAAAATAAATAAATAAATATAAAATGTTTAGTCTGAGTAGCTTAAGTCTCATAATACTATATATTTACATATATATTTGTTATTTCTTATTATACTGACCTTCCAGTCATGTCTGGCTAACATTACATAACTTCCACTGACATGGTGCATGTCCACTGATGTATCCAGTAATATAAAACTGACCTTTGGTCACTGTCTTGGCTGTATTTTAGTGGACTAATATTTTATAATATAGTCACATTTCAATTACATATATATATATATATATACACACACACACACATATATTATTACTACATAAAAATAAATTAATATTATTGTTCTTAAAATATAGAACAAAAAATCAAGAAGTAAAGCAAACAATTATCTCTTTTCACTATGACTTTTATACTCAATTATTGCTGGACACAGGTTTCTAAACCTTTCAAAATATTGCATGTGGAAGATATCAAACAAAACATTTAAGTTTTGTATATATACAGATGAATAACCAAACAATTATAAATAACTGCACTAATACCATAGAGTTACACTATAATTTATTAACCTTAGTTGCTAAGATGTATTTAAATTCTAAAAATATATGGAACTTCTAGCAAACTAAAGATGCAACCCACCTCACTGAAATCTTGGATTGAAATAACGTGGTAGACTTTTCACAGATTAAAGTGGCTGAGAAAAACTACTCTGGGAATATTCTAAACTGTTGATTGCTTATTCAAGTTATATCTTGTAATATGAATATATGAAAGACCATTTAAAAAAATTGGAAAGAGTTGAATGGAGCCACCATATTTGATTCAGTACATAACCAATATTTCAGCAAAATAAAAAAATACAAGGTTTTTATTTTATATTCTAGCTTGATAATATTAATGATTTAAGTTCCTAATTTGTATGAAACAGTAGACTTAGTATTTTGACATCACAAACATCTAATTTTAAACAGAACTACATTCAACATACCATAACTCATACATAATATTAAATTTTGGATTACAAGCTACAATTTAATTCAAAATTTATTGACATAAATTCATAATAAATAAGTAATATTGTTTCCCATTGTTGTAGATTCAATTACTGATTTTAATATCAAGTTCTCAATAATGTATTTATTTTATAATTGTAAATCTCGTATTTGTTTTGCTGATTTCACTCCATTTAGAATAAGCTAGTTGGTTTTTAAGAAGTTGTGTTAATCAGAGGGTTTAATTTAACATAACAAATACAATTTCCTCTTTACAATTATTTATGCATATTTTTTCATATTTTTGTGAATTTCTTTGTCCATTCATAATGATAAGGCCTAAAGTAAACACAGCTTATGAAAACTGCTCTTGTTGGCACTTGCCTGTGGTTTCTCAAAGCTGAGATAAATATAATTCACATAACACTGAGACCACTGCAAATGAGAATAGTGTGTTAAAATTGATAAAACTACACTTATATTAAAGTACAAAACTCAAATTGACAACTTTTCTTTCAAAACTAGTTAATCTTTTCTTTTAGAGACTATAAACTGCATATTATTGTGTAAATTTACAAATAATTAAGCTTCCATTCATAGTTCACAGAAATAAAACAAAATTTGCATCACAAAATTCCAAACCACATTTACTGGCAACGTTTATTATTTCAAAATATATTTTAAACTTCAGATAGCACATGAAAAATAAAGTACATAGTTTTCACCTTTGAAATTTTAAGAAAAACTATAGAAAAACATCTATGAGTTTTATTCTATAATACCTTAATTTGTGATGTATTTTGTCTTTCAGAAAAAATTGCATCCAGCCAGGTGTTATTCTCTTAAAACAACCATCTTGGTGCATTTGTCTAACAAAGACCTAATTTTAACATAGTTTAATAACATTAGATGAAATTGCACAAAGAAGTTGCACAGGTAATGAGATTTATGTCTTTGTTATGATTTTAAAGAGGTCAAAGCTAAAAGAAAAAAATTGCAACATACATAACAGGGAGCTCTGAATCTAAAGATATTGCATGGTCGATCATTACAAGAAATAGTTGTTAACAGTGTTTTGAGTTGGGTAGTGAATGAAATTGCATATACTGTATCAAATAATTGGCTTTATTAACCATGTATTGCATGTAAGGATTTTATCACCATCAATAAATGTATAAATGAAAAAAAAACTGTTCTTCCTTCATGTTTTAGAATAACTTGGTGTACTACAAAACATCTTTCTCGTATACACAAAAAAAGTCTCAAGTTGCTGAGGGTTGGTTTTAAGATTGTTTCAGTACGTTTAAATTTAGAGAATGCTAGAACTGAAATGGTCCATTAATTCTCTTGTTGTTTCAAAACATTATTTTTAGAATAGAACTTGTTTCGACCTTATTTTCAGTGAGTGGGTTACTTATTTTCTGAGTGAAACTTGGCACTCCCGGGCTCAACAAGCAAACATCGTCCCAACTTCTACTGTTGAAGAAAGGAATCAAATCGTCCTATTCAGGTCCGTTCGATCTCATGACATCACGCCTTCAGCAGAAAAACCTTGAGACTTTAGCTGAGCACAAAATTATTTTTCAAGTTTCTGTACTGCAGCTTACACATAATTCTGAGCAGTTTAATAAAATTAAAAACTTGTGACTAACAATGTAAGCCTGGTCCAATATTGAGGATACGTTAGGCTTACACAGTTACATCCAAGCTAAGCCTAAATAATACGTCTTTAAAACATTTTGATGTTACCATGCAAATTAAAACCATCAAAAGTATAATTAACGCTTACCTTTGTTATCTCCTGCCAAATCTCCCATCATTTGCATAAATTATGTTTTCGTTAAACTTAAACAATAACTGAAACAATGCTAAAATTCAGGTATTGAGATACAGTATTAACATTACTACGCATGCGCAAATATTCTTGAAACGGAAATAGTAGGACAATAAAAAACACAATACTGAGCGTAGTCAGATAACCACATAAAAAACTCAGAAATGTGTTGAAATTATTTTTTTCGTTATCAAGTCTCCTGATGGTTTGTAACATAGACTGTTTTTTAACTAATGATTTTATTGTTGTATTTTCATGGTCAGTTATATGACCTCAGAAAATTTACGTCCTTATATTTTCGAAAATAAAATTAATAACCGAATAACAAGAGATCTGACTCCCGTTCTTTGTCAATAAACAAAGAAATGTAATCATCAGATTTTGCTTTAATTAATGAAACATTTCTTAAACTCTTGTAAAACAGTAGTCCCCATCACCTATCGGAGAATTCAAATAGCCTCAACTGGATGTGGGTGTGGCTTTTCCCAATCTTAAGTTTATCACTTCTTATTATTTTGTACACAGAATCTGATAAAAACAACTGATATTTCAGTTCCCTTAATATTCTACTCATTTCAACTATTTCAATTAAATAACCGTTGATATTATTTATAAAGTCTGTACCTCAGTAAAATTAATTACTTAAGTTACAAGACACAACCACTGATATCACTATGCCGTCCCCCGCTAATGGTAAACCTACAATTGGTAAGCCTAGATTTACAATGCTAAAATCAAGGGTTAGATTTCCCTCCGTGAAAACAGTAGATATCCCGATGTGCTTTAACTTAATGAAGGAACTGATAATAGTGAGGATAACTTATTGGAAAAGAAAACACATCTGGGAATCCGTTGTCCAGGACGTTAAAATATTATGCCTACTTTTTTTATTGTGTGTGCATAGCAAAGCCACCATCGGGCTATCTGCTGAGCTTACCGAGGGGAATCGAACCCCAGATTTTAGTGTTGTAAATTCGTAGAGACATACCGCTGTACTAATGGGAGGCACTTTTTTATTGCCTTCTCGCTAGTACAGCGATAAGTCTACGGATTTACAACGCTAAACTCAGGGGTTCAATTCTTCTTGGCAGGCTCAGCAGATAGCCTGATGTGACTTTGCTATAAGAAAACACGTACGCACTTTTTATTACTTTAAAATGTTTAATATCTGTAGTTGTAAGCATTGTGGTTTTCTGTTGTTCAGTAAGTGAAAGACACAATATGGTGAAAATAAGTACACAAAACAACGTTAGTAAAAACATGTTTTAATAGATAGTGTAGTTGGCTCGGCATGGCCGAGCGCATAAGGCGTGCGATTCCTGATCCGAGGGTTGTGGGTTCGCGCCCGCGTTGCGCCAAACATACTCGCCCTCTCAGTCGTGGGGACGTTATAATGTTACGGTCAATCCAACTATTCGTTGGTAAAAGAATAGCCCAAGAGTTGGCGGTGGGTGGTGATAACTAGCTGCCTTCTCTCTAGTCTTACACTACTAAATTAGGGACGGCTAGCATAGATAGCCCTCGAGTAGCTTTGTGCGAAATTACAAAACAAACAAATAGTGCAGTTGTTATGTAATATCTTCACTTTAACTTAACTTAATAATTAATTATTTGAGGGGTAGGCATCGGAAACAAAATGTAATTGAAAGTGAACCAAATTTCGCAGAAGTGAAAACGAGGGAAGCTTGGACCTGATACCCGTGGAAGGTTTTATAGTTGAAATGGAAATTTTGGCCTCTTTTGTTACCGTTATGATCGAAATATACTAGTATTGGTTGAAAAAGAGCAAAATATTAATATGAAAATCAGCAGTTCAATATTTGACTCTTTTGTTGTTGTCTTTTATATTTATGACAAAGTTTATTTTTCCGGCTTATTATTTCCAGACATCAAAATTACTTTAGAATCCTTATTTGTTTATATTGACTTATTTTACTGGACCAACACTAAGCTGAAAGTGAAAAGACAAAGTGAGAGTTCCATTCCTGCCCCATTGCCAACTTGATGTAACAAACAAATAACACTGGAACGTCTGCAAATTATTATTCGAGTTTTACTGCTAGTTGTAGAATCGAATCGTTACCAACAACAGGAATTGCAAAATTTAATAAGGCCATAAAAACACCTGGCTTTAACGAAAACAAACATGCTATGGCTTGATGTGCACGGAAAAAAGATATTATAATACTCTGTGATGGCAACAAAACACACTTGTAGAGAAAATTATATATTTAAAAACAGTTGGTATTAGTGCCTTCTCTACACATACCAGCCATTTTTAATATATAATATTAGAATACTGTTTTCTTCCTTTATAGACTTGACAGCTGATTCTTTCTCACGCACACAGCGAAACTTTATTCCTAGTTAGTACCAGAAAAAACACTCACAAGAATAATTACTGAAATATCTCCTTGAATTATTACTTCAATGTTTATTTCAACTTTTCGAATGATTGTTTGGATTTCGTGCAAAACTACACGAGGGTTATCTGCGCAACCGTCTCTAATTTAGCAGTGTAAGACTAGAGGAAAGGTAGCTAGTCATTACCACCCATCACCAACTCTTGGGCTACTCTTTTACAAAAGAATAGTGAGATTGGCCATCACATTTATAACGACTCCTCACGGCTAAAAGGGCCAGGCATGTTTGATATGACATGTTTCGTTGGTAAAAGAGTAGCCCAAGAGTTGGCAGTGGGTGGCAGTTGGCAGTTTTTTTCTTCTTAACTATATTATTTCTTTATTATTACTTTTCACAACAATATTGTCTAGAATGTATCTATATTATTTCTTTATTATTACTTCACACAACAATATTGTCTGGAATGTATCTTTATTATTTCTTCATTATTACTTTCCACAGCAGTATTGTCTGGAAAGTATCATATTTGATTACCTTTTAACTTCATTTTTGTTATTGTACTCCTTTCTACATAGTTTGATTAATTTTTGTATTGCTTTTTAAATTTCGCACAGTTATACGAGGCTATATGCGTTTACCGTTCTAATTTATCAGTGTAAGGCTAGACGGAAGGCAGCTAGTCACTATCACCTACCACCAATTCTTGAGCTACTCTTTTACCAGTTAACAGTGGAATTGACCGTGCATTATAACGCCCTCACAGCTGAAAGGGCGAGCATGTTTGGTGTGATGGGGATTCGAAATTGCCTTAACCACATGATCACGCCAGGCCTAGCGCGCAAAAATTGTGAACCTGAGGATTTTTGGTTCACAACTCATTGCAGCTCGAGCGCGCTTCGTACTTTAAGGTCATAGTTACGCTATAAGAACGACGGTCAAATAAGATCAGCCCAGGATGTGCCAAGTATTGCTGACTTGTTGCTCTCCTCAAAACTGGGAACGGTATGGACAGGGAGGAGTTGTGTAACTCTGCACAAAAATTCTGGAACAAACAAACAAAAATTAAATTATCCAAGAATATGCAATTGGTTCGTCGAATGAAAATAACTCGAGTTTATTCTAACACTGTTCTTGCTGAATTTGCATTTAGAATTGTTTTTTAAAAAATCTACTTTTTTTGCATTTTATAAGCCGCGTTTTAAGGGCCCTGGCATGGCCAGGTTGGTGGGACGCTCAACTCGCAATCCGAGGACTGCTGGCCCGAATCCCGGTTACACTAAACATGTTCGCTCATTTTAGTCGTGGGGGCGTTATAACGTACAGTCAAACCCACTCTTCGTTGGTAAAGCAATAGTCCAAGAGTTGGCGGTGGGTGGTGATGACCAGCTGCTTTCAATCTTGTCTCGCACTGCTAAATTAGGTACGGCTAGCGCAGATAGACTTAGTGCAGTTTTACGCAAAATTCAAAAACAAATATTTTTATGGGACGCGACACTCGCATTAGACTCCGGTTTAACTGCTCTTCGAGCAGGATAATTAGGTTTACTGATCAACAGAGCAGCATGATGTCAGGACAACCAGGCAACAGGGAAACACGAAGTTTGTTTATTAATCAACAGGCGGCCCGAAGTTTGTTGTCTCGCTGCGCGAGGTTCGTCACAATGGACAGATCTAATGCGCTCTTATTCAGCGGCTAGCAATTGTAGTATTTAAATATTCAGTTCCAGTAGAAACCTGAAAATACCCCCCACAGAACGAAGTAACGTCAGAATTATATCAAAAAGTACTACGGTTTTTAATAAAATTATCAAGCCCGTTAACGTGTATCGTAATTATCACGTAAGTTCCATACATTAAAGATTACTGTATTATATATACGTAAAAAAGTCAAATCATATACACTCGAAACTTTTATTTTCTTCAATATCTGTGGAACTGAGTATACAAAGTGTACACGTAAAAAATAAAAATTATCGAATCAACAATTATACACAAAGGTTGCGGGTTAATAATTAATTTTTATCATCATTATCACGCACAGACAGCCCATTATGTACATTTTCGCTTAGAAAACAATAATAAAAAAAATAATCACTTGAATAATCTGAAATTTCTGGTGATGAATATTAGTGAAATAATAGTATCGTCAAAACACTCGCATTGAAATTAATAACTATGTTTATAGCTTTAAGCTTCATCTTTCTTTTTACTGACCTGCTCTCATTCAATAACTAATAATTACAATATTTAAATATCTACTTTTATTTAAAGGTAAGTTCGCTTCCTCGCGAAGGACAGGCCAATGTGGCTTTGCTCTCGAACAAACATTTAAACGTCACGACCACACAAAAAGTATACGTTTCAGCAACAACAAACCACAGCAAACTTGATAGCAAAAATATGCAGTAAATGTTCTAACAATAGTAAATTCTAAGACTTGCTTCTCGGTAATTTATTAACAAACGTATATTTTTTTATTGCAACACTGTGATACGTATATTCAACTCTAAAATTTTACTGGGCTTCTGTGTTCTACCAAAATGCTACATTACACAAGGTTTTGTTGTTTCCTTGCTAACATCTATCTGCACCTGTCCCCCTAGTAACACAGATTACATCCTCTAAAGCAGTGGTTCCGCACCCCTAAAAAAATCTTATTATGTTCTCGAACCCCTTACAGTAATTATTTATTTGAGAATAAAGGTGAAGGTGGCCAAAACAAATATTATCTCGCATCCCCTGGAACGGTAAATACTAAGTGAAACAACAAATGTATGTTACATATTTGCCTCCAGTAACGATTAACTGTATAAACAATAGGAACATATACCAAGATATGTGCAACCTTACTACATTACAACTATTACAAAGATACTACAAGGTCACGATTGTTACAACTGGCACGGGAGGGAAACGTACTTGACCTACAGAGAGAACTGAAACCAGCCTCTCTTACGGGTGAATATAAAATTCGAACTTCAATCAAAGATATTTGTTACGGTGATAAAAAATAACATTTAATACTGGGATTCGTGTACACTTTGGATATTGGCTGCAGTTGTCATAAGCTTTATTAGAACACTTTATTTTCTATTGGTCGAGTTGTCTCGTGCATGCTTCACAATACATTCTAAAAACAGAAGAAGAAAACCAATGGTATATCCTAACGCCAGCACGCAGAACGCTCCGATCATATCGTCCAGGGAGAGGGACCCCTGTGTGGATGACCCACTTCCAGCGGATAGTTCGGACGTTTCGTTGAAAGCCGACGGATTTCGACGTCTTCGTTCGAGAATATCTTTGTTCCACTTTGGAATAAGACCAGCTTCCCGAATTCTGGTTAGCCTGAAACAGTAATGTTAACAAACCGTTAATAACTGACTACTTCAAAACTCAAACTTTAATCACTGCACGTGACCAAACAGTTAGATATACGCAGTTTGGCTAATAACAGACAGACAAAAAGGCAAATAGGGTGACAGATGGATAGAAGAGGCAAAGATATATAAGAAGAGGCGAAGTAACCATAACAGCGGTCGTTGTGATCACATCGTCGGCTCAACAGTTTCAATAAAGCATCAACTCGCCCTCACTTCCCCAGACCGACGCTGCATATAAATGGGCAATTTAAACTAAAAAATCACGTTACACAGCTTTCACTTTTGAAATATGTCTGGTTCACCTCTCCAATATTCCACTGTCAAGAAAGGTTAACCATGAGATTAAAACACTGAACGGAAATGCATAATAATAATGTTTCCGGTTGGATACTTACACGTCGTCGAAAGCTTTTCTCAAAGGTGACCCTTTAGGAACCACGACTGCGTAGTAGGCTGAAAAAAATCTGTCGCTGGAGAAATGAAACTTTTCATTCCCGATGCTTGCTATCGCTGCCTCCATTGGTGCTTGCGGGAAGATAAGGGCGAACGGTTCGTTCAGCACCTTGTAAACCCCCTCAGGAAAATCCTTGACCACGGTACCCTTCCTGTCTTTGATCATCACTTGTCCAAGCACATGCAGTGCTCCCTCTGTCGCTTTCTGTTAAATAAAAGTAATTTCAATACTTGGACCACGGTAGTCGTTCCCCAAATGTTACTTCTGTACAAAATGAAACAAACACTGTTTAACACACCATGGCATATTACACTCAGATTTATGCATGTTTCGAAACCATTTTTTTTTCTAGCACTAAATTAATACTAACGTAAAAGAAATACTCGAGCAACGTTTTTTTTTATCAACTCAACTTCTTCGAAACGTCCAAAGATCAAATAAGTTAGTATAAAAATTAAAGTTTTTAAAAAGTAACTTTTACTATTTTTGTGACATATTCATATTTCAAAGTGTTCATCTTGAGACGTGAGCTTTTATGACAGGCATACTTAGAACTAGCTGTCACTTTCTTCTCCATTTCTTACAGACTTTGATGTGCTGCATCACCTGGTCCTTCTCCAATTATTACACACTTTAATATGTTACACCACCAGGTCCTTCTCCAGTTATTACACACTTTAATATGTTACACCACCAGGTCCTTCTCCAGTTATTACACACTTTAATATGTTATACCATCAGTTACAAAATATTGAAACATATCTAGTAGCTTTACATAAACGGAACTTAATTGAAAGATTGTTTCATGGTTTTAATCATTATTTACCAAAACAGCTACACTTTTTTCTTTACGTTACAAATGTTATTCCCCAATTTTGTTTCATACATCCCTTGAAAGATCCCCAGATTATTTTCTCTAACTATACCATATAGTATAAGAACTTGCCTCAAAGTTAGTTAGGACTGACGTTCCATCTCTAGTTCCCCCTTTATACGTTCCAGCCTTCACCAGACTGATTAATTGGGACACTGTGTCTACCGCAGGGTTCAAACCAGGAACGTTCATAAATGATGTCAAAGTCCCACTAAACCCCGCTGTGATGATAATTGCAAAGATCCACCACGCTGAAACAATCACTCTCACAGGATTCCTAATTGGTACTATTTCAGCGCCGCCTAGGACAAATATTTATCAAAACGCATCAAGACAGAAGTAAATAGTTTGTACAAACGAAATGCACTCTGTGTTTTCTTATTCTCTTACGGGTTGAAAACTGGTAGTTATGCGAATTACATGTAAATACGTTCTATTAATATTTTTCTAAACGACAGTTTTTGCGACATTCTCTTTAAAGTTACAGTAAGATAAAATCTCGCTCATTATAAACCACCACCAAGTGAATGAACTCGAGATTTTTTGTTACTTGGGTTTGGTTTGAATTTCACGCAAAGCTGCAAGAGGGCTATCTGTGCTAGCCATCCATAATTTTGCAGTATAAGACTAGAAGGAAGGTAGCTAATCATCACCACACACCGCCAACTTTTGGGCTACTCTTTTACCAACGAATAGTGGGATTGATCGTGTATTATAACTCCTCCACAGCTGAAAGGACGAGCATTTTGGTGTGAAGGAGATTCGAGCCTTCGTCCCTCAGGTTACGAGTCGAGTGCCTTAACCACTTGGCCATTTTTTGTTACTTAAGGGAAAAATAATAAGTTTATATTCTTCGGTTCAGTGGCGGTAAGTACAGCCAAGCGCTCATACACAGACACACACACAACCAAGAAACGTCACGACCTAGATACCTCATCCACATAAATCCCCGAATTAAACGTCAAAGTCACGACTTAGCTATCACAAATCCCCGGATTACAAATATATTTTGATTATATATCAGAGAGCGAGTTTAACGGTAACACTACTACTCATGCCATTATTACCTGTGTTCGAACTAGTTTTCTATTATTACGCATTATCAATAAAATTTTAGCGAACTTTATACTGCAGGCTGGAAAGGCTGTATTTTAACCTCTTCACCAGCGAGTCACAGTGCTAAGCGAGAAAGATTGGTTGGTTTGGCGTTTTATGGCACAAAACAACTTGGGTATCCGAGCCAAGCATCTGGTTAAAAAGTAAAATTATTAACATTCGTAAAAAGAATTAAGGTAAAACAGTTTAATTTTTGAATTAAAAACTTAAATAGTATTAAATCCAATTTTTAAAAATAGTTTACAGCTACACAATGGGCTATCTCTGCTCTGCCCACCACAGGTATCGAAACCCGGATTTTAGCGTGGAAGTCCGCAGACATACCGCTCAGCCACTGGGGGCTACAGTAGAAAGAGAGAAGGAAAAGTAATACAAGTTTTAAAGGACTTTTTATAGCATAATTTTAATTATTATGACTCGCCAGGATGACTGACAGGTAAGTTCAAACATCAGTGTTAGTCACCTGAATTTGGCCTTTCTAGTCCTGGTTTCTAGTTATTTGACATTTGTGCCGTTTTCAGAAAGTAAAGTAAAACAAGTTTTAAGAGACTTTCTGTAGCATTATGAGAAGGGCCCAACCTCTTTCAGATATATTTTGAGAAGAGAACACTGAGTTCGTATATTTACTATTTCTTACCTTGGATGTGTTAAAACAGTGAAGTACTATTACCTTGTTGTGTTAGGGCCCCATAGAAATACCAAGCTGCTTGTGTCATAGTCCACCGGCCCACCTCTTCTTCATATTTCCGTATGGTCAGCAAATAGACTATAAGGGAGGTCACAACAAGTGCCACACCAATGGATATCCACACCTAGACATGATTTTAAAAAGAAACAGAGAAAGGAACCGATTGATTACATCAATCACTTGTCTGGCAATAACGAAACCTAAGCATAACTTTGCGAATCAGGGTTAGTAAAACCATTATAAATACGTGTGCCTTCTTTTTCTGCAGTGCAACTCTATATTTAAATTTTGGTTTGGTTTGTTTTGAATTTCACGCAAAGCTAGCGGTCCCTAATTTAGCAGTGACATCCCCACCTACCGCCAACTTAACCACCTAGCCATTCCGCGTCTTAAAATTTTGACGCGCATCGTTATCGTCTCAGTAGTTGGACGAACGTATCTCGAGCACGGGAGTATTGGTAAAAAATAATTCTTGAACTAAGAGCGTCTTCAGGTATTTTCTCTTTGTACTCGTTTCAGCCGAAAGTGTCACACATCGTTTGCTAACATAATATACTGGTACACAACACTCGTAACTGACTTCATGGGTCTGGTTAAACGCAAGGTGAAGTATTCGACGATATTAACTTACCTCGTATGTGAAGGGACGAATGATAGCTAGTGCTCGTGGTTTCTCTGTAGGAGCTTGTGTTAGGAAATTGGTTGGGTCAATGAAGTAGGGGTAAGTGAAATCAATCACTCGTTCTCTCTGTATTGTCATGCTGATATCGGAGATAGCAATGTCTGCTTCCTGTAGATAACAAACAATACACTCGTTTAACGTAGTAAACTGCAGACACCAAACAATATACTTGGTAAATAAAGTAACAATGGAAACTATAGAACAAAAGTCAATTATATATTTCAAAACGGCTGGTATGGATAGAGAAGGCACTAGTAGAACAACGTTTCTCTCCTCAACTTTTGCCTTCTCTACCCACACCAGCCATTTTTAAACATATAATTTTCTCTGCAAGTGGGTTTTCTCGTCATCACGGAGAACAAAAGTCAGTTGTTGTAAATAAGGCTGAGTAAACATACGAAATTTAGAGTTTCAATTCTGACTGAAGGAAAAATTCTAACCTTTCTATAAACCATGCCAACCACTCCTGTCCACTTTCCATCCGGTCCAACGTAACCCCAGTGGCCATCAGAAGGGGTGTATAACTTATAACTGTAAATGAAACTAATATATCTCATTGTGAAAAAAATATATATAGAGAGGGATTATACCATGAAAGTTCTTATATGTTGAATGTGAAAGAAACATAAAACGACAGTTTATGTTGTTTATTGAACATTTAGTAAAATTTATTTTTGTTATTTTGTATTAGACTAAAATGGTATTAACTTCTCAAGCCGCAAACGGCATCGTTTCAAACCATTTTATCTTTGATAGAACTTGTTTTAAACCGGGTAAAACCTTTTATTTTTTTACGTGAAATAAATAGTGTAGGAGTGGGAAGCCCACAGTAATAATGAAAAACGTCATTAAAATCGTGACTGGATTTTTGTCTTTCCATTTTATGTACGTCACTCGTACGTGTACTCTCGATGGATCAGTGAAAATATTGAAAGGTTATGAAACAAAACTTACAAAATCGAGGTTCGACACCAGGTTCGAGCACATTGCAAACAGTCCATCATGTAACTTTTCAATGAAACAAAGAAACGTAACACCAATTCTATTATGTAAAGAAAATTGTGGGAGTATTTTATGTACATAGATATTCGGCACATAGATACTTTGTATAACAAAGCTTACTTAAAAGACAGGGATTTTCAGGGTTAACCCTCTACTTTTGACCGCAGTGGAATTAATGGTAAAGCGATTTTACTAAAAAGCAGGAAGAATTCACCTGAATCCAAAATATTCGCTGAGCGTTTTTAGGATCTCAAAGTCAATCCCTTCTTCTGGTTTTAGTTCGCCCCCTGGTTTTTGCTTGTTTACAAAAAAGGGCAACACCTAGAAAGAAAACAGAATAAGATTGTTTAAAATAAGTCACAATAGGTGTAAGGTAAGATCAGTTTAAAATGTCGCACACAAGAAAGAGCTCTAAGTTTTCATTATTTTGACTTTGGGACTTTTGTGTTAAACGTTCTACACGTTTCTACAAATGTTTTCGTCAGGTAAAAAAATGATCAGCTACATGATTTTAAAGCAGGCTTCTTTCGTTGACATTTTTGACCACAGCCACATAACGTAAAAGATAAGCGACGTAAAAACTACGACTAGACCAGACAACTGGGCTACTGTACTGTACAAACTAGAGATGACCCAGTTTAAAACAGACATGTGAGGTCAAATAACGACTAGCCAGTGAAATTAATTTGCTCTGTCGTATAAATTAGAGATGATCCCGTTCAAAACAGACACTCGAGGTCAAATTATGACTAGCTAGCAGAATTAGTTAACTGCACCGTATAAACTAGAGATGACCCCGTTCAAAACAGACACTCGAGGTCAAATTACGACTAGCCAGCGGAATTAGTTTACCATATAATAGCAACTAGAGATGACCCCGTTTTTTAAAACAGACACGCGAGGTCAAACTACGACTAACCAGAAGAATTAGTTTTACTGTACCGTACAAACTAGAGATGACCCTGTTTAAAACAGACACTCGAGGTCAAATTACGACTAGTCAGCGGAATTAGTTTACTCTCCGTAGAAACTGAAGACGACTTACACTTAAGACCGACACTATTAGTGTTTTTCCATATAGTGATTCCTTATTCCTGGTGTCTAAAAATCCTTTAGGAAGCCAGGTTTCCAATTTCAAATGTTTCTCCCACCTGCCTATAGTTTTTTCTTTTCTGCAGTCTTTAAACCCGGATTCCGGTCCTCTAATGACGTAAGATTCGGAGCAACTCGATTCCTATTACAGAAAATAAAACACCACAAACGAAATAATGTTTAACAAAACATTTTTGTCAAGTTTATTAAATTTTCTTAGGTTTCGTCGATAAACGAAACCCTACATAATCTTGTTTGTTCCACGGTAAGAGAACTGTAAGTCAACGAAGTTACAACGCTAAAAGAAGAGATTTGTTTCTCCACAATGGACACAGCAAGCAGAACAAGGTGGTTTTGTTTATGTGTATGACAATACTGTTCTCTTTTTGATCTCAACTATTCGAAAGCGCTTAAGTTTTGGGTTTCGTTTGAAAGCATTACAATCTTGCTCTCCAATATTCCATACGGTAAGTTGGATCTACTAATGATAGGTATTGTAAACAGCCTAATGGTCGATGGAACTACTATTAACAGGTAATGTAAACAGCCTACTGGTCGATAGATCTACTATTAACAGGTAATGTAAACAGCCTACTGGTCGATGGATCTACTACTAATAAGTATTAACACACGACGTGGCATATTTAACGTGTTTTTATTCCATTATTTATTATTATACCTCTTTTTTTTAATTGGCTTGAATTTTTATTTTCATATGTATTTAAGTCTAATTTTACATCTCCTAAGCTGACAGCGTCTTGCGATATATATTATTGGGTTAACGGCCGGTAGTATCATTATAGAGAGGGTACACAACTGACAAATCAATTCATTTCAGTATTTATAAGTGAGAACGTAAATGTATTTTCTTTCAGAGTAAAATCTTATTGGGCCATCTGCTGAGTCCACCACGGAGAATCGAGCCCCAGATTTTAGCGTTGTAAGTCAGTAACTTAACGCCATATCACCAGGGTTCAAAAACGTAGGGAAAGTATATTTAATTAGATGTAGTCGTTTCGTTCTAAATGAGTAGTTTGTTTTGATCGGAATTTCATACAAACCTAAACTCGAAAAGTCGATGTTACTGAAATATTTAAAACAAACTGAATACCTGTCCTCTGAATGAAGCTATGAAAATTTATGATTAATGAAAGATTATCTTAGGATGTGAAAAGTTACTTCATTCATATGTAATTGTAAAACAAACAAATAAAAACAACAAAGAAACGCCCATGAAAACTGTAGAATAACAACAAAAAAGAATAAAACCATAACTTTGCATATATTTCCACATGGACTTAACAAATCATCATGCCAAATTTGGTAAAGATCCACCGACAGGGAACGAAGTAGTGGGTGGTAAAAACGAACCGTAAAACTGACAGTTTGTATGAAGAATCATCCACACCCTGCAATGTAGTTGCATGGGCATACGATAGTTAGCGTTATTATATTTATATAGATATAGAGATATAGTGTAATAACAATTTTAATACTGAATAAAGCCTGCTTCTTAAATGTTACAAAAATACCAATATGAAACATATTGTTTATCGTTACGATTAAACAGGAAGTTAAGACATAAATTGCATTAATATATTCTCTGAACAATATCACTTTCAAGTTCAGACAAACACTTACTTGAGAAGAACATTTGGACCGAACTACTGTGGCCAGTCTACAAGAAGATATTGGGAGTAGTTGAGAACGATTAAAAGGTACGTTCTGCCCGTTTCCTATTATCACCCAACGTAGCCACGGGTTGGTTTTAGAGAGTTTCTCAATCTAATCAAACAGAGTATTTGACGTTAAAACTAAGATCAAATAAAAGTTGTGGTAACCAACCCTAAGCTCTATACCCGAAAGATATTTTGTACTGCATTTTTGTTTGTTTTGAATTTCGCTCAAGCTACACGAGGGCTTTCGTGCGCATCCTACGTGTGTATATGCATTTAAAATTAATTATTTTATATTTTTATGTCTCCTTCAATTTACTGTACTTTACTAAGTTGGTAAGAATAACAGAAAAATAACTTATATTTTTCTTTACGTTATAATCGATAAATTATACTCACTACAGACTTGAATTGTACTGAAAACTTGAAATTAGAAAAAAGTTTGAATTATCACTAGGTGGCATTCGAGTGTACATTTACAGGAAATGAGCGTGAATCTTAAAACGTGAAAGAAATATTAGATTATAACCAAAAGTGTTTAAAATTATTCAAGTGGGAAATAACTTCTTTTAGAATGGCTTTAAGTTTGTTTCAGCTTAATGCAAGTAACTTTTTGTTAAATGTGTATTGCTGTTGTTGTTTTGAATTAAGCACAAAGCTACACAATGGGCTATCTGTGCTTTGCCCAACACAGGTATCGAAACCCGGATTTTAGCATTGGAAGCCCACAGACATACCGCTGAGCCACTGGGTGGCAATGCGTATAGTACAAGTCCTGTTTGTTCTCTAAATTAATAGAAGATTCTCGAGTGTAAGAATCAATAATATATATTTTACAAAGGACCTAGCTTATCTTTGAATATTGTTGCCAAGTGAATTCTCGAGACTCTTGCCAACCCAGCATAAAAAATAGCCATAAAGATGCAGAGAAAGAACAGAATTTTACTGGACAGCGAGCGATAGTCAGTATACTACAACCGTCGGAAGCTATAATTGTGATAAACGCTTATTAATCGGAAAGCTACCAGGTGTTTATAGATTTCAAACATTACAAACCGTATACTTTCAGTGAATTAACTTAGGACATTAGTATTTCTACGAGGACATTAGATATCTTCGTCGGTAAAAAGTCAGCTTGTAAGCGGCATGAGACCAACCAAGAAAAAAAAAGCTAGCTAGCTTAAGCGAGGTGTAATAATAGCAACTCAGAATTAATTCGCTTGTCGTGGAAATGGACCGTCAATAAAATAGTTAGTTTCAGATCAGACAGAAGACTCAATACAGTTTGCAAGTTTATAAAACTTTTGTTTATAAATTATTATTTGTAATAACCATTATTGTAAATTATGTTGTTGTTTTTATATTAAAATATATTTGTGCTAAGAAAGAAAATTGTGTGTATTAGTCTTGTTGGAAAATATCATAAATTTGATATGTATTAACATTTAATTAACTTTTGAATTAAAATTAAAATTTCTGGCTATTTGAAATCGCAATACGTAAACCTATAGTAACATAATAAATTGGAGACTCGCCCGAGATAAATTGTAATACGTAAAGACATAAACTTACCACAGACAATAAGTACAGGTCAGTCATACAGAAGGTAAAGATATAAATGTGGCCACGTATATCCTGTAAAACATCTAGAGATTGTTTTAGTTTCTTTAAACTCCTCTCGAGAGCGTTATTTGACACAAACTCTAGACCGTGGGTCACAGTCGGCACATTATCTCTGCTCAATGTCTTAACCACTTCGTTATAATAGTCATTATCTACAGAGAGAAATTTGTAGTGTTAGATTTAAAGTAATTGATAAAACGTTTAGTCAACCTGGAACTAAATAAGACCAAGTGCTAAGTTCTGTGACTAGACAAGACTTGTCTTCGTTTGTTTGGAATTAAGTGCAAAGCTACACAGTGGGCTAATTGTGTTCTGCCCACCACGGGAATCGGAACCCGGTTTCTAGCGGTATGAGACTGCAAACTTGTATCTGTGCCACTGTGAGTGGGTGCCAAGACTTGTTTGTTTGTATTTAAGCACAAAGCTACACAAAGAGCTCTCAGTGCTTATTACGAGGATAAAAACCCGGTTTTAAGCGTTATAAGCTCGTAAGCCCACTAGGGCAAAGAAGACCTTAAGTTGTAGCAGTTGAAGAAAGAGAGTAAGTAGACAGATGGGCGAAAGGATAGATAAATAACTAAGTAGTATAACATATGTAAATGTTTAAACTGCATTGGCTATTGCTAATTAGTTTAAGTGTTATTTTAAATATTAATACTTCCTTTTCTTCACCTCCTGTTCCAACCCATCCGTAGAATATTAAGGAGCTTTGTACCGAACAACCACTGCCGGTAACGTTAGTTTGTCCCATGTGACAAATAAAACAGATAAGTTGTTTTATATAAGAAAAATAAAATGAAACACAAACATTCAATAGGATATAAAAATACTACGATTCATTTCCAAGAAGAAGAGGTAAGTATAGACGGACAGACGGATCGGGTAAAATACGAAATCCCAGGAAGACAACTGACCCCCTTTCTTACATCTCTGTCTGAGTTACGTGTGCATACGTTTATCGGACAGACAAACAAGTAGGAATAAATAAACGGTGAAAGGTAGTGGCTAACAATATTTACCTAAGACAGAACATAAATTACATGTTAAGCTTGGTTAGTTGTCACTAAACCAAGCATGGATTTGATACACAGTAAAACACCTATAAGCTGAAACCATCCATGATTAAAATATCGTATGCACCACGCTAGGGGTCATGTTGAACTTACTGCAGTAGATTTCGTTTTGTTTGTTTGTTTGTTTTTGAATTTCGCACAAAGCTACTCGAGGGCTATCTGTGCTAGCCGTCCCTAATTTAGCAGCGTAAGACTAGAGGGAAGGCAGCTAGTCATCACCACCCACCGCCAACTCTTGGGCTACTCTTTTACCAACGAATAGTGGGATTGACCGTCACATTATACACCCCCACGGCTGGGAGGGCGAGCATGTTTAGCGCGACGCCGGCGCGAACCCGCAACCCTCGGATTACGAGCGCACGCCTTAACGCGCTCGGCCATGCCAGGCCAGTAGATTTCGTAAAAACAACAACTAAAAACAGAACTTATTTGTTTAAAAATTATTTGTGAAAGAACAAAAGAAAGAACTGTCCTAATTACTCTATAAACCAGCACTTATCTATCAAAAATAAATTAAACGATTTCATGACGAGGAACACATTTATTAAAAAAATAATAGCATAAATAATGATAAAGTAGAAATTGAACTTCCCACAATGTGGGTCGAATAAAATCACAACAACACCGCCAGATGGCACTCTCTCTGAAAGGTCGACGAACATCTTCATTGGAGCGTATTCAGTTTTGTCACAGCAGTTACATTCAGCTGAAAAAACAAACAAACAATAATCAGAAGTGTTCAATACTTCACTAATTCACTCTAATTGTTTTACATATATCATTCTATTGGTGCTGGTTTCGTTTTTAGAAATACCTGCTATGTGGTGTAATTACCATAACTCCCTACTTTTAACATAGATAATTATGATCCTTGTTCATAAGAAGAATAAGATGGGTATTGGTCTGAAGAGGTACTTATGCGTGTCCATGCACGTACTTAGAAGGGGGAAGACGTTTATATGTATCCATACACGTAGTCTAGAAGGAGGAAACTCGTGTATATGTCTCCGAGTATACTCTCTCTCGAGAGGAAACCTCATACGTAAAGCCATATCGGGCTATCTGCCGGGTTTACAGAAGAGAATCGAACCTCCTGATTTTAGCGTTGTAAATGCGTAGAGTTACCACTGTACCAGAACGGGACGAAAAAACACGTATATGTATCTCGATGCATGCACTCGAGAGGGAGGAAACATGTTTTCTTAGAGCAAAGCCAAATCAGGCTATCTGCTGAGCCACCCGAGGGAAATCGAACCCCTGATTTTAGCGTTGTAAATCCGGAGGTATACTACTGTACTAGCGGGGGGCTAGGGAGAAAACACGTCAGACAAACTTTTACACTTTTTAACATTTACCTCAGACTTTAAATACCCACTTTTTAACATTTACCTCAGACTTTAAATACCTCAGGCTAATTTTAGTTTTACCAAAATAAAAATAGAACCAAGAGACAATAGGGCGTCAGCCCCCTCAAGAATTTCTCTCGCTTTCAGTTTTCATTTATTGTCTTAATCCGATTATTATATTAAAACACGAAATATAATATTCTAAGGTATCAAATACTTCCTTCCCATGCTGTGTTCCAGCAGAAGCACGTGATGCCGATGACGTAGGATTGTCCACATTAAACACTTACTGCTGTTGACCAAGTTCATACAGTTGCCTTAACTTCTCTCTCCTTGTTTCTTATGTGAAATTATCTTTATATCAGCTCGATTTCATAAACAATTGTTGTAATAACCACTGTCATTTTGGTCCCATATATCTTGTCTAACTAACCTTCTGACCGAGTAAAACTTTTAATATTTCCCTTTATCTCCTCCTCATACTTGTAGAGTTTGCCCCCGAAAAAGAAGAAAGCTCCACCTTTCGGAAGGGCTCCAGTTAAATGGTTTTTATTCATTTCTATCAAGTCTTCTTAAGTTTTTCTAACATCATGAATGTAAAACTTTGAACTCACCGTCTGAAATTGTGCACGAGTTTGATGTCGTCATGAAACAGAAGGAAACGAGCGGGAACAGCGTTTGTCCCTTCATTCTGTTAGCGGATTGTTCAGTCGCAAGGAGACGACTCGTTTTGCCCTAGAATGTTACTCTAGTTGAATATCCAACTCGCTGGATAAAGAAAGGGTACTTGAAAATTATGTCGCAATTCCAACTGTTAAATATGGGTGGAGCATAATACAAAAACGCTAATCACTCATTATAGTTAAGCCAATCAGGTTGCCAGAAGGCGTGTCTCCGAATCTCGACAGTAGTATACTACAATGTTTAATTATCGGACACATTGGCATTCCGGGGGATTTTTCAGAGGAGGTGGGGATTCTGTAGAATGTTTTACTGAAGTAAGAAAGATAGAGTTTAGGGAACAAGTACATGAGACGGGAGATAATCTCCGGAAACTGTTTAATTTGATCACTTTAAAATGTATGAATGTTGATTGATTTTGTGATGGTTCAAATATCGAAATTAACATGATTTGCAAGATTCCCAAACTGCAAGCTAGGGGGCTGTTCCAAGCCTCCCCAGCCTCGTGCACCTGTAACCATACATTCTCTGTGTATCTCAAGATGACTGGTATGGTTATAAACACTTTAAAAGATAAGCAGAGCAAGATAGGAAACGGCAGAAACAAAATATAAAAATATCGTGATAAGTATAATAATCGGTTTATCTTTATATATAGGTGGATAGTTAGTCACATGGATAGATACAGCTTGGTAGACAGACAAAAAGACAAATGGATAGAAGATCTGATTAATAGAAAGATACACAGACAACTGGACATACAGAAAGACAAATATAGTATTACATACAAAAAGATACACAGATAACTCGATATCTACAAAGACAGATAAAATGTTATTACAGAAAGATACACGTACAACTCGATATATAGAAAGACCGACAGAGTGTTATACACAGAAAAATGCACAGATAACTCGATATATAGAAAGACATATAGAATGTTGTATACGGAAAGATGCACAGACAACTCGACATATGGAAAGACAGAGAAAATGTTATACACACAGACACAG
Organism: Carcinoscorpius rotundicauda; assembly: GCA_011833715.1. Lineage (NCBI taxonomy): Eukaryota > Metazoa > Arthropoda > Merostomata > Xiphosura > Limulidae > Carcinoscorpius > Carcinoscorpius rotundicauda. The sequence goes on from CM022391.1 coordinate 17,400,174, forward strand.
ACAATTCGACATATAGAGAGAGACAGATAGAATGTTATACACACAGACACAGACAATTCGACATATAGAGAGAGACAGATAGAATGTTATACACATAGACACAAACAATTCGACATATAGAGAGACAGGTAGAATGGTATATACAGAAAAATACATACATAACTCGACATATCGAAAGACAGATAGAATGTTATATACAGATAACTCGACATATAGAAAGACAGATAGAATGTTATATGCAAAAAGATACATAGACTATTTGGGAGATAAAATATCAGAATCGTAAGTAAAAAGCTCGATGTATAAAAAGACATATGAACATCTTGATGTAGGCGATTTGATATATACAAAACAAACGGAATGATATATAAAATGTCTTATAAACACACACACATATATATATAAACTTTTTGATATCTAGAAAGAATTGATGGAAAAATATGTAGGATATTTGATAGGTAGTTAGATACATACATGCATACAGCTTGATAGATGGGTAGAAGTTGATAGATGAAAAATGCTTGATAAACAAATAGATGGATGGAACAAGATAGTAGATAGATGCGTACAGCTTGACAGACAGACAGAACAAGAGAGTAGATAGATGAGTACGGCTTGACAGACAGATAGAACAAGAGAGTAGATAGATGCGTACAGCTTGACAGACAGATAGAACAAGAGAGTAGATAGATGCGTACAGCTTGACAGACAGATGGTATTTGATAGTAGATAGAGGCATACAGCTTGATAGACAGATGGTATTTGATAGTAGATAGATGCATACAGCTTGATAGACAGATAGAATGTGATAGTAGATAGATGTATAAAAGATGTTTTCAAATTAACAACTACTTTTTTTTGAAATGTTGGTCTTGCTAGAGTAATAAACTTTGATCGACCCAGCAATCTGAGGGTCGTGGGTTTGAGTCCCGTCACACCAAATATTCTCTTCCTTTCAGATGTAGAAGCGTTATAATGTGACTGTAAAATCCACTATTTGTTGGTAAAAGAGTAGCCCAAGAGTTGGAGATGGGTGGTGATGACTAGCTGTCTTACCACTGGTTTTATGCTGATAAATTAAAGACGGACAGTTCAAAAAGTCCTCTTGTAGTTTTGCGCGAATTACAAAACAACCTGGAACTTCGATTATCGCAAGCGTAAGAAACTTGAAATGGACAAATTCCAAGTCAGATTATAGGGATATGATAAAGAAAGGGCTACTTACAGGGTTGTTACACAACACTGATGGTTATTATTGTTTTTAATTATAACAACTTCATCATTTCGTTGAGCGGTGAGAGTATAATACCACAATTATCTGTGAAATTTGCCCACATAAATCTAAAGACAGCTGTGTCAACTAAAAAAAAATCAATATGTTTCCAACATTTTCTGTTTAAAGCTAATATATATTGAATATATAATAACTGCTTTTCTTTTTCGAAAATAACCTGTTGTAATTACACACACACGAGAACGTATCAAATTAGAACAAGCGACACGAGGCATATATTTAAACCTCTCATTACGTTTTCTCCATGTTGGTTAGAAATATTTTAGTTTCCTAGCAACACAACTGTGTTAACGTAACCCACTACGTGAAAGCAACACCATATTTTTCGTATTTTACCAATATAATGGCATTACAAACAGTACATGTACAAGATTATAATAATACCAGCATATTTTTAGTATATCATTAACACAATGACATCACGAATGACATGTATTGTTAGAGCAAAAAACACAGAGCGAAACTTACACAAACTGGTTTTCTGATCATGTAATTCACCAGAATTTAGGCACTTTAGAAAACCTCCTAAATTTAACAAACAATATTTGTACCCCAGAAATAAATTACACACTTCACCCAATGCTTTATTAACGTTAAATAATTTTTAACAAAAGTAGTTAAAATCCGGGTTTCGATACCCGTGGTGGGCAGAGCACAGATAGCCCAGTGTGTAGCTTTGTGCTTAATTCTAAAAACAAAAAAAAACAAACAAAAGTAGTTATTTATTTATCTTTGGATTGTTTTTTATTTAGCCATACATAAATAATCAGCAAAATTCATGCGAACTGATATTTACATGAATAAGTACACACTATCAATTCCGGAATTTAAATTTGTTTGTTTGTTTGTTTGTTTTGGAATTTCGCACAAAGCTACTCGAGGGCTATCTGTGCTAGCCGTCCCTAATTTAGCAGTGTAAGACTAGAGGGAAGGCAGCTAGTCATCACCACCCACCGCCAACTCTTGGGCTACTCTTTTACCAACGAAAAGTGGGATTGACCGTCACATTATACACCCCCACGGCTAGGAGGGCGAGCATGTTTAGCGCGACGCGGGCACGAACCCGCGACCCTCGGATTACGAGCGCACGCCTTAACGCGCTCGGCCATGCCAGGCCTGGAATTTAAATACATTGCTGGATTGTTGAATGCTGATTCAAACACTAAAACATTCTTTACTGTAAAAACTTACGTATTTGATAATTATCATACTAGTCATAGAAACGTCGTGCCTGTTCTAAAAGTAATTTTACTAATTGCAAAATATGTAAATTGTGATAAAATATACTTTATAAATAAGTGAATTCAAAACAATTTTTTTACTGTTTGTTTCGCTTTGTTTGCTTTGAGTCACATAGTTTACCTGTTTCGTTTCATGAATATATCAATCCCTAAAAGTGCATTTCATAAAAAAGGTTCACAAAAATTATGCATGGTTTCATTGTTTACGTGCAGCTGAAAATCCAGTGAATTCTAAAGCAGCTGAAAATATTACTAACTTACATTATATTACGTTGTATGAGGAAGAACATTAAGGTGTTGGTGAAAGTTTTAAAATTCGTTCTCTTCATAAGGTACTTTCAGGTAAGGACTAAATTTACATACTTTTAAACATTGCATGTATTGATATCTATCATGTCATCCCTTAAGTAATGTTCGATTTTAGGTTCAGAAAAAGAGAAAAGATTTCGAATGCTTTTAATGTTATTTAATCAATAATGTATGTTCTATTATTATTAATTACTTCCTGCTATCGATTCACAAGCTTCCGAATACCATTTCTATAAAATTGTTGTGGTTTGGAGGAAAAGAATGTAGAGAGGGTAGTTTTGACATCATCGTGTGTTCCAAGCTCTTTTCCATCAAGATAATTCTGCAAACTTCGGAATAAAAGATGATCTGATGGGGCAAGGTCTGAAGAATAAGGAGGATGTGGAAGTTTATCTACATAGCTAGCTCTTCAGTCTCTACAGATGTGACCCTTGCTCTATGAGGCCGTGTACTACCCTGGTGTAACACAACAACTTTTCGATTGATCAAAGCAAGTTTTTTTTCTTTAATGGATTGTTTAGGCAACGTATTCATCAATCCTCTTTTCTTTCAGTGCAACATTCAAGCGCTCTAACTGTTGACATTAGAAGTCTGATGTAATCATTACATAGAGTGGCAGCAACTCAAAGTTGATGACTCCAACAATATCCCACCAAACGCTTATTTAGACTTTCCTAGAGTGAAGGTCCGTTTTGGGCTGTACTTTAGCCAGTTCACCTGTATTGAGCCATTGTCTGTGGCGCTTAAGATTTTTATAAAATATCCATTTTTAATCTCCAGTCACAAAAGATGTTCATAACATTAGGTTAGTGTGATGAAATAACGACCAAACACATACAGAAATGCACCTGGCTATTCGTTAACTGTAGGGGGTTGTTTGATTTTATTAGTAAGACTTCTCTGATGTTTCTTTTGTTAATATCAGGTTCATTACTTTTCTACGGTGATATTTTATTTAGAAAAAAAAAGAGGGTGTTTTTGTTCTTACTTCCATGAACTTGGGAAGAAGGTTCTTTGTGTTCTTTTAATCCGGTGTTCAAATTACGCACTGTCTTACCCATTACATTTTGTTTTGTAAAGGTTAGCCGGTTGAGTATGTTCGTTGTATAGGTTTTTTGAAGTGTTTAATTTTTATTCCAGGTGTGAAAATGAGTCTACTGGTTATATTCAGGTTATATTTATGTGTTGGTATTTTCTTTATTTCTGATTCAGGCATGTTAATATTTCATGTGTATGGGATAGTGCAAGTGCTGGGTTTCCTTTGTTTTATGGAGTTTTTGTATAGTTTATTTTTTAAACGTGTCGTACCTGTGCTTACTAGTTTAAATAACTAATTCAGTTAACGTTAATAAAACATTGAGTTAAGTGTGTAACTTCTTTCTGCGGTACAAATATTTTGTATTAAATTTTGGAATGCAATCTTCTGGTGGATTACATGATTAGAAAACCAGTTTACTTACGCTTCGCTGTATGCTTTTTATTCTTTGAATATTAGTGGTGAGGTTTTGGTGGATGGAGGTCGTGTCATCTTAACGTTAAAAATGTATCGTGTAGTTATTTTCGTTTTCAAGAATGGACTGTAGAACTTTATGTATTGAATGAATTTTGTTTGCTCATTTTAACAATTCAAGACGAAAAAGAAATAAACAACAGCAAAAACACGTCATCTACAGACGTGAGCCAAAATGTAGGCTTATATATATATGGAAGTGTCTTTGACGTGTTATTCCATGTGATGTAAGACAAGAGTGGTCAAAGTACCTGATAATGTATTTCTTCATGACAAGTATAAGTAACTAAAGTAAGTACGGATTTGTATTGAAAACAAATAAACATGAATAGTTATAATAGTTTTATCATGTTTTCCTGTTTTATTTTGATTTTCTTGTTGGTGTCTTGTGAAATAATTTATCTGATAAGTTCCCCAATGACAAATGGTTTGAGGGAAATAGGTTTACGACATCAGAACTGGACATAGTGTCGCTACTGTCTGAATTATTTATTTGTCTATCTATCTATTTGTCCCATCGATTGGACGGCGGTGCGTTTATAGTTTTACAATGCTAAAACTCGAGTTATATTTTCCTCTGTGGACACAGAACTTAGCATAAAGCGGCTTTGCTCTAAAACAATAAAAATCTATGTGTGTAAGTGTTTAACTGTCTATCTATTTCTCTAGTTATCAATATTTTCCCGCAAACCGACATTTTCTTTTATTTTTGAGTATATCAATAATATTAGGAAATAATGTTTTCAAATAGTATGATCAAATTTATAATATTCGCTCCTAACAATTACACAAAAACAAACAAATAATTAGTAATCGATATTTAAGCACACTTACAATAGCAAGAAGAAAAGCAAATTTAATAAAACAATTGTGATAATTTTAAACATTTCACATCTCAAATATCATGTTCAAAAACCTGTCTACTTTAAATGGTACATTTCTGTCGTTGTTAATCGAAGAGCTGCAGAATGGTCTATCTGCGTATTTGTGTGTTGTGGATTTTGAATAACGAAGTTCACGATTAGTTACATTATGTTTGGTGTTACTTGTCTAAAAAGTTGTTTGACAACTGCTGTAAAGAGGGTGATGTAGTCGTCCCGATATTGCGGATTTTGGTACTATCTGACAAAGCTTGATAAAGTATTTTTTATTACTTCTATAGTTTTTTTTCTAATTTAGATAGTATGTTGTTTCGGTTGTGGTGTTGTGATTGTGTTTGCTTCATAGTAGGGTTATATGGTTTATTTTATTTTTAATTTCGAGCAAAGCTACACAAGGGCTATTTACGCTAACTGTCCCTATCTTTGTCTTAACCAGGAGGAAGACAGCTAGTCATCACCACCCACCGCCAACTTTTGTGCTACTCTTTTACCAACGAATAATAAGATTGAACATGCTGGGCCCTTGTGTGTAAGATTTAGTCGATTCTTACATGTCTGATTCTTTCTGTGTTTGTGTTCCAGGTCGTGGTAGTATTTCGTGTATAAGTGTGTTTTTGTTTTTTTTCCAGATGTTTCATATCTGCTTTTGTGTGTGTGTTTTTCTTATTGCAAAGCCACATCGAGCTAGCTGCTAAGCACACCAAAAGTAATCGAACCCCTGATTTGAGCGATGTAAATACGTAAAATTATCGCTGTACCAGCGGAGGGCCTAGTGTGAATGTGTTTCTCGTTAGGATTCGACTTATTGTGTGTTAGATTCATGTTTTGATCTCCTTGTAGATAGTGCATCCTTTGTAGTTCGCTATGTGCGATAGGTGGTGATGACTAGCTGCCTTCCCTCAAGTCTTACACTGCTAAATTATGGATGGCTAGCGCAGATAGCCCTTGAGTAGATATGTGCGAAATTCAAAAATCAATTAAAAAACAATATAACTGTACTCGTTTAGAAAACAACAACCTAATATTAACGACACTCATTACTGAGCTCTCCAGTAGCTCAGCGATATTTTTGCGGACTTACAACGCTAAAAACCGGGTTTTGATACCCGTGGTGGGCAGAAAACAGATAGCCCATTGTGTAGCTTTGTGCTTAATTCAAATCAACAACATCTACTCAATACTGCAGAAATAATTAAAAGATAAAATTATTTTGTTATTTTATTTGTTTTGGAGCTTAGCACAACGCAAAAGAATTGGCTATCTGTGCTCTGTTAAATAACATGAATGTATTTATTTATATATATATTTTTGCAGTAATTTTCATTTAACCTATGATCCAACGCAGAACATGGAAGCTCGATCGTATATTTCTGTATTTGGATGCTTTCTGATACATTTTGGACTTGGTACATTTCCTACCTTCGGTAACTTAAATCCGTACTTGACATCGTACCTGAAAAACCGAGTTGACGGAACAGTAACTCATGAAAAAGTCATTGTATACGTTTCACGTTGGTGTATCTTTCAAACATTTTGGAGGTTGGTTAGGTCTTAAGGTTGGACAACGTAAAGCCATGATGTTTCGCTTGCCCTGCTTCATGTGAGATACCCCTAACAAACTCACTTGGAATTTAAACTGAGAACATTGTAAAACAGAGATTAAATATACTTTTCTCTCGTTATTTGACGTGAAATATTAATGAGAATATATTTTATTGAAAAATCATTAAGTGTATAATTGGAAGGTAAACTAAAGACACAATATTAAAAGTAAAGGCGCTTTTAAGTTTTATAAAGTGTTAAATTTTTACGTTAATATTGTTTATTTTAATACCATTTCGTGGATTGAATTGAAAAATATAAATATTTCTTTGGAGAAATTATAACTAAAATTAACACTTGAATTCGGAAATATATTGGATAATTTTCTTAAAGGGATATTAATATCTGTATCTATGAGGCCAAATAAATTCACAGAGATAAAAGACTAAATCCCCCAAAGTATATCTATTGTTTGCTTTTTGACAATTCTATATAGTTTGGTCAAAGAAAATTTTGATGTTCATTTGGTATTTCATCCTTTTTTTTCAGGGATAATTTTGAAGGATTACCAAAAAATGTACTAATTGTTCTTCGAACTGGAAATTTGTCCGTAAATTAATTTAAGTTTATATCTGTAAACTTACAAAAAACAAGAATAAGTTTAATCGTTCTTTTTCAGTACTGTCTTTGTTTTGTTTCAAAGAAATACATATTATTTTGTATTCAGCTCATAAAATTGTATTATAATAACGTGTATTGAAGTAGAAATGTAACAGTTCATCAAAAAGCGCCAACATTTTTAGCTATATATTTCTCTTATTTGTACATCAAAGACACAAAAAAGGTATTTTGTCATTTTTCTGAGCTTGGTTTTCTGTATTAGTTGTTTTATTTTCGATTTAAATTTTCTGATTTACAGACGAAAATCACGAACCTAATTACTGTTTCGAACATTTTAGGGTTAAAGAGTATGTTTGTACCAGTTAAATTTTGTTTATTGTTTGTGGTTTTCAAGGCCAGATGGGCTATCGCTTCGACGTACTGGAGCAGAAAGGTAGGCCTGACAGCTATGATTTTTACGTTTCGTGCACTTCACATTTTTAGCCTAGTAAGTGCTTACGGCCAGCCTATGGTCACAGCAATGGAGGTATGAAAGTGTTTAATATGTGTATAGCAATATGTAACTCTTTTAATTTAGAAATCGAGACCTATGTATGATTCACAGATTTATTTTAAAATCCCAAGATACTTTACGCATGGATGTTTTTGTTTGTTTTATACTTGTTTACTTTTTTATCTATTTTGAAACAATGACATTGTTTAGGGGTTCCTGATTAAAATATTATCCAAACTTAATTTTCGCTAAAGAGTGTAGAAGCGATGGCGTCACACATTTCCCATGGTTCTAAACAAACACCAAGTTTTGGTGATACAGCAAGCAAGTCTCTGTTTACTTTGAATTTTGTTTTTTTTTTGTTTTTGAATTAAGCACAAAGCTACACAATGGGCTATCTGTGCTCTGCCCACCACGGGTATCGAAACCCGGATTTTAGCGTGTAAGTCCGCAGACATACCGCTGAGCCACTGGGGGGCATTTACTTTGAATCAAAGTCAATCAACAGTGGAGAAAATAAGTACCAGTTAGATATGGAGAGTTTTAAGTAAGCAGAAAGTATTTTAAAAGGCTCTGTGCATGCAGATATGACGAACAAGACATTAAATATTGCGGTCAGTTATAGGTATATTATTTTAGGCTAAACTGATAAATATCGCGTTTATTGTCTGGAAAAAGTTGTTCTGGGTGTGCTATTAGATAAGTACATTATTTCATGTGTAAACTACGATTCGGTATTGCATGATGTAAATGGTAATTTTGAATAAAGAAATGCAGATGAAGCAAACCACTCTATGAAATATTAAAGCCAATACAAGAAAGAATATGTATTTAGTATTATTGTTTTATAACACTAATGTTAATTTATAACAGTTACACTGAATAATAACTCGGAAAAGAAAATAACTTGTACTACGATCACCTCAAAATAATGTATTCATCATATTCATAATAATTGCTTTTAAAAATGTTTTCAAAATTTATGTATTATATTTCGTATTTATTATTCCTTGAAATAAAAGTTAAATTTGTTGAATACATTACATTGTTTAGTTTTTTTCGAATACTGTATTAAACATATTTGTTATTTCATAACTGGTCCTCACTGGGACAACGGTATGTCTGGATGACTTATAACGCTAGAAATCGAGTTTCGATACATGTGGCGGACAGAATACACGTAGTCTTTTGTGTAGACGTAGTCCCTTCTGTATTTTTGTTGATGGCAGGAGTACACGGATGTTTTTTATTTGTAGGTTTGCTATTTTACAGTGAACCAAAGTCTCGGGGAGTTAAGGTAAGTAACAATCAATGTTAGATTGATTTGTTCTTTGAAAGAACGCCAAATTGGGCTATATGTTTTATTTATTATGTAAAAGCCAACTTCGGAGTTTAGTCTTTCAACTCCATGAATTCAATGTTATCTCACCGAAGAACTCTGTTGTTAGTACAAATAAATAAACATGTTCGTGATTTTGTTTTTTCAGTGCCGAGAAACGACAGTTCGTTTTGATTCTATTTTACAAGTTCTTCATTAACTGATTAAATAAACTTGTAGTTGATGTTAACAATTGGTAAAACGAAAATAGTTTGTAAATTACCGTTCATACGTTAACATTTTAAAATCCTGATCAGCAGAGTTTAAAAGATTACTTTAGATACCAGTGGTTGGTGTTAACAATTAACGCCTTGTTCAGGAGAGATTACTCTAGATATTAGTTATTGGTGTTAACAATTAATATCTTGTTCAGAAGAGTTTAAAAGTTTACTTAAGATACCAGTTGTTGGTGTTAACAGTTAAAACCTGGTTCAGGAGAGTTTACTTTAGACACCAGTTGTGGATGTTAACAATTAACACCCTGTTCGGGATAACTTACTTTTGGTATCCGTCGCTGTTTATGAGTTTATTCTCAGTGTTATTACAGTGTTACCATTATATTAATTTTTGCATATTACTGCAAGTTGGGTTTGTTGAGGTTAATAATTGATTAAAATACGAAATCCGTTTTCAATCGAACAAAATTTGGTAAAATTAAACTTTATCATTGCAAAACTCGGATGAACCTGATGCTCTCGACCAACTCGAGAAGAAAGTTTCACTGTTTCTAACCTGGACGAGAAAGGAGTAAACAATACTATGGACACCAAGGAAGTGACGAATTAGAACACACCAAGACCCAAATTGCTTGTGTCTAAAGAACTTGTAGCAACCCCACAAGAAGTCCTCAAGACCAAAGAGTTCTATCTGCTAGTAATTACGGCTGTCTGTTCTTTTCACTCAATGACATTTATGAACACATTCTACAAAGTATATGACGTCACATTTCATATTTTCTGATATTAAAGTAAACTGACTAAGGAGGCCAGTGATGGACATGGTTAAAAAGTACATGTAATTCCGTTAGCTCCTGAACATTAAGTTTTCGTAATTTCCCCTAAATTTAGGTTTTATGACAACATCTTATATTTTGTTTTAGGTGAAAGTAATCGGATAAAATAAATTATCAAATGAAAAATCTGAATTGAATTTGTTTTTCATAAATTATAATTTACATTAGGAAGTTTCATGAATTAATGAACAATGCAGAACGGATTAAATTAAAATATATTAACCTTAACACGTGTAATGATATCTTAAATGTTATTTTCATGTAAATATGCATTATGTGTGTGTGTATATATATATATATATATATATATATATATATATACATACATATAAATCGGGCCTACGATCTTATAATGCTTAAAAACGGGTTTAGATCCTCTTGGTTGGCACAACGAGCTTTGCTCTTAACTACAAACAAAGAAGTCTTGGAACCCCCAGTGGCAGAGCACCATGTTTGCAGTTTCACACCGCTAGAAACCGGGTTCCGATTCCCGTGGTGGGCATATCACAATTGTGTAGCTTTGCGGTTAATTACAAACAAACAAAAACAAGTCTTGTCTAGTCACAGAACTTAGCACTTGGTCTTATTTAGTTCCATGGTAACTAAACGTCTTATCAATTACTTTAAATCTAACATTGCAGATTTCTCTCTACAGATGAAAACTATTATAACGAAGTGGTTAAGACTTTGAGCAGAGATAACGTGCCGACTGGTTTGTGTCAAATAACACTCTCGAGAGGAGATTAAACTAAAACAATCTCGAGATGCTTTAAAGGATATACATGGCCACAACTACGTTTTTACCTTATGCTTGACTAACCTGTACTTATTGTCTGTGGTGAGTTTATATCAGAAATATTAATTTTAATTTAGAAATAAATGAAATGTTAATTTATAAGACTCTAAACACAATTTTATTTCTTAACCTAAATATATTTTAATATACAAACAACAATATAATTTATACTAACGGGAATTTAAAACAAAAAAATTATGTACACAAATTTGCAAATTATACTGAGTAATCTGTCTGATCTAGAACTGACTATTTTATTAACGGTTCAGGGTCACGACACGCGAATTAATTTTGAGTTGATATTATATTACCTCGCTTAAGCAAGCTAGCATTCTTTTCTGAATTGGCCTCACGCCGCTTACAAGTTGACTTTTTACCGACTAAGATATTTAATGCCCGCATAGAAACTCTAACGTCCGAAGTAAATTTACGTAAGTTGAATGGTTTGTCATGTTCGAAATTTATAAATGTTTCTTACATTTGTAAGTTAGGGAAGGCCAGCGCGGATAGCCCTTGTGCTGCTGTGCTCAAAATAGAAAAAGCAAACAACTTTCCTAATTAGAGAGAAAAATTCAGCTAATTAATGATGTACAGCATAGAGCACTGACGTATTGGAGATAATAGAATACTGTACAACTTCTGTAGTTATGTTTTTACAGTAATTGTTTTACTATCACCCTGAAATTTGTGTTTGTGTGTTTTTTTATAGCAAAACCATATTGGGCTATCTGCTGAGTCCACCGAGGAGAATCGAAGCCCTGATTTTCGCGTTGTAAATCTGAAGACATACCGCTGTACTAGCGAGGGACACACCCTGAAAATCTTTTGGTTTAGAAGATTCATATGTTTAGAGTAAATAACGAACAAATTTACATGTTTACAGCGACTTTTATTGACATAGTGGAAGAAAGCCAATAAAGGTTATGATACACGCCGTAGAGATCTTTAATTCACACACTGTCCACAATAAAAAGAAAATTACATATTATTAGAATAATTAACAACACTGTAGCTGGATCAATAAAACTGAGAGATTATGATGATTCTAGTCAGCGTGTTCTATATATCTTGATGGTAATTACATTTAACATTCTTAACACTTATTTACCATATTTATTTTAGAACACGTTTGTTTTAGAACAAGAATGTTTAATATTCTTTAAAAGTAGTACTTCCGTAGTTACGTTTATCCGTGCCATATTGTGCCTGGTGAGTTTCCGTTTGCTGTTGATTAGTTTCTGGAAACAGAATGGTAACCAGGATACCTGTAAATCAAAAACAAAATCAAGTATATATCATTACACCTTTTCAAGTCCAAAATTATGAAGCACTATAAAACAAACAGGATTAACAAATGCCGAATTCGTGTTTTATTAAAATTTCTAACCATTAAATTTTACTTGAAGCACAACACATGTCAGCTTCGTTCTAATTTATATTTTTACTACTGGTAGTAAAATTTCAGTTACGAGAAATAGTAAGTTATAATTTATATTATCATAAACTACCCACCTACAGAAGAGAAAACTGCCATTATACAAAACATTCCAAACCACCCTAAAACTGGTATTGATTCAGTAAAGATAGCAGGCCACACCATACTTGACACACCCTAGTTTGTGACAAAAAAAAACTTTTATCATTAACCAAAGTAAAACAATGAAAATAATTTGTCCAATATAATTGTGTTTTACATTTTACGTAAATTGAGGAAATTAGACGAGTCATAACTAGAAATAAAACATCTCGATTCCTATACATTTGATATAGTTTTCGATCTTTTATAAATGGAAATAAAACCACAATTTATGCTTTCAGAACGTAACTTTATTAGCCTAATATTTCGCTTTTGCAGTTTCCACGGGAGCTATCCTATCCTGATGGTTCACTTATCCAGCTGAATCCAAACAAAGATAAGAAAAGTAAATTTTTTATCAGAATGAGAAAACCTTTTAAAACAGTAGTGTCTCAGAAATGGTTTGTTATTAACGTCGTCAAATGCACAAGATCTCTCTGTTTCCTCTTTTTCCTTAGTAATTAAAAGGAAAAGACGTCTATTGTGTACAGAGAATGTTAATAAGTTAATTTTACTTATTATTCCAATAAAGTGCTATTTGATAAATCACTGTCAAAAGTTCTTGTTTCGGAATTCGAGATAAATATCTCACGATTAAAACTAGCAAACAAATGTCTTTAGATTTTGTTAATTAAAACGACGTCAACTCATATGTGTTCTGCAGTGATTTAGGATTAGTTAAAAAGTTATTATATTTCTCTAGCTCTCACGGTCTTACCGCTATAAATATAATCATTCCATAAATAACAACGGTGTACTTCATTCCAAACACTTCGGCATTTATAGCTGGGATACAAACAAAACAGACCGGAAAGGTGACGTACAAAACACACACCCATATTAGAAACATAGCTTTTCCCCCAGTAGATGTCGAGATCAGGGTAAATAACAACACCGTGTTCATTCCGAACAGAGTTAAAACAGTTGACTGTAAAATAAAAAAGAAATTCTAAATTTAAAATGCATTTATTCGTCAATCGAACACAATAAATTATGCTGATTTTGAAGACAAACAGAAATTATAATGACAAATAATAGCATTCACTAAACTTACATGTTACTGTCTACCAATTAATAAACCAAACGACAGCATATTATTGTAAGAAATATGATAATATCAGTTCACCAGACTGTTTTAATTAAATATACCACTCTTCGGATGAACCTGGTGGACAGATCAGTCGATTCTCAGTAAGCGAATAGCTGGTGCAAATCCTATCGCCGAACATATTCGTTCTTTCGATTCTGGAAGTGTTATAATCAATTTCCATCTTCATTGTTTAAAAAAAAAAAGCCAAATACTGTGCAGTAGCTGGTGTAAAGAAACTGCTTTCACTTTAAATTTGGGAACAACTGACCCAGTTAGCCTTCGAATTATTAAGGTATATGATATGTAATAATTAAATTAATAAGGCGACAAAGACCTTTATACCTGAGCTTCGTATTAATGATATTTTCACTTTGAACTATATTTTATTTTAGCTTTCAGTTTGCATTTGTTATATTCATTTTTTATAACAGAATGTTTCGCATTTTTTTTTGTTTCTTCTACAACATTGTTTATTTCATGTACCACAGGGATGCAGTAGATATCCACATTGGAAAGCCTACAATAGCTCAGTCGTGAGAAAGAGTTATCACTGTAAATCTGGGTTTCGATACCAGCAATTAGTGGGAGGAATATACATAACTCACTGTGTAGCTATGCGCTTACGAACAAACACATTAGAAGTGACGTAAAAATATATACGAAAAAGCAGCTATCAATTTAATTTTTCACACTAGCAAATTATTCATTTAGACAGGTTAGAAAATATTTTGAAAATATATATTCTGGATGTCCTCTGAAATTTTGAAACAATTAACATTGTTTAATGTTATGAATATAAACACACCTTGTAAGAAGTTTTTTGTTGAATTACGCCTACCAAGCTTCTACTAAGAGCGTGAAAAACGGAAGACACAGAACCAACAGTAGCTAGAAATGTGTCGTCGCGAATGAATGATTGACCAAATACCTGGAAAATGTTTATATATATTCACATAAAAATAAAGTTTAAAGATATTTTTTACTTATTCTAGGGTTAATATACATTAATGTAATCAATTTTACACTGTTTATTGAGTCATGAATCTTTCTGATGTAAATGATAAATTATTAAAAAGAAATTCAATTCATATTGTTTATTTGATATTTTATTTTATCCGTTCACTTTCACCTGAAATAAATATAAATTGTTGTCATAAAACATCAATTTAGGGCCGAATTATGATAACTTAATGTTCAGGAGCTAACGGAATTACATGTCTTTTTTTCAAAACCTTATCTGTTACTGTCCCCATAACGTCAGTTTACTTTATTATTAGATAATATTAAATGTGACGTCACATACTTTATAGAATGTTTTCATAAATGTTATTGAGTGATATGAACAGACAGCCGTTACTACTAGTAGATAGAACTGTTTGGTCTTGAGGGCTTCTTGTGGGGTTACTGAAAGGTCTTTAGACTCAACCAATTCGGGTTTTGGTGTGTTCTTGTTGGTCACTTCCTTGATGTCCACACTGTTCTCTACTCCTTTCTGGTCCACGTTAGAAACAATCAAACTTTTTTCACAGTTTGGTTTGATTGTTTTAAGGTCGAGAGCATGAGGTTCATCCGAGTTCTGCAATTATAAAGGTTAATTCCACCAAACTTTTGTTCTACTGAAAATAGATCTGGTATTTTAATCGATTATTTACCGCAAGAAGCCCAAATTAGAGTTATATGCAGAAACACATGTAAGAACATTGACAATAAACTTATAATGAACGACGGATGTCGAAAGTAAACTCTCCCGAAAAAGGTGTTAATTGTTAACACCAGAAACTGGTGTCGAAATTAAACTCTGCTGAACAAGGTCTCAACTGTTAACACCAACAACTGGTACTGATCTAAGATAAACTTTTGATCTCTTCTGAACAAGGTTTTAACTGTTAACTTATGGTCGCTAAATCACAAACCATTTTCGTTTCAGTTATTGTTAACACCAAATACAAGTTTTTTCATTTCCTCAGTTACTGATGAACTTGTAAAACAGAACAGAAAAGAACTGTGAGTTTCTTGATGTTGAAAGAAAACAAAAACACTAAGTTATTTATTTATTTGTACTAACTACATAGTTCTTTGGTGAGATAACATTAAAATCCGGAGTTAACACAACGTATAGTCCAGTTAGGCTTTTTCCATAGAACAAACCAATCTAACACTGACTGTTCTTTACCTCAATTCTCCGAGACTTGGGTTCACTGTAAAGTAACAAACCCACAAAGAAAAAGCAGCCGTGTACTCCTGCCATCAACAAAAACACTGAAGGGATTGTGTCTAAAATATCAGGATCATCAAAGTATCTGAAACACATAAAAATATATTAATGATAAAATATTAAAATGTGAAAATTGGGTGACGCAACAAATGTATGAATACACTGGGGCGAAAAAAATAATATAAATAAACCCTTCAGAAAACATATAGTTATGTTGGTGTGAAGAAACACATAAAACTACCAATCAGAACGAAAACATGAATATTTTATTGAGAACAATGTTTAATATTTTTCTGGTACTTATCGTACACTATTTGTGACATTAAAAAATGTTAAAAGTTGTCATGAAAATTCCAAAATCGATTTGAGCATCTCACATACTCACACCTAATAATTATAGTATTACTCTCTTGAAAAATTTCATCGTTTTCTTCAGATGAGTGTCTAAAACATCATTAATAAACAAGTTCTTTCATTACCATCGTGAAAAACAAGGAAACAAAATTATTATATTGTCATTATAAACATTTTATATTGTGTATTTGTCATGTAAGCTCGTTTTAATCCGAAATACCCGGTGTCCGCCTCCCTCTCTGAGGGAGACCCAGTCCTCATAACAATAAGAAAATTAATTAATTTGTTCTTTCAGTGATGTCGAGAAACCCACTTTTTGAGAATTTTATATGCATAAACGGCTCGTTTGGGTTGAGAAAATATTTTAAATAGAAGAGCAAACAACGTTTCGATCTTCTTCGGTCATCGTCAGGTTCACAAAGAAAGAGGTAACTGACCGGAAGCTGACCACATGTTTGGAAGGGGTTGTGTAACTGAGTGTCGCCATGTACAGGGCGGGGTTAGATGTTTGAAAATATAATTTTATCTTTAATATTAATACAGGTATAATGGCGTTCCTTTATATTGGTTTATTTTAGGTTTAAGTTGTTGTATAAGTAAGGCTTCTTTAATTTTGCGTTTGTTTATGTTTGTTTCTTTATTTAGTGTTTTCTATGGTTATGTTGTGTTTATTTGACTTACAGTGTTCGAAAACGTGTGAAGGTGACTTTTTATGTTCTTTGAATCTGGTTTCCATTTTTCTATTTGTTTCTCCTAAAACCTAAAACAAGAC
The DNA here is from genome assembly GCA_011833715.1 of Carcinoscorpius rotundicauda. Classification (NCBI taxonomy): domain Eukaryota; kingdom Metazoa; phylum Arthropoda; class Merostomata; order Xiphosura; family Limulidae; genus Carcinoscorpius; species Carcinoscorpius rotundicauda. Next base: position 17,417,258 of record CM022391.1, read on the forward strand.
AGAAACATAAAAATTCTAAAAGCAGGCAAAGGTAACGCTATAGCAATAATGAACACGAATGAATACATACAAAAAATGAATAACATCCTATCAGACACGAATAAATTTAAACCAATACACACAAATCCAACAAAGACACACGAGACGCAACTGAACAAATTACTACTACAAATGAAAAAAGCCAACACAATTTCACAAACACTTTATTCCTACCTACATAAAACCGACTCACGCACACCGCAAATATACGGCATACCCAAACCTCATAAACCAGATTGTCCATTACGACCAATTATGTCAACATATGAATCGTTTAATTACAATCCTGGTAAATACATAGCATGGAAATTCTCCAAATATGTAACATCAGCCAGCTCATTCATCAAAGACTCTTTTAATTTCAAGTCTAATCTAAATCAACTTAATCATAAAGCCTTAATGGCCAGTTTCGATGTTATATCCCTCTTTACAGAAGTTCCAACAACAGAAGCCTGCGAGATAACCTTAGAACTCTATATCCGAGACCCTAACCCAACTATAGACATTCCCAGTAACCTGTTAGCAACCCTCATAGAATTCACCACAATAAAGACAAACTTCATGTTCAATAACCAAAACTATATACAAACAAATGGCCTAAGTATGGGCAACCCAGTATCACCAGTTCTAGCCAATATTTTTATGACACAAATTGAAACACAAGCAATTAATACAGCATTACATCCACCACTATACTGGTACAGATATGTAGATGACACGGTTGCGGGATTCAAATCTACAGAACACATACTTAATTTTTTCAATCACATTAACTCTATACATCCCAACATTAACTTCACATGTGAACAGGAAGAAAACAATCAAATATCATTTCTTAACATCAAAATTATAAGAACCGACACACAATTCAAAACAGAAATCCACCGAAAAATCACCCATACTGGACTATACATTCCTTGGGACTCAGGACATGAAACAAAACAAAAACTCAACATACTAAGAAACCAGATAAACACAGCCATAAAAGTATGCTCACCAGATAAAATTAACGATGAATTAGACAAAATAAAACAATACTTCATCAACATCAATAAGTTTCCTCCACAAACCGTAGAAAACATTATACGCACACACCTAGACAGAAAGCAAAATCAACCAACAAAAGTAAATATATCTCACGAATCAAAATATCACGAAACCATAAACTGCTGTATACCATATATTCCTGACATAAGCAAACAAATAACCAACATTTGGCAAAAACTAGTAACAAAATATAACATGCCAGTTAATACTAAATTTATTCAAAGACCAGGCACAAAACTGAGGTCTATACTATGTAAGAACTACACTGACAAACACCACACCAACATTATTTATAAAATACAATGTGATAACTGCCACGACTTCTATATTGGAGAAACAAGTAGAAAAATGGAAACCAGATTCAAAGAACATAAAAAGTCACCTTCTCTCGTTTTCGAACACTGTAAGTCAAAATAAACACAACATTACCATAGAAAACACTAAATAAAGAAACAAACATAAACAAACGCAAAATTAAAGAAGCCTTACTTATACAACAACTTAAACCCAAAATAAACCAACGTAAAGGAACGCCATTATACCTATATTAATATTATAGATAAAATTATATATTCAAACATCTAACCCCGCCCTCTACATGGCGACACTCAGTTACACAACCCCTTCCAAACATGTGGTCAGCTTCCGGTCAGTTACCTCTTTCTTTGTGAACCTGACGATGAACGAAGAAGGTGGAAACGTTGTTCGCTCTTGTATTGAAAATATTTTCTCAACCCAAACGAGCCGTTTTTGCATATTTAATTTGTTCTTTGATTTTGCTCCGGTCATTTTTATATGTTGTAGCCTAACTACAAATACAAAACTTTTGAATGGGTACTACGGCATATGTAGCGACTGTAACTCTAAAACACTGATAATGGTGAGTACCTCACGTCAGAATTGAACTTGCTAATTTTCTCCCTATATGTTCAATTATCTGAATAAACGATACATTTAATGAATAGACTGACACAAGTTTTATAAAATTTTTTGGTCATGCCTTATCTTGAGCCTTCTATGTACGAAAATTGTCACATGGAAAATATAACCTACAACAATAATACAGTGAGAAGTTAAAAAACTACACAAGAATTTCTATGAAATCCTCTCCGTATTTTTTTTTTGACAAACTCACCCATCAGACGCTGGCTCCAGATTGTTAGGGTTAATGAAAAATGTCTGTAGATTGTTCATTAAAAGAGGAGTAGCAGCATATCCTGAAGTAACTATTCCTATTGCTATACTTTTCTTCTCTGGAAACCACTGATTAAAAAAAACCCATAAAATATGTTTGTTATTTTTTAAAACATAATGATTGAGCGAGCGATAAATACTTACAAAAGAATTCGTATTAGTCTGTATAGGCTTGCATCATTGCAGACATAATAATCATACTTGAACCTATGAACCTATAAAGACCCGAAGTGAGGCGTCACTTTACCATATCACCCGCTCTTTGATTCTAAACAAACTACAGCTGGTCGGATACATAGGTACAAACCCATTGAAAATGGTGCTATATTTCGTGTCCATCTCCAATCAACAGTAAGGGCAAGAAATACGTTCCTTCTTTACATTCCACAAAGAATAAACAGAAAAGAAAAGATGGATTAGGCTAATAAGACCAAATTTCACATGTACTTAACGGCTTTTATCCAAACTTTGTTGAAGTAAAGGAGTCTGGAATCCGTCTCCATGACGTTGGGAGAGACACAACAGATAAAAGTAAAGCAACATAAGGTTTCACATATTTCTCTGGCTACTGAACTGTTCTCATTACAAAGTAACGTTATGTCATTCAGATTATATAAATCTAGGCCTAGGGTAATACTTTTACAAACGCATGTATGACAATCGTTACCTTAATAGTCTATGAGTTTCTTCTATTCACTCTCTTCAAGAAAAATCGAATGCAGTAATAATGATAACAAACAAATAGAATTGATGTTGCAACCGAGGCTTTATTTAAGCATGTTTATTTGATCTCGAGTAAGTTTGTTTTGTTTGTTCGTGTTTTAATTTCGCGTTAGCTGTCCTTAATTTAGCAGTTTAAGACTAAAGGAATGGTAGTAATCAACATCATCCACCACCAAATCTTGGGCTACTCTTTTTACCAACGAATTGTGGGATTGACCGAATAGTGGGCCTGCTCGAATGGTGAAACAACTGCTTGTTTTGGTGATATATTTGCATTCTCCACTGTTTGCCTGGCATTTCCAAGGTACTCGACTCGTACTCTGAAGCACGCGGTTTCAAGTCACTGTCATATCAAACTTGTTCACCCATTCAGCCGTGGGGGCGTTATAATGTGCAGTCAATCCCTCTACTCGTTGGTATTGGTAAAAGTGTAGCCCAAAAGTTGGCGGTGGGTGATGATGACTAGCTGTCTTTGTTCTTGTCTTATACTGCTAACTTAGAGACAGCTAAAAAATAAACTTCTGTTTGTGAAAAAAACAAAAATCCCGTATTTAGTTTTACAGTAACATGAACTTCAAGAGTGTTCAGGGATAATGATGTTTACTTTCGTCCTGCTCGCGAAAGAATTTTGAAATAAACATTGGGAGTCTAGATAAAGTTTTAGATCAGGCTTGTTTTAGTTTATTTTTATGGATATCGAAGAAGTAAGAGTAGTTTTAGAGAACGCAGGAGTCCGATCGGTACAAGCCGGCAGAGAGGAAGAAGTCCAGGCCGGTGACCGAGGAACGGAAAGAAGCAAGTCAACGAATGGGATCTGTAAATTATGATGCCAAAGAATTTGCTATGGAGGAAAAAGAGAGTGCTCCAAGAAAACCCACTTTCATGGACAGAGCGCCGAATTAATTTACCTAGTCTGTGCCTGGAAGTCGCTGGAAAAGAAAAACAAGGTTGGTGGAACATTTAGGCATAAAAACAGTATTTGAATTAACGTAGAAAAGAATATTTAGCTGGTTGATTGGTTCATGATATCTCGTTCTCGTCCAAGGTTGTATTGGGATCTGGGTAATATGACTGCGAGTTATGTCGGGATGGCATTTTTTTAGGCCAAATGAATATGATGGTTCCGGTTGATCTTTCACTGCATGTTATATTTCTTTTGTTTGAGGTGATTCATGTCTTCTTGTAGTTCTAGTTTAAATCGTTCGAGTGTTTGTAATCTTGAACTCTGTTTGCACTGATGCATCTGTAGTCTCATCTTGAGTGATACGTGTCTGGCTCGTGGTTGTATTACACCCTTGTGCAAATTAAGTGAAACAAGAAGAAAAAATTACGATTTTTTAAATCCAAAATTACTCACAAATAACACGTGATATGACCGCCGTTATTTTCAGAAGATCATTAATCCGGTTTGGCATCGAGTCCACGAGTTGACTGCAATCTTTACTAATTTTTGGATCGTAGAACCACACCACAATTATGGCTTTAATTAGATTATCTTTCGTAATGCAGTTCTTTCCTCCAAGTCTTTTTTTACAAATCGCCCAAAGATTTTCAATAGGTTTTAAGTTCGGAGAGTTTCCAGGCCAGTCCAACACCTTTATTTGCGTTATAGTCATAAAATTCTTCACAAGTTTTGATGTGTGACACGGAGCCAGATCTTGCTCAAAAATGCCAGATCCATCTGGAAATCCCTTTTTCAATTCTGGAACGACTCTTCTCTGCAAAACTTCGATGTACTGTGGTCTCGCATCATAACTTCTACGAAATGTAAGTCTCCGACACCGTAGTAGCTGAAAAAGCCCCAAAACATCTTCTTCAAAAGATGATTTACGAACTGATTGATGTGAGATTCTCGAAGTTTCTCATCTGGAGATCTGCGAACATGCAAACTTCTTTGACCCTGTAAAAAGAAATGAGACGCGTTACTGAAATAACATCTTTCGCCATTGTTCTTGCATCCAGTTATTGTAATTGATACCCCATTGTTACCGTTTTTCCTTCATTGAGTTGGTAGAAGTTGTTTTTTGACTGGTCTCCTTGCCCTTCTAAGGCAATTTCGAATGACGTAATATTTCTCAAAATTTTTTCATATATCCCAAAAATAGATCGACCGTATTGCAAAACACAGCTAATGGTGGAAAATGACTATTAAAGGAAATAGCGGGTCCAGCGAACAAACACTGGTCACGATGCTGAAAATATTATAAAATGACCATTTGTTTCAATTAATTTGCACAAGGGTGTACATAAAGTTAGGAATGTGGTCTGGTAGGATGTGTTGCATGTCTTCTTTGGATTAGTAAGTCCTGAGATATTGCTGGCAGTGAAAGTGTTCGTGTTTTTCCTGGATATATCTGGATTTAACGATAAATCGTTGTTTGACCGTTAGAATTCGTCCGTTGTTTGGAAGGTTTATGTGACCACGAGCTGGTGGAGCGGGGACCGTTGTGCCACTGAAAACTAGACTGGAAGTAACAAATATATTTAATATATTATTCAGAACAAATTTTAAAAATGTGATGTATTCAATAAGTTTAATTTTTATTTCAAGGAATAATAAATACGAAATATGATACGTAAATTTTGAAAACGTTTCTAAAAACAGTTATCATGCATACGATATGTATATCATCGAAAACAATAATACTAAATATATATTCTTTCTTGTGTTGGCTATTATCGTTTCAAAGGGTGGTTTGTATCATCTGTAGTTTTGTATTACAAATCACTATTTAAATCATACAACATCAAATCGGAGTTTACATATGAAATAACATACTTATCTAACAGCACTCCCAGAACAACTTTTTCAAAACAATGAACACGATATTTATCAGTTTAATCTAAAATAATATACCTATAACTGACCGTAATATTTAATGTCTTGTTCGTCATATCTGCATGCACAGAGCCTTTTAAAACACTTTCCGTTTACTTAAAACTCTCCATATTTAACTGGTACTTATTTTCTCCACCATTGATTAAATTTGATTCAAAGTGAACAGAGACTTGCCTGCTGTATCACCAAAACTTGGTGTTTGTTTAGAACCATGGGAAATGTGTGACGCCATCACTTTTTATCGAAAGTTAAGTTTGGATGATATTTTAATCAGGAACACCTAAACAATGTCAATGTTTCAAAATAGTCAGACGAGGTCAAAAGTATGAAACAACATGTGAAAAGTCTCTTGTGAGTTTTAAATAAATCTGTGAATCATACATAGGTTTCGGTTTCTAAATTAAAAAAGTTACTTATTGCTATACACAAATTAAATACTCTCCTACCTCCATTGCTGTAACCATAGGCTGGCCGTAAGCACTCACCAAGCCAAAAATGTGAAGAGCACCAAACGTGAAAATCGTAGCTGTTAAGCCTGCCTTTATGCTCCAGTACGTTGAAGCGATTGCCCATCTGGTGTTGAAAATCATAAACAATAATAAAATTGAACTGGTACAAACGTACTCTTTAACCCTAAAATGTTCGAAACAGTAGTAAGGTTCGTGATTTGAGTCTGTAAATAAGGATATTTAAATCGAAAATAAAAGAACTACTACAGAAAACGTAGCTCATAAAAATGGTCAAATAATTTTTGTGTGTTTTTTGATGCTCAAATAAGAGAAATACATAATTAAATACTTTGGCGCTTTTTGATGTGATGAGCTGTTGCATTTCTACTTCAATAAATGTTATTATAACACGTTTAATGCGCTGAATACAATATAATATGTATTTCTTTGAAAAAATAACAAATTAATAATACAGTTCTGAAAACGCATGATTAAACTTATTCTTGTTCTTTAAAGATTTACAGACAAAACATTAATTAATTTAAAATGGTTGTGGACACATTTCCAGTTCGAAAAGCAATGGATACTTTTTCGAAATTTTTCAAAATTTTTTCCTGAAAAAGGGATAAAACATCATATTTCTCTTTGACTGAACTGTATGGTGTTGCCAATAAACAAACAAACAATAAACTCTTCTGGCGAATCACATTCAATAAGAAAGGAAACCTAATAAAATGAACAACGATCCTTCTCAAAAGTCCTCCGCTAAGGCAGCGGTAAGACTTAGAATTTACAACGCTGAAATACGGAGTTCGGTTCCCCTCAATAGACACAACAGATATTTCAATGTGATTTTTCTATAAGAAAACACACAAAAACACCTTATAAAATATGTTTATATGTTGTTGGATATCACGTCGATGGGTATACTGTGGGGAGTGGAAGATTTTTATCTCTGTAAATTTATTTGGCTTGCATTATATTTCCTAATTCAAATGCTAATTTCAGTTATTTCTTATAATTTATCTAAATAATACACATTCTTTTATTTCAACGCCCGGAACTGCATTGAAATAAAGTTTATTAATATAAGAATTTAACATTTTATCAAATTAAAAAGCGTCTTTACTTTCAATATTATGTCTTTAGCAAACCTTTCAATTATACACTTAATGATTTTCTAACACAATGTATTTTCATAGATATTCCGCGTCAGGTTGCAAGAGAAATATATATATAGTGTCTGTTTACAATGTTCTTAGTTTAAAATCCAAGGCAGTTATGGGTATCTTACATGAAGCAGGACAAGCCAAAGATTATGGCTTTACGTCGTCCAACCTTAAGATCGAACTAACCTCCAAAGTGTATGAAAGAAAATCCAACGTGAAACGTGGATTTTCCAACATAATATACTCTTCAAAAAAAAAAGAAACGCATGAGGCAAAATTCGAGACAAATTGTTAGCAAGTTTATTAGGGGTAGTTCTGTAGAACGTGTGTGAAACTTTGCACATTCACTGCTGAACATCCAAAGTCTGCAAAGTCCACACTCACTAGTTGACGTTAAACGTCACTCAACGTCAATAACGAGTATGCCCCCACGAGCATCAAAAACTGCTTGGCATCTAATGCCTATGGAAGTGATGAGATGACGAATCACATCCTGTGGAATGGCTGTCCACTCAGCCTGCAAAGCTGCTGCAAGCTGAGGTAGAGTCTGTGGTTGAGGTTGTCGCCGTCGCAGACGTCGGTCCAACTCGGCCCGAAGATGTTCGATGGGGTTTAAATCTGGTGATCTGGAGGGCCAGGGAAGAACGTTGATGTTGTGGTGTCTCAAGAAGACAGTGGTGAGTCGGGTTGTGTGAAAACGGGCGTTGTCATGTTGAAAAACGTCGTTGACGTTCACCATAATGGGTTGCATATGGGGCCTAAAAATCTCGTCGACGGTTGCGTACGGTCTGAATCGGATATCCTACGCAGCCTGGTATGGTTGAGGAAGAAGACGTCGTAATGGTGGTCCTATCTTGAAGGTGACGTAGCGATCTTGTGCGGGCGTGGTCACACGAGATCTGCCAAATCGTGGACGATCACGAGTTGACCCATGTTGTTGGTGACGATTCCATAGCCTTGTGATGGTGCTTGGGTGGACAATCACAGCTCTGGCAACATCTGATCGAGATTCGCCTGCTCACAAGCAACCAATGGCGTTCTTGCATTGTGCTTCAGTAAGTCTTGGCGTAACTGTATTGCGTGTCGGTGGCTTAACACTGAGGTATGGAAACCGAAAACCTCTCACTTTTATAAGGATTTTGCACATGTTGCACTTGCAGAACATGCAGATCTCTCAAATAAATTTATTGGACAGGAATGCGTTTAGGCGAAAAATCCGATGTTTTCCTCCGTTTTCAAAGTGCACTTTTATTGTCATTTTGGTCTGACAACCAGTGCCTTAACACGTGTAACATCACATACTCTGAACTTGTAATATTATTACATATATTTCTCTTTGAAATAAAAAAATATCCCTTTTGCGTTTGTTTTTTTTTTTGAAGAGTATATATTCTCATTAATATTCCGCGTCAGGTAGCAACAGAAAAATATATATAGTGTCTGTTTTACGAAGTTCTTAGTTTAAAATCCAAGTATTTATGGGTATCTTACATGAAGCAGGACAAGCCAAAGATTATGGCTTTACGTCGTCCAAACTTAAGATCTAACCAACCTCCAAAGTGCACGAAAGAAAATCCAACGTGAAACGTGTACGATACCCAGCTGATTTTTCGTGAGTTACTGTTCCGTCAACTCGATTCTTCAGGTACGATGCCAATATGGATTTAAGTTACCGAAGGTTGGAGATATACCAAGTCCAAAATGGATCAGAAAGCATCCAAGGACAGAAATATATGGCCGAATTTCCATGTTCTGTTTATGGTAGACGGTGAATAAAAATTACTGGAAATAAAAATATATTCAAGTTATTTAACAGAGTACAGAGTTTATCTTCAAAACAATAAAAAACAAATAATTTCAATATTTAATTATTTTTACAGTAATGAATATCCTTGATATTAGGTTGTTATTTTCTACACAAGAACAGTTGTTATTAGATATTTTTAATTGTGAATATTCCTGCATATTACTTAAAATTCAACATTTTTACACAAAATGCCACACATAGATGTATCTGCGCATGACAGACCATAATTCTGAAACGGAAGTCGGACATCAAATCATCAACAACCACCGGCAATTCTTTCAGTACCCTTATCTAGACGAATAGCGATCAGTGAAACTATGGGGTCACTTTTATCTTAATATACTTGGGACAACTTGGCGGGAACATGTAACCGTAGGTTGAGAGTTGAGGAACCTCGAAATTACATTTTACAGTAAGCAGATGAAATTCATGTACTAGGTCCTTGAAAGAGTGTATGTGTTTTGACTAGCAAAGCCGCATAACTATCTGCTTGTCCACTGAAGGGAATAAATTCAATTATTTTAGCATTGTAAATCTGAAGACTTGCCTCCAGGTTGCGCCCTCAAAAAATAATATCAATTAGAAATGAAGCTTCCGTCATTCTCAATTCAAGTTCCGAATTCCATTGCATCCAAATTAACAGTATTGAGGATGGGAGGTCGAGCCTGACATAAAACTCGACCCTCCCAGTTTCAGACAGAGCGCAGACAGACCACTGCGTAGCTCTTCGAGTGTCTAATCTAATGCATATTCTTCTTTTGCGCTTAATGTTCGCACAGACGCGAATTCGCGATGTTTGACTTTTCCGTTGGACATTGCGAGCCACTCGGCAACTCGTCGCGGGTCAGATTTGGCCCGCGGGCCGTAGTTTGTGCACCACTGCTGTAAAAATAAAAGAAAATGTTAGTTTGAGGGAAAATATTGATAATTAGATAGATAGACAGTTAAACCCTTACACACACAGATTTTTATTCTTTTAAAGCAAAGTCACTTTGGGCTACATTCTTTATCTACAGAGGAGACGATAACTATAGATTTTAGCAATGTAAAACTGTAAACTCACCGCCGTCCAATCGAGGGGACGAATCGATAGATAGATGGACAAAAAGACAAATAGATAACTGAGACAGTAGCGACACTATGTCCAGTTGTGATGTCGTAAATCGTTTCCCTCAAACCCCTTGTCATGAGGCAACACAACTCATCACATAAATTATTTCACAACACACCAACAAAAAATCAAAATAAACAGGAACACGTGATAGAACTGTTACAGCCATTCTTATTTATCTGCTTTCAATACAGATCCGTACTTACTTCAGTTACTTGGACTTGCCATGGGAAATACATTATCAGGTTCTTTGACCACTCTTGTCTCACATCACATAGAATAATACATCAGACTCACTTCCATGCATATAAGCCTGCATATTGTATGTGAAAGACGTGTTTTTGTTGTTGATTTGTTTTGCGTCTTAACTTGTTAAAATGAACCAACAAATTTTCATTTAATACATAAAGTCTACAACCCATAGTTAGAAACGGAAATAACTACACGATACATTTTTAAGCGTTAACATGACACGACCCTCTCCTCCAAGGCCTCACCAGTAATATTCATGGAATAATAAAAATACACAGCGGACCTTAAATAAACTTGTTTTCTATTCATGTAATCCACCAGAAGTTAGGCACTCCAGAAGACCTAAATTTAACACACAAAATTTGTACCACAGAAAGAAGTTAAACACTTAACTCAATGTTTTATTAACGTTAACTAGTTCTTTACTAAAATAGTTATTTAAACTATTAATGAATTTAGTAAGCACAGGTAAGACACGTTTAACAAATAAACTATAAACTGTTCCATAAAATAAGAAAACGTATCATATGTACTATCCCATACACATGTAATATTAACATACCTGTTTCCGAAATAAGGAAAATACCAGCACATAAATATAACCTTAACATAACGACTTTAAGAATCTCTCCAACAAACCCATTCAACTATGTAACCTTTACAAAATAAAATGTAAAAGTTTGGAGATACCTGTTTTAGTTATATTTTATGTGTAAAGACAATCACTAGTTAATATTTTTCTTCACTGTTAAAACTGTAACTTCTAATACACTGTTACTTATAATCATTAAGTAAACTCAAAAGCAAATTAAATATCCAGATAGATCGACAAACTGATGTATCGGATAATAGATAGAACAGACAGGTATGTGTGTAACAGACGTTAAGACGTTCCTTTTATATGTATAAATATAGAAAACAATACATACAATGTTTAAGAGCATATTAGTTCAGTCCTTACCTGAAAGCACCAGGCCAGATTATGAAGAGAATAATATTTTAAAATTTTCACCAGCACTTTAATGTCCTTACTCATACGACGTAATATAATGTTAGTTAGCAATATTTTTATCTGTTTTAGAATTCACGGCCAAACGTTGTTTCCAAAACTTGTCAGCTGTACGTAAACAATGAGGCTACGTGTAATTTTTGTGAACCGTTCTTTTACCAGATGTGTTTTTTGGGATTAATATATTCATCAAAATAAAATAGGTAAATGTAACTAAGATAACTCATAAAGAATCGAAACAAAAAAACAACAAAAATTCCTTTTGAATTTACTTATTTATAAAGTATATTTTAATACAATTTACAGCTTTCACAATAAGTAAAATTAGTTTTCAGTACCAGTTAGATATGGAGAGATTTAAGTAAGCAGAAAGTATTTTAAAAAGGCTCTGTACATGCAGATATGAAAAACAAGACATTAAATATTACGGTCAGTTATAGGTATATATTTTAGGCTAAACTGATAAACATCGTGTTCATTTTCTGGAAAAAGTTGTTCTGGGTGTGCTATTAGGTAAGTACGTTATTTCATGTGTAAACTACGATTCGATATTGCATGATTTGAAAAGTGATTTGGAATACAAAATTGCAGACGCAACAAACCACCGATGAAATGTTAAAGTCAGTGAAGAAAGAATATATATTTAGTATTATTGTCAGTGTTATTACAGTGTTACTATTATATTAATTTTTGCATATAATATTTAGATTAATATTTATATGTGTTTCAGATACTTTGATCCTGATATTTAAACGTAGTCACTTCTGTGTTTTAGTTGATGGCAGGAGTACACGGGGTGTTTTTATTCATGGGTTTGTTATTTTAACAGAGTGAACCAAAGTCTCGGGGAGTTAAGGTAGGTAACAATCAATGTCAAATTGGTTTGTTCTTTGAAAGAAAGACAATTTGGGCTATATGTTTTATTTACTATGGAAAAGCTAACTTCAGATTTTAAATCTTCCAAACTTCAAATAATTCAATGTTATCCTCACCGAAGAACTCTGTTGTTAGTACAAAATAAATAAACAAGTTTGTCATTTTGTTTTTTTCAGTGCCGAGAAGCGACAGTTCGTTTTGATTCTATTTTACAAGTTCTTCGTTAACTGATTAATAAACTTGTAGTTGATGTTAACAATTGGTAAAACGAAAAATAGTTTGTAAATTATCGTTCATACGTTCATACATTTAAAATCGTGATCAGGAGAGTTTAAAAGATTACTTTAGATACCAGTGGTTGGTGTTAACAATTAATATCTTGTTCAGAAGAGCTTAAAAAGTTTATTTAAGATACCAGTTGTTGGTGTTAACAGTTAAAACCTGGTTTCAGGAGAGTTTTACTTTAGACAACCAGTTGTGGATGTTAACAATTAACACCCTGTTCGGGGATAACTTACTTTGGTATCCGTCGCTGTTTATGAGTTTATTCTCAGTGTTATTACAGTGTTACCATTATAGTAATTTTTGCATATTACTGCAAGTTTGGGTTTGTTGAAGAGTTAATAATTGATTAAAATACGAATCCGTTTTCAATCGAACAAAATTTGGTAAAATTAAACTTTATCATTGCAAAAAAACTCGGATGAACCTGATGCTCTCGACCACTCGAGAAGAAAAGTTTCAACTGTTTCTAACCTGGACGAGAAAGGAGTAAACAATACTATGGACACCAAGGAAGTGACGAATTAGAACACACCAAGACCCAAATTGCTTGTGTCTAAAGAACTTGTAAGCAACCCCACAAGAAGTCCTCAAGACCAAAGAGTTCTATCTGCTAGTAATTACGGCTGTCTGTTCTTTTCACTCAATGACATTTATGAACACATTCTACAAAGTTATATGACGTCACATTTCATATTTTCTGATATTAAAGTAAACTGACTAAGGAGGCCAGTGATGGACATGGTTAAAAAGTACATGTAATTCCGTTAGCTCCTGAACATTAAGTTTTCGTAATTTCCCCTAAATTTAGGTTTATGACAACATCTATATTTGTTTTAGGTGAAAGTAATCGGATAAAATAAATTATCAAATGAAAAAATCTGAATTGAATTTGTTTTTCATAAATATAATTTACATTAGGAAGTTTCATGAATTAATGAACAATGCAGAACGGATTAAATTAAAATATATTAACCTTAACAAACCGTGTAATGATATCTTAAATGTTATTTTCATGTAAATATGCATTATATGTGTGTGTGTATATATATATATATATGATATATATATATATATACATACATATAAATCGGGCCTACGATCTTATAATGCTTAAAAACGGGTTAGATCCTCTTGGTTGGCACAACGAGCTTTGCTCTTAACTACAAACAAAGAAGTCTTGGAACCCCCAGTGGCAGAGCAAACCATGTTTGGCAGTTCACATTCACACAACCGCTAGAAACCGGGTTCCGATTCCCGTGGTGGGCATATCACAATTGTGTAGCTTTGCGGTTAATTACAAACAAACAAAAACAAGTCTTGTCTAGTCACAGAACTTAGCACTTGGTCTTATTTAGTTCCATGGTAACTAAACGTCTTATCAATTACTTTAAATCTAACATTGCAGATTTCTCTCTACAGATGAAAACTATTATAACGAAGTGGTTAAGACTTTGAGCAGAGATAACGTGCCGACTGGTTTGTGGTCAATAAACACTCTCGAGAGGAGATTAAACTAAAACAATCTCGAGATGCTTTAAAGGATATGCATGGCCACAACTACGTTTTAACTACCGTTATGCTTGACTAACCTGTACTTATTGTCTGTGGTGAGTTTATATCAGAAATATTAATTTTAATTTAGAAATAAATGAAATGTTAATTTAGAAGACTCTAAACACAATTTTATTTCTTAACCTAAATATATTTTTAATATACAAACAACAATATAATTTATACTAACGGGAATTTAAAACAAAAAAATTATGTACACAAATTTTGCAAATTATACTGAGTAATCTGTCTGATCTAGAACTGACTATTTTATTAACGGTTCAGGGTCACGACACGCGAATTAATTTTGAGTTGATATTATATTACCCTCGCTTAAGCAAGCTAGCATTCTTTTCTGAATTGGGCCTCACGCCGCTTACAAGTTGACTTTTTACCGACTAAGATATTTAATGCCCGCATAGAAACTCTAACGTCCGAAGTAAATTTACGTAAGTTGAATGGTTTGTCATGTCGAAATTTATAAATGTTTCTTACATTTGTAAGTTAGGGAAGGCCAGCGCGGATAGCCTTGTGCTGCTGTGCTCAAATAGAAAAGCAAACAACTTTCCTAATTAGAGAGAAAAATTCAGCTAATTAATGATGTACAGCATAGAGGCACTGACGTATTGGAGATAATAGAATACTGTACAACTTCTGTAGTTATGTTTTTACAGTAATTGTTTTACTATCACCCTGAAATTTGTGTTTGTGTGGTTTTTTTATAGCAAACCATATTGGGCTATCTGCTGAGTCCACCGAGGAGAATCGAAGCCCTGATTTTCGCGTTGTAAATCTGAAGAATACCGCTGTACTAGCGAGGGACACACCCTGAAAATCTTTTGTTTAGAAGATTCATATGTTAGAGTAAATAACGAACAAATTTACATGTTTACAGCGACTTTTATTGACATAGTGGAAGAAAGCCAATAAAGGTTATGATACACGCCGTAGAGATCTTAATTCACACACTGTCCACAATAAAAAGAAAATTACATATTATTAGAATAATTAACAACACTGTAGCTGGATCAATAAAACTGAGAGATTATGATGATTCTAGTCAGCGTGTTCTATATATCTTGATGGTAATTACATTTAACATTCTGAACACTTATTTTACCATATTTATTTAGAACATGTTGTTTTAGAACAAGAATGTTTAATATTCTTTAAAGTAGTACTTCCGTAGTTACGTTTATCCGTGCCATATTGTGCCTGGTGAGTTCCGTTTGCTGTTGATTAGTTTCTGGAAACAGAATGGTAACCAGGATACCTGTAAATCAAAAACAAAATCAAGTATATATCATTACAACCTTTTCAAGTCCAAAATTATGAAGCACTATAAAACAAACAGGATTAACAAATGCCGAATTCGTGTTTTATTAAATTTCTAACCATTAAATTTACTTGAAGCACAACACATGTCAGCTTCGTTCTAATTATATTTTTACTACTGGTAGTAAAATTTCAGTTACGAGAAATAGTAAGTTATAATTTATATTAATCATAAACTACCCACCTACAGAAGAGAAAACTGCCATTATACAAAACATTCCAACCACCCTAAAACTGGTATTGATTCAGTAAAGATAGCAGGGCCACACCATACTTGACACACCCTAGTTTGTGACAAAAAAAAACTTTTATCATTAACCAAAGTAAAACAATGAAAATAATTTGTCCAATATATTGTGTTTTACATTTTACGTAAATTGAGGAAATTAGACGAGTCATAACTAGAAATAAAACATCTCGATTCCTATACATTTGATATAGTTTTCGATCTTTTATAAATGGAAAATAAACCACAATTTATGCTTTCAGAACGTAACTTTATTAGCCTAATATTTCGCTTTTGCAGTTTCCACGGGAGCTATCCTATCCTGATGGTTCACTTAGTCCAGCTGAATCCAAACAAAGATAAGAAAAGTAAATTTTTATCAGAATGAGAAAAACCTTTTAAAAACAGTAGTGTCTCAGAAATGGTTTGTTATTAACGTCGTCAAATGCACAAGATCTCTCTGTTTCCTCCTCTTTTTCCTTAGTAATTAAAGGAAAAGACGTCTATTGTGTACAGAGATGTTAATAAGTTAATTTTACTTATTATTCCAATAAAGTGCTATTTGATAAATCACTGTCAAAAGTTCTTGTTTCGGAATTCGAGATAAATATCTAGCACGATTAAAACTAGCAAACAAATGTCTTTAGATTTTGTTAATTAAAAGACGTCAACTCATATGTGTTCTGCAGTGATTTAGGATTAGTTAAAAGTATTATATTTCTCTAGCTCTCACGGTCTTACCGCTATAAATATAATCATTCCATAAATAACAACGGTGTACTTCATGCCAAACACTCTTCGGCATTTATAGCTGGGATACAAACAAAACAGACCGGAAAGGTGACGTACAAAACACACACCCATATTAGAAACATAGCTTTTCCCCCAGTAGATGTCGAGATCAGGGTAAATAACAACACCGTGTTCATTCCGAACAGAGTTAAACAGTTGACTGTAAAATAAAAAAGAAATTCTAAATTTAAAATGCATTTATTCGTCAATCGAACACAATAAATTATGCTGATTTGAAGACAAACAGAAATTATAATGACAAATAATAGCATTCACTAAACTTACATGTTACTGTCTACCAATTAATAAACCAAACGACAGCATATTATTGTAAGAAATATGATAATATCAGTTCACCAGACTGTTTTAATTAAATATACCACTCTTCGGATGAACCTGGTGGGACAGATCAGTCGATTCTCAGTAAGCGAATAGCTGGTGCAAATCCTATCGCCGAACATATTCGTTCTTTCGATTCTGGAAGTGTTATAATCAATTTCCATCTTCATTGTTTAAAAAAAAAAAAGCCAAATACTGTGCAGTAGCTGTGTAAAGAAACTGCTTTCACTTAATTTGGGAACAACTGACCCAGTTAGCCTTCGAATTATTAAGGTATATGATATGTAATAATTAAAATTAATAAGGCGACAAAGACCTTTATACCTGAGCTTCGTATTAATGATATTTTCACTTTGACTATATTTTATTTTAGCTTTCAGTTTGCATTTGTTATATTCATTTTTTATAACAGAATGTTTCGCATTTTTTTTTTGTTTCTTCTACAACATTGTTTATTTCATGTACCACAGGGATGCAGTAGATATCCACATTGGAAAGCCTACAATAGCTCAGTCGTGAGAAAGAGTTATCACTGTAAATCTGGGTTTCGATACCAGCAATTAGTGGGAGGAATATACATAACTCACTGTGTAGCTATGCGCTTACGAACAAACACATTAGAAGTGACGTAAAAATATATACGAAAAAGCAGCTATCAATTTAATTTTCACACTAGCAAATTATTCATTTAGACAGGTTAGAAAATATTTTGAAAATATATATTCTGGATGTCCTCTGAAATTTTGAAACAATTAACATTGTTTAATGTTATGAATATAAACACACCTTGTAAGAAGTTTTTGTTGAATTACGCCTACCAAGCTTCTACTAAGAGCGTGAAAAACGGAAGACACAGAACCAACAGTAGCTAGAAATGTGTCGTCGCGAATGAATGATTGACCAAATACCTGGAAAATGTTTATATATATTCACATAAAAATAAAGTTTAAAGATATTTTTTACTTATTCTAGGGTTAATATACATTAATGTAATCAATTTTACACTGTTTATTGAGTCATGAATCTTTCCTGATGTAAATGATAAATTATAAAAAGAAATTCAATTCATATTGTTTATTTGATATTTTATTTTATCCGTTCACTTTCACCTGAAATAAATATAAATTGTTGTCATAAAAGATCAATTTAGGGGCCGAAGTATGATAACTTAATGTTCAGGAGCTAACGGAATTACATGTCTTTTTTTCAAAACCTTATCTGTTACCGTCCCCATAACGTCAGTTTACTTTATTATTAGATAATATTAAATGTGACGTCACATACTTTATAGAATGTTTTCATAAATGTTATTGAGTGATATGAACAGACAGCCGTTACCTACTAGTAGATAGAACTGTTTGGTCTTGAGGGCTTCTTGTGGGGTTACTGAAAGGTCTTTAGACTCAACCAATTCGGGTTTTGGTGTGTTCTTGTTGGTCACTTCCTTGATGTCCTCAGTGTTCTCCACTCCTTTCTGGTCCACGTTAGAAACAATCAAACTTTTTCACAGTTTGGTTTGATTGTTTTAAGGTCGAGAGCAATGAGGTTCATCCGAGTTCTGCAATTATAAAGGTTAATTCCACCAAACTTTTGTCTACTGAAAATAGATCTGGTATTTTAATCGATTATTTACCGCAAGAAGCCCAAATTAGAGTTATATGCAGAAACACATGTAAGAACATTGACAATAAACTTATAATGAACGACGGATGTCGAAAGTAAACTCTCCGAAAAAGGTGTTAATTGTTAACACCAGAAACTGGTGTCGAAATTAAACTCTGCTGAACAAGGTCTCAACTGTTAACACCAACAACTGATACTGATCTAAGATAAACTTTTGATCTCTTCTGAACAAGGTTTTAACTGTTAACTTATGGTCGCTAAATCACAAAACCATTTTCGTTTCAGTTATTGTTAACACCAAATACAAGTTTTTTTTCATTCCTCAGTTACTGATGAACTTGTAAAACAGAACAGAAAAGAACTGTGAGTTTCTTGATATTGAAAGAAAACAAAACACTAAGTTATTTATTTATTTGTACTAACTACATAGTTCTTTGGTGAGATAACATTAAAATCCGGAGTTAACACAACGTATAGTCCAGTTAGGCTTTTCCATAGAACAAACCAATCTAACACTGACTGTTCTTTACCTCAATTCTCCGAGACTTGGGTTCACTGTAAAGTAACAAACCCACAAAGAAAAAGCAGCCGTGTACTCCTGCCATCAACAAAAACACTGAAGGGATTGTGTCTAAAATATCAGGATCATCAAAGTATCTGAAACACATAAAAATATATTAATGATAAAATATTAAAATGTGAAAATTGGGTGACGCAACAAATGTATGAATACACTGGGGCGAAAAAAATAATATAAATAAACCCTTCAGAAACATATAGTTATGTTGGTGTGAAGAAAACACATAAAACTACCAATCAGAACGAAAACATGAATATTTTATTGAGAAACAATGTTTAATATTTTTCTGGTACTTATCGTACACTATTTGTGACATTAAAAAATGTTAAAAGTTGTCATGAAAATTCCAAAATCGATTTGAGCATCTCACATACTCACACCTAATAATTATAGTATCACTGTCTTGAAAAATTTCATCGTTTTCTTCAGATGAGTGTCTAAAACATCATTAATAATCAAGTTCTCTCATTACCATCGTGAAAAAACAAGGAAACAAAATTATTATATTGTCATTATAACATTTTATATTGTGTATTTGTCATGTAAGCTCGTTTTTAATCCGAAATACCCGGTGTCCGCCTCCCTCTCTGAGGGAGACCCCAGTCCTCATAACAATAAGAAAATTAATTAATTTGTTCTTTCAGTGATGTCGAGAAACCAACTTTTTGAGAATTTTATATGCATAAACGGCTCGTTTGGGTTGAGAAAATATTTTAAATAGAAGAGCAAAACAACGTTTCGATCTTCTTCGGTCATCGTCAGGTTCACAAAGAAAGAGGTAACTGACCGGAAGCTGACCACATGTTTGGAAGGGGTTGTGTAACTGAGTGTCGCCATGTACAGGGCGTGGTTAGATGTTTGAAAATATAATTTTATCTTTAATATTAATACAGGTATAATGGCGTTCCTTTATATTGGTTTATTTTAGGTTTAAGTTGTTGTATAAGTAAGGCTTCTTTAATTTTGCGTTTGTTTATGTTTGTTTCTTTATTTAGTGTTTTCTATGGTTATGTTGTGTTTATTTGACTTACAGTGTTCGAAAACGTGTGAAGGTGACTTTTATGTTCTTTGAATCTGGTTTCCATTTTTCTATTTGTTTCTCCTAAAACCGAAAACAAGACAGAAACATAAAAATTCTAAAAGCAGACAAAGGTAACGCTATAGCAATAATGAACACGAATGAATACATACAAAAAATGAATAACATCCTATCAGGACACGAATAAATTTAAACCAATACACACAAATCCAACAAAGACATACGAGACGCAACTGAACAAATTACTACTACAAATGAAAAAAGCCAACACAATTTCACAAACACTTTATTCCTACCAACGTAAAACCGACTCACGCACACCGCAAATATACGGCATACCCAAACCTCATAAACCAGATTGTCCATTACGACCAATTATGTCAACATATGAATCGTTTAATTACAATCCTGGTAAATACATAGCATGGAAATTCTCCAAATATGTAACATCAGCCAGCTCATTCATCAAAGACTCTTTTAATTTCAAGTCTAATCTAAATCAACTTAATCATAAAGCCTTAATGGCCAGTTTCGATGTTATATCCCTCTTTACAGAAGTTCCAACAACAGAAGCCTGCGAGATAACCTTAGAACTCTATATCCGAGACCCTAACCCAACTATAGACATTCCCAGTAACCAGTTAGCAACCCTCATAGAATTCACCACAATAAAGACAAACTTCATGTTCAATAACCAAAACTATGTACAAACAAATGGCCTAAGTATGGGCAACCCAGTATCACCAGTTCTAGCCAATATTTTTATGACACAAATTGAAACACAAGCAATTAATGCAGCATTACATCCACCACTATACTGGTACAGATATGTAGATGACACGGTTGCGGGATTCAAATCTACAGAACACATACTTAATTTTTCAATCACATTAACTCTATACATCCCAACATTAACTTCACATGTGAACAGGAAGAAAGCAATCAAATATCATTTCTTAACATCAAAATTATAAGAACCGACACACAATTCAAAACAGAAATCCACCGAAAAATCACCCATACTGGACTATACATTCCTTGGGACTCAGCACATGAAACAAAACAAAAACTCAACATACTAAGAAACCAGATAAACACAGCCATAAAAGTATGCTCACCAGATAAAATTAACGATGAATTAGACAAAATAAAACAATACTTCATCAACATCAATAAGTTTCCTCCACAAACCGTAGAAAACATTATACGCACACACCTAGACAGAAAGCAAAATCAACCAACAAAAGTAAATATATCTCACGAATCAAAATATCACGAAACCATAAACTGCTGTATACCATATATTCCTGACGTAAGCAAACAAATAACCAACATTTGGCAAAAACTAGTAACAAAATATAACATGCCAGTTAATACTAAATTTATTCAAAGACCAGGCACAAAACTGAGGTCTATACTATGTAAGAACTACACTGACAAACACCACACCAACATTATTTATAAAATACAATGTGATAACTGCCACGACTTCTATATTGGAGAAACAAGTAGAAAAATGGAAAACAGATTCAAAGAACATAAAAAGTCACCTTCACTCGTTTTCGAACACTGTAAGTCAAAATAAACACAACATTACCATAGAAAACACTAAATAAAGAAACAAACATAAACAAACGCAAAATTAAAGAAGCCTTACTTATACAACAACTTAAACCCAAAATAAACCAACGTAAAGGAACGCCATTATACCTATATTAATATTATAGATAAAATTATATATTCAAACATCTAACCCCGCCCTCTACATGGCGACACTCAGTTACACAACCCCTTCCAAACATGTGGTCAGCTTCCGGTCAGTTACCTCTTTCTTTGTGAACCTGACGATGAACGAAGAAGGTGGAAACGTTGTTCGCTCTTGTATTGAAAATATTTTCTCAACCCAAACGAGCCATTTTTGCATATTTAATTTGTTCTTTGATTTTGCTCCGGTCATTTTTATATGTTGTAGCCTAACTACAAATACAAAACTTTGAATGGGTACTACGGCATATGTAGCGACTGTAACTCTAAAACACTGATAATGGTGAGTACCTCACGTCAGAATTGAACTTGCTAATTTTCTCCCTATATGTTCAATTATCTGAATAAACGATACATTTAATGAATAGACTGACACAAGTTTTATAAAATTTTTTGGTCATGCCTTATCTTGAGCCTTCTATGTACGAAAATTGTCACATGGAAAATATAACCTACAACAATAATACAGTGAGAAGTTAAAAAACTACACAAGAATTTCTATGAAATCCTCTCCGTATTTTTTTTTTTTTTTGACAAACTCACCCATCAGACGCTGGCTCCAGATTGTTAGGGTTAATGAAAAATGTCTGTAGATTGTTCATTAAAAGAGGAGTAGCAGCATATCCTGAAGTAACTATTCCTATTGCTATACTTTTCTTCTCTGGAAACCACTGATTAAAAAAAACCCATAAAATATGTTTGTTATTTTTTAAAACATAATGATTGAGCGAGCGATAAATACTTACAAAAGAATTCGTATTAGTCTGTTTAGGCTTGCATCATTGCAGACATAATAATCATACTTGAACCTATGAACCTATAAAGACCCGAAGTGAGGCGTCACTTTACCATATCACCCGCTCTTTGATTCTAAACAAACTACAGCTGGTCGGATACATAGGTACAAACCCATTGAAAATGGTGCTATATTTCGTGTCCATCTCCAATCAACAGTAAGGGCAAGAAATACGTTCCTTCTTTACATTCCACAAAGAATAAACAGAAAAGAAAAGATGGATTAGGCTAATAAGACCAAATTTCACATGTACTTAACGGCTTTTAACCAAACTTTGTTGAAGTAAAGGAGTCTGGAATCCGTCTCCATGACGTTGGGAGAGACACAACAGATAAAAGTAAAGCAACATAAGGTTTCACATATTTCTCTGGCTACTGAACTCTTCTCATTACAAAGTAACGTTATGTCATTCAGATTATATAAATCTAGGCCTAGGGTAATACTTTTACAAACGCATGTATGACAATCGTTACCTTAATAGTCTATGAGTTTCTTCTATTCACTCTCTTCAAGAAAAATCGAATGCAGTAATAATGATAACAAACAAATAGAATTGATGTTGCAACCGAGGCTTTATTTAAGCATGTTTATTTGATCTCGAGTAAGTTTGTTTTGTTTGTTCGTGTTTTAATTTCGCGTTAGCTGTCCTTAATTTAGCAGTTTAAGACTAAAGGAATGGTAGTAATCAACATCATCCACCACCAAATCTTGGGCTACTCTTTTTACCAACGAATTGTGGGATTGACCGAATCGTGGGCCTGCTCGAATGGTGAAACAACTGCTTGTTTTGGTGATATATTTGCATTCTCCACTGTTTGCCTGGCATTTCCAAGGTACTCGACTCGTACTCTGAAGCACGCGGTTTCAAGTCACTGTCATATCAAACTTGTTCACCCATTCAGCCGTGGGGGCGTTATAATGTGCAGTCAATCCCTCTACTCGTTGGTATTGGTAAAAGTGTAGCCCAAAAGTTGGCGGTGGGTGATGATGACTAGCTGTCTTTGTTCTTGTCTTATACTGCTAACTTAGAGACAGCTAAAAATAAACTTCTGTTTGTGAAAAAAACAAAAATCCCGTATTTAGTTTTACAGTAACATGAACTTCAAGAGTGTTCAGGGATAATGATGTTTACTTTCGTCCTGCTCGCGAAAGAATTTTGAAATAAACATTGGGAGTCTAGATAAAGTTTTAGATCAGGCTTGTTTTAGTTTATTTTTATGGATATCGAAGAAGTAAGAGTAGTTTTAGAGAACGCAGGAGTCCGATCGGTACAAGCCGGCAGAGAGGAAGAAGTCCAGGCCGGTGACCGAGGAACGGAAAGAAGCAAGTCAACGAATGGGATCTGTAAATTATGATGCCAAAGAATTTGCTATGGAGGAAAAAGAGAGTGCTCCAAGAAAACCCACTTCATGGACAGAGCGCCGAATTAATTTACCTAGTCTGTGCCTGGAAGTCGCTGGAAAAGAAAACAAGGTTGGTGGAACATTTAGGCATAAAAACAGTATTTGAATTAACGTAGAAAAGAATATTTAGCTGGTTGATTGGTTCATGATATCTCGTTCTCGTCCAAGGTTGTATTGGGATCTGGGTAATATGACTGCGAGTTATGTCGGGATGGCATTTTTTAGGCCAAATGAATATGATGGTTCCGGTTGATCTTTCACTGCATGTTATATTTCTTTTGTTTGAGGTGATTCATGTCTTCTTGTAGTTCTAGTTTAAATCGTTCGAGTGTTTGTAATCTTGAACTCTGTTTGCACTGATGCATCTGTAGTCTCATCTTGAGTGATACGTGTCTGGCTCGTGGTTGTATTACACCCTTGTGCAAATTAAGTGAAACAAGAAGAAAAAATTACGATTTTTTAAATCCAAAATTACTCACAAATAACACGTGATATGACCGCCGTTATTTTCAGAAGATCATTAATCCGGTTTGGCATCGAGTCCACGAGTTGACTGCAATCTTTACTAATTTTTGGATCGTAGAACCACACCACAATTATGGCTTTAATTAGATTATCTTTCGTAATGCAGTTCTTTCCTCTAAGTCTTTTTTTACAAATCGCCCAAAGATTTTCAATAGGTTTTAAGTTCGGAGAATTTCCAGACCAGTCCAACACCTTTATTTGCGTTATAGTCATAAAATTCTTCACAAGTTTTGATGTGTGACACGGAGCCAGATCTTGCTCAAAAATGCCAGATCCATCTGGAAATCCCTTTTTCAATTCTGGAACGACTCTTCTCTGCAAAACTTCGATGTACTGTGGTCTCGCATCATAACTTCTACGAAATGTAAGTCTCCGACACCGTAGTAGCTGAAAAAGCCCCAAAACATCTTCTTCAAAAGATGATTTACGAACTGATTGATGTGAGATTCTCGAAGTTTCTCATCTGGAGATCTGCGAACATGCAAACTTCTTTGACCCTGTAAAAAGAAATGAGACGCGTTACTGAATAACATCTTTCGCCATTGTTCTTGCATCCAGTTATTGTAATTGATACCCCATTGTTACCGTTTTTCCTTCATTGAGTTGGTAGAAGTTGTTTTTTGACTGGTCTCCTTGCCCTTCTAAGGCAATTTCGAATGACGTAATATTTCTCAAAATTTTTTCATATATCCCAAAAATAGATCGACCGTATTGCAAACACAGCTAATGGTGGAAAATGACTATTAAAGGAAATAGCGGGTCCAGCGAACAAACACTGGTCACGATGCTGAAAATATTATAAAATGACCATTTGTTTCAATTAATTTGCACAAGGGTGTACATAAAGTTAGGAATGTGGTCTGGTAGGATGTGTTGCATGTCTTCTTTGGATTAGTAAGTCCTGAGATATTGCTGGCAGTGAAAGTGTTCGTGTTTTTCCTGGATATATCTGGATTTAACGATAAATCGTTGTTTGACCGTTAGAATTCGTCCGTTGTTTGGAAGGTTTATGTGACCACGAGCTGGTGGAGCGGGGACCGTTGTGCCACTGAAAACTAGACTGGAAGTAACAAATATATTTAATATATTATTCAGAACAAATTTTAAAAAATGTGATGTATTCAATAAGTTTAATTTTATTTCAAGGAATAATAAATACGAAATATGATACGTAAATTTTGAAAACGTTTCTAAAAACAGTTATCATGCATACGATATGTATATCATCGAAAACAATAATACTAAATATATATTCTTTCTTGTGTTGGCTATTATCGTTTCAAAGGGTGGTTTGTATCATCTGTAGTTTTGTATTACAAATCACTATTTAAATCATACAACATCAAATCGGAGTTTACATATGAAATAACATACTTATCTAACAGCACTCCCAGAACAACTTTTTCAAAACAATGAACACGATATTTATCAGTTTAATCTAAAATAATATACCTATAACTGACCGTAATATTTAATGTCTTGTTCGTCATATCTGCATGCACAGAGCCTTTTAAAACACTTTCCGTTTACTTAAAACTCTCCATATTTAACTGGTACTTATTTTCTCCACCATTGATTAAATTTGATTCAAAGTGAACAGAGACTTGCCTGCTGTATCACCAAAACTTGGTGTTTGTTTAGAACCATGGGAAATGTGTGACGCCATCACTTTTTATCGAAAGTTAAGTTTGGATGATATTTTAATCAGGAACACCTAAACAATGTCAATGTTTCAAAATAGTCAGACGAGGTCAAAAGTATGAAACAACATGTGAAAAGTCTCTTGTGAGTTTTAAATAAATCTGTGAATCATACATAGGTTTCGGTTTCTAAATTAAAAAAGTTACTTATTGCTATACACAAATTAAATACTCTCCTACCTCCATTGCTGTAACCATAGGCTGGCCGTAAGCACTCACCAAGCCAAAAATGTGAAGAGCACCAAACGTGAAAATCGTAGCTGTTAAGCCTGCCTTTATGCTCCAGTACGTTGAAGCGATTGCCCATCTGGTGTTGAAAATCATAAACAATAATAAAATTGAACTGGTACAAACGTACTCTTTAACCCTAAAATGTTCGAAACAGTAGTAAGGTTCGTGATTTGAGTCTGTAAATAAGGATATTTAAATCGAAAATAAAAGAACTACTACAGAAAACGTAGCTCATAAAAATGGTCAAATAATTTTTGTGTGTTTTTTGATGCTCAAATAAGAGAAATACATAATTAAATACTTTGGCGCTTTTTGATGTGATGAGCTGTTGCATTTCTACTTCAATAAATGTTATTATAACACGTTTAATGCGCTGAATACAATATAATATGTATTTCTTTGAAAAATAACAAATTAATAATACAGTTCTGAAAACGCATGATTAAACTTATTCTTGTTCTTTAAAGATTTACAGACAAAAACATTAATTAATTTAAAATGGTTGTGGACACATTTCCAGTTCGAAAAGCAATGGATACTTTTTCGAAATTTTTCAAAATTTTTCCTGAAAAAGGGATAAAACATCATATTTCTCTTTGACTGAACTGTATGGTGTTGCCAATAAACAAACAAACAATAAACTCTTCTGGCGAATCACATTCAATAAGAAAGGAACCTAATAAAATGAACAACGATCCTTCTCAAAAGTCCTCCGCTAAGGCAGCGGTAAGACTTAGAATTTACAACGCTGAAATACGGAGTTCGGTTCCCCTCAATAGACACAACAGATATTTCAATGTGATTTTTCTATAAGAAAAACACACAAAAACACCTTATAAAATATGTTTATATGTTGTTGGATATCACGTCGATGGGTATACTGTGGGGAGTGGAAGATTTTTATCTCTGTAAATTTATTTGGCTTGCATTATATTTCCTAATTCAAATGCTAATTTCAGTTATTTCTTATAATTTATCTAAATAATACACATTCTTTTTATTTCAACGCCCGGAACTGCATTGAAATAAAGTTTATTAATATAAGAATTTAACATTTTATCAAATTAAAAAGCGTCTTTACTTTCAATATTATGTCTTTAGCAAACCTTTCAATTATACACTTAATGATTTTCTAACACAATGTATTTTCATAGATATTCCGCGTCAGGTTGCAAGAGAAATATATATATAGTGTCTGTTTTACAATGTTCTTAGTTTAAAATCCAAGGCAGTTATGGGTATCTTACATGAAGCAGGACAAGCCAAAGATTATGGCTTTACGTCGTCCAACCTTAAGATCGAACTAACCTCCAAAGTGTATGAAAGAAAATCCAACGTGAAACGTGGATTTTCCAACATAATATACTCTTCAAAAAAAAAGAAACGCATGAGGCAAAATTCGAGACAAATTGTTAGCAAGTTTATTAGGGGTAGTTCTGTAGAACGTGTGTGAAACTTTGCACATTCACTGCTGAACATCCAAAGTCTGCAAAGTCCACACTCACTAGTTGACGTTAAACGTCACTCAACGTCAATAACGAGTATGCCCCCCACGAGCATCAAAAACTGCTTGGCATCTAATGCCTATGGAAGTGATGAGATGACGAATCACATCCTGTGGAATGGCTGTCCACTTAGCCTGCAAAGCTGCTGCAAGCTGAGGTAGAGTCTGTGGTTGAGGTTGTCGCCGTCGCAGACGTCGGTCCAACTCGGCCCGAAGATGTTCGATGGGGTTTAAATCTGGTGATCTGGAGGGCCAGGGAAGAACGTTGATGTTGTGGTGTCTCAAGAAGACAGTGGTGAGTCGGGTTGTGTGAAAACGGGCGTTGTCATGTTGAAAAACGTCGTTGACGTTCACCATAATGGGTTGCATATGGGGCCTAAAAATCTCGTCGACGGTTGCGTACGGTCTGAATCGGATATCCTACGCAGCCTGGTATGGTTGAGGAAGAAGACGTCGTAATGGTGGTCCTATCTTGAAGGTGACGTAGCGATCTTGTGCGGGCGTGGTCACACGAGATCTGCCAAATCGTGGACGATCACGAGTTGACCCATGTTGTTGGTGACGATTCCATAGCCTTGTGATGGTGCTTGGGTGGACAATCACAGCTCTGGCAACATCTGATCGAGATTCGCCTGCTCACAAACAACCAATGGCGTTGTTGCATTGTGCTTCAGTAAGTCTTGGCGTAACTGTATTGCGTGTCGGTGGCTTAACACTGAGGTATGGAAACCGAAAACCTCTCACTTTTATAAGGATTTTGCACATGTTGCACTTGCAGAACATGCAGATCTCTCAAATAAATTTGTTGGACAGGAATGCGTTTAGGCGAAAAATCCGATGTTTTCCTCCGTTTTCAAAGTGCACTTTTATTGTCATTTTGGTCTGACAACCAGTGCCTTAACACGTGTAACATCACATACTCTGAACTTGTAATATTATTACATATATTTCTCTTTGAAATAAAAAAATATCCCTTTTGCGTTTGTTTTTTTTTTGAAGAGTATATATTCTCATTAATATTCCGCGTCAGGTAGCAACAGAAAAATATATATAGTGTCTGTTTTACGAAGTTCTTAGTTTAAAATCCAAGTATTTATGGGTATCTTACATGAAGCAGGACAAGCCAAAGATTATGGCTTTACGTCGTCCAAACTTAAGATCTAACCAACCTCCAAAGTGCACGAAAGAAAATCCAACGTGAAACGTGTACGATACCCAGCTGATTTTTTCGTGAGTTACTGTTCCGTCAACTCGATTCTTCAGGTACGATGCCAAATATGGATTTAAGTTACCGAAGGTTGGAGATATACCAAGTCCAAAATGGATCAGAAAGCATCCAAGGACAGAAATATATGGCCGAATTTCCATGTTCTGTTTATGGTAGACGGTGAATAAAAATTACTGGAAATAAAAATATATTCAAGTTATTTAACAGAGTACAGAGTTTATCTTCAAAACAATAAAAAACAAATAATTTCAATATTTAATTATTTTTACAGTAATGAATATCCTTGATATTAGGTTGTTATTTTCTACACAAGAACAGTTGTTATTAGATATTTTTAATTGTGAATATTCCTGCATATTACTTAAAATTCAACATTTTTACACAAAATGCCACACATAGATGTATCTGCGCATGACAGACCATAATTCTGAAACGGAAGTCGGACATCAAATCATCAACAACCACCGGCAATTCTTTCAGTACCCTTATCTAAACGAATAGCGATCAGTGAAACTATGGGGTCACTTTTATCTTAATATACTTGGGACAACTTGGCGGGAACATGTAACCGTAGGTTGAGAGTTGAGGAACCTCGAAATTACATTTTACAGTAAGCAGATGAAATTCATGTACTAGGTCCTTGAAAGAGTGTATGTGTTTTGACTAGCAAAGCCGCATAACTATCTGCTTGTCCACTGAAGGGAATAAATTCAATTATTTTTAGCATTGTAAATCTGAAGACTTGCCTCCAGGTTGCGCCCTCAAAAAATAATATCAATTAGAAATGAAGCTCCGTCATTCTCAATTCAAGTTCCGAATTCCATTGCATCCAAAATTAACAGTATTGAGGATGGGAGGTCGAGCCTGACATAAAACTCGACCCTCCCAGTTTCAGACAGAGCGCAGACAGACCACTGCGTAGCTCTTCGAGTGTCTAATCTAATGCATATTCTTCTTTTGCGCTTAATGTTCGCACAGACGCGAATTCGCGATGTTTGACTTTTCCGTTGGACATTGCGAGCCACTCGGCAACTCGTCGCGGGTCAGATTTGGCCCGCGGGCCGTAGTTTGTGCACCACTGCTGTAAAATAAAAGAAAATGTTAGTTTGAGGGAAAATATTGATAATTAGATAGATAGACAGTTAAACCCTTACACACACAGATTTTTATTCTTTTAAAGCAAAGTCACTTTGGGCTACATTCTTTATCTACAGAGGAGACGATAACTATAGATTTTAGCAATGTAAAACTGTAAACTCACCGCCGTCCAATCGAGGGGACGAATCGATAGATAGATGGACAAAAAGACAAATAGATAACTGAGACAGTAGCGACACTATGTCCAGTTGTGATGTCGTAAATCGTTTCCCTCAAACCCCTTGTCATGAGGCAACACAACTCATCACATAAATTATTTCACAACACACCAACAAAAAATCAAAATAAACAGGAACACGTGATAGAACTGTTACAGCCATTCTTATTTATCTGCTTTCAATACAGATCCGTACTTACTTCAGTTACTTGGACTTGCCATGGGAAATACATTATCAGGTTCTTTGACCACTCTTGTCTCACATCACATAGAATAATACATCAGACTCACTTCCATGCATATAAGCCTGCATATTTGTATGTGAAAGACGTGTTTTTGTTGTTGATTTGTTTTGCGTCTTAACTTGTTAAAATGAACCAACAAATTTTCATTTAATACATAAAGTCTACAACCCATAGTTAGAAACGGAAATAACTACACGATACATTTTTAAGCGTTAACATGACACGACCCTCTCCTCCAAGGCCTCACCAGTAATATTCATGGAATAATAAAATACACAGCGGACCTTAAATAAACTTGTTTTCTAATCATGTAATCCACCAGAAGTTAGGCACTCCAGAAGACCTAAATTTAACACACAAAATTTGTACCACAGAAAGAAGTTAAACACTTAACTCAATGTTTTATTAACGTTAACTAGTTCTTTACTAAAATAGTTATTTAAACTATTAATGAATTTAGTAAGCACAGGTAAGACACGTTTAACAAATAAACTATAAACTGTTCCATAAAATAAGAAAACGTATCATATGTACTATCCCATACACATGTAATATTAACATACCTGTTTCCGAAATAAGGAAAATACCAGCACATAAATATAACCTTAACATAACGACTTTAAGAAATCTCTCCAACAAACCCATTCAACTATGTAACCTTTACAAAATAAAATGTAAAAGTTTTGGAGATACCTGTTTTAGTTATATTTTTATGTGTAAAGACATCACTAGTTAATATTTTTCTTCACTGTTAAAACTGTAACTTCTAATACACTGTTACTTATAATCATTAAGTAAACTCAAAAGCAAATTAAATATCCAGATAGATCGACAAACTGATGTATCGGATAATAGATAGAACAGACAGGTATGTGTGTAACAGACGTTAAGACGTTCCTTTTATATGTATAAATATAGAAAACAATACATACAATGTTTAAGAGCATATTAGTTCAGTCCTTACCTGAAAGCACCAGGCCAGATTATGAAGAGAATAATATTTTAAAATTTTCACCAGCACTTTAATGTCCTTACTCATACGACGTAATATAATGTTAGTTAGCAATATTTTTATCTGTTTTAGAATTCACGGCCAAACGTTGTTTCCAAAACTTGTCAGCTGTACGTAAACAATGAGGCTACGTGTAATTTTTGTGAACCGTTCTTTTACCAGATGTGTTTTTGGGATTAATATATTCATCAAAATAAAATAGGTAAATGTAACTAAGATAACTCATAAAGAATCGAAACAAAAAAACAACAAAAATTCCTTTTGAATTTACTTATTTATAAAGTATATTTTAATACAATTTACAGCTTTCACAATAAGTAAAATTAGTTTTCAGTACCAGTTAGATATGGAGAGATTTAAGTAAGCAGAAAGTATTTTAAAAGGCTCTGTGCATGCAGATATGAAAAACAAGACATTAAATATTACGGTCAGTTATAGGTATATTATTTTAGGCTAAACTGATAAACATCGTGTTCATTTTCTGGAAAAAGTTGTTCTGGGTGTGCTATTAGGTAAGTACGTTATTTCATGTGTAAACTACGATTCGATATTGCATGATTTGAAAAGTGATTTGGAATACAAAATTGCAGACGCAACAAACCACCGATGAAATGTTAAAGTCAGTGAAGAAAGAATATATATTTAGTATTATTGTCAGTGTTATTACAGTGTTACTATTATATTAATTTTTGCATATAATATTTAGATTAATATTTATATGTGTTTCAGATACTTTGATCCTGATATTTTAAACGTAGTCACTTCTGTGTTTTAGTTGATGGCAGGAGTACACGGGTGTTTTTTATTCATGGGTTTGTTATTTTACAGTGAACCAAAGTCTCGGGGAGTTAAGGTAGGTAACAATCAATGTCAAATTGGTTTGTTCTTTGAAAGAAAGACAATTTGGGCTATATGTTTTATTTACTATGGAAAAGCTAACTTCAGATTTTAATCTTCCAACTTCAAATAATTCAATGTTATCTCACCGAAGAACTCTGTTGTTAGTACAAATAAATAAACAAGTTTGTCATTTTGTTTTTTCAGTGCCGAGAAGCGACAGTTCGTTTTGATTCTATTTTACAAGTTCTTCGTTAACTGATTAAATAAACTTGTAGTTGATGTTAACAATTGGTAAAACGAAAATAGTTTGTAAATTATCGTTCATACGTTCATACATTTTAAAATCTTGATCAGGAGAGTTTAAAAGATTACTTTAGATACCAGTGGTTGGTGTTAACAATTAATATCTTGTTCAGAAGAGCTTAAAAGTTTATTTAAGATACCAGTTGTTGGTGTTAACAGTTAAAACCTGGTTCAGGAGAGTTTACTTTAGACACCAGTTGTGGATGTTAACAATTAACACCCTGTTCGGGATAACTTACTTTTGGTATCCGTCGCTGTTTATGAGTTTATTCTCAGTGTTATTACAGTGTTACCATTATATTAATTTTTGCATATTACTGCAAGTTGGGTTTGTTGAAGTTAATAATCGTTAAAATACGAAATCCGTTTTCAATCGAACAAAATTTGGTAAAATTAAACTTTATCATTGCAAAACTCGGATGAACCTGATGCTCTCGACCAACTCGAGAAGAAAGTTTCACTGTTTCTAACCTGGACGAGAAAGGAGTAAACAATACTATGGACACCAAGGAAGTGACGAATTAGAACACACCAAGACCCAAATTGCTTGTGTCTAAAGAACTTGTAGCAACCCCACAAGAAGTCCTCAAGACCAAAGAGTTCTATCTGCTAGTAATTACGGCTGTCTGTTCTTTTCACTCAATGACATTTATGAACACATTCTACAAAGTATATGACGTCACATTTCATATTTTCTGATATTAAAGTAAACTGACTAAGGAGGCCAGTGATGGACATGGTTAAAAAGTACATGTAATTCCGTTAGCTCCTGAACATTAAGTTTTCGTAATTTCCCCTAAATTTAGGTTTTATGACAACATCTTATATTTTGTTTTAGGTGAAAGTAATCGGATAAAATAAATTATCAAATGAAAAATCTGAATTGAATTTGTTTTTCATAAATTATAATTTACATTAGGAAGTTTCATGAATTAATGAACAATGCAGAACGGATTAAATTAAAATATATTAACCTTAACACGTGTAATGATATCTTAAATGTTATTTTCATGTAAATATGCATTATATGTGTGTGTGTGTATATATATATATATAAATATATACATACATATAAATCGGGCCTACGATCTTATAATGCTTAAAAACGGGTTTAGATCCTCTTGGTTGGCACAACGAGCTTTGCTCTTAACTACAAACAAAGAAGTCTTGGAACCCCCAGTGGCAGAGCACCATGTTTGCAGTTTCACACCGCTAGAAACCGGGTTCCGATTCCCGTGGTGGGCATATCACAATTGTGTAGCTTTGCGGTTAATTACAAACAAACAAAAACAAGTCTTGTCTAGTCACAGAACTTAGCACTTGGTCTTATTTAGTTCCATGGTAACTAAACGTCTTATCAATTACTTTAAATCTAACATTGCAGATTTCTCTCTACAGATGAAAACTATTATAACGAAGTGGTTAAGACTTTGAGCAGAGATAACGTGGCGACTGGTTTGTGTCAAATAACACTCTCGAGAGGAGATTAAACTAAAACAATCTCGAGATGCTTTAAAGGATATACATGGCCACAACTACGTTTTTACCTTATGCTTGACTAACCTGTACTTATTGTCTGTGGTGAGTTTATATCAGAAATATTAATTTTAATTTAGAAATAAATGAAATGTTAATTTATAAGACTCTAAACACAATTTTATTTCTTAACCTAAATATATTTTAATATACAAACAACAATATAATTTATACTAACGGGAATTTAAAACAAAAAAATTATGTACACAAATTTGCAAATTATACTGAGTAATCTGTCTGATCTAGAACTGACTATTTTATTAACGGTTCAGGGTCACGACACGCGAATTAATTTTGAGTTGATATTATATTACCTCGCTTAAGCAAGCTAGCATTCTTTTCTGAATTGGCCTCACGCCGCTTACAAGTTGACTTTTTACCGACTAAGATATTTAATGCCCGCATAGAAACTCTAACGTCCGAAGTAAATTTACGTAAGTTGAATGGTTTGTCATGTTCGAAATTTATAAATGTTTCTTACACTTGTAAGTTAGGGAAGGCCAGCGCGGATAGCCCTTGTGCTGCTGTGCTCAAAATAGAAAAAGCAAACAACTTTCCTAATTAGAGAGAAAAATTCAGCTAATTAATGATGTACAGCATAGAGCACTGACGTATTGGAGATAATAGAATACTGTACAACTTCTGTAGTTATGTTTTTACAGTAATTGTTTTACTATCACCCTGAAATTTGTGTTTGTGTGTTTTTTTATAGCAAAACCATATTGGGCTATCTGCTGAGTCCACCGAGGAGAATCGAAGCCCTGATTTTCGCGTTGTAAATCTGAAGACATACCGCTGTACTAGCGAGGGACACACCCTGAAAATCTTTTGGTTTAGAAGATTCATATGTTTAGAGTAAATAACGAACAAATTTACATGTTTACAGCGACTTTTATTGACATAGTGGAAGAAAGCCAATAAAGGTTATGATACACGCCGTAGAGATCTTTAATTCACACACTGTCCACAATAAAAAGAAAATCACATATTATTAGAATAATTAACAACACTGTAGCTGGATCAATAAAACTGAGAGATTATGATGATTCTAGTCAGCGTGTTCTATATATCTTGATGGTAATTACATTTAACACTCTTAACACTTATTTACCATATTTATTTTAGAACATGTTTGTTTTAGAACAAGAATGTTTAATATTCTTTAAAAGTAGTACTTCCGTAGTTACGTTTATCCGTGCCATATTGTGCCTGGTGAGTTTCCGTTTGCTGTTGATTAGTTTCTGGAAACAGAATGGTAACCAGGATACCTGTAAATCAAAAACAAAATCAAGTATATATCATTACACCTTTTCAAGTCCAAAATTATGAAGCACTATAAAACAAACAGGATTAACAAATGCCGAATTCGTGTTTTATTAAAATTTCTAACCATTAAATTTTACTTGAAGCACAACACATGTCAGCTTCGTTCTAATTTATATTTTTACTACTGGTAGTAAAATTTCAGTTACGAGAAATAGTAAGTTATAATTTATATTATCATAAACTACCCACCTACAGAAGAGAAAACTGCCATTATACAAAACATTCCAAACCACCCTAAAACTGGTATTGATTCAGTAAAGATAGCAGGCCACACCATACTTGACACACCCTAGTTTGTGACAAAAAAAAACTTTTATCATTAACCAAAGTAAAACAATGAAAATAATTTGTCCAATATAATTGTGTTTTACATTTTACGTAAATTGAGGAAATTAGACGAGTCATAACTAGAAATAAAACATCTCGATTCCTATACATTTGATATAGTTTTCGATCTTTTATAAATGGAAATAAAACCACAATTTATGCTTTCAGAACGTAACTTTATTAGCCTAATATTTCGCTTTTGCAGTTTCCACGGGAGCTATCCTATCCTGATGGTTCACTTATCCAGCTGAATCCAAACAAAGATAAGAATAGTAAATTTTTTATCAGAATGAGAAAACCTTTTAAAACAGTAGTGTCTCAGAAATGGTTTGTTATTAACGTCGTCAAATGCACAAGATCTCTCTGTTTCCTCTTTTTCCTTAGTAATTAAAAGGAAAAGACGTCTATTGTGTACAGAGAATGTTAATAAGTTAATTTTACTTATTATTCCAATAAAGTGCTATTTGATAAATCACTGTCAAAAGTTCTTGTTTCGGAATTCGAGATAAATATCTCACGATTAAAACTAGCAAACAAATGTCTTTAGATTTTGTTAATTAAAACGACGTCAACTCATATGTGTTCTGCAGTGATTTAGGATTAGTTAAAAAGTTATTATATTTCTCTAGCTCTCACGGTCTTACCGCTATAAATATAATCATTCCATAAATAACAACGGTGTACTTCATTCCAAACACTTCGGCATTTATAGCTGGGATACAAACAAAACAGACCGGAAAGGTGACGTACAAAACACACACCCATATTAGAAACATAGCTTTTCCCCCAGTAGATGTCGAGATCAGGGTAAATAACAACACCGTGTTCATTCCGAACAGAGTTAAAACAGTTGACTGTAAAATAAAAAAGAAATTCTAAATTTAAAATGCATTTATTCGTCAATCGAACACAATAAATTATGCTGATTTTGAAGACAAACAGAAATTATAATGACAAATAATAGCATTCACTAAACTTACATGTTACTGTCTACCAATTAATAAACCAAACGACAGCATATTATTGTAAGAAATATGATAATATCAGTTCACCAGACTGTTTTAATTAAATATACCACTCTTCGGATGAACCTGGTGGACAGATCAGTCGATTCTCAGTAAGCGAACAGCTGGTGCAAATCCTATCGCCGAACATATTCGTTCTTTCGATTCTGGAAGTGTTATAATCAATTTCCCTCTTCATTGTTTAAAAAAAAAAAAGCCAAATACTGTGCAGTAGCTGGTGTAAAGAAACTGCTTTCACTTTAAATTTGGGAACAACTGACCCAGTTAGCCTTCGAATTATTAAGGTATATGATATGTAATAATTAAATTAATAAGGCGACAAAGACCTTTATACCTGAGCTTCGTATTAATGATATTTTCACTTTGAACTATATTTTATTTTAGCTTTCAGTTTGCATTTGTTATATTCATTTTTTATAACAGAATGTTTCGCTTTTTTTTTTTTGTTTCTTCTACAACATTGTTTATTTCATGTACCACAGGGATGCAGTAGATATCCACATTGGAAAGCCTACAATAGCTCAGTCGTGAGAAAGAGTTATCACTGTAAATCTGGGTTTCGATACCAGCAATTAGTGGGAGGAATATACATAACTCACTGTGTAGCTATGCGCTTACGAACAAACACATTAGAAGTGACGTAAAAATATATACGAAAAAGCAGCTATCAATTTAATTTTTCACACTAGCAAATTATTCATTTAGACAGGTTAGAAAATATTTTGAAAATATATATTCTGGATGTCCTCTGAAATTTTGAAACAATTAACATTGTTTAATGTTATGAATATAAACACACCTTGTAAGAAGTTTTTTGTTGAATTACGCCTACCAAGCTTCTACTAAGAGCGTGAAAAACGGAAGACACAGAACCAACAGTAGCTAGAAATGTGTCGTCGCGAATGAATGATTGACCAAATACCTGGAAAATGTTTATATATATTCACATAAAAATAAAGTTTAAAGATATTTTTTACTTATTCTAGGGTTAATATACATTAATGTAATCAATTTTACACTGTTTATTGAGTCATGAATCTTTCTGATGTAAATGATAAATTATTAAAAAGAAATTCAATTCATATTGTTTATTTGATATTTTATTTTATCCGTTCACTTTCACCTGAAATAAATATAAATTGTTGTCATAAAAGATCAATTTAGGGCCGAATTATGATAACTTAATGTTCAGGAGCTAACGGAATTACATGTCTTTTTTTCAAAACCTTATCTGTTACTGTCCCCATAACGTCAGTTTACTTTATTATTAGATAATATTAAATGTGACGTCACATACTTTATAGAATGTTTTCATAAATGTTATTGAGTGATATGAACAGACAGCCGTTACTACTAGTAGATAGAACTGTTTGGTCTTGAGGGCTTCTTGTGGGGTTACTGAAAGGTCTTTAGACTCAACCAATTCGGGTTTTGGTGTGTTCTTGTTGGTCACTTCCTTGATGTCCTCAGTGTTCTCCACTCCTTTCTGGTCCACGTTAGAAACAATCAAACTTTTTTCACAGTTTGGTTTGATTGTTTTAAGGTCGAGAGCATGAGGTTCATCCGAGTTCTGCAATTATAAAGGTTAATTCCACCAAACTTTTGTTCTACTGAAAATAGATCTGGTATTTTAATCGATTATTTACCGCAAGAAGCCCAAATTAGAGTTATATGCAGAAACACATGTAAGAACATTGACAATAAACTTATAATGAACGACGGATGTCGAAAGTAAACTCTCCCGAAAAAGGTGTTAATTGTTAACACCAGAA